>JAZHEH010003448.1:1200000-2400000 GCA_036589455.1 Ateles fusciceps | reverse complement strand
CTTGGAGTTTTCTTTGACTTTCATAATTCACATAAATCAATTATTTATATATGGTTCTCACTACAAGTTCTAAGGTTATTTCAACCAGTTCTCACTACTTCATTACTAATTTTCTTTCTTCTTCTTTTTTTTTTTTTTTTTGAGATGGCATTTCGCTCTTGTTGCCCAGCCTGGAGTACAGTGGTGCGATCTTGGCCCACCACAACCTCAGCCTCTCTGGTTCAAGTGATTCTCCTGCCTCAGCTTCCTGAGTAGCTGGGATTGCAGGCCTGTGCCACCATGCCTGGCTAATTTTGTATTTTTTGTAGAGATGGGGTTTCTCCATGTTGACCAGGCTGGTCTCGAACTCACGACCTTAGGTGATCTGCCCGGCTTGGCCTCCCAAATTGCTGGGATTACAGACATGAGCCACTACACCCAGCTTCATTGCTAATTTTATAGTCCAACTTGCTATTCACTGTATGTTAGTTTTCTATTGGTGCCATAGCAGATATCTTAAACCTGTCAGCCTAAAACAGCAAAAGTACATTGTTTTCAAGTTTTGGACGTCAAAAAATTCTAAATCACAGTGTTGGCAGGGCCATATTGCTTCTGAAGGCTTTAAGAGAAATCTCCTTTCCTTGCTTTGTAGAGCCTCTAAAGGCTGCCCGTATTCCTTGGCTTATAGAACCTTCCTCTACCTTCAAAGTTATCATCATAACATCTTCAATCTCTTTCTTTCTGACCTTTGCTTCCATTGTCATATCTTCTCTCATTCTGACACTCGTGACTCTCTCTTGTAAGGAGACTTTGATTATATTGAGCTCCCCTGGATAATTCAGGAAAATTGGCCCATGTCATACCTTTAATTTAACCTCTTTGGCAAAGTCCCTTTGCCTTGTGAGGTAACATATACACAGGTTTCAGGAATTATGATAGTAACGTATTTGGGGAGCTATTGTTCTACCACCACTTACTTTCATCTGTAATACTACAAGAATTCCAAGTGTCCTTTGTAGGGACATGGATGAACCTGGAAACCATCATTCTCAGCAAACTGACACAGGAACAGAAAATCAAACACCGCATGTTCTCACTCATAGGCGGGTGTTGAACAATGGGAACACATGGACACAGGGAGGGGGAGTATCACACACTGGGGTCTGTCGGGGGAAAAGGGGAGGGATAGTGGGGGGTGGGGGAGTTGGGGAGGGATAGCATGGGGAGAAATGCCAGATATAGGTGATGGGGAGGAAGGCAGCAAATCACACTGCCATGTGTGTACCTATGCAACAATCTTCCATGTTCTGCACATGTACCCCCAAACCTAAAATGCAATAAAAAAAAAAAAAAAAGAATTCCAAGCTGGTCTCCCTGATTCCACATTTTTCCTCTATTTCCCACACCAGACATATCTAATTTCTGGTTCCTTTTAAAAGGTTTCAAAACTTCAATTTTTATGGATAAGAAAACATAATATCAGGGAAAGGTATCTTCAAACCAGTCCATAAATTTAATGCAACTCCATTGAAATCCCATACTTTTTCATAAAAATTGAAAAGCAGATAACAGAATTAAAATAAAAATGTGAGGGTCAATTAAAAAATCAGATAATTATAAATAAAAGGAACAAGAATGAGTGATATCATCTTAATGGACTTTAAGGTACGTTATAAAGAGTAGTGAAGCAGGATATTTCCCTGACCCCTTTGCGGGACTCATGACAAAGGTGCCTCCTCTACTCAGCCCACTGCTCTCAACTCCTTGTGGGAGGGAGCGCGTGAACGAACAAGATGAGAAATAAGAGTGTAGGAGCGCTGGAGCCAGCAGGACCAGACTCCACTCACTCAGACCCATTGCGCGTTCGGCTTCTCCTGGGTGGAAGCGCACAAGTGCGCGGGTCCAGAAGCCAGAGCAAATGCTTTTGGGGGCTGGAAGGAGCGAACTCTGTGCAGGCACCACGGCAGCGTCCAGGTGGGGTGCCTGCGACTTCCAGAGTTCCAGAGGGCATGTTACAGTGCTTTTTTAGGTCTGCCGTCCACAGATGGCTTAAGTGTTAACAGCTTGGTGGGTCCGCGGCTGCCCTCTGCCAGGGGAAATGGCCAGTGTGACAGCCTTTTGTATTTACAATTGCGGCTCCCAAGCTCTTGTCTGACTTCCAGGAAAAATGAGGTACCACGAATGAATTGAAGGATAGTAAACGCAGAGGATTTTCTTGCCACTGAAAATGGCTCTCAGCGGGAAGGATAGCTGAAAAGGGGACATGGGGGTGATAGGTAACCTTCCCCTGAAATCCGGCCATCTCCAGCCAGATTCTTCTCTGAAGTTACGCCATCAGACTGTCCTTCTGAGGTCAAGTCACTTCTCTCCGATGTCCAGCCGTAGTTTCTGATGCCCAGCTGCTTCTCCTCTCTGGTGGCTGAGTCTGGAGTCTTTATAGCACAGGATGGGGTGGGGTGGGGTGGGATCATGGGTGGTTTAGGAAAAGGGGATACTCCACCGGGAAAACAGGATATAAATTCTCACTTTGGATCGTGGTCTCAGGCTTTTTGGCTTCACCAGGGACCTGCCCCTGTGTCCAGAATGTCTCTGCCCCCTCCCTCTATTATTGTGTCAGTAGTAATTAAAGTAGTAAGGTCCAGGCTATGGGGCGATGAGCAGAATAATTGGGCAGAATAGAAAGTTCAAAAACAGATACATTCATTTGTAAAAATCTAATGGGATGTTGTAGATTGAAGGAAAAATAGTGAACTTATTATTAGTTATTCCCTGGATATTGATTATGCATAATAAATAATTACAGTTCTTTAAGCCATACACAAAAACTAGTAAAATTAAGATATGCACACACTCTGAACCAACAAGTCCAATCTGCCTTTTTACTCTAGAACAGGGGTCAGCAAACTATATGCCTCAAACTAAATCATCTGTCTCCTTTATAAATACACACACACACACACACGTGTGTGTACACAGCCAAGCTTATTCACTCACATATTGTCTAAAGCTACTTTTGTTTTACAATAACAGAGTTGAATTGTTGTGGCAGAGACATTATGGCCCACAAACCCTAAGATATTTATTATCTGGTCCTTTAACAGAAAATCCGCCAACCTTGCCTTACAGAACTACTACATCAATGCACCAAGAGATATGAACTGAAATGTTTATAGCAGCATTGTTAGAAATAACACAAAACTGTAAGTAACATGTATTAGTCCATTGTCATGCTGCTGATAAAGACATACCCCAGACTGGATAATTTATAAAGAAAAAGTGGTTAATGGACTCACAGTTCCATGTGGCTAGGGAGGCCTCACAATCATGGTGGAAGGTAAAAGTCACATCTTACATGGTGACAGGCAAGAAAGAATGAGAACTAAGTGAAAGGGGAATCCCTTTATAAAACCATCAGTTCTTGTGAAACCTACTCACTACCATGAGAACAGTATGGAGAAAACGACCTCCAAGATTCAATTATCTCCCACTGTGTCCCCTCCCCACAACATGTGAAAATTATGGGAGCAACAATAATTTTTCATTCTGTGAACATAAAACTATGTATCTACTGTATTTTGATACTTTCATCTTGAATGATGACAAGGTGGGTGGAGACACAGCCAAACCATATCATAACTGTAGTATCAAAATAGAGTAGATACATAGTTTTATGTTCACAGCATGAAAAAACACACAACACAGAAAATAATTGAACTCGCATGTGCTTCCATAACTCAGAAGCAATGTTGACTGATAAAAGCGAGTCACAGACAAACACATAACAGTATGACCCCATTTATATAAAGGTTAACAAATAAGGCAAACTGAAAAATGTATTGTTTCAGAACACGGAACCGTGTGGTAAATCTTAAAGAAAGAGTAGTTAACAAAATTTAGGACACTGGTTTCTGTGAAAGAAAGGTGAGGATTACAGTAACTGAGAAGGGTCACCTAGGTGACTTGAAAAGTTCTTTTAATTTTGTTTCATAAACTATGTGTTTCATGGCTATTTGTTTCATAACTTTCTTTTACTAAATGTTGTATTTGATTTTTGTTTTATATTTCACATTATATTTTTACTTAGTGATCATGCTATATCTATATAGTTATATTTTTACAAACTAAACTCTTTATGAAATTACTTTTGTGAAATTAAGCAATCTTTCATTGGATATTCACACTGTGCCAGCATTATTCTGAGTGATACACATACTTTATTTTTTTGATAACTCACAAAGCCTTTTTGCAATGTGTGTAATTAAAACCCATCTTATAGTTGAAATATTGTGTTTTATTGTAAATATATTTTTCAGTAAGGCCTCAATATTGGGAGATGTGATTAATAGTTATTATACATCCATTATATGACGAGTACTCTACATATGCTATCTTATTTAATTTCCTGCAACAACTCTACACAATGTGTTATTGCTACTTTATAGTTGGTGAAGTAAGAAACTTACATAACTTGTTCAATGTAAATTGCTTGTCTGATCATTTCCTATGTTCCTGGCAGGTGCTCTGTGTTTTTTGGATGCCATGGTTACAGTCTATTAAATGGGAAAGCACTCAGAAAACAGCTATATTAGGAACACAGCAGCAATATTCCCTAATGCACAGCCTTACTGCATAGACTAGAAATAAAAAGTGGATGGCAGCTGCATATTCTCATACCATTATAACAGCTAAAATAGAGCAACCTTAGGTACACAGCAGTACAAATATGTCAAGAACACATTATAATACTACCTTTAGTTTATGATGAGTACAACTTATTGGTAGCCCTCTTTGGTTTGGATAATATTTAGTTATAATACCAATGTTAATCTGTTGAGGTATTTAAGACAAAGTTCTAGAAAGGAATTCCACATGAATTTGCACATTTTCTGGTAGACATTATATAGCCTATTTTTCCAGTTGTATCAAATCCAAGTTAATATTCAGGAATTTTATTTTCTCCTTTGCCTCTTAGAATATAAGTAACAAATCCTATTTATTACTTATTCCCAATATTTTCTTGTTTAGGCCATTACATTGGCAACAGTTTATTAGTCTCTTTTATTATTTACAGTCTGCAAGTATCCAGTTGGCTGTTTAAAAAAAGTTCACAAATTTGTTTTAGTTTATCTACTCTTCCTATAGTATTTTAAACATACTAAAATCGATTTTATGCTTTTTATTTTTCTGATTCTGAGAAGACTTCTTTGATTCTGAATAGAAATTAAAAAAAAAAAAACAGTGACCATGGCCCTCATCTTCTTGTGATGTATTTCAAATTACAGATATTTGTTATAAATAGCATAATTGTACCTACTACCAAGGAGACTTTTTTTGGTCCTTGATCAATTAATTCTGATTTTCTTTGTATTTCAAACTATGTTATATATGTTGCTATATATTATTGATACTTTATGTTAATACATAATATGTATGTTAATAAATAACACATTATGTATTTTATGTGTATAGATACATATATATTTACATGTGGGTTCATACATATTAATATTCATATTCTCTCTCTAGAGAAACAGAGGGTCATTTAATTTTCTTTATTTCCTTCTTACTTCCTTGCCATATTTGTATAAGGATTAGATTTTCAGATAATAACATTTAATCATTTAATATTTTAAATATTTGCTAAGATATCACCTCATTTGCTAAGATCTACTCTCTTAGCAAATTTCCAAGTATATAGTAGTGTTACCTATAGTTACCAGGCTATATATTAAATCTGAAGAGATGATTAATCTGATATAACTGAATCTTGTACCATTGACCAATTCTTATTTTCCAGTGTCAAAAGATAGCCTTCATTCTAGCCATACTCTGCAGTCAGATAGTAAGTTAACTGAATACAGTATTAAATTTGATCCAAATTCAAAGTGCGATTTAGTGTAATCTTACAAAGCTGTTTTAATATGACGTACTCTTTCAACATTTTAAATGTTTTTATTATAGTAATCTGTTTAATTTGTGTTTTCCAAAAATGCCTTTTTTTTAAATTTATTTTTAATGTTTGCAGGTGTGTAGTAGGTGCATATACTTTTAAATTACATGAGCTATTTCGATACAGGCATACAGTGTATAGTAATCACATCAGAGCAAATGCAGTATCCAATACCTCCAGCATTTATCCTTTCTTTGTGTGAGAAACAATGCAATTATACTGTTTTATTTATTTTAAAATGTACAAGAAATTATTTTTGACTGTAGTCATCCTGTTGTATTATCAAATACTATATTTTATTCATCCTTGCTAACAATATTTTTATACTTTTATTTTATTTTTTTTGAGACAGAGTCTTGCTGTGTCACCCAGGCTGGAGTGCATTGGTGTGATCTCAGCTCACTGCAACCTCTGCCTCCTGGGTTCAAACGATTCTCCTGCCTCAGCCTCCCGAGTGGCTGGGATTATAGGCACGCACCACCACGTCCAGCTAAGTTTTTTGTATCTTTAGTAGAGAAGGGGTTTCAACAGGTTGGCCAGGCTGGTCTCGATCTCCTGACCTCGTGATCTGCCTGCTTCAGCCTCCTAAGTGCTGGGATTACAGGCATCAGCCATGGCGCCAGGCCTATTTTTATACTCTTTAATCATTCCCACTTACCTCTCACACCACTATTTTTTCCAGTTTCTGGTAACCATCATTCTACTCTCTATTTCAGGAGATCTACTTTCTTAGCTCCCACATCTGAGAGAGAACATGTGGTATTTGTCTTTCTGTGTCTGGATTAACATAATGATCTCGTTTCAAACAGACAGAGTCTCTCTCTGTGCAGAACTGCCTGGAGCTGGGAGAGGGGGTGATACAAACACCCCTGTGGACACCCACACTGGGATTGTGCTGGATCAGACCTGAAATCAGCACAGCACTGGGTCTTGCCCACAGCCCATGATAACCACTGTCTGGCTATCACCTATGATGACTCAGAGCCCTGGGGTTCTATAGTCAGCAGATGGTGAAACCAGCCAGGTTTTTGTCCTTCCTTTCAGGTGGAGAGCTTCAGTCCTGTACAGGTCCAGAGATGTCTGGGAGCCAGGGCCTAGAATAAGAAACGATAGGAGTCTACCTAGTTCTCCCTTCCACTGTGACCGAGCTGGCACCCAAGCTACCAGGCAAAGTTCTTCCTACTCTTCACTCCCCTTTCCACAAGCAGAGGAGTCTCTCCCTATAATCACCACCACCCCAGGGCCACAGCAAGTACTGCCTGGCTACTGCCAATATTCATTCAAGGCCCAAGGCCTCTTCAGTCAACTTGTGATGCATGCTGCCAGGCCCCAGACTCTCCCTTTCAGCACACTGGTCTTCCCTATGGCTCAGGGCAGGTCCAAAAATGCCATCCAATGACCAGCGCCTGAAATCGGAGACTCCAGGAGCCCGTATGGTTCTCTGCCTCACTTTGGTTGAGCTGGTACTTGAGCTACAAGACAAAGTTCCCTTTACTATTTGCTCTCCTTTTCACAAGCAGAAAATCCTGCCCCATAGCCACAACAGCTGGGAACATGCTGGATCACACCTGAGGTCAGCACGTCTTTGAGTCTTATCCAACACCCATGGTAAGTACCGTCTGGGTACAGATGCTGACTATTCAGGGTTCGAGGGCTCCTGAGTCAGTAAGTGATAAATCCTGCCAGGACTGGGTCCTTCCCTTCAAAAAGGTGGGTTCCTCTAGCCCAAGCTGTGTCTAGAAATGCCATCTGGGAGCTAGGGCCTGGAATGGGGGCCTAAGGACTCTGCCTTGTGCCCCTCTCCTACTGTGGCTCAGCTGGTATCCAAGTTGCAAGACAAAGCCTTCTTTATTTTTCCCACTCTTCAACTCAAGCGGAAGAAAGGAGTCTCTCCCAGAGCTGTAAGCTTCGCTGCCTGGGGTTGTGTTAGGACTGGCACAAGCACCCCCTTAGCTGTCCCAGCTAGTGTCTCACTAGATCACACGTCCCTGCAGTGCACTGACCTCACATCCAGCACAGCACCAGGACTTGCCCAGGACTTCAAGTCTTTACCAAAAAAATCTTTGGTTTTTGAAAAATAAATATAGGCCAGGCACAGTGGTTCATACCTGTAATACCAGCACTTTGGGAAACCTAGGCAGGTAGATTGCTTGCATTCAGGAGTTGGAGACAAGCCTGGGCAGTATAGTAAAACTCCAGCTCTACATAAAGTACAAAAATTATCAGGGCATGGTGGCATGCACCTGTAGGCCCAGCTAGTCAGGAGGCTGAGAAGGGAGGATTGCTTGAGCCTGGGAAGTGGAGACCGTAGTGAGCCGAGATTGTACCACTGCACTCCAGCCTGGGCAGCAAGTGAGATCTTGTCTCAAAATAAATAAATAAATAGGTTTTTAAGTTAAAACAAAGACATATTTTTAATATGTTTTATTCTTTATGTCTAGATTATGACCAAGTAGCTATATTACTACATTATTTAACTTTTTCACATGCAAAAACTATAGTTCACCTTGTCACTCCATTTTAACTTTTTTATTTTTATTTTTTGAGACAGAGTCTCACTTTGTCACCCAGGCTAGAATGCAGTGCCGTGATCTCGGCTTACTGCAACCTTCACTTCCCGGGTTCAAGCGATTCTCCTGCCTTAGCCTCCAGAGTAGCTGGGACTACAGGCACGTGCCACCATGGCTGGCTAATTTTTGTACTATTAATATAGACAAGGTTTCACCATATTGGCCAGGCTGGTGTCAAACTCCTGACCTCGTGATCCGCCCGCCTTGGCCTCCCAAAGTGCTGGGATTAAAGGCGTGAGCCCATATCCTGCCCAATTTAATTTTAAAATCCAACAAGTTCCACCTAAGCATTTAACAAAGAAATCTAGTTAAACAGCTGGTATAATGGAAGAGAATTACATTTATGATTAAGTTATGTAAATAATAGGATTTATTTTATAGGAAAATAATTCCAAATTAACTCAGAATTTAGTTGCTACAAGTGAATTTAAGATCCATAGGTATTTGTCTTTTAAGCCAACATCTTAATTTACTTTGATGATTTAAAGGTTGCTTAATCCTTGAGAACACATTCAGGATGATAAATGACCTCCCCTCATATTCTCTCTTTAAAATTACTCGGGAAACTCCTTATGTTCTTGGTGCACTGTTTAGTTTTCTAAATGCAATTTTTCTCTACCATAGTTGCCAGAAAATGCCTCTTAGACTGATTTGATTTAGTTATGTTCCTTTAATAACTTAAACTAAAAGAAATATGTCAAGAGAACAAACAGAAGCAGGTACATTCCAACAAACTTAAAATTAATGATTAGTTGGTAGCAATCTCTTCATAAAGGAGTCTGGCCATTAATTAGTTCATGTGAGGTGACATCAGGGTTTGATCTTCCAATCTCCAAATATCAAAGTAAAGGTCTCAGAACACTGTGACCAATAATTTATAAGTATTATATTAAACTGCATGTAATTTACCGATATATTAAACTTATATGATATAATTAACAATTTTTCTTTAGGATGAAAATATTAAGAGGAAATTAGAGTTTGGCTTTTAATTTCTGTTTTAAACATCAAATGATTCTAATATTTTGCTTTTAAAGATTACAAAAGGATTATTTATTAGACTTACTGAATCTGTTTTTATTCTTATGCTGTTGCTATCTCACTTGAAAATTTTATTTCATAGGCCCTCTAGCCTGCAGTTCTGATTAAATGGTCTTTTGCTTTCGATGCTTTTGAGCAGTGATTTTGATTTCTCTAGAGAGAATCTAATATGCCGGTAGTGTCAATATACATGGAAAAATAAAAAAGAGTGTCAGTGTGTTGTGTAAGTTTAATTATTGCTTGGTACAAAAAATGGTAAACTACAAGAAAAGTTCAGGCTCATGAAGATAATTCCATCCCTTTCATTTTTCAAAAATAAATGGTAAATTTTAAAAAGTCTACACTTTTTAAATTAATATAATTACTTTAATAATTACGAAATTGTCAAAGGAAAACCATTTCACCTTGTGTTTACACAAGTAAAATAGAACTAACTTATGGAAAAAATAAGATTAGCATAAACAATGCCAGAATGCAAAATAATACACCAACAGGCACATATTGAGAAGAAATTCTCTATGAATCTCCTGCATTTCTGTACATCTTGTAAAGAAAGAAAGGGCATTGATGTATTTTCTACTTGGTTATCAGTCTAAGAATTTTTGTTGCAGCAAAACCACTTTGTACAAATAGTTTTCTCTTTTCAAAGTAGAGGGCAGAATCTTATCTTGAGCAGCATAATAAACATAATGCTTCTGGAGTAAGGTTTGGTGGATATTCTAGCAGCCTCTTCATAAGATTTCAAATTTTGTAATCTGGGGGATTCCCAGCTGTGACACAAACCGACTGTGTGTGTGCCATCCATTTTGGCTATTTTACGTCATACTCATGAAGATTATACTTATTTGAAAAGTATATGATCCAGTATTTAATGAGATTTATAGCATAGAGTGTTGTAAAAAATAATTTCCTGAGACCCATGGGCTATTGAAACTAAACCAATAGCGTTTCTCTAACTCTTAAAGGCTAGCTTTAGGCTCAAAATACAACATTGATTCTATTGGTATAATTATATACCATGAAAATTTATTGAAATTTAAAATCAAACTCTCAAAAAAATGATTAAGTATGGTGAACTTTCCAAAAACTGAGAAAAGGCCAGACATGGTGCCTCACACCTGTAATCCTACCACCTTGTGAAGCAGGAGGTTCATTTGAGCCCAGGAGTTTGAGCCCAGTCTGGGCAACATAGTGAGACACTATGTCTTTACAAAAAAACAATAAATATAACCAGGCATGTAGTGTGCACCTGTGGTCCAGCTACTCAGGAGGCTGAGATGGGAGGATCACTTGAGCCCAGGAGGCTGAGGATGCAGTGAACTATGATAGTACCACTTCATTCCAGCCTGGATGGTAGAGTGAGACTTTGTCTGGTAAAACAAAACAAAACAAAATAGGAAAACCCATATAATTTTAATAATAACGTCTATGAACGTGAAATCTATGACTCTAAACTCACCTATCAGAAAGAAGAAAGATTTACCTTCTGTGCCACTCTAATGCAATGGGTGAGTTTGAAGGCATCTCCGGATGTTACAAATTACTTAAAATCACCTCATTAGATAAATGCCTTGCAAAGTGAAGAGTAGCCTTAAAAAATTAACTACTCCAGAGGGCACATTAATCAAAAAGCCACATGATGGAAAGCACTCCTAGAGGCAGGAGAAAGAGGTTTCAATGGAAAACCACAAATCACATAATTCTGCACCACAGGAAGAAAATGTCACAAGACCACTGTCAATGAATAAACTCTGTTTCTATGTAGAATGGAAAGAATGTAACATCATTTGTAGAAAATACTGAATGAGGTTGAACTTAATTTTTTAAATGTTTTTAGAATTACAGATATCTGATACTTTTTTAAATAAGTAAAAGTCTTATAGTATAAATTTCCACTTTTTTTTCAGAGACGGAACCTCACTCTAACAGCAAAAACCACCTGAAAAAGGAAAAAGTATCTGTATAGTTGTCAAAGTCCATCTGAAAGCCGAAGAGAGAGTAATCTACGAACCCACGTTTCAGAAATCAGCTAGCTTCTTTGGAAAGGTGAGACTAAGGACTGATTTCATCTCTGATGGTAAAGTGGGAGAAGGAAGAATCCACTACGGACAGGCATAAGGAGGAAAAAACTAAAGATTTCTGTAACCTTTAGTGTCTATATATAGGTTGGCAAAACAAATTAGAGTACTAGGATGCTAGGGCCACAAGGTAAGGCTAAACACGTGGGTCTTCACTAAGATATCATCTGGAGATTTAAGAGATACTCCCTCTATGGAAGGCAAGGTCTTCCTATATACAAGATAGCCGGCCTTCTTCTCTGCTGGGAAGGGGCAGAGATGTTTAGGGACACATCACTCTAGACAGGGATCACTACCCTTCAAGCTGTGAACTGTACTGGTCTGTAGCCTGTTGGCAACCGGGCGGCACAGCAGGAGGTGAGCCGTGGGCCAGGGAGGATCACTGTCTCATTTCCGCATCCCTTCAGGTAGGTGTCCGAATTAGATTCTTTTTTTTTTTTAAACACAAAAACTGTAATGTAATGTTTAACTCCTAAAGAACGATTTATTTTAAATACTTGTTTTCAATTTAATCTTTAAAATAAATAGGGTAACAATATTATTACTTTTTAAATTTAACACGACCACACACTGTCTCCAGGGGGAGAGTTTTTATTCCATTACTATCAAGTCAAGTAATTTGAAACTATCAACAATTTTATATGTAGTAGATATCTAATTCCTGATTCTTAAGGGAGGCTTAAAATTCTACACAGGTGATATTTTTGTAGATACCTTAAGTCATTAACATATATTTACTTTGATACGTCACATATTCTGAGAATTTTTTTTCATTTTCCGTTCTCCAAGTGATGGTTTTAAGAAACATGGACTGGCATTAGATTCTTACAGGACCGTGAACCCTGTTGTGAACTGCACAAGCGAGGATCTTGGTTCCACGCCCCTTATGAGAATCTAATGATAAATGTAGTGCTCTTGAGTTATCCTGGAATCATCGCACCCATCCTCATGCGTGGAAACGTTGTTTTTCACGAAAGCAGTTCCTGGTGCCAAAAGGGTTGGGCACCGCTGCTGTAAGACGTTTAGGCCATTCTCCATAGACACAACAGTCCTCCTAAGGATGAGGAAGGGTCATGAGCCCTCAGATAAATTTCAGTGGGGCTTTCTAATCCTCATTGTTTGCATTACAACAGTCTCCTATACGTTGAGAAAAGATAGGATCCAAAGTCCAATCTGTATCCTGCATCCACACCAAAGCCACCACTGAGTCCCTGTTCTCACTCCTGAGTTTAATTTTCATCACACAACTTCTAGACTATTCTTGATTCCTTCAGAAAAATGGATATTTATGGTCAAACCAAAATGTTCAGACATAAGATGCCAATCATATTGAGCCCTTTGCAAAGATAATGCTAATATTTAAAAGCTATCTTTATGTTGAATTTTCTCTTGAAAGACGGATTGCAGCTATGCACACTTCAACTTACGGCTTGACATGTCAGAGAACACAGTTCTTAATGGGTCCTGTCTCACACCTTCACTTTTCCTTGACAGCTTATGTTTTTATATTCAGTCTTTATTAGTAACAAGTTAGAAGTTGCTATCCAAAAGAATAATACAACTTTTGGTTTCTGGCTTTATAACTAATTTGGAAGTCCTCACTGTCATCCTCAAGATGTGAAAAAAGCTGAGCAAACTGAAAATCAGCATTTACTAGATTCATCAGAAAACTGAGGTCACGGGGCAAACTGCTGCCCTTCAGACTAGAAAGATAGGGAAGCACAGAGCAGCTCAGTTTTCCAAGAGCAGAAGCCCAGGAGCAGTTGAAGCCAGCACTGGTAAGAACACTTCAAACTGTACTTAATGAAATGCTGGAGGCTGTATGTGCGTAAACATGAAAACTTAGAACTGTGAGGGTTTCCAGTCTTAGGAAGACCTTACACTTTTGCAAGCTTTACTTCCAGGAACCCCATCCAGTTCTCACTGTGAAGATCTGGGAAAAAAATTCCACTGGTGCTTCTGGCAGGGCTTGGGAAAAAAGGAACCATTTTGAAATATGCCCAGAGCTCTCGATTTGCCTTAGTAAGTCCTTCTCTTGAGGGGAACAATTTGAGCAAAGACTAATGACTGGAGTTGTACCAAAGCCTAATCAATCTGGGAGAAGGAAAATGCTCAGCTCCAGTTCCTGTGCAGCTTTTGAAAACATGGAGGAAGTGAAGAAATGAACTAAGGCTTACTAAAAGACTGAGATTGAATTATAGGACTAAGTGGGATTCCCCTCTTTCCCACAGCATACCACCATATCGCTATTGTATAATAGTGGATTGTAGCCAAAAGAATTGCAATACTAAGATCCTGCTTGAAGAGGGGGTCTCTAAAAAAATGCCGAGACAATAGAGGAGACGAAATTTAAAAATGCATTAAAATTCTAGCCTCTAACATCACAGTGACTGCAAAGAGCAAACACAGCCTAACTCAGACACGTAAATGGAAAACTTCTCACTAAATCCCTATATAACTCAGTTTCTTTTACTCCAGCATTCAACTAAAACTACAAAGTAATCTAAAAGGAAAACAAACAAACAAAAACCACAGTCTGAAGAGACAAAGCCAGCATCAGAACAGACTAAGACCTGAAAAAGATTTTGGAATTATTAGACTAGGAGTTTTAAAAGTCTATAATTAATATGTCAATGGCTCTAATGGAAAAAGTGGCCAGGAGAATGTGCCTGGAGAAAGTGGCAACATAAAAGAAAAAAGCAAAAGGAAATGCTGGAAATTGAGACCACTGTTACAGAAATCATGAATGCGTTTGGTGGACTCATTGGTAGCCTGACAGATTTCTTTCTAAGGCAAGAATCCCAAACTTTTTGGCACCAGGGACTGGTTTCATGGAAGACTTTTTTTTTCTCTTATTTGAGACGGAGCCTCACTCTGTGCCAAGGCTGGATTGCAGTGGCACTACCTCAGCTCACTGCAACCTCTGCCTCCCGGGTTAAGTGATTCTCCTGCTTCAACCTTGTGAGTAGCTGGAATTAGAGGTACGTGTGCCACCACGTCCAGCTAATTTTTGTATTTTAATAGAGACGAGCTTCCACCATATTGACCAGGCTGCTCTCAAACTCCTGACTTCAGGTGATCAGCCCGCCTTAGCCTCCCAAAGTGCTGGGATTGCAGCACGTGAGCCACCACGCCCGGCTGAAGCCAATTTTATCATGGATCAGGGATTAGGGATGGTTTGGGGATGATTCAATTCCATTACATTTATTGTGCACTTTTGTTTCTATTATTACCTTGTAATATATAATGAAATAATTATACAACTCACCATAACGTAAAATCAGTGCAATCCCTGAGCTTGTTTTCCTGCAGCTAGACAGTCCCATCTGGGGGTGATGGGAGACAGTGACAGCTCATTAGGCATTAGATTCTCATAAGGAGCACACAACCTACATCTCTCGCATGCTCAGTTCACAATAGGGTTTAGCTCTTATAAGAATCTAACGACACTGCTGATCTGACAGGAGTCAGAGCTCAGGCAGTAACGTGAGTAACGGGAAGCAGCTGTAAATACAGATGAAGCTTTGCTCGCTTGCCCACCGCTTACCTCCTGCTATGCGGCCTGGTTCCTAACAGGACTGTTACTTGTCTGTGGCCCAGGAATTGGGGACCCCCTGGTTTAATCTAAGGTACTTGCTACTTTTTATATACAATAGTCAATAACTGGCAAGTCACAGTTTGAACTTACAATAAAGCCATAACAATGAAAACAGTGTTACGCATATAAACCAATTAAATAGCTTGAGTATAGACACCCACCTAAAAATAGATAATTGATGTGTCTGAAGATTCTTACAATTTGTGGAAAATAATTGTTTACTAAATAATAGTGGGGCTATTGGAAAAATACTACATTCAGATTTCTTAGGATTGATTTAAAATTTCCAAATGAATTAAATTCTCAAATGTGACAAGCAAAACTTTTAACCTTTAGAAGAAAGAAAAAAGAATTGTTATGACAGAGTAAGGACACAAAACTACAAATTACAAAAGAAATGTCGAACAATTGTTATCTTTAATCAAAAAAGATTTCTGCACAATAAGACTTCTTAAAGTTAAAACCATAGAGTCTCATTACTTTAAAAAGTAATGAAAAGATTTGATAATAGTAATTGTTGGCAAGGATGGGGAAGATGAAAACACTACTTTATTGGAAGTAAAAGAATGAATGAAGAAAATGTCGCCAATGGCTCATACACCATGGTAACATCTGAAGCCATTCAATATATTGCTATAAATATATAGATGGATAGTATACAGTATACGCACATGCATGGGATAATACAGAATAATTAGTGTTAAGAATTCACATAACCAATGTGGAAGGGGTAATAAGCTAAGGCACCAAATGTTACATTTTATTTTGGTCCATATTCTTAAAAAAATATGGCAAAATACTAAGATTCTTAAAAATGTGGATGGAGACTGTACTGTCGAATACTTCTCTGTTTATTTAACATATTCAAATGGTTAAATGTTATTTTCCAAAGTTTAATCTTTATGCAAATATGACAAGGAAATAAAGAAAACAAAATAGTTCTTTGTTTTCTAGAGGGAGTGTAAATACTATTTATCTATTTATTTATTTATTTTTGTGTGTCATTAGTTTTTTTGTGTGTGTGATTTTTTTTTATTGCATTACAGGTTTTGGGGTACATGTGAAGAACATGCAAGATTGTTGCATAGGTACGCACATGGCAGTGTGATTTGCTGCCTTCCTCCCCCATCACCTATATCTGGCATTTCTCCCCATGCTATCTCTCCCCAACTCCCCACCCCCCACTGTCCCTCCCCTATTTCCCCCCCCCAACAGACCCCAGTGTGTGGTGCTCCCCTCCCTGTGTCCATGTGTTCTCATTGTTCAACACCCGCCTATGAGTGAGAACATGCGGTGTTTGATTTTCTGTTCTTGTGTCAGTTTGCTGAGAATGATAGTTTCCAGGTTCATCCATGTCCCTACAAAGGATATGAACTCATCATTTTTGATGGCTGTATAATATTCCATGGTGTATATGTGCCACATTTTCCCTGTCCAGTCTATCATCGATGGGCATTTGGGTTGGTTCCAGGTCTTTGCTATTGTAAACAGTGCTGCAATGAACATTCGTGTGCATGTGTCCTTATAGTAGAATGATTTATAATCCTTTGTATATATAACCAGTAATGGGATTGCTGGGTCAAATGGAATTTCTATTTCTAGGTCCTTGAGGAATCGCCACACTGTCTTCCACAATGGTTGAACTAATTTACACTCCCACCAACAGTGTAAAAGTGTTCCTATTTCTCCACATCCTCTCCAGCATCTGTTGTCTCCAGATTTTTTAATGATCGCCATTCTAACTGGTGTGAGATGGTATCTCAATGTAGTTTTGATTTGCATTTCTCTAATGACCAGTGATGATGAGCATTTTTTCATATGTTTGTTGGCCTCATGTATGTCTTCTTTTGTAAAGTGTCTGTTCATATCCTTTGCCCACTTTTGAATGGGCTTGTTTTTTTCTTGTAAATCTGTTTTAGTTCTTTGTAGATTCTGGATATCATCCCTTTGTCAGATGGGTAGACTGCAAAAATTTTTTTCCCGTTCTGTTGGTTGCCGTTTCACTCTAATGACTGTTTCTTTTGCTGTAAAGAAGCTGTGGAGTTTGATTAGGTCCCATTTGTCTATTTTGGCTTTTGTTACCAGTGCTTTTGGTGTTTTGGTCATGAAGTCCTTGCCTACGCTTATGTCCTGGATGGTTTTGCCTAGATTTTCTTCTAGGGTTTGTATGGTGTTAGGTCTTATGTTTAAGTCTTTAATCCATCAGGAGTTAATTTTAGTGTAAGGTGTCAGGAAGGGGTCCAGTTTCTGCTTTCTGCACATGGCTAGCCAGTTTTCCCAACACCATTTATTAAACAGGGAATCCTTTCCCCATTGCTTGTTTTTGTCAGGTTTGTCAAAGATTGGATGGTGGTAGATGTGTTGTGTTGCCTCCGAGGCCTCTGTTCTGTTCCATTGGTCTATATCTCTGTTTTGGTACCAGTACCATGCTGTTTTGATTACTGTAGCCTTGTAGTATAGTTTGAAGTCTGGGAGTGTGATGCCTCCCGCTTTGTTCTTTTTGCTTAGAATTGACTTGGCTATGCGGGCTCTCTTTTGGTTCCATATGAAGTTTAAAGTGGTTTTTTTCCAGTTCTGTGAAGAAGGTCATTGGTAGCTTGATGGGGACAGCATTGAATCTGTAAATTACTTTGGGCAGTATGGCCATTTTCACTATATTGATTCTTCCTAACCATGAACATGGAATGTTTCTCCATCTGTTTGTGTCCTCTCTTATTTTGTTGAGCAGTGGTTTGTAGTTCTCCTTGAAGAGGTCCTTTATGTTCCTTTGTAGGGACATGGATATACCTGGAAACCATCATTCTCAGCAAACTGACACAAGACAGAAAATCAAACACCACATGTTCCCACTCATAGGCAGGTGTTGAACAATGAGAACTCACTGAGGTCTGTGGGGTGGGGGTGACTAGGGGAGGGACAGTGGTGGGTAGGGAGTTGGGGAGTGATAACATGGGGAGAAATGCCAGATATAGGTGACGGGGATGGAGGCAGCAAACCACATTGCCATGCATGTACCTATGCAACAATCCTGCATGTTCTTCACATGTACCCCAAGTACACCTAAAGTGCAATAAAATATATATATATATATATTTAAAAAAAAAAAGAAAAAAAGAAAAAAAAGAAAAAAGGGACCTGTGCTGAAGCAAGCTTTACATACCTTATCTTGTCTGAGTAACACCTAGAAACTTCCCTGCAAGTACAAAGGATCATTTTGGAGTGTGAGGTAAAGTAAGGTGTTCACAGCAACAGATGTTTAAAATGTTCCATTAAGGCTGAGCAACGACCTGTCTCAATCAAACTACCAATGCCAACCCTCCTGTTCCATCATCACTGTGTTATGGAGATATACCATGACTTAGGGAGGAATCTTTGCTTTTATCTAATCCACGGTGGAATCTTGTCTCTATATTGTTCCTTTGCTTTTACTTTTTTCTGTCAGTGACTATGGAATTTTCCCTTTGGTTTCTCTTCAAGTTGTCCTCGTGTTTAAGGGTTGAGGGAATAATTAGCTACTTCAGTGTCCCTTAATAAAAGTGCCAAGCTCCTGACAATATATATATACACACACGTATATATACATATACATATATATATATATATATAGCCTTGTTACTTTTTATTTATAGCAAATCTGTAAGTATGGGCTAGTATATTTCCAGCATCTATATTCCTTTCATGTTTCTTTTAAAATTTCTTTTTCTCTTCCTAACAACTTCTGAGAGAGTTACTCTACCTAATCATGCAGGTCAATAATTCATCCCTCTCTTATTTGCATTCTAGAACTCCCTCCACCTATTGAGTCCTTTATCTCAATTAGTTCTTTCCATAAATGATACCTCATTTATATTTTCTGACTTTTTGGCCTTCTTCCTGCTCCAATATCTTCTCTTATATTTTTGCAGATATTAAATATGCTTGTTTTAAATAATTGCTTATTGAATATGTAAATTCTGCTTCATCTGCTCTAGCTTCTCTTCCTTTTACCTATAATATATTAAATATTTTTCTGTGAGTTCTTATGCTTTGGAGCTGCATTCATGATGTATAGCATGGAGGAACAGCTAAAGCCAGATGCTAGCTTGAATCTTGGTTGATGAGTTTGAAGTACAGATTAACAGTCTCCTAGAAGACAGCACGATAGTGTGTACCTCTGTTATTATCCTTACTTAAAATCACCTAGCTCAGAAAGGCAGCAAATGGGAAAGCACTATAATCCGATGGACTAGGGAGGTTTGTCTAGGTTAGTCTTGAAAACCTTGGATCCTTGTAGTATGGAACTGGACACTAGTTTTCTGCCTTCTATAGTTATAGAGTATTCAGGCTAATGTGGAAAAGAGAAAATGACATGTTTTCAAAAATTCTCTTGTTTTTGTACCCAGACTTCTTTTATCATAGGTTATTGTCTCTCTTTCAGTCTGGTACGTAAAAACATCTTACGGTCTTCTCATCGCTTTTATGTTAATGTGACAGATCCTTCAATCTATTTCTAGTCTCTGGAGTGCCTCCAAGATTGAGTTTACAGGAGGCAGCCAACACTTTAAACCGATTGTCCTCTTCAGAGAAATATGAAGACATTCTTTTTTTCAGAGAAAAATAATCTCACTCACATACCTAAGATGGGCAATGCAAGTCACTAGATAGCACTTTTGTAATTTTTTCATTTTTTGTTTCACAAAGTTAAAAGACTATATTTGTAATTTTGCATTTTATCTTATTTAAGTCCACATTATTTCAATTCTTATTTTCCGTTTTAATTCTTGTTTCCTGTTTAATTCTTATTTCCTGTTTCCTGTTTAATTCTTATTTCCTGTTTTCTGTTTATTTCCTGTTTCCTGTTTAATTCTTATTTCCTGTTTCCTGTTTAATTCTTATTTCCTGTTTTCTGTTTCTTATTTCCTGTTTCCTGTTTAATTCTTATTTCCTGTTTTCTGTTTAATTCTTATTTCCTGTTTTCTGTTTCAGTTGTTATTTCCTGTTTCCTGTTTTCTGTAGGGGCTTGTGAAAGGTAATTTTATGTGTCACCTTGTCTAAGATACGGCACCCAGCTGTTTTGTCAAACAGTAGTCTACATGTTGCTATGAAGGTATTTTGTAGATGTAACTAACATCTACAATTAATTGACTTTACGTAAAGCAGATTACACTTGATAAAGTGAACAGATGCCATCCAACCAATTGAAGCCTTTAAGAGCAAAATTGAAGGTTTTCTAGAAAAAGAATTCTGCCTCAAAACTGAAACATAGGAGTCCTGCCTGGATTTCCAGCTTGTCAGCCTGCCTTATGTATTTTAGAATTAAAACTGCAACATGAGCTCTTGCTTGAGTTTCCAAACTGCTAGTCTTCCCTATGGATTTCAGATTTGCCAGTGTTCATAAATAATCCCATATATTATTGATTCTGCTTCTCTAATGAAACCCTGACTGATATAGGACTCTATACTATGGTAAGAGATGGAATTATTTGAGATAACTTAAAATTGTAGTCACAAATCTCTTAAATTCTTCAACTTTTATTTAATATTAGTGGGACTATCTGAGCATAGAATGACAGAAATAGATTTGTGATTCAGTAAAGGAGCTCAAAAGTTTTCTATTTATTTACAGAATAGAAAAATAAGATTAATATGTTAGTTTATTTTACAATAAAAATAATCTTAATTGTGGAGAACAGGGAACAACTTTGGGATAACAATTAGGTATTTTGTGGTCTCCATGTAATTTTACTTTCTTGTCTACTATTTTGCTTAACTTTTTTCTTTTCAAATGCAATGGGACTATCTTGTTCACTGTCACTTTTTTGTCTTCATTTCATTTCACAACATTCACAAAGCTTTACTGTTCCTTTTCCTTTCTTTCCTTTAGCTTTTACTACCTGACACAATGTTATCGTTACATTTTGTTGCACCAAACACCTCATTCACTTTCCCTCCATCTAACTTCCACCACTTAACTATGAGTCTTCCCTTGCCTGGAGACCCTTGGCCCTTTATCCTCTCTCAGTTCTTTCTTTCAGAGACTTGTTGTTTCTAATTCTACTATTTTTTTGTGTGTTGCTATGTTTTTAGAATCATCTTCTAATTTTGGATAAAGAAATATATGTATAAAATAATTGTATTCGACAAGAGAAAATACTATTTATGTACTCTTGAAAAAGCAACAAACAGCATTACTGACTAAGGAGGCTGGCAGCTAACACAAAAGGAAAGTTTATGGCCAACTACAAGTAAATCCACCTTAAAATGGCATAACAGAATTACAGATTTGATGGATTTGTGGGAATTTTCACAAAAAGGCTATTCTTGACTTGTACAAAAAGTAATAAAATACCATACTTCCCTAGGAAGAGAGAGCAACTGGTACTAAGAAAACATAAAAGTATTTTATTTTTTGAATTGCAAAATATGAAATCTGCCTTCAAGGATAAGAAATAATTGGCATATTTCTAAAATTCCAAAATTGATATATTTCTAATGCAGCATAATTTTAATACAAAATGCCTTTTAGACCTAAACCTTATAGGACGTGGAAAATAATCCTTATAAATCTTATCACAAATGACAATTATGTATCTATATCTATCTATCTATCTATCTATAGATAGATAGATATAGAAAGAGGTAATCAAGTAGAATGTTATTAAGCAAAATAAGTGCACAGAAAAGCAAGTGAGATTAAATTTAAAATAATCTATAGAATGGTATGCTCTGCAGAAGAAAAGTAATATGTTGTATCTCTCTAACGTTTCAAGAATTCCAGAGCCATTCATGATAATCTCATTGCAGGGAGAAATCCCGACAAAAATTTGGAAGCAGAGATGTCACTCAAGTTGAAGTGCATGCTGTATGCATTTGTGTGTATATATATATATGTGTGTGTGTGTGTGTGTGTGTGTGTATACTACATGTATATGTATATATATTTATTTTTATAATAACCATGTACTTGAATAATTCACATTTAATGAAACATTTCTTTCCGGTAATACCTTATGCATACTGAAATCAGCATATTATCACTAAACTATCTTCAGTACAAAATGTGCCATTTTAATAGCATGATACAATAAAGTCCCTATTTAATTTCAGGGACTTATGCATCTGATTTGATAGTTAGTACATTCTAAATTAAACAGACAACACAATTTTTCTTTCTTGTTTCCAATATAAAATGAGGCCAAAACATTTGCATATGAAATATATTAACTGTCATGAAATACTTATCTTCACAGCCAGTTTCAGCAGACAATATTTATTCAATCATGCAGTCAGAATTCGAAAAGGAAATTTAGTGACAATTTTATTTAAGAACATTGTCATCCTGGTACTGGAAAAACAATTGGGACATTATTTCTGCCAAGGAGATTTAGGAAGCTCAGATCTCCCAGTTACACAATTCATTCCAAACAACAATTCAGACGTCATTCAAGGACACTATATTTGTAATGATTTTATTCCACCCTGACCATTTTTGTGCATTTAAAAAGAAAAAGTAATTTGAAAAGGAAAAGTAGTATTTTCAACCTATTTAGCAGCAGGAAGAAGATAATAAATTCAGTGGTGATTGTTTTGATAACATTGAAATCGTTATAGATTTTGATAAAGAAATGCCATTTCTCCCTATGATGCACTTTATTATTTTTTACTTGCTTAATTTTTCCATTAACTGTTTCAGCAGGGCTGGTATAAAATATTGGTAATATATTATTATGAGATGACAAATGAAAATATTATAGACTTTTTAGTTTGCGAACATCCAGTAATAAATGTTTATTTATGTTCTCCAAAATAATTCAGAACTACATGAAAAATAGATTCAGGATTTGGATTAAGATGTAAACTTTATCTGTATTATTCAGAAAACTGATTGAATAACATTTCTTTTATATCTGAGAAGTGAATTTGTCACTACTTACTCTTGATACAGGCTTATTAACTAATATAATGGCACAGCTAGAAAAATTGCAGGATTTTCTTGCAAGAATAGTCTCTCATGCACCTTCTGGTCAGCCAAGTTTTCTGAGAACAAGACTAAACAACACTTTCTCTGTAACTTCTTCCATACTTATTGTATTAGCTTTTATCACTGCATAAAAATCATGACAGGTTTGGCAGCTTAAATCAACATCCATGTATTATGTCACATACCTGAGATCGGAAGTCCAGGTACAGCTTATCTGAGTCCTGTGCTCAGTTACCAGGGCTGAGGCTTAGGGTCTTCTTCCAAGATCATGTAATGTTGGCAGAGTTCATTTTCTCTTAGTTATAGAACACATCGAGGTTTGCTTTCTCAAGACCAGAAAGGTAATCTCTCTGTTCTTAACAGAAACCTAAGCAAGCCTTTAAGGGCTCACCTATTCACATCCACATAGAGTAATCTCTCTTTTAGTTAACTGAAAACACACTGATTAGAAACTTCACTTACATCTGTAAAATCTTTTCATCTTTCCATGTAAGGTAACATCATCATGAGAATGAATTTCATCATCTTTATATGTTCTGTCCACAGTCAAGGGGAGGAGAGATACTAGAGTGTCTTAAAAACAAGGGAAAGGAAGTTTGGGGGTCATATTAGAAATCTTCCTGTGACATTTACCAACCATAAAATTAACTTTCCTTTCAGCAGTAACTATGAGAAGAGAGGCCAAAACTAGAGTTTTTTTCACAACACATTAGGCTAAGAGAAAAGTAATCACTAATGATAATTTTTGTTATCATTTATTGAATTGAATTACTCTAGTAAGAACACATTCTTATAGTATTCAACGTATATCCTAAATTTCCTCAATTTGCACTTGATTCAAGAGGAAAAAAAATTTTTAACTCTCATGCACCTGTATTATTACTTCAACATGGTTTGAGCTAATGATATGTAATGAAAGCTTTGGATGAAACTATTTAACATTGGGCTTCACTTTCTGTTTTACAAATTTCAATTCTCTGTTGCTGTTCTCCATCTCTTCATCTGATTTTTCCAACTCTCCCTCTACTTCACTAAAAACATTAAACAAAATATTGTAAAATTATAGTTTGCTAATTCTAATACTTAGATCACCTAGGGGTATACTTCTTCTATTATCTATATTTAATCTTTCTTTAGGTCATTTATTCTATCATTTGGCAGGCCTAGTGATTTTATTGAATAGCAGCTATTTTTTGAAAAGTGTAACGATTCTGAAATATGTCACCATTCATTAAAGACGGTTTACCCCTCTCTTTGCTAGAAAGATGGAGCAGGCAATTGATGAAATTCATCTAATCAGGAGCTTCTTGAGTTTGGGATGGGTTAGAGTTGTAGTAATAATGTTTCTAAATCTGGTTTACACCTACTTCTCAGGCATGTCCGTCCTGAAAGCCTGAGATATTCATTAAGATTGGTCCCCATGTGGGTTCTGAACTTTACAGACTTTGTCTATTCAGCACAGCAAGTCTGTGGAAATCACTGCTTTGCTATTCAAAAAGTTTTGCCTCACCTTTTTAGCTTCTGATCTATCCAGCCGCATGATTTTGAAGACATCATGAAGGCAAATTATCTGTGTTTTAAGATTTATATCTATGACCCTCATTTTTATCAGAATTTAATTTGCTTCCATCTCAAAATTTCATGTCTTCAGCCACATAACAAGATGTTTACTTGTTTTTTTTTGACTCTCAACTGCAACACTCTTCTCATGCCCAGTGCCTACAGCCTCAGCCTCGTTCCTTATACCTGCAAACAGAAGTACCTTAAGACAAAAAGGGGCCACAGATATCTGTTCATTTCTCTGCAGTTCCCCCTCCGTGAAATGAAATCTTTCATTATTACTTCTGCACCACTCTGCTGCCTCTAGACAAGCACACACAAACAAATAAGTAAATAAATACGTTTGCAATTTTTCCCAGCTTCTCTAGTTTACCTCCATGGAAGGATTGTTTGGCCGTGTTCTACTCTTTTAGCCAGAAGGAAGAGTATTATGCTTACCATGTTTTAAAAGGGCCTGAATCCTTGCCTTGAGTTAATAAAGTAATGGGAATTCTGAATTTAAGGTATGAGTTCAACTATACATTTAAAATAATTAGTGAATTGAATAAACTTATCACTACGGCTTAGCTGTCTTTCCTCTATCACCAAAGTCGCTAAGATTAGACAATAAATTATCTCTAGAACTAAATCCCTAGATCATATTTTTAAAATTACATCTAGTTGTCTGAGTGGTATGTTGCCATGAAATTCTTAGGGAACATTCTTTAGTGGCAGGCTAGATGTTAGAATTTAGAAAGGCTGTAGAAAATGGTTATATTATCTCCAACATAATTAGGCATTTTTCTATAATTCTAAAAGTTATTCTTTACTCATTACACATTTTATAGATTAAGGAGAAAATATGACTGAAAAAAATCAGCAGGTGTTCTATCCTACCCAAGCATCATCAGTATAATTTAAATCTAAATTTGGAGAAAAGCTTCGCTATGCTGCTGTGCTTTATAACAAAATGGCATACACAGGAAAGTCTGACTTAGGAGAAATGACACTCAGAAGTCACCAAGAATTGTATGCAATCACTTTCATTAGAAGGATAATTCGCATTTATGTGGGTTGTTGGTAAACGTATTTCTTCTCAACTATTTCTGGCCCTGGTATTTTATGTTAGATATGAGTATCCGCGTTTTAAACAGAATACCTATTTGTTCAATATACACATAGGTACCTATCTAATTGCAATATTAGGTGATAAAACATACATCTCATTTTAACCGTCCCACGTGAACTTTCATACATAGTCACGTGCTTCATAATGACATTTCAGCCAACAACAAACCACATATACTAAAGTGGTCCCATAAGATTATAATTGAGGTAAAAAATTCCTGTCACCTATTAATATTGTAGATGTTGTAGCGGTAGTAATGTTGTAGTGAAACATATTACTCATGTGTTTGTGGTGATACTGATATAACCAAACTTACGATGCTACCAGGTGTATCAAAGTATAGCACGTACGATTATGTACAGCACATAATACTTCATAATGATAATCAATTACTCTTTTACTGCGTTATGTATTTACTATCCTATATATTTACATCATTTTAGAGTGTACTCCTTCTACTTATATTTGTTTTAAAGTTCACTGTAAGCAGCCTCAGGCAGGTCCTTCAGGAGGTATTCCAGAAGAAGACGTAGTTACCTCAGGAGATGACAGCTTCGTGTGTGTTACTGCTCCTGAAGATCTTCCAGTGGGACAAGATGTGGAGATGGGAGGCAGTGATACTGATTCTCCTGACCCTGAGCAGGCTTAGGCTAATGTGTGTGTTTGTATCTTTGTTTTAAGAAAAAATTTAAAAACTGAAAAAATTAGAAAATTTAAAAATAGGAAAAAGTGTATAAAATAAAGATATAAAGAAAAAAGTATTTTTGTACAGTTGTACAATGTGTGTTTTAATCAGTGTAACTAAAGTATCAAGTGAAAAAATTGAAAAGTTTTTAAAGTAAAAAAAGTTACAGCAAGCTAAGGTTTATTTATTATAAAAGAAAGACAAATATTTCAAAATAAATTTAGTGTAGCATAAGTGTACTGTCTTTATAAAGTCTACGGGAGTGCACACTAATGTCCTAGGCCTTCACACTCATTCTCCACTCACCCACTGACTCACTCAGAGAAACTTCCAGTTCTGCAAGCTCCATTCATGGCTAATGTCCAAGATAGGAGTACCGTTTTGTGTCTTTTATACCATATTTGTGTGGTACCTTTATATGTTTAGATATATTGAGGTACACAAATACCACTGTGTTACAATTACTTACAGTATTCGGTACTATAACACGCTGTGCAGATTGAAAGCCTAGGAACAATAGACTATACCACATACCCTAGGTGTGTAGTAGGTTCTACCATCTAGGTGTGTGTATGAATATCACTCTATTTTATTCATGCAGCGATGAAATTGTCTAAAGATGTACTTCTCAGATCATATCCCCCATCTTTAAGCAACACATGACTGTACATGTATTTGTTTTACTATACATTCGTTATCTTTTTATATGCTGACATTCCAATTTGATTTTCTTGAAAAATGTAAAATCAGATATAAGATCCGCTACAGTGCTCTTAATCTTAAAGTGGCATTAGGACACGTTAGGATGAAAGTGTCCTAAATGCTAGTTTACGATACAGAGCACTATAATAGCTTTTTTTTTCACTGATTATTCTTAAGCAAATGTGTTTTAATGACTAAATGATAATGCTAATTTCAGTTGCTTCACAGAAACAAAAAGCATTGAACAATTTTATCATGAATAATTTTCTGTCAAGACAGCTCCCTAAAAATTAATTTCTACAGATTACAGGAGAAAAGAGAGTAGTATGAAATTCAAAGCCTTTGTCAAATGGACTTTTGTTCTGTTTCCCACATACACAGATATTCATTGAGTCTACGTGGAGACACTCATGCTAATGTAACTATCAGGAATCACTTTCCTTTTTAAGAATTTTATTTCTTTTAAAAATAGTGAATAGTGTTTTAGAATATGGTACTAATATTTGTTCCCTAACATGTAATAAATGTAATGATCATCCTAAATGAATATATTATCATAATGTTACCTATAGTTGCCAGTGCTTAACAAATGTTGTCACATTCACATAACTGAATCATTTATATGCTCATTCTATGTTTCATCAAATTACAAATTTGTTTAGCGGATTATTCAAAGGGCCATGATTGTGGAAAATATATTTGCTATTCGTAATTAGACCATTTTTTAATTTTCTAATTTGTTTTTAATTTTTATATGTTTTGGGAGTACAAGTGTGAGTTTCTTATGTGCATATATTGTACAGTACTGAAGTCTGGGCTTTCAGTCTGGGCTTTCTGAATAGTGAACATTGTACCCATTCAGTAATTTTTCAACCCTCACCCCTCTGCTACCCTCCCACATTTTGTCTGTTATTCCATTCTCTGTCTGTCCATGTATACCCACAGTTTAGCTCCTGCTTGGAAATCAGACCATGTAGTTTTTGACTTTTTGTTGCTGAGTTATTTCACTTTGGTAATAGCCTCCAGTTCCATCCATGTTGTTGAAAAGAACGTAATTGCATCTTTTATTGTGGCTGAAATGAATTTCATAGCATACATATACCAGATTTTCTTTATCCATTTTTCCATTGATGGGCACGTAGGTTGATTCCATGGCTTTGCTATTGTAAACAGTGTTGTGATAAATATATTAGTGCAGGTATCTTTTTGATGTATAACTTTCTTTCCCATTGGGTGTATATCCAGTAGTGTGATTGCTGGATCAATGGAACTTCTATTTTTAGTTCTTTGAGAAATCTCCATATTGTTTTCCATAAAGATTTTACTAATTTACATACCTATAAACAGTGTATCAGCATTCCTATTTCTCCACGTCCTTGCCAACATTTGTTGTTTTTTGACTTTTTAGTAGCCATTCTGACTGGTTTAATTTGCATTTTTCATGGTTAATAATGTTGAACAACTTTTTATGTTTGTTGGCCACTTACATGTCCTCTTTTGAAAAATGTCTGTTCATGCACTTTGCCCATTTTCAATGTTTATTCTTCGTGTGGAAATTTTTGAATTCCTTGTACCTGCTGGCTATTAGCCCTTTGGGGTTAGACCATTTATTTACTCAATGGATTTCTGATGACATAGAAGATTAATAGAAAATAGCTCTTGTATCATCATTAGTAAACAGAAAGTCACAAAATTCTATTTTCTGTTGGATACATATTTGTATATTGGTTATTTTAAGACCTGTGAACAATTCTGCAACTTTGAAAATTTTGTTCTTTTCCTTATCCACACATATCTCATGCGGTCAGAAATTTATATCCCCTCATCAAGTTCAGGATAACTTAAAACATCTTTTCAGTAGTATCCCTGTTTTTAAAAGTTTATTCATGCAGATTGTAACTAAAAAATTGTGAATTAAATCTAAATATGTTACTGTGAAATATAAAGCTTAACTTAAAGCAAAGAGATTTGGATTATATATTTAGACAAGAAGTTTGAGAGTAAAACATACCCTCTAAAAGATGGTTTGATCTAACATGAAAATATGCATGTGGTAGAAAACAGGCTGAATGCAATAGATACAAAAATAAAATATTGTAGCTCTAGGAAGCTAACTATCTTAAGTTGGGATGTGTAATTTATGGAAAACCATACAGAAAGCTTATACATATACAAAAACTAGCTAAATGTAAAATGGAAAATTCCCACCGTTCATGAGAGTTATGGGCATATGGATTGTCAAGTATTATTGCTCTGGTAGAGAGTCTGCTTAGGAAAAACTTTTTGGTAGGCCAAATATTTTGTTTAAAACCGGAAGAATAGGAAAGCTTTCATTTTTTAGGAAAGATAAGAGCATTTTGAGCACAGAAAATGTAGGAGCAGAAGCAGAGATGTGAGTGAGTGTTAAGTACTGATAGAGAGTATCTGTAAATGAAGATGGCAAGGTGAGTGTGGACAGGTTATGAAGGGGTTTTGACATTCTGTAAGCCAAAAGGAATCATTGAAAAGTCTAGTATTTGGTGTTATATTTCAAGAAAGTGTAATGCTGTATTCCTTAATAGCAGACTTTGAGAGTTCAGTTACAGATGGGAGAATATCTTGGGGACTACTGCAGACTATTGGAATTTAGAGGCCATTGTCATGGTCCAGGCAAAAAGGAATGATGCTGGAACCTGAGCAGAGTCATAGAAACAAAAAGGCAAAAGGCAAAATTGATTAGTTAATGCATTACTTGTTTCACAGTGCCTACATTTGTTCAGTTTTTCTTAGAAATGTATGTTTACTCATTTTAGAAAAAAAGTATTCACCGACAGACTGCTTTGCATCAAGAATGTTTATAATTCTTAGAAACAATCAGATACATTTTGAGACTTCTGAAACTAAGGCCCCAAAATGGTAAATAACTTTCTCAAGATCAGGAATAGAGCTAATAGGCAGTATATGCAATTCTATTTCCTTTCAAACTTTTTACATAACATTTTTGGATACTTTTATCAGAGGTTACTTATATGTTTTATTTAAAGAAAAATGCTTTTCTTTTTTAAGGATAAAAAGTCTTAACAAATTTGTTCTTAAAACCGAGTAGCTTATTTTCACCACCTAGCTACCTAAAGGCTATGGATAAGACCCGTTCAATAACATACACCAAGAAATAATTACTGCAAATTGCTAACAGGTGGCATTTCTTATGGAGGCCTGGCTGAGAATGTCATGACATATGGCACAGCACTTTAATAATGAAACTCCCATTGCAAACATTAAAAAACTGATCATTTAAAAATGGAAATTAAAGAGTAAAAGGTTTGAAACTGAAAATGTCTGAAGAGGAAAAAAATGGCAAGAGCAGCGTCATAGTCAGAAAGAAAGCGACATGTGAAGGAAGAGCACCACTTCCAGTGAGCTGTGTCTTTCTCTACGGTGAATAACTGGCTGACTCCAAAGTCTTCTCTCCACAAAACAGGAACAGACACCAATGTGTCAGAGGCGTCCTAACCAGAGTGACTCCATCTTGAATAAAGGCTGAATCAAACAAAAACTGCTCAGTAACATTCCCAGGGAATTAGGCACTCTTGGTCACAAGATGTTTATGTTTGAGGAAACGAGCAAATAATACATAAAGACCCAGAATTTATAAAAATGTCCTGATATTTCAAGAACAAAAGGCATTCTTAATTTAAAAATAAGTTTCACTTTAAAAACAGTAGTTCAATCATAAATTCTTGCTGAAATCAATAGTTACTAGGAAAATAACAATATTAGTAGCCTGTCACAAGCTGATCCCAAGGGTTTGTAATAAAGCATACCGTTATTAGCCTTACCATCCTATGTAAACAAGTATGTTTAAGATAGGGGCGTTCCTCCTGGTGCTTTCTGAGGATGTGTTACTGTGTAGCAGCGTAGTTCCTAATAAACTGTCTTATATTTACTATACTCTGCAACTCACTCTAAATTATTTCCCCAGACAGATCCAAGAACCTCCTCTTGGGGTCTGAGACAAGATCTCTTTTCTGATAACAAACGTGCTTCACTTTTAAAAAGCAATTTTAAGGAAAGTAGGCTTAAATATCAGGGTGTCATCTAGGTCTACTCATTCTCTATCAAAAAATAAAAGAAAATGTGGATGAATAAAAAGAAAATGTGGATGAATACTAACAGTTTAGTCTTACAGGGATTATGCTGAGTGGGCATTTTTTTTTTTTTACCTGAGTGTTTACATTTGTGTCATATAGGAAAAAAGAGCAACTGTTTTCAAAACTTAATTTCTATCTCAATATTTTGACTTGTCATTTTAACATGATAATATCAGTGAAAAAAAGGTGAATGTTATTGGTACTCACATGTTCCTGTTTAGCTAATGACAGATTAGGTTGGGAAAGATGTAATAGTTCCTTTTAAGAGTGTAACTTGATGACAGCTAATTAACAGTAAATGCAAAAAGCTCACTATGTTGCCGCCACTGTTCTGAGCACTTTGCTATGTGAACACCTTTCATACCAATTATTAATCTTGAGGTAGGAACTATTCATATTTTTTTAAAAAAAACTGGGAACAGAAAGGTTAAGTAATTTTCCTTAACTTATGCAGCGTATAAATGACAAAATTGGAACTCAAACCCAGGTGGTCTGACGTCAATGTCTGTGATTGTAATCACAATACTATCTTTCCTTTCATGAAAAAGTAACATTTTGGTAACTGCATTAGCTATTAATAGAAGACGAAAACTCTGAAACACTCAATTTTTCTATTTCAAATTCTACTGAAACTGAATTGCCCGAGTGATTCAATAGAATGTCTTAGTTTAGGGGGATAATCATAGAATAGGCATAAAACTAATCTGTTCTGATTTTTCCCTATTAAGGGGCAACCCGTTTGTTCATTGTGATTATTCAAACTGAGTTTAAAAGGGGGGAAGCAAAGGCCTTCTTCACATGGTGGCAGGAGAGACAAGTGCAAGCAGGGGAGATGTTAAATGCTTATAAAACCATCAGGCCCCATGAGAACTCACTCACTATGAAGAGAAGAGCATGGGGGAAACTGCTCCCATGATCCCACCACCTCTCTTCCTCTATACGTGGGAATTATTGGTCCCTCCCTCAACATGTAGGGATTCCAATCCAAGATGAGATTTGGGTGGTGACACAGAGCCAAACCAAATGAGGTAGGTGCTCCAGAATTTTTATTGAAAAGATATTTAGTACTATGGTATATTAAAAATGGCACCAAGCTTATACAAGTTATTTTCAGGAAACCACAGAGGGCAATGCCTGGCACAAAATAAATCCTACGTAAGTATATGTTATAAAATAAATAAATCATATAGTGCTTTGAAATAGCAATCCTACCACCAGTTCCTGCCATAGCAAGGTTTAGAGATTTTGAGAAAATCACTACCCATTTGGTTTCCTAGTTGATAAAACAAAGGAGGCATACTAGATGATCTCCAAAGTCACCATAAATTATAATCTCACTTTCCAATAACTGCAGAAAATCGTTGACATTTGAGAAAAAAGGCGTTGGTGCAAATTTCTGATTCAAGGAATGGAATAAAAACTATTCTTTAGAACATGAGAGTACCAGTAATATCATTTCCATAATTTAAGGGAATTGCCAAGATCCCTGTCTCAGCAATATATTTATAATTTTTACAAGCACAAATCTATCCTTTTAGAGCTACAATTTATAATTTTTAATGCTAGGGAAAAGAGGCTAAAATTGTTTAATAGACAGAAACTGCTACTGATACCTCAGCCACTGAGAGTTTAAATACCCAGAACACGATGGCTTGCTTTACTTGGAAAAATAAGTCATAATGGATTTATTTAAAAATTACTTTTAAAATATAAAGAAATAAATGAAGTCAAGGGATAACTTAAAAACTGTAAATTTTGGTTCTGAGCTGATAGTGTTATGTACATTAATTATATTTTATAAATTAGTCCATCAATTTATTTTGCAAGTCTTTATATGATTTATTCCTAGTCATCTTATTTTTGGTCAACTGTGAGGTTTATTACTTTTATATATCACACATATTAGTGGTTATTCCTGAAATATAGGAGCACAACAAATTTGTTATTGGTGTTCTCTCTCTTTAATATTGGTTTTATAATATATTTTTTAATTAAGAAGGGATACTAAAGGTTGCTGGATAATTTTTTTTATTTAAATTACCATTCATTTTCTTTTCTTTTGCTTAGTCTTTTATTTGATAATTGAGTTAGCTATATTTATAAATATTTGTAAAGATAACCGTCCTTGCACATAAACTGCTCCATACGTTCCATCAATTTCTTTTCAACTCACTTTTGGATTAGGACAATGATTATGTTAGTGTTGTTTCATTGATTTTTATCAGCCATATCAGTATGTAGTTTTCTAATTGATTGTTCCTGTTTACTTTGACAATTACTTGAATAATCTAAGTTGGGTCTCTTTTTTCTCACTAGAATATACCTTTTATTGGATAATTATCATTTTATCTTGAAAATAGGGTAACATTCACTTCTTGTAGGAATTCTGTTTGCTGCCTTTTGGGTGAGAAAGTATGGAGGAAAGATTTAGAGCAAATATGGATGACATAATATAGACAGGAGTGTAATATTTTACTCCAGGAGTGTACCACTGTATTCCAGGAGTGTATAAGCCCTTTGAAAAACATTTGTCTTTTTCTTGTAAAGTTTATCCTTATCCCATATGCTTCAGCAATCTATGCCTTGCCTTAATACCCAAGAAAAATACTTGTATATGAGTATCAGTAGATAGAAGGATGAGCATTTACAATAGCATACTTGCAGTAAGAAAAAACTGGAAATGGTTCAACTGCTCCATGATTGAAATAAATTGACAATGTATGTGTATATTCTTGTTGAAGGAATGTAAAATAACGCCTCAATGTAATATTATACTGCAGTGAAAATGAGTGTTACTTCATGTAGCAGTATGATGCTTATTAGTAAGATAATGTTAATCATGCTGTTCTCTTGCTTTTTGTTTGGTCCTTTATTGGCTCCTCTCCCTGCCCCCATCATCTTTGATTTGTGTGTTTTTACAACAATTTGTTCGTGAATTGAATTTGTTTAGGATTCAGAGAGCAGTCTATGTAATCTTGGCTGTCGATATTTCTGATTCTGATAAACTATCAAGACTTAACCCATTGAATAGTATTTCAACTCCAGCATTTTTCTTTTCTGAAATTCCATCTGATCAGCCATGCAACCTAGCTTTTGGGCCTCTTGAGAGCATTTTTTTTCCCCCCCAAAATTCATATCTTACTCTTGTCTTGCGTGACATCCTCTCATTAACCTCTTTCCATTCATTACCATTTCCATTACTTACCAATGAATACTTTATCTATAATGTGATGGGTTTATTTCAATGTCTTCATTTCCAATATTATAAAATATTTTATTTTTTGGATCAGTTTTAGGTTAAAGGCAAAACTGAGAGGAAAGTACAGAGAATCCCCATATATCCCCCCTGTTCCCGCACATGTATAGCCTATACCACAATCAACATTTTCAGTACAATGGTCCATTTGTTACTATCCATGAATCTCTAGTACCACATCATCACCCAAAGTCCATAGTTCACGTGGAGGTTGACTCTTGGTGTTTTACGTGCTATAGATTTTGATGAGTTCATAATTAAGTATATTCACCAATATAGTATCATACACAATAGCGCACTGAACTAAAAGTCTGTGCTCCATCTACTCATGCCTCTCTCCCCCTCTAACCACAACGTTTCTCTGTCTCTATAATTTTACTTTTTTAGAATGTCGTAGAGTAATTGTGCAGTATGTAGCCTTTTCAAATTGGATTCTAGTGATATGCCTTTGAGATTCCTCTTTTTTTTTTAATGGATTGAAAGCTCATTCCTTTTAGTACCGAATGGCATTCCATTGTCTAGATATACCAAGATTATTTATCCATTCACCCACTGAAGGACAGTTTGGTTGCTTTCATGATATGGCAATTATGATTAAAACTGCTATAAACATCTGTATACAAGTTTTGCATGAATGTAAGTTTTCAACTCATTTAGGTAAATACTAAGGAGTATGATTGATGTATTGTATGGTAAGAATATGCTTAGTTTTGTAAGAAACTACCAAATTGTCTTCCAAAGTGGCAGCACCATTTTTTATTCCCATCAGGAATGGATGAGAGTTGCTGTTGCCGACATTTGTTGTTATGAGCGTTTGGGATGTCGGCCATTCAGATAGGTAAGCAGTGGTATCTTGTTGTTGTCATTTTCAATTCCCTAATAAAATATAATGTTGAACATCTTTTCATATGCTTATTGTCCATCTGTATATCTTATTTGTTGAGGTGTCTGTCAGCTATTTTTGCCCATTTATTTAACTGGATTATTTGTTTTACTATTGTTGACTTCTGAGAATTCTTTGTATATTTTGGATAACAGTTTTTTTTATCAGATATGACCTTTGCAAATATTTTCTCACAATATGTACTATGTGTCTTTTGCAGAGCAAAACTTTTTAATTTTAATGAAGTTCGGCTTGGATCATACCTTTTATGTCCTATCTAGAAAGTTATAAAACCCAAAGTCATCTAGATTTTCCCCTATGTTATCTTCTAGGAGTTTTATAGTTTTGCATTTTATACTTGGGTCTGTGATCAAGTTTGAGTTAATTTTTGTGAAGGGTCTGTGTCTAGCTTCATTTTTAAAAAATTGGTAAGTAAATGCATAATTGCTCCAGCAGCATTTGTTGAAAAGATTCTTTTCTTCATTGTATTTCATTTGCTTCCTTGGCAAAGATTAGTTAACCAGTTGCGTGGGTTTATTTCTGGGCCCCTTATTCTGTTCCATTGATCTATCTGTCTATTATTTCCCCAATATCATACTGTTTTTATTACTGTATTTACAGTATTTTTAATCTATCATTTTTGGTGGCTCCTTGCTTATTTTACTTGAACCAGGTCACCCCCCTTCCCCATAATTACTAGTTTTCTTATTGATAGTATTATTCCTTTATTTCTTTGATGATACAAATATATTCATCATATAGGTTTTTGAATGTTGTCTGGCTTTTCTACAGATTTAATTCATCTCAAAATTTGTATTCATCAGCTGACTATCTTACTGTCAAGTTTCAACATATATTTGGGGTTGTATTTAATAGACTAATCTTTAATGGTTATTTTTCTACTTTTTTGCCAGTTAGATCGTATTTCTTAACTCTAGAGTTTTATTTTCACCTTCACCTACTTCTCTAGACTTCTGAGGCCAGAGACAATATTTTTCTATTTATGAGAGAGACCTCATCTTTAGTGACATGGGGAATATTATAGATTTTGTTGTAAAGGCATAGCCCAAACTGTAACGAATAAGCTCTACCAACTTTTCCTTGAGTAACAGCTAATTTCATATGTCAATGACTGCCTATGTGTTATAGTGTATTTTATGTGTCAACTTGGCTAGGCTGCAGTACCCAGTTCTTTGATAAAACACCGCTAAATGTTACTATAAAGGTATTTTGTAGATATGATTAATGCTGAAATCAGTAGACCTTGAGTAAAGCAGATAATCTTCCATAAAGCAGGTATGTCTTATTTCATCAGTTAAATGCACTACAAAAAAGATCCCCCAGATGAAGAAGAAATTCTAAGCCGTCTCTAGACTACCTTCGGAGTGAAGACTGCAACACTCACTCTTCCCTGGGTATCCAGCCAGCAGACCTTCTCTGCAGATTTCAGACTTGCCAGCCTCCACAATAGCATGAGCCAATTCCTTCAAATAAATATCTCTCTGTGTATCTATATACAGAACAAATAGGTTGCTCTGTTTCTCTGAAAAACCCTAATACATCATACACAGGTTTATATTACCTATAGCCCTTAGAGATTGTTATTTGCAGTGTTTTTTCTTTTCTTTCAGAATAAATACTTTTTTTAAGCTTCCTTCTTTTAAACCTTTTGTGTTTGGAGCAGAGATGGAGGTGATGGTTGGGAGCACGTGATCTTAAGGAGGTTTCCTCTGCTTTTTATCGTTGTCAAATTTTCAGAGGCAGAATTTTCAGACCAACCTTTGGTTGCTGTTGTGGAGTTAAGTTATTGAAAAGCAATAGATTTCTTCTCTTAATTACTTTTAACTACTGAAATTTTCCTTCAGGATAATTATTTCTATTTTATTTAATAACTGTGACTTAATTGATGTAGTTTAATTTTTCTGTATTTCTGTCAAATTTTGCCATAATAATTTAGCCTATTATAGACAAAAAAATAAATTGTTAATATTTTATCTAAATTCCCACAATTTATATAAATCTCTTTAGAATGTTTGTATATTATAAGAACATAAGACTACAATCTTTCAAACAAGAGAAAATACTAGAAGCTAATTTTGAGATATCTACAGAGAAACATAAATGTCATTTTTTATGTTCTGAGCATTTTTGTAACAATACATAACTACAAAGATCAATCAAAACAGTTTAATTTCAAAAACTATGTGTTATCTTAGATTTATAACATTCCAATAGATAAAAATATATTGACAAATCATCTTCACATTTAAAATGCCGAGTCTGTTCCATTTTGCCACATAAAGTTCTCAGAATATATTTACTGCACTCACTCTAGCACAGCGGCTACTGTATGCAGTTTCCCAACTTACCATTGATTCACTGTGACATAAAGTTTGATTGGTTCGTTATTTTTATTCTGTGGAATAAATTCAAGACTACACTACTAATAATGTCACTTTCGAGCACTTGCATTCTATACATATTCTTTAAGAGAAAGAAAAATATGCATTTATAATTTATGCCATGAAAATTATGGTGGCCCATAGATATGTCTTTAAATGTTTGCGTCAAAAAGATGGAAACTATTGAAAAGTGTTTTTCTAGACCATATACATCTTTCTACACATACTAAGTGGAAGTGATGTGAGGACTTTGAATTTTGCCATTTTTTTTTCCCCCTCCAATACCAAACAAGGTCAGGAGGCATATTGCTAAGCTCGGTGTTTTCAGGGACGAAGACAGATGGTCCATTAGCATTCATGTGTTGTCAAAACATGATCACTGCTGCATACATCACAGGGTATCCACTAGTATTGATTCCAGTATTTCTTTTCCAGTGTGCCCCACAAATCACAAAATAATCAATGATCAAACAAAAGAGGTTTTACTCTTTGGGCATAGACATTCAGTGGTAAGCAGTGCAAACAGCCACCCAGGATGCCTGTTATTTAATATATGTGCATTGCATGTATGTCAAGAGTCATACTATGGTGAACCTCAGTCCTGACCTCTTTTTCCACCTCACCAGTATTTCCTTCTGTACTGCATAATTCACAACATATGATAAAGAAGTAGCCCCTATCTCTCCCATATGAAACTCATTCATAAGCAATAAAAAAACTCTTCTGACCGGGCATTCGGTTTCACTCTCATCCCATTACTCCACTACCCTTTGCAATGAAATGCCAGAGGAGAATTCTCCATACTCACTATCTCCAATTCCTCTTCTTTCATTTTCTCTTAAACATACTCCAACAGGCTTTTACCCTCACAATTTCACCCCAAGCTGCACTTATCAATGTCACTAAATTTTTGATCATTGCTAAATCCAGGAATCTGTTTTCTGGCTTCATCTCATTTTGCTTCTCAGCAACATTTATATCTCTTTCTCAAAACATAGTCTTTCACTTAGCTTTGAGAGTGTGTACTACCGTCTTCTTTATGTAAGTGTAGGAAGACTCTCCTCAGTCTTCTTTGTTGCTTAGTATTTATTTTATTGGTTCATTTCTTACCTTGATGACCTTATCCTACTAAATACTCTCTATCAGGCAATGACAGTATCTTCAGCCAGGACTACTCTCTTGATCTGAAATCTTACATAATATACAGCTGTCAGGTGCTGAAAATACAAAGATTGGGAAAGAAATGAGCTCATCGTTTAAAACACTTTATCTAGTAAGGGAAACAAGTACTTTGCCAAGTGATAATTTTTTTTAAGTTTGAATTATATAAAAGACTTAAAATAACACAATATGATACATTTAAATATAAAAAAGATAGGGTAGGAATGCTGACAGATAGGAGGACTTCAGCATGTGGAAGGGTGTTGGCAAATAGTTCTTTTAAAATATTCAATTGAATATTGCTTTGCATAGTTATAATGAAATTAAATATCTAGATATGGTATAATTGTGGATCTAATATGTATACATTATAATTTTGCATTGCAGAGAAATATACATTTTGAATCTCATAGAGGGCTGATAAAGTTATCCATATAGAGATGTATTCCCTTCTTCCCTCTTCCTTTTTGTTGGCCTCTTTCTTTCTGTTTTCTTTTTTTATATCACAGAATAATCATACATATATACGTAATGTATGTATCCTATATATTTTACATATATATTATATAAGAATGTTTCTACAAACACAGGCACAGATGAACTCTTTGCAAATACAGTTATTTCCAAGTAAAGCCATGAAAATGATGGAAGAAGAGCGATGAGAGTTAACTATTATGTATCATTATTATTTTCTGTTTCCCTAATTTCAATAATTGTGTTAGTTGCATATTAAAAGCAATATTTGATCACAGGGATTGCTTTATGAAACAAACATCTCAATTTTATGGACAAGCCAAGGGAACAGCTGTCACATAATCTTATTCCAGGATTTGCAATACAGCATGGCAATTATAAAGCCGACACTCTGTCTAATGTAGCTGACGTGTAATCAGTTTCTACTGTTGTTTTGGCCAAAATTATGTGCATTAAAATTTTGCAGGAAAAACATCTTTATTGAGTAAAAAATTATTTTTAAATGGATTCGCATTAGGTAAAACAATTTTTCTTTCATAACCATAGTGCTATTTTTGAAAGGCTACCACAGACAAGTTTTGCTTGAGGAATATTATCTGTTCCATAATTTGTCAGTTGTTTCAGAAGCAAGTGTAAAGTCAAAAGTTTCTATTGCCAGAAAAATAAATACTAGCTTTTCAAATTTCCAAATTTAAAAATTTCTGAATATCCATTGAGAGCTCTGAATATCCATTGACCTTGTTTGGTATTGGAGGGAAAAAAATCAAATTAAAGTCTACATAAATACTAAGAAGTTACTGTTTAAATGTCAGCAGATAGTCTTTTTATATATTTGTATTTAGCATGTATATAGAATTTACCATGTGCTATATTAATATTAATTCATTTAATCTTGATCTCAATACTATAGTTATTATTTTTATTTTTATTTACAGATGAGAAAACGGAAGCACAGAAGGGTTAAGTAATTTGCCCAAGGTCACACATCTAGTACATGGCAAATGTGGAACTTGAACTTGAACTAGACATTATGATTTCAGAGTCTATGCTCCTAAATAGGACTGTATGCTACCTAAGTATGAGGATAAATTTGAAGAGATAGCTTATCATTTTTTTCATATGCTTCACAAACTTTCCACATGTTAGATATAAGTAAAATGTAAAGCATGAACATAGAAAGAACATGATTAATGAAACTTGAATGACAAAAACTGGAAAAAAAAATACCAAAAGAAGCCATTATATAAAAAATAAAACCTTATTTCATTATCACAAATAAAATAAGCTTATTTTATTTTATAGTTTGTAACAGGAAAATTCTTTGTCATCTGAATATATATACACACACATATATAAATTAAAAATATTATCCAGTCTTATTCTTTTTCCTATGTGTAATAATCAACATTAAATAAAAACAAATATTTCCCAGAAAGTAGCACCGTATTAAAAAGGTTTTAAGTGTCAAAATACTAAACAGATGATAAAGTTGAAAAATATATCTTAGAAATAATCTTTTTAATCTGGCTTTTCTTCTTCAATCTCAGGGGAAAAAAAAATCCCTTCATCTCTTCCTTTTCTTCTTTTAAAAATAAAAGGAAATTCATCCAAACAGTAATATATTTTAAAATATGTTGCACTTTCAGGGTAAATTTGATTAGCAAATTTCATAGTATTATTGGCTTTCATTTCCTTAGTTTGAAATGTAGAAATGCTTGTTTATATTTAAGAAGTAATTTGTATTTAAAATATGCTAATTATATTTAATTAATGATATGATGAGAGTCATAAAAATTTCAAAGGCCTGAGGCTGAAGTTTGGATCCTTGCCAAAGGTTCTTACGGCCATTTTATTTATTATTTTGGATTTGTAAATACCCCAGTAAGCAGTAAACATATTATATTTAGAGTTATTTATTGGTCAAATAATTCATTTTTCCAACTGTAAATAAACATGCTGTGATGGTTAATTTTATATGTCTACTACTCTGGGCCCCAATATACTAGATATTTGGCCATTTTTTTGCATGTTTCTGTGAGGTTGCTTTGGGATGCATTTAACATCTAAATCTATAGTCTGGATAAAGCAGATTTGTCCTTCCTAATATGGGTAGAGGGCCTCATTCAGTCAGCTGAAGGCCACAGTTGGACAAAATAGCTGGCCCTCCTGAGAGTACTCGGAAATTCCTACTGCTGCCGGCCTTTGAGCTGGGGCATCATTTCCTGCTTTGGACTCCAACTGAAACATTCACTTTTCCTGGGTCTCAAGCCTGCCGGTCTTTGGACTGGAACAACGCCATCAGCTCTCCTGGTGCACCTACTTGCTGTTGATCTTGGGACTTGTCAGCCTCCATAATTGCATGAGACAATTTGCTGTCATAAATATCTTCATATATTTACATCCTGTTAGTTCACAATTTTCAAATTATGTAGGCAAATTTTTCTTAATTATCTTGACTATTCTTACTTAGTCCAAAGCAAGAGTTTTTACCTTATATCTCCTTTGAGTGTTACCAAATATAGGACATAACACAAGAGATTCAAGCTAGTAGTTCTAATAACCACTTCCAGTTCAAGAAAATTAATGGCTGGCTAATCCTTTGTATTTTTAGTAGAGATGGGGTTTCACCGTGTTAGACAGGATGATCTCGATCTCCTGACCTTGTGATCCACCCGCCTCGGCCTCCCAAAGCACTGAGATTACAGGCGTGAGCCACTGAGCCTGGCCTGACTCCTTATTCATTTATAAAGAGCATGTCCTTCTTTGAAGAGAAGGAGCCAATTAACCTATCAAGGAATTGACGTAAATTTTTTCTTAATTTTCTGAGATCCTACAATGCTATACTCTTTTAAATATTCATTTATTTAGCTGGGTACTGTGGAATGAACTTGTAGTTCCAGCTACTCAGGAACTACAGAAGGCTGAGGCAGAGAACCACTAGAGCTTGGACTGTAGCAGGAAACTGCAGTGTGCTACAATCACCCCAGTGAATAGCCACCGTACTCTAGCATGGACAATATAGTAAGACCCATATCTAAAAAAAAAAAAAGCATCTAGTTTGATTTTTAATTTGAGAATATTTTTTTCTGAAATAATTATATAATTTTTCTTTTACACTCAACCTTTTTTTCCTGCTAAATTATCATTGTCCTAACTAAGGATGGACTTCGTCTTGTGAAAATAAAAAACACCAAACCACCAGAAATAAGGATTTGTGGCCGGGCGCGGTGGCTCACGCCTGTAATCCCAGCACTTTGGGAGGCCGAGGCGGGCGGATCACGAGGTCAAGAGATCGAGACCGTCCTGGTCAACATGATGAAACCCCGTCTCTACTAAAAATACAAAAAAATTAGCTGGGCGTGGTGGTGCGCGCCTGTAGTCCCAGCTACTCGGGAGGCTGAGGCAGGAGAATTGCTTGAGCCCGGGCAGCGGAGGTTGCAGTGAGCCGAGGTCGCGCCACTGCACTCCAGCCTGGCGCCTGGTGACTGAATGAGACTCTGTCTCAAAAAAAAAAAAAAAAAAAAAAAAAAGAAATAAGGATTTGTAATTAACATCCTTTCAGTCCTAAACTTATTCGATCTGGAGATAAAATAAAAAGTTGTAATTGTAGAATGTTTTAGTGCTTGAAATCAGGATGCTTTCACCTGATTAAAGAAATGTCCCACTTGTGTGTCTCTTTCTTAGATAATTATATGATTAATACAAAATTTCTTGTTAATGGAATTAGATGTTTGTTGCTATAAATGTAATGGTTAGGAAGCTAATCAGGTTGGAAGTAGATTGTGTCATTATTTGCATTGTTCATATTTTGAATAAGACAAATTGGATAATTGATACTGCTTTTACTCAACTCCTTTAAGTCTAAATTTTTTTTAGTATTTATCCCTCTGTCTCTTCTCCTATGTACCATTCTCTGCCATATTATCTCTGTGTCCAGAATAAAAAGGCTCTAACAACAAATTTCAGAGTGTAACAGGCTCAAATATAAAGAAAACACACATGTATCCATGTGTGCATACACACATCAAACAGAAACAATACAAGCAGAGAGAAAAGTCCACAATTACATTAATAGCCTCAAAATGTAGCCCAATCACTAAGACAACCCCCAAACCCTGTATTCTTTTGTTGAGTGATTTATCATCTTTGTTAATTTATTAAATGTAGATTCCCCCAAATATTAATTGTGCACCTGATATATGCCAGACGCTGTCGTAAGCACTAGGGTTTCACAGTGATGAGGACAGATGAAAATCTTTTCTCTTGGGAATTTGGAAGTTATATTTAAGTATACCAATGCTCGTTTTATCTTTAAGAAACTTGAATTTATCTACTGTGTTCTGTGTTTTTAAACTCTCCTTTATTAAACTTCTGTATAACATGTAAAGAGTTCAAAAACATCTTCTTGCTATAAAGAAATTCCTTATTTAATCCTTTACTCCTATGAGGTCATTACTGCTACCTTTGTTTCATTAGTTATTATTCGTTATTAATTCAGCGTGTATTTACCTGTGTTTTCACAAAGTTTTACTCTCGTAGGGGCAAAATTGTTGGTATTATGAACATAAGCACTCTCTTCCAGAGATCCCAGTTTAGGAGAAGAGTCTAACAACCATATACAAAAGACAGCAATGCATTTATGATGTAGGAAACAAGGAGGGCTGTGTGAGCACATTTCAAGAGTAACTCATGCAGCCAGGACCAAGAGGTATGGCAATTCCTCTAAGACACTTAAACTGAGACGGTAAACACAAATAGAAGTTAGCAGACAACCAATGGAAAAGAGTGTGAACTGTGGTGCGGTGTGAAGAAGAAAATGTATGGGACAAATAAAAAGAGAAATATATATACCAAAGATAGATGATCAATGCTTATTCGAAAATAGAGAAATCCAATATGGTTATGATGTCGGGCAGATAGTATGTGTCAGGGGAGGGGTGGGAAAGAAAGGCAAGCAGAAAGACAGCTCGTGAAAGATTTGGAAATATTTTGCCTTTTTTTTTTTTTTTTAACTTTTCTGTGGTTCTTAGTATTTGTAGGAAGAAGAGTGGCTTTATTTTTTATGTTTATTTATTTATTATACTTTAAGTTCTGGGATACATGTGCAGAACGTGCAGGTTTGTTGCATAGGTATACATGTGACATGATGGTTTGCTGCACCCGTCAACTCATCATCTAGGTTTTAAGCCTTGTATGCATTAGGTATTTGTCCTAATGTTCTCCTTCCCCTTGCCCCGCACCCTTGACAGGCCCTGGTGTGTGATGTTTTCCTGTGTGTATGTCTTCTCGTAAGAGTGGCTTTATTTTAAATGCTAATCCTCCATGTGGCTTCTTACTAGCCCTAAGTCCAGGAATGCCTCCAAAACATCTACTTCACTTATTACTCTTTCTGTAGAAACACCTATTCACTCTAAGTTTCATCCAAAACAACCCTCGATGCTATTGCAGAAATTATTAGGTCGTGATGCCTGTAGGCACATACGTATTCCTTCTAGGACAAGCATACTTTCCTCAAGGTAGAAGCCCTGGGTCTGGGGGTTGTGGTGCAGTGATCTACCTGCCTTTCAGACACTCAAGACCACAGAATTTATAGACAGAATAAATTATCTCATACAAACAAAAAATCAAATCAAAACAAAACCTGGATTTGTCTGTCTCCTTTGGTTTCCCTGGCTCCTTCAGCATTCAGGAGTCACTGCATATACAGCCCTATCACAGAGCAATATCCTTTACTCGTTCTTTTCCCTTTTCCCACCAATTAAATGTTGATGTCTCCGGACATTAGTCCACTTTTCTTACTCTACACACTGTTCCTAGGCTTTATCTGCAACCACTATGCTTAAAGAGAATCACTATTTAGTTTTCAACACTCAAATCTATGTCTAATCTTGGCTCGTGTCCTCTGGTATTCTGCCCATTTTCAATTAATTTCTTTTCTGTTACAAATTTGCCCTTCGGCACCTGCCCTAAAATGGACCCTTTAAGCCTTTCTTACTCAAAATTAGCAGGATGCAAAAGCTTTATCAGTAGAGTACACAAGAGAGACAGTGCAGGGGGAAGAGGGCTTCTCTTCCAGGTTTCAAGGTGCTAATTTTGCATTTCCTCTCTCCTGTTGAGTGGCTGGTCAGTGGAATGAGTGTTGAAGACAGGTGGCCTTGCTCTATCTCAGCTGCATTCCCAGAGCATGCGGTCCACCAATAACTGTGTAGCTTTAGCTTGGACATGCTGACCCTTTTCTGAGGGGCTTCTGATGCAAAATATCACACACTTTAGGCCTCTTGCTACAGAAGCACCCCAAGCCCATCTGTGTGCCTATATATGAGCCCACAGGTTCCTGATTCCTGGAGGATTATTTCCATTGCCTACTGAATACAGACCAGCTCTAACAGAATAACCCAACAAATCTCTCCCCCTATCCAGTGGGCTGCAATCACACATTCTCCAATCAGGGCTTATCTCCCATCTCGGGCCCTCCTTCCAAGTTTGTACTTCCTTGAGTGTTATCCTTCAGACCCATGGTACTCTTTAGAGTTCTTTTTACAAATTGGTAGTTACTTTCCTATTATGGCTTAACCTTTTTTCTATTTAGCACTTCTGTTTAAATTAATATAGAGTTTCTGTTGCCTGAATGGACCCATACTACTGTACATCTTATATCTGAAAATAAATACTCAAGTGATTTGAGCCTTAAATCATGACAAAAATAGCAAAGGAATTCTTAAGAGGACCCATTTAGGATTAAACAAGTTTTACTGGGAGTCTGAAGAAACTCCCTAGGCCTCCACAAACAAGTTTATTGGAGATCTGAAGGACCTCTTCAAACCTCTGTGATTTAGCAGGAGATAAGATAAGGGTAATCACCCCACCATTTAGAATTGTTTAGATTAAGTAAACTTACTGAGGCTCCAGAAGAAGGTCTTCAGGACCCAGATCTTAGTTACAGATTTAAGAAGTTAATCACTTATGTCTTTAGATGACCGCACACTTACACATAAACATATAGCTTAGAAGGTATATAAGCTCTGAAAAACTTTTTAATTTTGAGTGGGTCTGGTGATAATTTCCAGACCTTGTCCCCATAACAGGTTACAGAAATAAAAACTCCCTTTCTTCCCAGTTCATCTGCATCTCATTACTGGGTGGTGAGAAATAGCAGCCCTGCTTCCTTTGGTCCTGGAACAAAATATGGTACACCAGCCAGGAGGTAAGCATGGTGTTGCGTTCAGTGGCTGGCAGCTTGTGAGGAGACAGTCTTCAGGAGGATCCCAGCAGCTGCTGGGTGAGGTTTCCCCACAGGACTCTCCAGAGGGCCCCCACGGGACCCCTCCTGGGCAAATCTGTACATCCCTTTTACTTCTGGGGAAGGATGGAGATCAGGAGTGGATGCGCTCAAACAGCCAGTTAACTGGGTGGTTTGGTGAAGCCTACTGTTTTTCTATGAGGGCTTGTTAAGCCATTTCTCCGTTACTGCCAAGGGAAGCAATATGGTACTGCCAAGGAAAGCAACAGGGCTCACTCATACACCTGCTTTGCATTTTGGTTGAGATCAGGTTTTGAGTTGGTTTTGAGTCTGTTTTGCCTGAGTGCACTCCCTCTTGTGTTTCTCTGAAATCTGTCTCTACTTGTTTGTGTGTCTGTCTTGTTCCTTTTGATACCATGTAAACTTAAAAATGGGAAGTATTGGGTCCATTCCTGCAGAGAGGCCTCTGGGAAGGAGAAATAATTTTTTAGAAGCTCAATGGGTGAAAGTCAGCTTAATTAAAAGCTAACATCCAAAATGTGTATGTGTATATGTGTGTGTGTGCTTGTTTGTATTTAAAAGGCCTTCTTGTTTTTGTTTTTGTATATTTCTCTCCTAGGACCTTATCATTTTAACCAAAAGTTTTTTCTTCTCAGTTGACTGAATTATTGTGTCCCACAGAGGTAACAAATTTCCTTTTCAATAGTGTCTTTAACTATGGCTACCCTAAAACTTTTTTGTCACCCATAAATAAACAATTGCTCTCTTGTTTTGGACCTTTTTAATATGTGGTTTCATAATCAGTTGTAAAGCTCTAACAGGTACTCTGGGATGCTTCCTAATAACTTTGGAGATTATGAAATCAGAATAGAGGAAAAACATGCAAGATTCTTAAAGAGCTAAAATCTTCATTAATATCAAGCAAGATAGGAATTAACTGCATAAACTGAATTAATAGGAGACTGAAGTGATCTTTTTTACTTTTTGCTTGCAATGTTGCTAATCCTTTCTTTTTGCTTTTCAGAGTCAAGGGAACTTTTCTTTTGAGCTACTAACAGCTTTTAAAAATTTTGTATACTCCTATGAACAAAATTTGGAGCATATTTGTTTCTCTCTTACCTGATTTGTCCAGAATTAGAAACTACTTGTGAGTATGTTTAACTTATGTCAATACAGTTATTTGTGTAAGTGCAATAAGAATGTTTTCATTTGTAACTGGACACAATTGGAGAAATTGGTTATTTTCCCAAGGCTTTGACTGGAATGGTATGCTTTTCTTTAAGGAATTGAACTTGGCTTATGGAGCCAAGAAAGCCCTTGGAAACTGGCCTCTCATTTTGTGTACACAGTTCTGTAGAGGGTTTCTGGCCTGTGATAAGTAAAGAAGGTCACTTTCTCACAGGCTCAGAAGCCCCAGGTTTATCCTGGAACCTCAAGAGGAAAGGAAATTTTACCCAACTCATAGGTATTTGATGGCACAATCCATGGCCTGGCTGGGCTTTAAAAATCTTCTCTGAGATTCCTTTGATGGAACAATGTTCCATCAAAGCCAACTTAAAAGGTCTATTTAAAAAACAATTATTCCTGCTGCACTGTATACAAATAATCCAAGTATAATAAAGCAGAGTAGTCCTACCGTGATTTGTCTTTTAATAAAAAATGGGAAATTGGAAAGAGAAAAATTACATTTCAAAAACTATGGTACACCTGTTGTTAAATTCTAGTCTTGCCTAATGTTTTTCAATTTTTATTATTTTCTACAGTTTGGATTAAATCCTAATTTTTATCTGACTACAAGTCTCCAAAATAATGTTTTCAGTTGTTTTTCTTTTTCTTTTCCTTTTTCCCCGTTTTTCCTAACCGAAAATCACTAAAACCTGAGCTGTACTTTCTTAAAGGCCTATGAACTGAAGACTAGATGTTTCAGAAGGTGCTGCTTCTAAACCCCAGCAACAGAGAATGCTGCTGGGAACAAGTAGACCTCTTTTACTCCAGCTCTGTGTTCAGTGCACCATAACGATGACTCTCTCTCAGAAGGAAGTAGCCAGAAAGATTAGGACACCCCATCTCCCTATAATTCTTATGATAAATAAACAAACACACATGATAGAAATCATTTACAAATTGACATTGGCAATTGTGGCAGGTCAGGTTTCACTAACGCAGGCTTCCATCACAACTATTTCAGTACTGACTGAGTGGTTAAGTTAAATATTAAAAGTGAAAAAAGCCTTCATACAAAGGCTTGACGGTAACAAAAGCCCACCAAGAGTTTTGCCTAGGCCTTTCCTGGGCCTTAAAGCATGACAAAAGTAACAAAAGAATTCTTCAGAGGACCCATTTAGGGTTAAACAAGTTTCACTGGGAGTCTAAAGAAAACCCCCCCCCAGATTTCCACAAACAAGTTTATTGGAGGTCTGAAGGAATTCCCCAAACCTCTCTGATTTAGCAGCAGACAAGATAAGGGTAATCACCCCAGCATTTAGACTCATTTAGATTAAGTAAACTCACTGAGGTTCCAGAAGAAGGTCTTCAGGACCCAGATCTTAGTTATAAATTAAAAGAGGTTAAAAAGAAGTTAATCACTTATGTCTTTAGAGGAATGCACACTTACACATAGACGTATAGCTGAGAAGGTATATAAGGTCTGAAAAGTTTTCAAAATTTGAATTGATCTGGCGATACTTTTCAGACGTTTTCTCTGTAATAGGTTACAGAAATAAAAACTCTCTTTCTCCCCAGTTCATCTGCATCTTATTATTAGGCCATAAGAAATAGCAGCCCCACCCTTGGTTTGGTCCAGGAACAATAGTACCCATGTCCAGGAACTTAAGAGTCATTATAAAATGTTATATCTACCTCTGGCTTTGTATTCAAATGGTCATCAGGCTCTATCTATTCTATAATAAGAAGAAACTTCATTCCCTCTATCTACTCTATCATACCAGTCAGAGAACATAATTCTCTTACACTTTCTTCATTTATAAACAGAAACAATAATTTATCAGTTTTAATATTATATATTACGGGACCTACATATCAGTTATATAGTGGATTATACCAGGGTGCAAAGAATTTTACACTTCTTTAGTTCTTAAAACAAATCCAATGTTTCTGATTCCCAGTCATCCTTTATTGGTAAAATAATTCAGTCTCATCAATACTTACGATTCTTACACCATCATCATTAGTTTAAAAAATGGCTTTAAGTGTTTGAAGTAACCCAACCTATTTACAGAAGGGTTGTCTCATCTTTGATTGATATTAGATGATATAAACATTTTCATTTTGTAGACCAAAATAATCCTTTAAAGTCCGGCAGCTGCTTGACTTCTATGTCGAACACAAGAAAAAGCTATTTTCCTGAAACACAAGAATGAGGTCTTTTCCTGAAATATTCAAGATGAGAGCATCACTTATAAGGTGCTCAAGCCACATCCTATAACAATCCTTCTTTTATGGCGTGTATGAAAATGTGTCCTTCATCTCTCATCTCTAAAAATTCCCATTGTTCTTTTGTAACCTATTCCAAAAATTCTGCTCTTTCCTATTTTGGTAATATGTCTTCTTACTACTGGACATAGCTATTTTTTGCCTCATAAACTCTAAGCACATAACTCGATCCTTTTATCTGCTACAATAATTTAACAAGTCCTCCTCACTTAGTCTCAAGCTTCAGTCACAAAATAAGGGAGCTGTGTTATGCATACTTAGAAACTGCTGCTTTTTGCTTCATAACATAAAAGCTACCAAAGCAAGAAAAAAACAATGCCTTAGACAATTCTAGAGATGGGGTAAGGAAATATATATAGCAGTGGAAACAGAAAATAAGATATTATGTTAATATTTTCTGACATAGATATGAGAGATGTCATTGTTCTTGTTTTTATTGACATGTATAAATGCAATGACTCGTATTCTTTGGCTGCCTCTCTGTACTTTATAACATCACACAATAATCTATAACATTTATTAATCTATATTATTTAGAGAAGTCTTTTTACAACTGCTATAGTTTTTTACAGGTAAAATGGATACCTTTTAATAGAGCAAATTGGAGACTGCGTTATTCTGTTCTTATGCTGCAATAAAGACCTACCCAAAACTGGGTAATTTATAAAGGAAAGAGGTTTAATTGACTCACCGTTCTACATGTCAGAGAAAGCCTCACAATCATGGTGGAAGGTGAATGAGGAGCAAAGTCACGTCTTAGGTGGCAGCAGGCACTTCACTATCATGTGTGGTGATTGATACTTGTAGTGGGCTGGTACTTTAGCTTGGCCTTCTCCCAGTAACGACAGTGCATGTGGTGTTTCAATGAGTCAGAATTTTCCTACAACAAGGTAATTCGGTTTCAACGGTAAGCAGCCCAAGAAACAGAACCTGGCAGAACTTGTACTTTTGAACCTAGTCTTATAAGTTGTGCCATGTTATTTCTGCCATGTTACATTTAATTGAAGCAGTTATAAGATCATGACCAGTTTTATAAGAAGAATAAATATCTCTACCTCCTGATGAAGCAATGGCAAGTTTCTGGCAGAACATACTATATTACCTCTCTCTCTCTCTCTCTCTCTATATATAATATATATGTATTATATACGTATAATAAATGTTATATATGTATATATAATATAATATATGTATAATATATATGTAAACATATGTATATTCTCTCTATATATATAGAAAGAATACATATATGGAGAGAGAGAGAGAAAGAGAGGAAAAAAGGTGGGGGATGTAATGTGTCAATAATTTAAATAAATCCACTGAAGTGGTATCTGCTCATCTTTCGTTGGGGGGGGGGACATTCCTCACCAGTCTTTCAGTTTGGGTCTTTATATGTGTCACCTCAGTAGTTTTGATTCAAGTTCTATGGCTGTGCCAGTGCCTGTGGAGGTGGAACCACCTGGTTCTGCCTCTGCCTGGGTTCCACACCAACCAGAAGTTTTAGCCCATTTCACAGACAGAGCCACAGCAGCCCAGCACAGGTCTTGGGATGGGTTTTTTCAGTCTTGGATGAGAAAGGCAGCCAAGGTGAGATAAGGCAGCTACAGTCCCTGGAAGGCCAGGCACTTGCCAGTGTCTTGTAATTTAAAAAACAATCTGATATAAAAATGGGCAAAACACAAGAATAGGCAGCATATAGAAAAGTAAATGATTATTTCAAATGTTTGTAAAAATTTTTAACCTCAGTCTTTAAAAGATATATATAAATAGAAATGTTAAGCCTATGCTAGTTTTAACATTTATTATATAGGCAAAGATCAAATATGTTAATAGTATGCTGATTCAGACAGAGTATGAAGAAGAGGTACTTTCTCCTTTTTGGTGGGTCTATATGTTTGCAACTTTTCTCTCTGTTTATTCACTGAAGTTCCCAGCTGACAAGTGAGACAGAAGAGACAGCAGAAAATCAAATCTTCTAGAATCAAAGATTTGATTTGTCCCCAACTTACAAAGTTTTCCAAAAGGTGTGACATTCCATAGAAAATACAGCTTTCTCTAGATTTTATTCTGATTATGATTTACAAATTATAAAACTAGCTCTCAACTTTCTCTTTTTAAACATCCCATCTTCTTGTATTTACCCTTAATTGAAAAATTAAAACCTTTATTTTTACTCAATTGTTTCTTATTCATATATACTGTAAATATTTTGTTCTTTTACATTATTACCATTTCTTTACCAATATCCAAAAGTTATAGACCATAATTTTGTAAGCCAAAATCCAACCACAAAATATTGTGATTTTTTTTGTTGTTAGGATCATTTTAGAACTAATTTTAACATACATATTTTCAAATATAAAACCTAACATTTAATTTTAATTTATATAATTTTATTTCTTCAGAATCTTCTCTGTAATAATCACAAAGTGAGACTTCCTAAACAATTTCATAAAAGTGAGGGACAGAGTATGAAAAAATTTTCAGAATAAATAAGTTCATGTATTAATACAAAGATTATGTATTATTAGTGTACATATAATATATAATTAATATGTAATAACTTATATATTATATAGTGTAATATATAAATACATCCATAGATTTATTTTATTTATATTTAAGACATATTATCTTAAGTAGATGTATATACTCCTGTCTTGAAAATGAATTCCTTTTTTCAAATAAGTTTTATAAAATGGGCATTTAGTTAATGCTTAAGTTTCTATCAAAAATAAAATTGGAAAGCTGTTATTTTTACATCATAACATTTAGATAGTTGAAAACAAGATGAAGCATATTAAATAACTCCACAATTAAAAATGTAGAGCAGTGTCATTACTGAATAAAGAGAAAGAAGTTTTCATTTTAGGAAATGCAGAAAATCTTAAGAATAATAGAAAAAAATCCTACCATCCAGAAATATCCATCACTGATATATTGGTACAAATGATTTCTTCTGTTCATTTAAAAATACATACTCTAAATCTGGATAAAATCAGAAATATAATTTTTTCATACTCAGTAATTATATGAGTATTTGAGTTTAAGCATAAATATTTCCTAGAAATTGCCAAACTAAGAGCCAAAAGTAGAATTTGTTAAAGAGCACAAGAAATTTATATGCTTAAAACCTTTTTAGCAGGATAGGAGTATATAAATATATTTATGATAATATCTAAATGTATAATACAAAAAATGCCCCTTGATAATACTACATTTTTTCTTTTCATCACCACAGTGGTCTTAAAAATCACCATTTTCTTAAAGAGAAAAATAAAGGCAAATTTTAGCATTTGTAGTTTAATTAACATTTTGGTAAGCATTCGGTATTTAGTTATGAGGTATTTGATGGTGGAGAGTAGTGGGGGAGCTAGGTTTTGAAATCAAATTGAACTTTTAATTTAGAAGAAATAGCTATATACATGCATGCAAATTTTTCATTCTAAATGTTGACTTGTGTACATAAAATATTTCCAGGGTAAGCAGGAATATGACAAATTGGTAAACAATTAAGTGTTTTCCCTACAAAAGATAATGGGCAACTGGATTTTAAACAAAACGTGTATTTTAAATAAATCATAATGGGAATAGCATATACAATGTGATTTATATCTCTTACTTTTATTATGTTCTGAAATTCAAAGCAGCAAAATGTTTATTTAGAAATAAATATGTAAGATGGGTATTGATACGCCATATGTCTGAAAAGCTTGAGATCTAGATTTTCTGGTTTTTTGTTTGTTTGTTTGTTTTTCTTTTCTTTTCTTGTGACAGAATTTTGTTCTTGTTGCCCCAGCTGGAGTGCAGTCGTGCGATCTTGGCTCACTGTAACCTCCGCCTCCTGGGTTCAAGCAATTCTCCTGCCTCAGCCTCCTTCATAATTGGGATTATAGGTGCCTGCCGCCATGCCCAGCTAATTTTTTATATTTTTAGCAGAGATGAGTTTTCACCATGTTAGCCAGGCTGGTCTTGAACTTCTGACTTTAGGTGATCCACCTGCCTCAGCCTCCTAAAGTGCTGGGATTACAGGCATGAGTCACCATGCCCAGACAATTTTTTGCTTTTGACAATGTCCTTGTGCAAGTTACTTATTCACTAAGCATGTTTCTTCACATGTAAAAAGAGCACACAGTTTATCACATATAAAAAATGATACTGTTTGTCTGATCACATTTTCACGTGGTCTAAACGAGATAATAGATACGCAGGGCCCAGCCTGAGCCTGATTTCTCCTTCATCTCCTAGTATAATCTGAGATTGGTCTGTCTTTTCTTCTTGCTGTCAGAAACTTCGTAATGGAGACTGACATTTCCTCTCTGAAATATTAAGATACTAGAAAGAAAATAGCTACCTGATGCAGATTGATCCTGTTTAAAGAGAAATTAGTTTCTAAAATTGCAGCTAGAAGTCCTAGTGGGTATGGGGGCAAGGTCTCTAGTACGGTGCCTTATAAAGCTCATTGGTGGCACAAATCTCTGCTAACTTAAACAGAAAACCCGAAGCATTGAGCCTCCAAAGTTAGGCATTCTGAAGCTGCAATACTTCATTTCTAAATTTAACAACATCCAAAGGTTACCGGCCACAACCTTGTAAGCCAAAATGCAACCGCAAAATGTTGTGATTTTGTTTAGTTTGTTATTTCATTCTGACATCCATATGGTATATTTAGCCTAGAGAATATGTTGCCCATGGCAGGTATCTGAGTTACCGACTACTGGCAGCTAATCCATGTGGGTCTGCAGCAACTTCAATTCTTGCCTTTTGAGAAGAAGAATTCAACTGAGGGGCATAAGGCAGAAAAGGAGACTGAGACAAGTTTCAGAGCAGGAGTGGAAATTTATTTAGAAACCTTTTAGAGCAGTAAAGAAAGGAAAGTATGCTTGGAAGATACCCAAGCAGGCACATGAAGGTTAAATGTAGTGTAGAACCTTGATCCTAGAAGTTTAGAGGCTGGTCCCTTTCCTGTGTTTCTTCCCTTAGGGTGGGCTGCCCACATGCACAGTGCCCTCCTTATGCTTGGGAAGTGAGCGTGCACAGTGTGTTTAGGAAGTTATAAGCATGCCCATCTGAGGCTTTTTTCTCTTTCCAGTGGTGTGCCCCTGCCATTTTGTCTCTTAATGCACATGTCTGAGAAGTTGCTTCTCCCCTGATGCCTGCATTCAATACACACTTTAGTGTAACAGGTGTGGACCATCAGGAAATAGCCTCTCTCTGGTGCCAGCTGCCAATGTATCACTTTCAGAGAGGCAATGTGATAATTGCCAAATCATCACCTGGCATTCCTAGTGGGTGGGGGCAGAGCCCTCTCCTGCCCTGTTCATCATGCCTGTCTACCTACTGTAATATACTATCCCTGTGAAGATAGATAGATGTTAGATAGATAGATAGATAGATAGATAGATATAGAGGGGGAAATAGTTTGATATTTTATATATATATATATAAATATATATAAAACAGATTCAAGAAATGGTTAAGGATGAAGTAGAGGGCAAAATAGCTTAAGAAAAAAAGGGCTTATCCTCGGGTAAGATCTAAGATAACACATTTTCATATTTAAACTCTAGGTGACATATTTATTTCCATCATTTATTCATTTGTTTCTTTATTCACTTACCCAATATTTATTTAATACCACTAAATGGCTGGCAGTGTTCTAGGACCTGGAGATAGAGTAAACAAGGTTGAGAAGGTCTATACTCTTAAAAATTTTATTCCTATAGAAAATAATACAGAAACTACTTTAGAAATTAACAAAATGAGTAATAAAATGACACATAATATTAAGTGACATAGAGAATAAATATAAGATGTCATGGTAGAACATGACAAAGAGACCACTTTATATGTCAAGGCCACAAACTCCTTTTTAAGGAGTTAATATTAAAAGCAAATTAAGAATTCCAAGAAGCCAGATGTGTGAAGATCAGGAGAGGAAACATTTCAGAAAGTTGGTTGATTATTGAAAAGCCTTAAAATGGGATCGATTTGGCATGCATATGGAAAAAAGGCTGCGGCTGTGGGGCTGGAGAAAGGTTATAACTATAATGGTCAGAGATGGGACCAAAGAAACTCAATCACATGTTACTCTGTAAGCCATAAAAAGGTTTAGCTATGATTCAAAAGAGAAATAAAACTGATTGGAAAGTTTCAAGCAGAAAAAGAATATTATTAGATCTATCTTTAAAAGAGCACTCTGACTACTTGATGAACTTCAGGGGAGCAATATTAGGAGAAGGAGAGAGAGAAAAAGTAAGTGACTTGGCTAAGATGGAAGTAGTGGCAATGGGGGAGATAAAAAAAAAAGTTGAAATTTGTTCTGAAATGAAGCTAACAGAACTTTTGATGGAATAGATATGAGAATGAAGAGAAATAATAAGTATTTATGAGATCATATTTCTGTTTATTTTTTCATAGCTATAGGAGACTGTATGGAAGAATAGTGTAGGTGGAATGTTACTGATGAAAAGCAGGGCTTTTGTTTTAGCCTTGTTAAGCTTGGATATTAAATATCAAGTGAATGGAGATCAGGAAAGGATACTGCTGTAGTCCAAATGTCTGTGTATCCCCCAAATTTGCATGTTAAAATCATAACCCACTAAGGTGATTATGTCATGAAGAACCTTCATGAATGGGATTAATTACTTTATGCAATAGCCCAACAAGAGCTCTTTCTTCCCTTTCATCATGAGAGGACAGAGTGCAAAAATCACATCTATGATCCAGAAAACAAGCCAAATACTAATGCTTCTGGTGTCCTCATGTTGGACTTCTGGGCCTCCAGAACTGTGAGAAATGAGATTTCTATTGTTTAAAAGCCATCACCGAAGGGTTTTTATTACAGTAACCTGAACAGATTAAGACAGATAGTAAGTATAAGTTACTAAAATAAATTTTGTGGAAATTCATTCAAGGTGGTGGCAAAAATATTAAGGGAAAAATAGTAGAGAAAATTACACGAATATAATCTCAAACACTTTTGGAATGCCTAAGGGTGTTTTCTTAGTTTCAGCAGAAGTTTTGGCTGATGGCAGCCTAAATGCCCCCTACATTTAGTTAATAAATAAAGCAAATAAATAAAGCAAATAGCCAAAGTATATAAGTTTACTTAGCTAACTTGTTTCCTCATGTGATCTTAAAACTAATCTTTGAGGCAGATGGCCCTCTCAGGGGAGGTTAACCACGGATACTATCAACTAATGGTGTTTGCTTTGTGCATCAGAACCTGGCCTTTAATCTTTCTCTACAAATGTGTTGACTTAAAGCCTCTGTTATTAAATCTATACTGAATAAATGGGGGGAGGGAAAACTAGTGAGCGTCATGTAGCTGTGATCTCTCTCTGGCAGTGGCTCACAACCGCTTGGCCCACTGGTTGACTGTATTCTGTGTGTGAGTGTATTTATTCATGCATTGCTGAGTCAGAGTCTGCAGGATAGACTCCTGCAGGTGGTGACCCTGACAGTGGCACCTAATGTGAGAAGACCCCCCCTGCAGTGGTGTACCCTGTGTGAGGATACATGGCAGGTGAAGAGGACCCCGATGTGACCATTGCTGTGAAGGAAGAGTGACAGACCCCCTGAAGACAGTAAGTCATTGGTACTTGCTGGGGATTACCAAGTTTGGGGAAGGATTGCTCAGGCTGAGGTTTCATCATGGGAGAACAGTTATGTCAGTTCAACAGGAACAGTATATAAAAGTATTGAAACAGCTGCTTAAAGCCAGTAGAGTGTCAGTTTCACAGGCCCAATTAAGAAATGCAATGCAAACTGTTGTTTCCCAAAGCCTGTGGTTTCTGGCAGAACGTCCACTAGAGGTAAAGCTCTGGGAAAAAGTGGGGAGAAATCTTAAACAGCATCATGTGCAAAGACAACAGGTCCTGGTAACATTATCACTGGGCCAAAATTACAAAGAGGAAATGGAGGTTTTACCTAAGCCCCCTCCTTCAATAGATAAGCAAGCTTAGAAGGAGAGTTCTTAGCCTCCCCTGATAATACAGGATGGACAAGGCAATCAGGTATACAAAAAGATAAGGAAAAGCATTAGAAGCCCAAGTCCCATGGCCAAGCGAGCCGGTAGGCAGGAGGTGAGCAGGGGAATTTCCACCCAGCAGGCAACAGTGACAAGGGCTCAGTGACAAGATGTGGATTAGCCTACATACTGGAAAACCTCACTTAGCAGAACCTGGAACATGGACTCTCTCCCACGTTTCAATCCATACAATAATTTCTGCACCAGGTTTTAACATAATTTTATCTATTATCTGGCATAATTTTTTTAAAGCTTTCAGTGGTGATTGCCTGCTTGTCATAAATAAGATTTTCCCGTTTTACCCAGCAGTCAATCAGATGGTTGCACTATTTAGAATCTTAAGATACGGCTGGGCCTGGTGGCTCACACCTATAATCTCAGCACCTTGGGAGGCCCAAGCGGTAGGATCACCTAAGATTGGTAGTTCAACACCAGTCCGACTAACATGGAGAAACCCCGTCTCTGCTAAAAATACAAAATTAGCCAGGTGTGGTGGCGCATGCCTGTAATCCCAGCTACTTGGGAGGCTGAGGCTGGAGAATCACTGGAACCCGGGAGGCAGAGGTTGTGGTTAGCCGGAGATCATGCCATTGAACTCCAGGCTGGGCAACAAGAGTGAAACTCAGTCTCAACCAAAAAAAAAAGAATCTTAAGACACTTACTTTCCCAGGAAACTTAGGAAATTTGAGAGGTGCTTCTTTTGCAAAGCAAAAACATATTTGAGGTGCATTGTTCAAAGAACATTTGCACCATGCCTATGCTTAGAGAAAAATTTCATGTGAAAATAAGACAGTGTGCTTTTACCAAGACCTCCATGGGTGATGTTATAAGAAGAATAGCAGTTGCGACTCTTTAACCAGAAGGGAACAAATCAGGTGAACTGACAGTGAGAGGATTGTTTAGCTGGATTAAAGATCTGTAGATTACAGATAACAAGTAAAGAGGAAAAGGTTATGCTGCTAAATATCAATAAGAAAATGCTCCCTGGGTAGAAAGTAATAACATCCTCAGCATACACAGCTTTGAGGAGGTCACTGCTTTTCAAAGAAAGGGGTAAGATTATTTGAAATAAAAAAAAAAATTGATTGATCTTTGACTCTGATCCCAGAATGATTGCTTGGGCCCATAACAGAGCCCCTCCTCCCAGGGCTTTTGGCAGGCTTTCTGAACAAAGAAGCTCACCTGGAGTTTTACCTAGCCAACGCAAGGGAAAGTTAGACAAAGAACTCTAGGTTCCTGGATGGGGAGGTGGATGGAGGCATGGAGCTGGGAATTTCTTGCTTTTCAAACAACGCCCCTTGTGGACTTGGTTTTCCTTAACACATTCTCTCAATATTATAAAAAATAGAAAGAAATTATGTAGGTAGACAGGGTAAAAAGAGTCCCCAGCAGAACACTTCCCTTCTAACAAAATGCAGCTCAGAAATAGCTCCCTTTCTAACCTTATGCAGTTTAAAGAAAGCACTTCTCTTCTAACAAAGGACATCCTGAAAGATCAGGTTGTAAAACATAGATAAACTCAGGCACAGAAGCAGGGAGTGTCTCCTAGGTAATCACCAAACTTCACACTCATACAATGGGCCCCAGTAAATACAACGGGCCCCAGTAAAAACAGTGGGCCTTAATCAGCACATTTTTTTTCCTTCAGGCACAAGATAGGGAAGCTAGAAGCGAACACAGTGGGGATGCCAGCAGCTGCAAGATGTCTGGAAACAAACACAGAAACTCTCCCTCCCCAGATAAGCAAAACAAAGCAGCACAGAGCAGCACTAAGAGTCTGCCCACATGATCAGGGAATGGGGTGAGAGAGACAGAAAACCCTGCTCTATGCAGATTGTATACCTGGTCCCGATTAAATCTTCAGACATTAGAAAGATAGACATCCTCTTCTCTCTGGCCCATTTACAAAAACCCTGACATTTTTACTACAGCTTGGCAATGTGCTTGGGACCCCTCTCTGTGTCAGAGAGTTGTTCTTTCCTTTTGCTTATTAAACTCCTGCTCCAATCTCACTCTGTGTGTGTGTCCAAAACCTTGATTTCCTTAGTCATGAGACAAAAACCTTAGTATTTACCCAGACAATGCGGTGCTTCATTTGGGGGCCGGCTAGGGTTTGAAGGTGAATTCATTAGAAGAGTGAGTAAAGGAGCAGATTGTCTACTTTCATTTCTGAGGATCTTGTCCTCAGTTTTTATTCTCTCAAAGAACTGGGAATCTTTCAGGTTAATGAGCCACAAGGGCTAGCCACCAATCTTAAAGACTCAGATGTGAGGCTTCCTGGAGAGGACTTAGGCAGTGCCCTCAGAGTTCTGAGAATGCTGGCTCTGTCCAAAACAGTTTCCGTTCATGGAGAACTTTGCTGTCACACAGGGCTGAAATTGATCCTGAAGCAACTGAGGATTTCTGGCGAGGGCTACACCCTTGTGTTATTCAAAGGCTCCTGTCCTGACACTGACCCCAGCCTCCAACTGCCCAATCAGTTGTCTGCCATGGGATTGCCAAGTTTTCCTATTGCAAATCTTTTCCTCCGTTCCTTTATGTGGTCACCATGTCTCCCATCCCCTCTCTGTATGCAATGCTGTGGGAGGTTTTACAGCCCAGGGAAATAATTCAATTAGTCAGGTTTAGCCACTACCTTAGTAACCAGGAATGCTGGTCAAGAGATTGCTGGTTTTGTGACTTTCTACAGACAGGGAGATTTCATGATCAGATCTGATAAACTAACTCCTAATGATGGCACTTCCTGGGGTTGGGTAGAGGTTCCTTCCTATCCCCTCCACCCCCACCCCAATGAACATCCCTCTCTCCGCCTAGGCTGTTTCTTTTCCCATGTGAGGAGCCAGCACTCCCTAGTCAGACTGGGTAGTCCCTCTATCAGGCAAATTAACTTTCTCCTGCTAGGAGGTTTCTGTGGGGACAACTTGCCACGTGTCCAACTTCCCTCTCTGTCCTTTGTTTAGAGCATATGGTGGTAAAGTTACTGCCTGGTATTTCAAGCTTACATTGCCACCTAGTGGAAGGGAATTTTCTCCATGGGGAAACTTGTCTGCAATTTGCAAAAAGCCTCTAGCTCTCCAGTTCTTCTCCCTTTTATGTATTTCTAATAGTGACCAAACCTTACACCCCGTCTGTGAGAGGAAGAACTCTGCTGTCAGCAGTGAGGAGAATAATGTCCTCTGAAACCAAATTTTAGTCACAATACTATCTCCATTAGCAGGAAGGTCACCATTTAACCCTTATGTTCTCTTGAGACACCTATTCTGTCTACAACTAGAATAGCATCTAAATAGAAAGGGGAATTTTATCCCTGAAAGTTAACTGGACCCACCACTAGAGAATAAATTCTCTAGTCCAGGTTATAATAGCAAGATATAAAGCTCAGCTCAGTATACTCCCCCCATTTAAGGGGTCTTGTTCAAATGCAACTGTTACATAATCTCTCCTGAGACCCATCCATCAAGGATCCATGCAGGTTACACAAGTCTGGGAGTTAAAAGTGTAATTACCCAATTACCTGAAAAAGGACTAAGGTCACATGGGTAACTGGGACTAGCCCCATTGATTAGATCCTCTAGTACCATGTTTGGGGGTCATGCTTGCAACCATGGGTGGCAATTATGATTCCAGGACCCAGGGACCAAAGAGGGAGAACGGTCAGGGGGACACCCCCACTGTTGTCCCCTCCACCCTGGGTCACACTGAAAAGAACAAGAAGACTGAGGGACACCACTTCTCTTGTCTCTTTCTGGATGGGAAACAAGCCATCTTTGACCTGCACTCATCTGGAGTGCATTCTGAAGCACTGAGACTTCTTATACCCTAAAACTTTGAGAAAAAGTGGCTCATTTCTTTTTGAACAAGGGCATGGTCTTCTTACTATCTCAGGAATGAACAGACCTGGCCAGATGAAGGGAGCCTTAACTTTAACCTTATCCAACAATTAGATCTTTCCTGTAGATGGGAGGGCATGGGTCTGAGGTCTCCTATGCACAGGCTTTCTTTGCCTTGTGAGACAACCCAGACCTTTGAAGGCATTGCACAATTGACTCAGCTCTCTTAACAATTGCATCAAGCAGGTCTGTGGAGAGTAGTTCTCCTATGTCAGAAGAGCAAATTTTGGAGGAGCCATTGAAGGTGGCTTCAAAGTGCCTCAGTTCTTCCAGTCCCCTTTATCTGGGGCCCCTTCCAACTTTACCATCAGCTTCTCCAGCTCCACCATCTCCAAAGCTCCATACTGCCCCAGCTTCATTGCTATCCCTACAAGAAATGACAGATGGAAGGGGCACCACTAGGGTACATGTTCCCTTATTATAAGGCCTTAGGCAAATAAAGGGAGACTTGGGCCAATTTTCTGATGACCCTTATAGGTATACTAAGGCTTTCCAAAATTTAACCCAAGTGTTTAATCTTACATGAAGAGATGCTATACTACTTTTAAGCCAAACTGTTACTGTTACAGAAAGCAGGCAGCCTTACAGGCAGCAGAAACATTTGGAGATAAACAGCACTCCTATAGCCAGTTTAAAATCATTGACAGAAAAAATTCTAAAGTGAAAAAAAGGGTAAAAGAGAGACAGGATCCCTATTCCCAATAGAAGGAGAAACAGTGCCTTTTTAGACCCTAGTGCCCTAGTGAGCCCATAAATGAGTGGAAAATAAAGCACTTTCTGATGTTAATTTTAAAAGGTTTAAAAGAACCAGAACCAAATCTCTTAATTACTCTAAACTATCCATGTTGAACCAAATACCAGATGAAAATCTCCCTGCCTTTTTGGAAAGATTAAGGAAAGCTTTAATAAAACACACCTTCTTGCCTCCCAATTTAATAAAGAACATGTTCATTACTTAGGCGGCACCTGACGTTGGAAGGAAGTTGCTAATACAGGCCCTGTCTAAAAATCTGTCTGGTTTTTCTCACTCTCAAGATGAAACTTTGCACTGTGTAAATGACACTCTCCTCTGTGTCCCAATCAAGGAAATTTCGAGAAGGCACTGAGGATCTCCTCAATTTCTTAGCTAAAAGGGGATATAGGGTCTCAAAATCTAAAAAGCTAAAAAGGGGATATAGGGTCTCAAAAAGCTCAGCTCTATCAGACTTCTGTAAAATCTAGACCTAGGTCTCATGTTGTCAGGAGTGACCAGAGCACCAGGTGAAAAAAGGATTAAGCCCATTTCCTTTAACAGTTAAGGGATTCATTGACATTATTGAATTTTGCAGACTGTGGGGAAATGGCTTGGTCTTTATACCACCTCATAACTGAAACTCAAACAGTTAAAACTCATCCCCCATTTGGGGGAACCTGAGGCTCAAAAAGTCTTTAACCAGCAAAAGCAAGCTTTCCTTAAAGCACCAGTCCTCAGTCTTTCCATAGGAAGAGCATTCAGTCTATATATACCAGAAAGGAAGGAAATGGTGTATAGTTTTAACATGGAAGTTTTAACTAAGGCTTGAGGCCCAGCTCAGCAGCCAGTGAGTTACTTAAGCAAGTAATTTAAGTTGGTGGCTAAAGGATGGTCAGCCTGTCTCCAGGCAGTTACAGTGTTGGCTATGCCAGTGCCATAGACCAGTGGGTTAACCGTGGGGAATAGCTTAACTGCTTAACCCCACACAATGTAATAGAACTGTTGTCCTCTGAGGAAAGTCTCTGGCTAACAGAGAGTTGTCTCCTCAAACGTCAAGCTTTGATGCTAAAGAGATCTACAGTCCCAGTTGAAAACCTGTCATTGCCTGAGCCCAGCCACTTTCTCCCAGAGACATCTGGAGAACTTAAATGTAATTGTGAATAGGTAGTGGTGCAAACTTGGGAAAAAATGACAAGAATTATTGTTTACCTTCTCTATAAAGTTTTAATCAATGAAAAAGATTTTTTTTTTTCAGACAGAGTCTCGCTCTGTCACCAGGCTGGAGTGCATTGGTGCACTACGGGCATGCACCACCACGTCTAGCTAATTTTTGTATTTTTAGTAGAGACAGGGTTTCTCCATGTTGGCCAGGATGGTCTCCATCTCTTGGCCTTGTGATCCACCCACCTCGGCCTCCAAAAGTGCTGGGATTACAGGCATGAGCCACTGTGCCCAGCTGAAAAAGAAATTTTTAAAAATGCACTCAGCTTAATTGAAAGTGGATATCCAAGCTATAGGGATATTTGAAAGGCCTTTATGTTTTTCTCCTTATAAATCTTACTTTCCTAGAAAAGCTTTTTTTTTTTTGGTAGACTGAATTGCTTTTTTCAGTGTCTTGCTACTCTTGGTGCATATATGAAAGACCCTAGAATAACTTCTGGTGGCCTGCGACCCCTTGGGAAAACAGAAAAGGCACCACAAATCCAATTTTGGGAAAAATCTCTGTTTTCTTCATGGAACCCCTAGAATTAGAAGTGAGTAAGTATCTCTCAAAATCTGTCTTTGTCTTCCAGCTACGCTTGTTTATTAGGCCCTGGAAATTGTATTCCTAGTCCTATTCTTAAAAGGCCTCACCCAGAGGCCATAATCCAATTGGGAAATTGGCAAATGTAAATCTTATAACTACTGAATCTTCTGTCTGTGTGGTTATATTTGTGTTGTGTGTGTGATGTCTGCTAAAAACAGCTCTAATTAATTGGCCTAAAAATAAACACTTAAATCAAATATTTTTAAGGAAAAGTAATAGCTGTGGTACCTTTCAGTTCAATTTTAATCTTTAAAAATAAAAACAGTCTTAAGAATTATTGGTAAAATACAAATGTCTTCAAGGTGTAAAAATGTGGTGTAGATTATTCAGGTCAGATAGTAGGTTTGCTAAACGTTTTAAGATTGTAAACTGCTTCTTTGGACTTTAAATACTATATCAATTTGCCAGTTTCACAATGATAAGGCCTGGGAACCCATGGAAGTAGCCACACCCCTAACTATGCTGAAAGAAGTTGGACTCTGTCTGCACCTAGGACATAATTAAAACAACTTAACAGGTTTTATATTAAAGTTAAAAATTGCTAAGAGTTACCATTATGACATGTAATTGAGACTACTGGACATGGATTTGCATGCAAGGTGTGTTGAAAAAAACAAGTAAACATGTTTTTTAGTTGAAGATTTTAGGAAGGCATGGAAATGTACATTTTACCAAGGAATAAATAATTGTCTTGAATTAAATAAAGTGAATGTTTAAGCAAATTGTAAAAAAAAGATTTTTAAAAATTAATCTTGTAAAGAAAATTGTAAACATATTAACTAAATTCAAAAGGGTATTACATGTTTTTCTGTAAATTAAATATTAAAATAAAAGCACAACAAGGTTTTTCTTAAAATGCTAATCTACTCTTTAGCAAAATTTGTAGAGGGTTATAAAAAGTTTTTAAAAAATCTCACCTCATGGTCAAATTGGTTGAACAAGATTTTCATGTAATAATAAAAGCTGATGAATGGTTTTTGCTTTTTCAAAATTTTGGCTCATCACTTTGACAAAAAACCCTATGGTAATCTAAAATTCTATTTTATAATATCAAGTGTTTTAAATTATGAACATATTTACAGGCTTTCCAAAGTCAATCTTTAGTCTCAAGTTTATCTTTCCTGACTCCTGGCTTTTGGGTGCTGCAAAGGGCCCCTGGAGCATCCCAGAAAGAAGTAAATAGGATTATTTAACATGTTTAGGTACATGGAATTGCCGTAATAATGTCTGATGCTTTTCAGGTTATATTTCAAGGAATAATATTAACATATGTTTCAAAACCATACGGGATGTCTAAGTTTCTAGTGTCTGAATATTTGCTATCAATCACAATTAAGGTTGTTATGTTGTGTTATTGTAAGCCACGGAAATAACCATGGCTGTAACCACGTTCTTGACTATACCCACACTGGACATTTTGTCATTTACAATCATTGTCTTGTTTTAATTTTCTTCAACAGATGGTTTATAACCAAGCTGTGGAACTTGAACAGATGCTCCTAAATTCAGGTTTCTGATAACAGAAAAATGGACATAACTCATAAAAAGCTAAAATGTTTATGAATATCAAGCAGAACAAGAGTTAATGGAATGGACTGAACTAATAGAAAACTACAGCAATATTCTTAATTTATGCTTGAAATACTGCTGATCCTTATTTTGTTTTTCAAAGTCAAGGAAACTTTCTTAGGAACTTTTAACTACTAAATAAGTAACACTCCTGTGAACAAGATTTGAAACGTGTTTGTTTCTCTCTGCCTAGTTCCTCTAGAATTTGGCAACTAATTCTTAAATTACAATATAGTTGTTTTCATCATTGCAACAAGAATCCATTTTCTTCTGCAATAAGACACAATTGGAAAAACAGGTTACTTTATCAAGGGTTTGATGGGAAGAGTGTGTTCCCCCTTTAAGGAATCAAGCTCAGTTGGCAGAGCCAATAAAAGCTTCTTGGGAAAACTGGACTCAACTGTCTATACAGTCTCTGTACAAAGTTCCTGACCTGTGGTGAGTAAAGAATGTCACTTTCTAACAGGCCTAGACACCCCATGGTCCTAGAACCTCAAGAAGAAATAAGTTTACCAACTCACAGATATTTGAGGGTGCAAATCCATGGCTGGGCTTGGCTTTAAAAAGTCCTATCTAAGATTCCTTGTGGAACAGAATTCCATCAAAGCCATCAAAAAGGCCTTATCTAAGAGTGATTATTCTTGTTGCACTTTATGTAAATAATTAAGCCAAATATAAGACTAAAGTCTGTTTTGCAAACAAATCAGTCTTATCATAGATTTTTTTTTGAACAAAAACAAAAACTGGAGAGAGAGAAATTGTATTTTAAAACATCATAAATCTATCACTAACTTCCAGTCTCATTAATTGAAGTTTTTGGCTACATTTCAAACTAACCGTGCTTATTCCTGTCAGCCAACCACCAATCTCCAGCTGTGACTCAAAGGACACAAAAAGGAAAGGGCAATGTAAAAATCTGGAACAATATTCTAGTTATGGATAATTAGCCTACAAATCCTGCCAGATAATTTATAAACCTTCTTGTGAAGTTTATACTTTTCATGCCTAGAAGCCATCAAGCTTCAGATGGTACTGCAAATAGAGCCGAAAATGAAACCACCCTTCTACCCAGGACCCTTAAATCGACCCCAGGAGGAGCCCTAGCTCCCATACCGTACTCCTATGGTATGGTAGTTCCCATACCGTACTCCTCTCCAGCAGGAAGTAACCAGAAGAAGTTGTTGCCCAATTCTTCATAACAGCAGCTAGGGATTCTATTCCTGGGGGGTAGGTGGAATGTTATAGGAAATAGAAATTATTTAGGTAGACTGTTAGGGTAAAGAGAGTCACAGAAATAGCTTCCTTTATAACCTCATGCAGTTCAAATAAATCACTTCTCTTCCATCAAAAGGTAGCCTGAAAGATGAGGTTGTAAAACACAGATAAACTTGGGTTCAGAAGGAGTGTGGGGGGTAATCACCAAACTTCACACTCATACAGTGGGCCCCAGTAAAAACAGTAGGCCTTAATAAGCACATTTTTTTTCCCTTTAGGCACACTAAGATAGGGAAGCTAGAAGCAGATTCGGGGGGGATGCCTGCAGTTGCAAGAAGATGTTTGGAAACAGACATGGAAACTCCCTTCCAGATAAACAAAACAAAGCAGCACAGACCGAGTCTGCTTACATGATCAAGGGACGGGGTGAGAGCTGATAGAAAACTCTGTCTATGCAGATAGCACACCTGGTCCTGACCATCTTCAGGCCTTAGAAAGATAAGACACCATCTTCTCTCTGGCCCATTTATAAAAACCCTGACATTTTTACTACAATTTGGCAATGTGCTCGGACCCCTCTCTGTGACAGAGAGCTGTTCTTTCCTTTCACCTTTTAAACTCCTGCTCCAATCTCACTCAGTGCGTGTGTGTCCAAAACCTTGATTTACTTGGTCTTGAGACCAAGAACCTTGGTATTTACACCAGAGAACGGGGCTGCTTCAGTGATATTTACTAAACACAACACAAAACCATGCAATATATATACTTGCAAAAAACCTGTCATCACTATTTTTTTCTGTCATTAAAGGTATATCTTTAACTTGAAGTCAGAAACAAGTGTAGAATGGCGCTGTTTAAATTCAATGAATTTATAGACATAAAATACTTTACATAGGTCCTGCACCATCAGTGATGCTGGTGTGAATGGGCACATGGAAGAAACCAGCCCTATACCTGCCAGCACCCCACAACCATCCAGCATCACTGCTGGCATTAACATGTGCACATATGGCAGCACCATTGTGCTCATCAGGGACCTATCTCAGTTGACAAACATGCAACCTGCTGTGCTACTACTGCTGCTGGAACATTTCAATGAGCACAAATCCTGCTGTTATTGCCAAAGAAGTGCTTTGGATAGCACCACCTTCAGACTTTTTTTGACCAGTGGTATAGGAAAACCTCAGCCCCTTCAGTAGGTTCTTAATCTGAAGGGGCCAGAGAACAAAGCTGGGGTCCCAGTTCCAAACTGCAGAGTTACAGCAAGTAGCCCACAAGTCCTGAGCTGAACATTGACTCCATAAAGTCTTCCAAAAATGAATCCAGCCAATTGAACTCACCTTATACCACAATCAAAGGCCCAGGGAAATAAAAATAAAATAAAGTAAAATACATCTCAAAAATGCAACTTCAAATATTGAAGGAACATCACCTCACAAAGATAAGAATGAACCAGGACAAGAACTTAGGCAACTCAAAAAGCCAGAGTATCTTCTTACCTCCAAATGAACACACTCTTTTTCCAGCAATGGCTCTTAACCAGGCTGAAATGGCTGAAATAACAGAAATATAATTCAGAATATGAATAGAAACTTAAGATCATCAAGATTTAGGAGAAGTCAAAACCCAGTCCAAGGATTCTAAGGACAGCAATAAAATGATACAGGAAATGAAAGACAACATGGACATTTTAAGAAAGAGCTAAACTAATCCTACAGAGCTGGAAAACTCACTTTAAGAATTTCAGAATAGGATCACAAGTATTAACAAAGAATCAACCAAGCTGAGGAAAGACTTTCAGAGATTTAAGACTGGCTTTCTGAAATAACACAGTCAGACAAAAATAAAGAAAAGAACAATAAAGAAGAATGAACAGAACCTCCAAAAAATACGGGATTATGTCAAGAGACCAAATGTATGACATTCAGGTGTCCCTAAAAGAGGGGGAGAGAAAGCAAGCCACTTGGAAAACCTATTTCACGATATTATTCATGAACATTTCTTCAACCTCACTTGAGAAGCCAACATTTATATTTAGAAAATGTAGAGTACCTCTTTGAAATACTACACAAGAAGACCATCCCCAAACACATAGTCGTTAAATACTTGAAGGTCAACATGATAGACATAAATGCTTTAGAGAGCTAGAGAGAAGGGGCAGATCACCTACAAAAGTAACCCCATTAGTCTAACAGCAGACCTTTCAACGGAAACCCTACAAGACAGAAGAGATTAAGGGCCCATATTCAGCATTCTTAAAGATAAGAAATTCCAACCAAGAATTTCATGACCAGCCAAACCAAGTCTCATCAGTGAATGAGAAATAAGATCCTTTCAAACAGGCAAGATTTGTGTTACCACCAGACCTGCCTTGCGAGAGGCTCTGAAGGGAGTGCTAAATATGGAAAGGAAAGATTGTTACCAGCCACTACAAAAACATACTTAAATACATACCCCAGGGACACTTTAAAGCAATCACACAAACAAATCTGCATAATAACCAGCTTACAACTGGACGACAGGAAACTAATGAAAACAAAGGTACAACATACCATAATATCTGGGACAGAGCCAAAGCAATGTTAAGAGTAAAGTTTATAGCACTAATTGCTCACATCAAAAAGCTGGAAATTAAACAACCTGATCCAGAATGACTTCTGTATGAATAACAAACAAGGTGGAAATTAAGAAATTATGTGAAACTAATGAAAACAAAGATACAACATGCCATAATATCTGGGACAGAGCCAAAGCAATGTTAAGAGAAAAGTTGACAGCACTCACATCAAAAATTTAGAAAGATCTAAAATTAAAAATCTGACATTACAACTAAAGGAACTAGAGATACAAGAGAAAACCAACCCTAAAGCTGACAGAAAATAAGAAATAACCATAATCAGAGCTGAACTTAAGGAAACGGAGATAAAATAAAATATATAATGAATCCAGGAGTTTGTTCTTTCAAATATTTAATAAGATAGATATACCACTAGTTAAATTATTGAAAAATAAAGAGAGAAATCCAAATAACACAATCAGAAATGACAAAGGGGACATTATCCCTGACCCGACACAAATCCAGAAATCTTTATGCACACATACTAGAAATTCTAGAAGAAATGGATACATTTCTGGAAGCATGCTATCTGTCAAGGTTGAACCAGGAAGAAATTGAATTCCTGAGCAGACTAATAATGAGATCTGAAATTGAATCTATAATTAAAAGCCCACCAACCAGAAAAAGCTCAGGAGCAGATTCATAGCTGAATTTACCAGGTGTATAAAGAAGATCTGGTACCATTCCTATTGAAACTATTCTTAAAAAATTGAGGAGGAGGGACTCTTCCTTAGCTCATTCCATGAGGCCAGCATCATCCGGATACCAAAACCTGACAGAGACAACACTAGAAAAGAAAACTAAGGCCAATATTTTTTAGAACTACTGTTGTAAAAATCCTTAACAAAATACTTGCAAGTCAAATCCAATGGTACATCTAAAAGCTAATCCACTACAATCAAGTAGTCTTTATCTCTGAGATACAAGGTTCGTTTGATATATGCAAATCAATAAATGTTATTCTGCATATAAACAGAACTAGAAACAAACAGCCCATGATGATCTTAATAAATGTAGAAAGGCTTTGATAAAGCTTGACGTTCCTTTATGTTTAAAACCCTCAACAAACTAGGCATTGAAGAAACAAACATCAAAATATTAAGAGCCATCTATGAAAAATCCATAGTTAATATCAAAATGAATGGGCAAAAGTGGGAAACATTCTCCTTGAAAACCAAGACAAGACAAGGATGCTCTCTCACACCACTCTTATTCAACATAGTACTGGAAGTCCTAGCCAGAGAAATCAGGCAAGAAAAAGAAATAAAATACATCAAAGAGGAAGAGACAAAGTCAAGCTATCCCTGTTTGCAGACAACATGATTCTATACCTAGAAAACCCCATATCCTTGGCCCAAAAGCTCTTCGATCTGATAAACAACTTCAGCAAAGTTTTAGGATACAAAATCAGTGTACAAAAGTCAGTACCATTCTTATACATAAATAACACCCAAGCTGAGAGCCAAACCAAGAACAAAATCTCATTCACAAACATCACAAAAAGAATAAATTAACTAGGAATACAGCTAATCAGGGAGGTTAAAGTTCTCTACAAAACAGTGCTCTAATAAATCACATGACATAAGCAAATGGAAAAAAATTCCATGTTCATGGGTAGAAAGAATCAACATTGTTAAAATGGTCATATTTCCCAAAGCAGGTTTAGTGTTATTTCTATCAAACTACTGATGACATTCTTCATAGAATTAGAAAAAAACTATTTTAAAACACACGTGGAACCAAAGAAAAGCCTGAATTGCCAAAGCAATCTTAAGCAATAAGAAAAAAGCTGAAGGCAATACATTACCTGACTTCAAACTATGACAAGGCTATAGTAACCAAAATAGCATGGTACTGATGCAAAAACAGACACATAGACCAATGGAACAGATAGAGAGCCCATAAATAACGGACACACCTACAACCATCTCATCTTTGACAAAATCAACAAAAACAAGCAATGGAAAAAGACTCTCTATTCAATAAATGATGCTGAGATATCTGGTTTGCCATATGCAGATTGAAACTGGACCTCTAAAATCAACTCAAGATGGATTGAAGATGGAGTAAATGCAAATCCTAAAACTATAAAAATGCTGGATTATAACCATTCTGGATATAAGTTCAACAATGATTTCATGAATAAGATGTCAAAAGTAATTGCAACAAAAATGAGAGTGGATAAATGGAATCTAATTAAACAAAAGAACTTTTGCACAGCAAAAGAAATAATCAACAGAGTAAACAAACAATGAGAGAAAAATTTTGCAAACTATTGATCCAACAGAGGTCTAATATCTAGAGTCTATAAAGAACTTAAATTTACAAGCAAAAACAACCCTATGAAAAGGTAGGCAAAGAACACAAACAAATACCTTTTAAAAGAAGACATATATGCTTCCAACAAGAATATGAAAAAAATGCTCAACACTGCTGGTGGGAATGTAAATTAGTTCAGCCATTATGGAAAGCAGTTTGGCAATTTCTCCGTAAACTTAGAACAAAATTACCATTTGGCACAGCGGTTCCATTATTAGGTAGGTATCCAAAGGAATATAAATTTTTCTACCATAAAGATGCATGCACATATGTGTTCATTGCATCACTATCTATAATAGCATGGACATGAAATCAACTTAAAAGCCTATCAAAAGCAGACTGTATAAAGAAAATATGGTACATATACACCATAGAATACCATTCGGCCATGAAAAGAATGAAATCTTGTCCATTGTAGCAACGTGGTTGGAGGTGGAGGACATTATCCTAAGTCAACTAACACAGGAACAGAAAACTAAATACCACTGGTTCTTATTTATAAATGGGAGCTAAACATTGATTACTATTGACATGAAGAAGGGAACAACAGACATTAAGGCCCACTTGGGGGTGGAGAGTGGGAGTAGGATGAGGATTAAAAGGCTACCTAGCTACAAGAAAAACTACAAAACACCACTGGCAGACATCACAGATGACACAAGCAAATGGAAACACTTCCCATGATTACAGATGGGTAGAATCAATATTGTGATAATGACCATACGGCCAAAAGCAATCTACAAATTCCACGCAATTCCCATCAAAATACCACCATCATTCTTCACAGCACTAGAAAAAACAATCCTAAAATTCATATGGAACCCAAAAAGAGTTTACATGCCAATGCAAGTTTAAGCAAAAGAATAAATCTGGAAGCATCATATTACCTGACTTCAAACTATACTACAAGGCTACAGTCACCAAAACAGATTGTTACTGGCATAAAAATAGGAGCATAGACCAATGGAACAGAATAGAAAACACAGAAATAAACCCAAATACTTAACGGCCAACTGATCTTTGAAAAAGCAAACAAAAACATAAAGTGGGGAAAGGACAACCTATTCAACAAATGGTGATGGGATAATTAAGAAGCCACATGTAGAAGAATGAAGCTAGATCCTCTTCTCTTACTTTACACAAAAATCAACTCAATGGATCAATTACTTAAATCTAAATCATAAAAATTCTAGAAGAAAACCCTTCTAGACATGGGCTTAGGCAAAGACTTTGTGACCAAACACCCAAAAGCAAATGCAAAAAAAAAAAAAAAAAAAGATAAATAAATGGCACTTAACTAAACTAAGAAGTGTCTGTACAGCAAAAGAAATAATCAGCAGAGTAAATGGACAACCCACAGAATGGGAGAAAATCTTTGCAAACTGCACATTTGATAAAGGACTAGTATCCAGAATCTACAAGGAACTCAAATAAATCAGCAAGAAAAAAAAACCCCATCAAAAAGTGGGCCAAGGAGATGAATAGACAATTCTCAAAAAAAGAATTAAAAATGGCCAACGAACATATGAAACAATGCTCAACATCAGTAATTATCAGGGACATGCAAATCAAATCAACAACGCAACACCACCTTACTCCTGCAGGAATAGCCATAATTTAAAAGTCAAAAAATAATAGACGTTGGCATGGATGCAATGAAAAGAGCAAGTTTTACACTGCTGGTGAGAAAGTAAACTAATACAACCACAGTGGAAAACTGTGGCTTTAACTATTCAAATAATACACATTGTATGTAAAAATGTATTATCTCTCCACTCTTTGAAAGAATTATCTCTCTGTTCTTCCCCAAAGTACCAACCTTTATCAGGTAGTTGCACAATTTTGAACAATTATTTCTGTGTTTAAATAAACATATTGAAATTTATATATTATGTATAGGGTTTTACTTATTGCTTTTTAATAAGAAATTTATTCTACAACTTATTCAGTTAATATTGCATTACCAATATGTCATCATGTTTTTTCTTTTTCTCTCTTTGCATGTAAGATATATATATATGTGTATATATGGACACATATATATATATGTATCTCCACACACACACATTTTATGTATATACACACATTATATCCATAATTTCAAATGTATGTATTTTAAATATTATCGTCACTATTATTTTAACTGTTCTAAAGTAGAAGGTATATAAGTATACTTTACTAATTAATGATAATATTTAAACCACATAAACTCTACTATTCCTTTCAGACTATCTTAATATCTATACTGTTTTTCAGAATTATATCACTGGGAATAATGAATGCAGAACAGGAAATGATCTTAGTGAACACTAACTTTTTGGGCAATATTTATACCCTCTTACAAAAGCTCCAGTACTATTGCCATGGTAATGTGTGTGAGTATTTTTAGGGTAACTGTGAAAGAAAAATGAATAGGTTATAATTTCAAACATTAAAATTGTGTAATTATTTTAAGTTTTTAAGATACGTTTTTTCTCATAATCTAATGGTAATGCTAAAAGCTTTATGCTTTTGTTTCATAAGTGACTGTAGTCAAATCTTTTTAGTGTTGGGAGTGAAAATTAAAATGCTAATTGTCTGCTTTCTTAAGGTATTTTAATTACAATGAAAGAATGAAAACAGCTCTATTTCAATAAGTAGCTTACGTTAAAAATGATAATGAACCTTTTGATAATGTGATTGTTAGTTTATCCGGACCAGGAGAGAATTAAAGCAAGATTTACTGAGACTTACGATGTGCCAGACACTGTACTTTGAGTTTTGAATATATTTTCTAATCTAGACACAATAACAACCTTTTACAAAGGAGCAATGTGAGATGAACATCTATACTCATAAATAATGCACTCCTGAGAACTGCTTTGAAAATGAATATGAAAAGTGGCACTTTCCACTTACATAGTAAAATCTATCCAATTCTGAATATGAATAAAATATAAGATTAAAGAAGACTTGCTTAACTCTTATTACTATAAAGGCATAAATGATAATTTAAATAATAGATATATCTAATATTTCGGATGCAAGTCAGTTTCTAAATTGATTTTTCTTTAAAATGATATATTTTCTAATTGAATTTGTGAATTTTTTTTCTTTAATGTCACAGCAAAGACTAGAGAAAGTATATTATCTTGTATTTTTATCTATAGGGAAATCTGACTTCCAGAATGAGCAATCAGAAACACTGGATCAGAGGAAATGAGTTAATGAAAATCCTCAGCTTGCAATACTGTTGAATAAATAGAACTTTGCTACCAAGAAGAGAAACTCAGTAGTAGTAGATTGAGCACGGTAGGAGTTTGAGCATAATCTAATCATGTGGTCATAATTATTGAAAAAATATTGTTATTTGAATGGTCTTTATGACAAAACCACATATAAATTGTGTCAGTATTAAGAGCTATACAGACCAATATATGTCATTTCACATTTGGATAATAGCAGTCATTTTATGTGAATGTGATCTTTTGTTTAATCACTATTCATCAGCTTCATACATAATTATCATAGCAAAATTGAACAATTTTAAATGTCTTACATTCCTTTTTTCTTCTACATTTGAGCATACTTCGGACCTAGCTTGCACATACAAAAGCAACCTGTCCAAATGAGAACAAATACGTTTTTGTTTAGATATGTGTTTTCATATCTAATAATTTCTATCTTAAAAAAAAGTACTAATGATTCAGTAGGACTTTCATTTCAGTGTTCCCCACTTACCTCTGTGTCACAATAAGAGCAAGAATCAATAAAGTAACTGCATAATCACTGCCATGCATAAAAATGTAAGAAATATTGTAATTCATGTAATTGTTTATGATTGATTACAAACTATTTGAGGCAAGAAATTATGACCTTATTAGAGAAAAGATAGGTTGGCATGACCGCCATGTACTGTTTGAAATTGTGGGTTGTTTGGATCCAAATGTACATACGTTATGTTTATACATTCTTACATATTATTTTGACTTCTCTGCCATTGACAGCCTTGAAGATTAGATATATGAAGTATCCAGAGCAAGTAATACACTTTTAAATGACTAGAGCCATGATTTGAACTTAAGGGATTGTGAATTCCAGTATTGTAACATTTCTGGTATAACATCTTGTCTTTTACTTAAATTTCAAAGATAAAACTTATCTTCCTTTTGCTATTGCTCTAGCTAAGTGGTGGTAACTGTGAAGGCAGCGAGCATTCCTATCTCATCTTGAAACTCGAAAAGGGTAGGGGCAAAACCCATTGTTGCTATGCTTTTGTCTTGTTTTGTTTTGTTTTTTATTCTTTAGAAGTGCTTGCCTAGAGGATCAAAAAGAACCTGCTATTGTTTGGATCTGTGTCCCAACCCAAATCTCATGTTCGATTGTAATTCCGAATGGTGGAGGTGGGGCCTGGTGGAAGGTGATTAGATCATAGGAGCCATTTCTCATGAAAGGCTTAACACCATCCCTCCTGGTACTGTTCTCGTGATAGTGAGTTCTCAGAAGATCTGGTTGTTCAAAAGTGTGTAGCACACCTCTCCCTTTTCTTTCTCTTGCTTCAACCCCCACCTTCTCATTGTTTGCTACCTTCACTTGCAAATTTTGCCTGTCTACCCTGGGTCTTTTCTCTCCGTGTGGCACAAACTCCTATCTTTGCCTTCGGGCAAGCTCGTCAAAACCAGGCGCTCTGGTGTTTCAATCTCCAGTGGGTTCCTTTAGTAATCCCTATTTTCTCCTCCTCCACACACATGAAGTGGGCTATACGTTTTATTCCCGTTAGCAGAACTAAGCATATCTACCACACTCAGCACTGAGATAACAAGTAAACTCTTTCTTAGGGCCCCTAATCTTTCTCCTTCTAATAGTAACAGTTGGCCCATATGTACTCACCTTCATATCCCACTTTAACTCGCAAAGGCTAAACTCCCTTGTCCAGGCAGTCACCCAGAAACACATTGATAGCATCCTTCTCCTCCGCCAAGTCCAGTATCAGCGCCTCCAGAAAAACAGCTCTGAAGTCAGACAGCCACTGCTTCAAAACCTGAACCCTGATTACAGTGTCCTTATTCAGCAGGAAGCAGCCAGATAAACCACAATGCCGTCTTCCTTTTATAATAAAACAGAAGCCAAGAATGTTAGTCCAAACTGCACCATTTTGTAAGCCTCCTGCCATTTCGTAGAACTTGGTCAAAATGAAACATTCCAGGGAAGTTCAGGCCATGAAAAATGTCCTGCCCAACCACTGACATTCTTATCATACCCTGCCGGGCAAAGGCATAACTGAAGGAACATCCCTATCATATACTACTTGGCAAAAGTCCAAGAAACATCCTATCACATCCCACCTAATAAAAGGCCAAACAGCCTGATCATAAGAACATTTAATCAATATCCTGCTGGGCAGCAAGTCATACTGCCCAGACCCCTTCTGCCCATATCTATAAGTAAGCCAGCCTGTAAGGGGCAGTGGGCTCTGGCATTAAGCTTGTTCCTGACTTTTGCAGGTTTTTGTGATATGCCTGAATCTGCTATAGAGCTGCCACTGTCTCTCTCTGTGTTTTTCTTTAACCTTCATCTTTCCATAAAATCTAAAATTACCAACCCAGAATTTTATATCCAGGAAAAATATCTTTCAGAAATGAAAGTAAAATAGACAAGCCCAATAAAGAAAAATTAAGAATTTTTAGCTATCAGATCTACTTAAAAAGAATTGCTAATAAAAAACCTTCAGAGAAAGGTAAATTATACCAGAAGATAATTTTATAGGTCAGGAATTATTAAAGAACAACAGAAATAACAATTATCTGGGTAAACATAATTGCCTATTTTACACTTGGGTTTCTAGAACATGTTTGAGGGATGATGGCCAAAGCATATAACCTTGTCAGATGGAGGTTTCATTGTATGCACGTTTGATAGATAACTATAGCATGGAGGAGAAGAGTAATGAGATCTTTATGGTAATAAGTGTTTGCAATATAACTGAAGAGGTTAAACAGTATTTGTAATATCTAAAGCATCCACTAGAAATATATGCACATACAATTATATACAGTCAAAAACCACAGTAGAAAAATTAAAATGGAATCTTAAAAATGTTCAAGTAGCCCAAGGAATACATGGAATAGAAAAGAGAGTGACAAAAAGCAGAGGGAAAAATAGAAAATAAATAATGGCCAAAGTTCAAATATATAAATAATAGCCTTAATTATAAATAACTAAATAAACAAACAATAAGAGAGATTTTCATCTGGGATTAATGTTATCTGAACTATGTTATTTCTACAAGATACAAATTGTCAGTATCAGGAATTTAAAAAGGTATATCACTATAGCCTTGATAGATATTTGAAGAATAATAAGGGGATACATATTTTAAAAACTTAGATAAAATGAATTAGCTACTGTAAATGGACAAACTAAAAGATAACCCACCTAAGGTGAAATAGCTTTAGTACTTCTCTAATTATTAAATAAATTTAATTTGTAGTAATATTTTTTTCATGAAAGAAATCTCCATGTTCAGAAGTTTTCATTATCAGCCTAGCAAACACTTAAAGAAGTAACAAAAAATTAATGATCTTTTCCATAAAACGGAAGAGAATTATGCTAGTTTCTCATTGCTCTGTGAGAAGCATTAAAAAATTATTGGCTTAAAACAACAGTTGTTGATTGGAAATGAACAACCAAGTTCGTTACTCAGAGTCTCATAAGGCCAAAATCAAGATTTCACCTGAGACTGCTATGTCATCTGAGGAGCAGAGTTTATTTCCAGAAATTTCTGATTATTGACAGAATGCAGTTTCTGTAGTTAGAGGACTGAGATCCTGAACTCTTCAAGGCCACCTACCATTTCCTGACATGTAACCCTGCCAGTACAAGACAGTTTGTTTCTTCAAGCCCAAGAGAAGAACCTCTCTCTCTCCCCATACACATTCTCTGACCATGATCAAGATCTCACCTGATTAAGTTAGGTCGACCCATAAATAACCTCTTTTTTTTTTTTTAACTCAAAATCAACTTATTAGGCATTTTAATTACAAAGGCAAGGTTTCGTATGTCATGTAAGATAATATAATCATGTAAGTGACATCAAATATTATTCACAAGTCCTGTTTATACCTACAGATGGAATTATAGAGAATGTGTATAGAAGTGGGTTGAAATCCTGATACCATTCTGCCTACCGTAAACAGCAACTATTTACCAATTTATTTATAAACGAACAGTTCCACTCCTGGGTATTTATTCTAGAGAAATAAGATTTATCTTCATACAAAAACCTGTTTATGATTGTTGATAGCAACTGTCTCATCAGTATACCCAAACTGAAAATGATTTAAAGTTCTTCGGCGGGTGAGTGGATAAGCAATATATAATAATCTATTCAATATGATAACACTCAACAATAAAAAAGAACTTTAGATAGGTGCAGTAACTTGGAGAGATTTCAAAGATGTTTCACTTGGTGATAGAAGCCAGTCTTAATGAGTTATATACTATATAAATCCATTTCATGTATATGGCATTGTTCAAAGACAAACCCGCTTTGATAGAGAGCAGGTCCGTGGTTGCCATCATTACAGGTGGATATGTGTTATTACAGGGGAATAACATGAGGAATTTGGAAGAAATTAGGGAGAGCTACTATATCCTGATTGTGGAGGTGGTTATATGAATCCAAAATTCTGGATTGTTGGAACTGTCCACAAAAAATAAGAAATAGGAAAACATTTTGATGTATAATAATTTAAAAATATAACAAAAATATTATACCTTTAGAAAACAACTGCTTAATAAGTAAAAATAAAAATAAAAAAAGCAAAAAAAAAAAAAAAAATTAGCCATAGAACCATACAGTATAAAGCAAGATTTTCTGAGCTTATCCAGTTCCTTTTCATTGTTCTAGACTTGAAGTCTGCATTTTCTTCCAGAAAGCTTGTTTAGTTTTAGAAGTAAATGGTATTTCAGTCTGGCTGCTACAGGCAATCACCGAACCTAGATTTGTCATTTTTTCTAGGCCTTTGATGTGGTCAGAGCTAGAAGAGCTTTTTTGTTTTTAATATGAAATACATTATTTTTTGAGATTTGATACATTGAGCTTAAATTGATACTCCCCGTTTAAATTCTAGCCTGCTTAGTATTTATAAAATTCTTCAGCTCTCATCTATTATTCCTTTTGTTTCCCACAAAAAATCATGATTCTCAAGGACAAAAAGGGAGATGAAATTAAAGATTGGCTTTTTTTTGCATTCTTCTACATTACACATAGAACATTCTCAGAATGTCAATACAGCATTCACCCATTTGATTGAAGAAAATATTTAAAAAAACATTTTGCATATACTTTTTCTGTTTTTTTAACTGTATCAACATTTGAGAAGATAATAGCCATTATATAATTTCCACTGTCTTTCTTATTCCTAATTTATCCTACTCTGCATTTAAATATATATTTAAGTGATAACTACTGTATGTCAATATTTCTCCAATAATTTTAAATCTAAAATACTCATTCACTGAAAGAATTCTGGGAAAACATAGTCCTGGAAATTTTTCATTCTGATGATAGGTTATCTGTAGTGTTCATACTTGAAAAGTAGGTTATGAGGAAATCAAAATATTTGACTAATTTTTCTTTTGTATTATAAAAATGTTCATAATGTTATTCTTATTCAGTTGTTGAAAGTTAATGACAATTAGATTCACTTATCTCTACTAGCCCTTTCATTTACCTGTTTGCATGACAGTTGTTTTCTTTTCTTTTTCTGTAACAACCATAATTTATTAGGATATTGTTCTAGGGGTGGCAAATATCTGAGTCTCATGGGGCCAAAAATGTTACCGGTGGAAGGTATCTGGGTTATTGGAAGCGAGTTCATATGAGTCTGCAAGTAACCTCAGTTTCTGCCGCCTCAGAAGAAAGAATTCAACTGAGGGGCATAAGACAGAAAAAGAAGTTTATTTTAAAAGGCTTTACATCAGGAAAGAAAGGAAACTATGCTTGGAAGAGACCCAAGTGGTCAATTTGAAGAACAAGTACCATGTTTAACTTTGATCCTTGGATTTATAGGCTGGCCCCTTTCCCATGATTCTTCCCGTAGGGTGAGCTGCCTGTATGCACAGTGCCCTCATTATCCTTGGGAAGTGAGAAGGCACAGTGTTTTTCGGAATTTGTATCCATGCCCATCTGAGGGGTTTCTTTGCTTTCCTGGTGATGTGCCTCCAGGAAAGTCATACCTCACCCTTTGTCATTTTTTTTTTTTTTTTTGAGATGAAATCTTGTTCTGTCATCCAGGCTGCAGTGCAAGGGCGAAATAACATACATGCCCAGGAAGTTGCTTCTCTCTGGCATCTGTGGTCAATTAACATTTTAGTGCAACAGGTGTGGACTATCAAAAAATGGCCTCTCCCTGGCGCTGGCTGCCAAATTTTTATAGAGAGAAAATGTGGTAATTGCCAAACTATCACCTGACATTAGTAGTGGGTGAGGGAGAGTCCTTTACTGCTCCCGCTCATGCCTGTCTAACTACCTGTAACAGTTTCTTGTTAGGCATTATAGGTAAGTTTTTCCAAGAATGAGTAGATTGTTTTCAGGTACGTGTTCCGTTTCTTTATTCAACATAGAGTTTCAAATCTTGTTTAATGTTATTTTAATATGCTTTTCTAAAGTTATAGTTATGATTACTTGCAATTTCTTTTCTGCACTGATATTTCTATTGTTAGTTGTATCTACTTTGCTTCTCTTCTATACTTTTATTTTTATCTAATTCTGTTTAGTCCTTTTTTACATATTAAAATTTTCTTGTTTTATCTTCTCATCATGCATAAATTGAATGGGTATTTGTTCTTATGTTCTCTCTAGTTTAGACTTCTGTCCTTTTTAAATATATGAGCATAGTAAAAAATTTTTTCTGTTACTCATTTGTATGCAAAAGTATTTTTCCTGAACTTTTAGATGGGAGACACGATGAGATTGTTTCTTAATTTCATAACTCTGGAAGTTTTTCATCTATAAAGTTTTAAATATACATGGCTTAGTTTTTGAGACTTTGGCTCTGTTCCTCCCCCATTTTATCTGAACTTCCTTTTTTCCTTTATCTTCATTGTCCCTTTTCCCCTTGGAGTCTATTTTTAACATTTTTTTTCTTTAGAATAGGCTGTCCTAGAAGTGGAATGTAGCTGGTTAGTTTTGAGGGCTCATGAGCTCAAATGATTAATACTTTATCTCTTTTAAGCCTTATCACAGTTCTTTGCACTTACCCATTAGAGTATGTTAACCCTTTACCTTTGTGCTCACTATTCTCAAACCCGTTACTTCTGATTTCAAGTGAATAGCTCAGTTATTCTGATGATTTTAGGTCTGTCTGGTATGCCGTTACATCCCCCTACTTCTTCAGGTACAAATACTGATTCCATGTAGGTTTTGTAGTTGATAGTTTATCCCTTCCGACTCAGATGTTGAGTTACATGAGAATATTTTCCACCTAACTATTAATTCATTTTCCATGACTTTTTAGTGTCATTGTCCTGTTTTTTTTACTCGTAACTGTTCTGTTTAATTTTATGGGAAAAGCATAAAAAATTTCAGGAACTATGCTGCCACTGTTGCTTTCTTACCAAAATCCTAATTCCAAGAAGGTTTTTTTTTTTTTTGGCCTCCATCTTTGTTCTTGATGTCCCTGTAGTACAAAACAACACTTACCTCAGAGTGGGTATTTTATCTTTTCCATGTCTAACCATTACATATTAATAATTTGTAGAGTGACACCTAACACCCAAGTACTCTTTCTAAGTGCTAGCAGAATAAAGAAATAAACTGTGATACCTATCTTTGCTCTCAGATTGAGGAAATATGGGGTAGATAAGTTAAGAAATATTTTTCATGTAATATGATCAATGCACACAGTTTTCCTTTTACTTGGCCTTATCTTTCTTCAGGGCTTATTTCAGAAACCAATTTTCCTCTGAAAATGTCTTTGCAACCCTTTCTTCTGGCCCTCATTATACCATCCTAAAAGGCACACTTTATAGTTAGGCCTCTATTCACAGTTTTTCTATCCATACTATTTTTTTCACCTTTAGAATTTGTTTTTTAAAGGCAGATTTAAAGAGTATTTTTGCATTTCTAACACAATTAAATGTGTGCCACATACCTGTTGATAAATATCTACTGGATGAATGATTTAATAGATAAAGTTACATTAAAAATCAGAAAAGAATAAATAATTTTATCCTGAAAAGAAAACGTAACCACAGAGAAAGTAACATTTGATATGGGTCTTGAAATCTTGAAATAATCAATAGGCATTTGGCAAGGACTGAAATTTTGTTATAGTCATGATCTTCCTTCAGAAGATATTTTATTTCTAAGCTGGAGTTTAACTTACTCATTAAAGAATGTTCTCTACGCACTACGCACCAAACAAGTTAAATAAATGTCTTAAAGCAATGCTTTTTAAGTAAAACTATAAATATGTTCTTGCCATAAATTGATTCTTGTTAAGGGTTATTTGTGAGAATCTTCAGTTGATTCTGTTATCAGAATAACATTACTATGAGCAGCTACGTCATTTTATAAAAAATTCCTTTTAATCCTCTCAATTTTCAGAATTGCTTTTGGTTTTTAAAGGCTAAGTTCATTTTTTTCCCCCAAATGGCTCAAAGCCGTTGTATTTTTTCTTGATAGTGTCTCTAAATTGCTGCTCTTCTTCTTTCAGCCTTTACTCTGTTGGCAAGTGCCACCTCATTTTTTTCTCTCTAACTTAAACATGAAAAATTATTTTAATTTTCAAACTAGGATTCAAACTAGGATTTTTAGGGCAGTGGACCTATTCTGTATGATAGTATAATGGTGGATACATAATGCATTTGTCCAAACCTATAGAATATATAACACCAACAGGAAACCCTAAACTATGGACTCTGGTGATAATGACATGTCAATGTGAAATCATCAATTGTAACAAATGTACCACTCTTGGGGTGAGGTGTTCATAATTGGGGGAAGGGAATGTATGGGAAGTCTCTATTCCTTCTGCTCAATTTTGCTATTAACCTAAAACGGCTCTAAAATATAAAGCCTATTTTAAAAATTATGTGCTTTATATTTTCATATGTTGCATCATGTTCTGGCCACATCACCTCTATAGCAACCTTTTTTTATACTCAAAAATTTCTTAAGTACACATTTTATCTTATAACATGTTAATTTCTGATTCAGCATATATATTTAAATGTATATTTTACTCAAAGGCAAGTTGTAACTTTTGAGTAATAAAAAGCCTATGATAATCAGTTTACAATGGATTGATAAACTTATGGCATTATAATTCTATAATCTTTTAATGTATTTTTAAGAATCAAATATGAAGTCCTTTTCAACTATATTCACATCATCACCAGTTAATCTTACTCCTAATCCACACATATACTGATTTAAACATACACTCTTTTATATAGTCAGAAGCCAGAAATATTGGTAGAAGTTTTTATATTACTCATCAAACTTGGGCACGAAATACTGAGAACGTTGGTATAGTATATCCTGCCAAGAGCTGGAGGTGTCCACTCTGATTTATATATAATCATTGAAACTACATAAGCATTTTGTACGTATGTCAGTATGTATAATTTCTGAACAGTTTTTATAACAGTCATGGGATTCTTGTCTTCTGAAAGTTAAATTTGTGACAAAGTATACAAGAGAGAAAAGTCCACATTATTTTAAAAATATATATTTAGTTAAAGATTTATAAACTTAAATGTGAAGCAAATAATAGTTACAGTGATAATAATTTATTTACAATTTATCGAAACTGTTCAAGGCATGCATAGGCTCATTTAAAAGGCACATATATTAAGTAAATAGTATTATTATTTTTCTTTGTTTTTATTGCCAGTGATATAATTAAGATTCACAAAGTTTAAGTGTACAGCTCCGATCATGTAACCAGTAAATGGTGATAAAAGTTTTGACCTCAGTGCTAGTTCATTACGGGGCTCTTTCTGTGACAACATGCTAGCTGGACATGCAATACTCAGTGTAATAGACTCAATGAAGCTACTCAAACCATAAATCCAGGCCCCAAATTGCTAAAATGAAGTAAGACTTGCTTCATTTTCTCTAAGTCATTCAAAATTAATCACATGAAATGTTCTGCAAAAGCAAAAAGAGAAAACTAAGGTTTATATTAGAAAATTATTATTATTATTATTGAGATGGAATCTTGCTCTGTCGCTCAGCTAGAGTGCAGTGGCTGATCTCCGCTCACTGCAACCTCCGACTTCCTGGTTCGAGTAATTCTCCTGCCTTAGACTCCCAAGTAGCGGGATTACAGGCATGCCCAGCTAATTTTTGTAATTTTTTTTTTTTTTTTAGTAGAGACGGGGTTTCACCATGTTGGCCAGGATGGTCTCAGTCTCCTGACCTCATGATTCACGTGACTTGGCCTCCCAAAGCGCTGGGATTACAGGCATGTACCACCATGCCCAGTTAATTTTCGTATTTTTTTTTTTTTTTAGTAGAGTCGGGTTTCACCATGTTGGCCAGGATGGTCTCAATCTCCTGACATCGTGATTTATGTGACTTGGCCTCCCAAAGTGCTGGGAGTACAGACATGAGCCACCACATCCAGCCACTAAAATATTTTATAATCTTACCACCAGGCACTTCACAATGCAACATAATCACAAAACATTTATGTGTGTATGAGTCTCTCAAACCAGTACCCCAAGTAGGTAGAATTCTGTGGAAATGTTTCCTGGAAAACACTGCAAAAGATCAGTCATCTATACCCTCTGCTGAATGATCCCTCACCTTGAGTTTCTGTCTATTAATATGACTTCTATAATGTTCACTGACATATTCCTCTCTTAGGAACAGTAGTTAAAAATAACACCTCAATGACTCTTTAAAAATTTGCTTTATTTTAATTTTAGATTATATGTTTTTATTGATATATAATAGTTGTATATATTTTTGAGATACATGTGCTTTTGTTACATGAATATAATGTGTAATGATCGAATCAGGGTAATTGGCACAACGCTTACCTCAAACATTGTCTTTTCTTTGGGTTAGGAACATTCTTAACATAATTCTTCTCCTCTAGCTATTTTGAAATAGCTATTTAAAAATAAAATCCTGTCATTTCCAGTAATGTGGAAAGAACTGTAGGTTATTATTATGAATGAAATAAGCTAGGCACAGAGAAACAAATATTACATATGTTCTCACTCATCTATGGGAGCTAAGAAAGTGGATCTCGTGGAGGTAGAGAGTAGAATGGTGATTACTAGAGGCTGGGAAGGGTAGATTACATGTTTGCTTTCAGGAATCTCTATGCTGTTAGGTACTCTCAATCCCTTAATTTAATTGTGCCACTTTTTTTTAAGCATTAGCAATTCTTTTTAAGTTAATTAAGTTACATCGTTACATTATTTTGAGTTGTTATTGAAATGACACTAATGCCACTTGGGGTTAATATAAAATGCTACAGGAAAGTATTTCAAGGTGAAAACTGCTTCTAAGAAGTAAAACCAGAGTTCACTTTTAAGCTACTCTCGATTGCCAGCTCTGAATTTGCCAAGTTAAATTTCATATACCTTTATAAGGTGGAGTAATTAGAGTGCCTAAAGGAAGCAAACACAGCACCTTCAGAATTAATAAGAACATATCAGTATATATCTTCATCTCACTCTTGCCAAGGAAGGCTTTTTAAAAAGCCATTAACAACAGCTGTTTATGAGACATTGCTATTTTCAACAGAATAAGAAAGCTTACAGGATTAATAAGGCAATTACATTATCAGTTGTTATGCTGCTTTCTTTGAGTTCCTTGAATTATTTACACTATAAACCTGGAACTAATATCTTTTGGAATTTTCTGACTTCCTAGAGATTTAATTGAGCATCAGCTTGAAACAAGATAAGTCACTCAACGACACATATTTCTTAAGCAGCTAATATATTCAACAACTGCATCAAATGTCATGGAGGAATACAAAAGGCATCCTATCTCTTGAGAAGGCAGAGGTATAAATTTGGAATTTAATATACTCCTTTTAATAGCATGAGATCTATTATCTACTAAAATATAAAAAAAGAGACACATATAAGTACATTTATAACAGATCATTTAGAATTTACTCCTTAACAACTTTAAAATTTATAGATTAATTTCTGTAAGATTGTCAGATCATAGGAGGTATGCAAGACCTTCAGTATCAAAGGGTCCATTCTGTAAACTCATATATTTTCTACCACATTCCCAAGCTGTCATCCAGTCTGTGACTGAAAATCAGTAGAAGAAATGATGAAAGCAGCTTGTTCCACACATGGAACAGACACAAGTATGCGTCTGACTGCGTGAAAGTTCATTCTTTTCCATCACAGAAGTTTCTCATCTTACAGATTAATATTTATGAGGTGAAACTATCTTATTAAAATATTTACCCTTAACTACACAGAAAATTGCATAAAGGCGGGGCCATTTTTGGTTTAGCTTACACTGTATTTGTGGTGCCTAGTACAGTGTCTGATATATAGTAGTGATTCAGTAAACAATCTATGAAATGATAGCGGTTTACCTGTAATTCACCAGTTCATCTTAATTTTATCCTTGAAAACTTTCAAAACAAATTTATCTTACAGTGGTAACAATTTAAACGGAGTTCTTGGTAGAAAGACAGCTGATTTTCTTCTGTATTATTTAGGATCAGGTTTGCTTTTGACAGAAAACCTAAAGTAACAGTAGCATTAAACAAGACAACAGTTAATTTCTCTTTCATGAGAAAGTCTGGAGTTAAACAATTACAAACTGACTCCTTATGTCTCGATGTTATCCTGTATCTCTTAGAAGTTATCACAATAATTTTTCCTCCTAAATTCCACTTATAGACAAATTTATTTTCACCAGCTTCAGTCATTCTATTTACATTCTGGCCATCAGTAAAAATAAATAAATGATGTTTTCCCAGGAATTTTATACACTACTTTTTTATGCATTTCATTGGCCATATGCACAAAACTACATCAGAAATATTCCATAGTAGCCATTCTTTCCTCCTTCAGAAGTATTACATGTTTCTAGTTTTAGACAGGAACATAGATAACAAAGATAAAGATTATATTTTAAATATAATTGATTATATTTTAATTATACATCTAATATATAATTCAATATATATTGATTATATTCAATAAAATATTGAAATTATTTAATAATATATTAAAATATTATCTATGTTGAACAATTTCAATATATTATGTTTTTTAAATTCTATTTTGCATAAAGAAATGTTTCAAGATTATCCTCTGTCATGAAGTTAGATGTGTCCACATGACTAGGTTTTGTCGATTGCAATTTACATGAAAGTGATTTGTGCGAATCATGAAAATTTCCTAAATTGAGTGGTATGTTCTTTTTATTTTCTTTACTTCTTAGTGGCTGGAATGATAAAATCTTTAAATCTGACATTGATCTCCTTGAGATTTTAACATAATAAGCATTCTTTATAAGCATTTTCCATTTTCCACCAAAATATAATTTCTTTTATTGTTAACCTTGATTAAATGGATATCTATCTGAAATGGGTGGCATTTATTTGCATTTTAACAAGCTTTTAATTTTTGACAAAATTAAAATTTATTGAGCATGTCACTACAAGCCATAGATATTTATTAGAAGTATTAGTTTAAATAACTCCTAGTCTAATTCTTTTTCTGCCTCAAAACAATTTTTTTAAAATCTCTAATTAGGATATCTCCATTTACATTTCTTCTTTGTCCAAATTATCCCACTGCATACTGAAGAACATCCAAATCCTTACCTGGTAATTCAGAACTGTCACTGCTTCAGATCAAGCTGTTCTTGATAGTTTATTTTTCTTATTTATTCATGCACTCTACATACTACTCAGATTTCTTAGCTATATCTCATACCTTCTCTGCTTTTCCCTCACCACAATCTCTACTTTAACTGCACATTTCATACAACACTCATTTTTGTTCTATTATCACTGTTTCCCATTAAGGCTGAGATTAAATGCCATGTTTCATAAGGTACGTCTATTTTGATCTTTTCAGCAAAAATGATTAGCCTATTCTCTGAACTCAAAATACTTAAGAAATTTATTTCCTTCTACTTGGCAATATATGTGTGTATGTGTGTGTGTGGTGTTTATGTGTGTAGATATAGTCATGTTCTCATTAAAGGCTTGGAAGTTGTTCTGCACAACTCTGACAGCATACCTTGCACAGAGTGTATGCTCAGTTAATATTTTTGAACGAAATAAGGCTACATAACCTCACATCACTCAGATGAATACTCTCTCATGTAGTACATTTCTTTAAAACTTAAGAATCAATTCTACACTCTATTGGTATGTTCACTTGCTATTTATCTTGGTAACCGATTTCAAGTAACTTTACCTTTCTCGATAAACGAGGACTGTGCCTTCCCCTATCAATTCAAGAGGGTGTTAGTGGAAAGACTATACATAATTAAAATAGTATTCTTTTCTGATAATGTAATTGTAATAGAAATGCCAATTACAGTGCTGCTTTCTCTACAGGCCTTCTGAGAGAAAGCTCCTTGAGCTTCAACAAGAGGCAAGCCATGGAACCAACCAAAATGTCCATCAACGTTAGACTGGATAAAGAAAATGTGATACATATACACCATGGAATACTATGCAGTCATAAAAAGAAATGAGATCATGTCCTTTGCAGGGACATGGATGAAGCTGGAATCCATCATCCTCAGCAAACTAACACAGGAACAGAGAACCAAACATCACAGGTTCTCCCTCATAAGTGGGAGCTGAACAATGAGAATACATGGACACAGGGATGGGAATAACAAAAACCTGGGCCTGTTGGTGGTGGCAAGGGGAGGAAGAGTACCAGCACATATAGTTAATACCTAGGTGACAGGTTGATAGGTGCAGCAAACCACCATGACACATATTTGCCTATGTAACAAACCGGCAAGTTCCATACATACATCGTGTATCCAGGAACTTACAGTTAAAAAAAGAAAGAAAAGAAAAAGAAAAAAGAGGCAAATTGATTTTTATCACATTATCAAAAACGCATTTATAAATCTGTAGATAAGTGCATGTGTGTCTTAGAATTTATTTTATAAGCATATCAACCGAATTCCTTTTCCTTTCCAAATTAAACTTTTTGATATTCAATGAGCCAGCTCAGTGTGAGTTACAAAGTCGTGGTCCTTTGCCTCATATAATTTGTTGTGTTATTGGGAAAGTCTACTAAGTAAGCAACATTGAGGATCTCCTCAGTCATAATTGTTGGTGCTCTGAAGCAATTAGAGAAGGCATGCAATCCAATCTACAGATATCAAGGGAGGCGTCCTGAAGAACGTGTTTAGGACAAGATCCAAGAACTTTCCCATATAATGGTGAAAGAGTGAATGGTCCATTGAGAAACAAAGAGAAGTTCAGTTTACACAGAACCTGTTGTGTAATGAGAAGTGATAGAGGTAAATGAGGTGGGAAAAGTAACCAAGGGTCAATGAATAGGTTCAGTAAGATTAATGCATGGATCAAGAGGATTAATAGATGATTGTATATTTTTATTTTCTTTTACAGAAGCAATAGGATCTGTTTAAGTGTGTTTCTCAAAAATTTGCTTAAGTAAAATTTATCTCATAAATGTATCCCCTCAAAGATTTGAGGGGATAACATTTTCCTCTTTTAAGAATATTACAGATACATCAGGGAGTAATAATTATCCCCATGTAATAATTATTTCTACAATTTCTAATTTAATAAGTGTAGATTGATTCACAATGATTTCATCGTAATAATTCATAATAATGGTGAGTCATGGTTATTTGCTTAATGATAAATAATGGAAAAATAAAATTAACAAATGACTTTGTAAATTTAATTATGTGTCTAAGAACACTATTCTCCTCTAATCTCCCCCCAAGAGGCAACTACTATGTAGAATGCTTGAATTTTTCAATCAGAGAATGTAAGAATAGTAACATACTTTATTTTTTCAGTTGGAATCATTTTTAATATTTTAATACAGAGAGTGAGCATTGGCTTAAAACACACACACACACACACACACACACACACACACACACAGGTTCTAATAGCTGAAATATGCAGAGGAAATGAGCTCCTGGTTTGTCCTCCACAGTCACCATCCTGGGGCTGAAGCTATAGCTGGCCTTCTTCCTCTCGAACCTACATGGCGAGTCACAGTGACCACTTTGCATTACAGTCATAATGCATGCTGGATGTCCCTTCCTGACAGCCCCATTCTAAAGAAAAAAAAAAGCAGTCTTTAATGGTTCAAGACACATCCGTTCCACTGGCCTCAGTTCCTACGCCACAACAGGAGAGTAAGATCTTCCGGTTAGGAGCAATTTGGGGAAAGGAGTGGGGTGGCCAGAGCTGGAATGACTGCACTCTGGTATTAGAGTGAAAGACAGAAGTAAGTCAGGATATCGTGGAGGGCCCAGATGCAAGCTGAGAGTCTTTTGGTGAGGAGATGTGGAGTGAATTCTCCCCATGAGGTTTAAACAGATTAATGTGCCAATGTTAAGTATATATATCTCTCTCTAAATAATCAGCCATTCAAACGCTATGGAATTTCAGTGTTGCCCACAGACGGCTCAAAGATAGCAGTAGCAATCTGGATTCTTCCAGGAAGTGAAGGCTGAGCCCCTGGCATTCCTTCCGGCAGCCGTTCGGCCCTGGTTGCTCCTATTGCTCTATTTGCAACTTCTCAGTCTTGAGAACAACAGGAAGAACCACGTCATAAAGGAAGTAGTTCCAATCCACAAGGTTGTCCTGGGAAATCGGTGCATTTTTTGAGCCACAAAGAGGGAGAGATCAAAAGCGCCTGTGACCACAGAGCTGGCCGTCTCTGGAAACATCTCCATCAGGCCCTACCCATAGTCTTTCCTTCAGGGTCTCACCCATAGCTCCTCTCTGTCATACTCTTGCATCTGCTTTGAGAAACAGTTCGTCCCCAGGCAAGAGTTTCCTGGCCCGGTGGCGGCTATGGCTGTGGGTATAGATAACCCCGTGACTTCTCCAGCCCATTGCCTTGGCCAGGGCTTTAAACTATGTATGTAAATTTGCCTTCCTTCTTTTATTTGTTTCATCCTCCTGTTTTTTTTTTTTTTTGTTTGTTTGTTTACTGTCATTCTTTCTTTTTCACCTCCTCTTCTGTTTCATTTTCAACACACTTAATAGCCCTCCTAGTTAAACTAACATGTTACTAATCGATAATGGTTCACCTGGCATCAAATATGTTCTGGGCACTTGACATACTTCATTTCATATGGTTGTCGTGATATTCCTATGAAATTATGGCCAGAATTTGGCAGACCAAAAAACAAAACAAACAAACAAAGCTTTCAAAGAAGTTAAATGATTTGCCCAAAAATCTGTCAACTAGTAGAGGAATCAGAAATCGCATGTATATTTGCATTATTCAAAAACATCTTTTATCTTTTGATATATAGATCCCAAAATCACTTTAAGATCAATAGCAAATATTATTCTCTTATCCTAGCTATCAGGAAAAAAAAATCATCAGAAAATGCTAGGGAGAGTGATAGATTGCCAAAATTTATTTGGAGCAGAGCCCTAACAACTTTCTTACCTTTTCTCTGTACCCAGACACCTATGATTCTAGTGACTGGTCTTGTCAGATACTTGGATAACACATCAGGAGATGTATCATTTGAGAAGAAACCCTGCAATAGATACTTACGGTCTAGGGGCAAGGGAGTTACCCAGCAGCAGAGATTGACAGTGAAATATGGTTTTCAAAATAGAGTTGAAATAAATTTAGAAAAGAACCTAATCACATTATATTCTTTGTATTGCAGCCTCAAGTCTCCATTTAGTCATGCATCTGCCAGCACATCTTATAGAACTGTCCTTTGAACCCGAGTCCTTCATGACACTGGACTGGAATGCCAAAACTTAGAGAGAGAGGTTAATTCAGGGAGACACTGCAATGGAAGAGAACTGTCTAAAACAGAAGATTTTTTCACTGGAAAGGTCATGGAGAGTCAGGGAGCACTCTGGCAATTAAGGCTTTACTTTCAGAAGTATAACACGGTTTGAGTAAGCTGACGTTAAAGTGCATAGTGGTTTATTTATCCAAGCAACATTTCATGAACAGCTGCTATGTGCCCTGCACCACTGCAGCTGTTGGGGATATGCAGTAAATACGATAAAATGTAATGCTCATGGAGCTTATAGGCTAGAGGCAAAACCAGTCAGAAGCCAGCTAATACATAATATTAGGTATTGATAAGTGCATTGAAAAATAACAAAGTCAAACCAAGAGATCAAAAGTGAGAGATAATCCTACTTAACATACGGTAGTTGGTGAAAGCTGCACTAATTCAGTGATATTTGAAGATAGGCTAACATTACATGGAGAAGTAAGGTATGAAGACATGTCCAAACAGAGAAAAGAAAGTAAAAACACCAACAAATGTGATTGTGTGTCCAAAAGCTCCAAGCCAGTGCTGTGATTGGAGGAGTAGGGGCATGAGAGCGAAGGGCAGAAGGTTAAGTGGGAACCAGATTAAGTAAGGGAGTATTGGCCATGGCAATATAATGATAATAAAGGAAAAATTTCCTACAAAGGAGTTTAGACGATTGCATTTTTGTTTTTGCCTACTTTCAATTTTCTGCTAAAAAATGACAGTGGTCACATATGTCTCCATCCCTTGTCCTAACCAATAGCATACAGGGCTAAAATTTACATCATATATATCGTATATATGTGTAGGTGTGTACTTTTTTATAAGTGTTAAAGATAAGATTTTATTAAAAGATTGTGGACACTATCATAAAATATTTACTAGAATATCTATGTATGAAGATTTTTAAATACTTATAGTCAGCAGACTTAATCCACTCCCACTACAGAGCAGGTAATTAATTAAGTCTAATTCCTCTAGAACTAATAATCTATTAAACCATGTTTTAATCTTAGTTGATGTCCCCTGAAATAATGGGAAAATGAAGCCTATAATAGCTCCCTTTTATGTTTATTTTGCTAAATTTCCGCTTAGCACAGCATTATTTCACTGCCAGATGTCTTTTATAATCACTGCTTAATTTGAAACAAATACTCCCAGTGAGTACCCTTACTTCCGTGCCCTTTTTTTCTTTTTCTTCTCTCTCTTTCTTTCTTTCTTTCCTTTTTTAGAACAAGTCTTGCTCTGTTGTCCAGACTGGAGTGCAGTGGTGAGATCTCAGCTCACTGCAACCTCTGCCTCTCGGGTTCAAGTGATTCTCCTGCCTCAGCCTCCCAAGTAGCTGGGACTGCAGACGTTGGCCACCATGCCCAGCTAATTTTTGTATTTTTAGTAGAGATGGGTTTTCACCATGTTGGTCAAACTGGTCTTGAACTCCTGACCCAGGTCATCCACCCTCCTCAGCCTCCCAAAGTGCTGGGATTACAGGCAACCCTGAGAAGTGGCTGGACCATTTTGTGGCTCAGTAATAGATTCTCACCAGGTATGCTTCCCTTTTCCAGATCAATTAATTAAAGCACGTTGCAGCATGGTCACAGCAATGCTGCCCTTGCTGTCGGTGACTCTGGTGAGTCAGCTCTTGCTCTTTCTTATACCCTTCACCTCTGCTCCCCTGTATTTGAGCTGAGTCCCTGTTGCTGACCTACGTGTATACTATGTGTGACCGATCTGTATATTCTTCATCTAATAAAGAATAATCTTTTAAAAAATCATGTTTTTAAATGTAATAATCTACAGTACAAGGTATTAAACAGCACAGAAATAATCATATAGTATAAGAAATAAATGAGACTTCAGAGAACATTAAGTCCAATACTAAATTTTACAAATGAGGAAACTGAGACCCTGGGCAATTGAATGATATCTTTGTAGTTCAGGGCTACTCTATAACAAATGGTGTGTAAAATGTTGGAATTCTAATACCTATCTCATTTTTCCCACCACGTTATGAAACTTTCCTACAATCCCCACAGTTAAAAATATTGATCAGAGCATACAATCCATCCTGAAGTATATTTTTAATGTAAACCCTTTGCTTAAATGTTTGCAGCACAGTTTACAATTCTAGAGCATAATTCTCAAGCAGAGGACCACTGGAATTCAGGAAGAATCCATTACATCCATTGGGGTTTGTATTTGACGGCCTGATAGAGCACCCAAATGACAGGGGCTTCATCACATGAGGGGCTGTTTTTCTCACAGAGCGAGGGAGTCTAGTGCCACTGCCATGAGTGAGGGATTTTAGACTCTATCTTTCTGCTCAATCTTAGCATATGGCTTGAACCTCGACTTATCACTGAATGTCTACATATCGGTTGTTCCAATTCCAGTCTTAAATCTGTACTCTGAGCAAGATGTTGAAAATAAAAGGCAAAGTCGATCCTGTCCGGTTCTAAAGAGATTTGATGAGAATTTGAGAATCCCAGTTGGCTAGTAAACTCCATGCACATTCCCATCAACAAGCCTAGTTGGGAGATATAGATTGTTTTGCTGAGAGGTATGGTATTATCTCCAGTGATATTCTGCAGCTGAGTACAAAAATGCATGTTTTTATATCCCATACGATGTCTTTAGGTGGCCTACATTTTAAATGAAAGACCGATAAAAAATAGGACACATCGTGTGTTATGTGGTAAGAATTGCCATGTAGAAAATTAAAGCAGGAAAAAAAAGAGTTGAGAGACAAAACTGACTTTTAATTAGAGTGCTCATGAAAAACTCATTGAGAATGACAATTTGTCTCAAAGTCTAAGGTGAGTGAGGCAGTAATCCAGGTGTATATTTGGGACAGGGAATTCTAGACAGAGAGACAGCAAATGCTGTGGTGACAGTATTCCAGGGAGGTTTAGAGAGCTAAGGAATGAAAATTAAAGTTAAATTAAATATTTTCACCAAAGCAAAGATAGCTCACTCAACTATATTTTAATAACTTTATTTCTACTTACCCATGTCATCACACACACCACAGTCATGAAGCCAGGTGACTTTGTGCATACCTTGGAAGATGTCACATTTACCTGAAGCATAACTAGCTCCTGGAATTTCAAGTTGTTGAAAGAAACAGAGCTATTTTTCCACAGCTGAAAACTCTCTCAAAAAGTTGAGATAATTGAATGACTTTCATCGAGGTTGATGACTTTAGAGATTGAAGGCTACACATTTTATCTGTCTATTAAAATGGAAATGACTGTCTAAAGTTTCCTTACAGAAATTCTGTCTCAAGGAAGTCATTTGAAGTTATGAGTAGGACTGGATGTTCAGGTAAAAATTTTCATACCAAAAAGGGAAAAATACAAGGCCTGAAGCATTATCTTTTACTATGCATACTTATAGAGTCTATTCAGGGATTCGCAACAGAATGCATATCAAATAACACAATTTCTTCTGGGAATTAAAGGCCTTGGACATGATTAACTAACTCGAGGATATATAAAAATACTGAAATGACAAATAAGGACAAAGAGAAATATGCTTTTACCAAAAAATGTATGCATGTATTTTAAACTTAGTTATTTTATGAAGGAGATCCATGAATTCTAATAGCATGAAAGCCATTCCCCCAAACTTGAGCAGAGTCAAATAATACCCTTAGTCTCTAGATATATAGACGTATACATACATAATCTGTGGTCATGGACAATTGGAAATAATTGAGTATTTATGCTGCTATAATTGCATGAAAAATGACCACTTAAACTGAAATTCAAACTTTTTCTTGTATCTTTTCTTACTGTTCAATAGATGTATCAGGAATAAACTGATTCCAAATTAATATCATCATGTTCAGAACAGTAGCAGGAATTAGAGTGTAAATGTTATTTTTTAGATTATCATTTCCTAACATTATAGAACTATAAAAATAATAAAAAATATATATTTTTCTATTCTTTCCCATCAGCTGTATCTATGGAAAGTGGGCCAAACCCTTTAGTGCAAAATCTGGGGTCTTTGGTACATTCAGTTTTCCACCGTAATCCCATATGGCCTCCTGGGTTCCATGTGAAGCAGTGATAATACTTCTTATTTCTCCTTATAAATCTACATACTTCACTACCTGGTCCTCCATGTGCAGCTATTGCTGTCAGTTCTATTCTCGGCAGGGAATGCTTTTCCCTCTTTTCTTCTCCAGTGTGTCCCTTGTTGAGGTCAACAAAGAAAACCCACTTACCTTCTGTTTTTTTTTTTTTTTTTTTTTTCCCAATACCCTACACTATTTCCATTTCCATCCCATACATCCTAATTGGGTCTGTCTATTTTCACACATCTGTGAACTCTTTCCTTTTCTTCAGGTTAAGCATCTAGTACAATCCCTGAGGAGAGTAAAGAAATCTCCCTTTCCCCCATAGCTGGGAGATGTTAGTCTGGGAGATGTTAGTCTGGGAGATGGCTGTTACAAACCCCAAACTGCCTATAAAGAAAGTCTGAGATTATGCAAATTGTACCTACCACAGAAAGAACATGCGAGGGCCCTAGAAATCCAATCCTGGTCCCACTGGCCCTCCTCTGGGCCTACTGGCCTGCATTTTACTCTTAAGGGGTATTTTTTTTCTACCAAAGTCACTATGTGGATTAGTTAGACTATGGTAGGTCCTGGCCAACCTCAAGCAGTCATTAATTTTATTTTCTTTCAAAAAGTACATCCTTCATTTTGCATTTAAAAATAACTGTACCTAGGCCACATAAGCCCATAAATAGAATTAAACATCAGAATTCCTATAAAATCACTCAGGGTGATTCTATCACTCTGGGGGATTAGTCTATGTCAGGTGAAATTTGGAAATTGCCTCCAAGAAGACTAAGCCAACTCCATTACTTTTTGGGGAAGTAAACCCGTGACAAGGCCTACCATTTATAGAATTTGGTGGTTACATCAGTATAAGGATTTCATGCTCAAATATTACACATATTTCCCTAACTAATCTGTGTTTACCAATCATAGCTTCTTAATTTTGGTAAAAATAATAAAGGTTTGGAAAAATTATGGAGTGATGGTTATCAGCCTTAAAAATGACCACTTAAACTGAAATTTTCTTGTGTCTTTTCTTACTGTTCAGTTTGAACCTTGGGCAAGCATTATTCATCTAGACAATAATGCACTCAGGTTGAAGTCCTTTCACATCATCTGAGTGATAGTTGGACTATCATCATCAAGTGGTCTATTTCCTGGAATAACTTGGGTATCTAAGTAAAATCTCTGCTAACACTCTTATTTAAATTTTTAGCTATGATAGCCTAACTGAAAAAAAAAATGACGAAAAAAACCCTTTATTACACATGCGGCACATAGCAAGATAACCGCTAGAAATGTCAAAACACTGACAAAAATAGAAGGCTTGTAATTATACTTCTAGTACAAATTTGCAAATGTCTTAAATTCTGGATGGCCTATTCTCAGAAAATTCCAGGACTTCTTGAACTTTTATACATAATAGATATGAACTAAAACATGTTATAAAAATTTGTATTTGACACAAAAGAAAATGTAATATACATGCTTCATATTTTTTTTTTAACTAAATTAAACATGGATTAGAGACCACACATTTTGTAGACTAGAAAGATGATATTTCTTTTGATGCTAAAATACCCACCAGGTTCCCTGACAAATTAGTGTTTTATGAATTTTTTTTTGAGTTAACTTGAAAATGTGTAATTGTGTAAAAGAGTTTTAGAGAATGATAATACACTTAGATGCCACTGTACTATAAAAAATACATAAGCCACACAAAAAATGTAAAAATGATTCTACAAGCTCCTAATATATTTGAATAATGGACTTTGAATGTCTGAGTATAGTGCTGTGATAATAACATAGGCCCAGTTACGTGAAATATTCATATTTAAATGTTTTGTTGTTTTATTTATAAAGTATTGTTTTGAAGGTTTGAATGCAGACTTTCAAATTTTGAGAAATTTGAAAAGAAATCACAGTGATTTTGATAGCTGCTTTTGAATCAAGGGATTGATTAAAGCAAGAGAATGCCAAATACCCGTTGAAATTAAGTGAAATGAACTTAATTGGTTTTTCTCAAAGAGTTAGATGAGTTGTCTATGCAAGGTCATTTCTATTAAGTTCTGAAAGTTGTTGAGTCATTGACACCCCTGCTCAGATTTGCTGCTTGAATTGATATCAGGAAGTTTTGGCCAATGTGTGTGAGATAAGGAGGAAGACATTTCAGAATTTTTTTTTTCTTCAATCTTGATTCATCAAATATAGGTCTGAGAGATTCTGAAGAACTTCATCAAACCTGACATTTTTTCCCACCCATTTCTTTATTATTATTATTTTTTTAACAAACACTCATGTTATGCTTTGGAAACATATAGTGTCATGTTTTTCATATTTATTTTTTTAAAATATGCCTAGTCCCTGATTGAAAGATGCTATTAATCTACAAAAGGAGTGAAAATAAAACCCCATTGCAACTATCAGTTCACAAGGTGTAATCATCCATTTATTTAGTAATATGTCATCATTGTCAAGAGAATTTCAAGGATGCTTCCTGACACTTCTCTCTTCTAGAAAAGAGAACACGGATATAATATACAAAGATTTAATAGACATAGACTCATCAATGATAGGATGTGGTCACGAGTAGTGGTTGAAAGTCTGAAAAAGAATTAAAATTAAACGTGCCTTGGGAAAATTCGCTCTCTCCTTTGATTGTGCTTTTCCAATTTTGGAACCATAATAAGATTCAGCTAAGAATATGCCCTAGGCCTTGGAAAGACAAGTAGGAACAAGAACGGAAAGAAGTAAGAAAACATGGAGGAACAGGTTTATGCATGGCTGAAATCTAATCTCTTTCTAAAAAGTCAGAATTAGCTTATGTACGATGCATGAGTCCAGCTCAATAAGGTGAGAGAACCTATAAGAATTTGGAGCCAAGCATCTACATAGAAGTAATATGTATGCATTTGTTGAAATGTCCTTCTTGTGAATGCATAGCTCTAAAGCGTATCTCTTTGTGAAAATAGGGAATTGTACAGCAATGGGTGTGTTAGCTAGAAATTCTCATATCAAAACTATTGTGAATTTGGATGCTGCTTCTATTTTTAATATATTGCTCTTTGTCACATTGGCATAGCATCATTCCATACATTGTAGTGACTGGGAAAGCAATAGAAAGCTTTTGATTGCTACCTAAGAATCATTGTGAATAAACACATTCAAAAGAATAGAAATCATCGTCAAAGCTGAACACAAAGCTAAATACATTACAATTTGAATGAAGAGTCTCCATTTTTGTGTAAAGCACTTATTTAAATTAGATTTATGCGGATCTTGATTAATCCATTTCCTTTCTGGAGTCCATTTGGAATTTTTTCTTTGGAATCTGCTCTTTAAATTAAGGCTGTCAGGAAGCGTTACCATGGTTACTTGCATCACCTGAGCATGAAATGAAAGTTTTCGAATATTTTCATTTCTATGCTACCATCACTGCATTATATACAAGGCAATTATATCTTTGGGGGTTAATAATACATTTTACTACATCTATATGAAGATCATTTATAACCCACTGAGATATGGCAATGTACTCTCCCACTTAAAATGCAACTCTGTGTCCATTTCATTCTTATGGGAGACAGGATAGGAGGAAAGTGCATAACGCCGGAGGATGATTTGAATTTGACATTTTCTTCTGGGACAGATACACACTGCCTATTATTTCTTCTCTCTACTACCTTTAAAAATTTTATTTTGCTTATTTTTTTCTGTTACTCTATCTCTAGTAAATAAACACCTACCTCCTAGACCCTTAAGTTTAGATACTTCTTGACCAATCCAAGATCTGTATTCCTTAAACTATTCCTAAGTCTTTCTTCACAGTCCTACTAAAGCTGTTTCCTATAAGATTCCTTCACTGAATGTGGCAAATAGCCAAACATGGCTAAAGTCCACAGCTAAAGGTCATGGCTAACAGATTCATAGAATTTCCACACTGATTTATCAGATTTCTGTATATTTTAACATGGGGAGATATAATGAAAACCCAATTCTTTATAAAGAATAAAAATGTGATACTTCCCATAAGAGATTGACATTAAAGATCTTTCATGTTCTGTCTTTTGCAAATACACTTTTAATATCATTATGTTTCTATCTCACCCTAACAAGAGAAGATTCACCTTAAAGGCTGGGGCTTCATTGTGCAGGCTTCAGTTCTTGCATTCATAGCACAGTGGTGAAATAGCCACTTGGAATCCAAATTGCCATCAAGGACACTTCTAAAGAAATATCCGCTAGTAGAGTTTGTCCTGTGCGCGTTCCTTTTCCTCTTCCACAAGGCAGTGAATAAGGTGTAATGATAGTCATAAATTTTTGTCATCAGAATTTGCACAGAGTTAGAGAATCCCATTCCAAACTCATAATTAACACAATAATAATATACTTACAATTTGCCTTGTAATTTATAAAGAATTGCTATATACATGACGATATTTTATCATAGACTCAATCTTAAGAAGCATATGGGGCAAGAATGTTAGTTATCTCCATCTTATAGGTATGAAAAACAGAGATTTAGATATGGGAAGTAATCTATCTGAGATTACACTATTGGTAAGAATCTGACCCCAAGGTGATTAATGATACATCCCAAGAGCTTTCTCTTATATATTATGGTCCTTCCTCTTTAATCGCTACACCCAAGTCTAAAAACGTAAATAACTTCTTGCCTAGGATCTAAAATAGAACACATTGAGAAAAGTCAGGTATGTTTGTTTTGTTCTTTTCCTGACTTTTATTAGTGTTTTTTTTTTCTCATTTAAAAAATGATTATACTTTTATCAATTCTTCTTCTAGGTAAAAATTAAAATACAAAATGCTCATTTATTCTAGTTTTTAAAATTTGCATATTTCTTTATATGACAATGTCTATAATTAGAGTTGAATTCTATCCACCTCTTCTTTATTTCATAGATAAAAATGGCTTGATATTTTATTTAAAATCTCGTTGAGTTTTTTTCTTCAGGCATGAATCTCTTTGCCAAATTCACCTAATAATATAGGAAAAAGCCAGATTACCCCCAGAACAGTGGATGTTCAGAAGTCTGACAGACAATTTCCTGGAATAGCCCAGCTCTGAGAGGGCAAACACACATGATATTCCAGATAAAAACAACTGAGTGGTGGCAGAGCACAACTAAACATAGCATTAGAGTAAGTGACTGCATTAGTTGCAGTCGACGGGAAATTTCCAGAAAATAGGTCTAGGCTTTTAGTGTGAGTCTGGTCTCTAATTCTACTCAATGCATAAAATTCATTTTCTAGAAACTAATTTGAAGTTTCTCTATCCAAACGTAATCTACAGAGATCTTTATTTTAAGCATTTTGGTGAATTTTGAAATTATTCTAAGAATGAATTGTATTGCCTTAATATAGCATTGTATTTAAAGTACGTATTTTCTGAGTATGTGTTATGTTACCACTGACTGAAACATACAGTTATAATAGTGGTTATTACTCTTTTAGGTATATATTTATTCACTTTCCAGCAATATATACCAGAATCATGCTTTTATTACTAATGTATTATTACAAAATTTGTTTCATAGTGTATATGTATTTTACATCTTTTTAAAAAATTTAATGGTGTATAAAACCCACAATATAGCTCACATGTGCTTTAATCAGCAATGGATATGAGCTATAATGAGGAAGAGCAAATGGAAAGAACACAGGGCATATTTTCCCATATCCTCACAGTACATGTTTGATATATTACATTTGCAAAGTGTGGGTCATAATCTTTATTTTTTATTTTGCATTTCTGAACTCTGGAGGCATGGGGATCAGGTTTGTGGTAGTTCAAAAGTTCAGGAAAGCCTTTTCGAAGGAAGTACTGACTGAGCTGACAAGCAAAGGGGTCAGGAGAGCTGACTCACTGAGGAGTGGGAACACCAGAGCACAGGCAAAAAGCACAACACACGGTTGAGGAACAGAAAGAAGGTCCTAAGGCCTGGAGCAAAGTCAGGAAGAGGCACTTAGGTTAGAGGAGGCTGGTAGGATAGGTCAGCCAAGGCCTGGCAATACACGGTGGTAGAGGCCATTCTAAGAACTGTGCTCTTTATCCAAGAACAATGAGAGACATTAAAGAGGTTTAAGCTGAGAGTGTGGGCATATTCAGGTTTGCCTGCCAAACACTCATTCTTCATGCCATGATTAGGGTTAACGTTGGAGGAAAGAGAGAAATGAATAAGGCCAGTTTTGATGCTCTTGCTATGCTGATGATACAACACTGCTCCCTGCCTTCTTTGCTCTCCACCACCACAAAAGAAAAGCCATTACAGCGGTGTACTCAAATGTGCACACTCTAGACCTTGTGATGACCTTGACCCCAACCCTTGTAAATTATCATCTCTTCCTATTCTTGTGATCCCACTCCAAAATTATTTGACCTCATTAAGACCTCCAAGTCAGTGAACTTACCATGTTTTTTTTTTTACAATATTTCATAATCTATTATCCCTTTTATGACTTCATATTTGTCACCCAACTGAGATTTAATGGTTCAGCACTATAATAATATCATGGAAAATTCTCTTAACTCTCTTATTCTTCTTTCTTTCTGTTATTCACACCTGTCAGGCCTTGGGCCAAACCCAGCTACCTGTCTACATTATAACGCAACCGAAGCAGCTGAGCTTTGAAAAAAACACACCACACAACAGACTCACTGGACTCGTTTAAACTTCGTGAACAAAAATTAAAGATGAATACTCAGCAAAGATAGAGTACTTTAATTTCTTGGTAAATTCATTTTCTCTTTTTTATAAAATGGCTTTTTTACACCATATCCTCTTTCCTCAAGTTTCCTAAAATTCTTCACATTTCTCAATTTGAAGTGTTGCCTTTTTCACATTTCACTAAAAAGTAAGTAGGATCAGTGAAAAAGAAAAATCATCCTTCTACCACCAACTCCACCAGCCTACCTGCATCTGTAATAAGAGAGTCCTTATAGGGATTGACATGACAATGAAATATTTCTCTCCTCTCTCTAGGGCCAATTTAATTGTGAATTAGACTTTGCTTACTATCACATTCCTAAGACTTCTACCTTGCATTCTGTCTTCTGCATGAAATTTGTCTTATCTCTTTTGAAGCACTTTAATCAACACACAAACATATTTTAACAAAAATATCTTGGAGCTCACATTTGTTTTTCAGCTACTCCCTGTATATTTCTCTCCTTCCTGTGAGACAAAAACTCCCAGAAAAAAAATTGTCTCTGTCTATTGGTGTCTCTCTTTCCATATTTCCAGATTTTTCCTCAACCAGTTTTAATCTGGCTTTCATCCTTAACAGGAATTCTAACCAATGTAAGACAATGATCAAATCTCTGTCTTAATCTAATAAACTTCAATGACATTCAACACAGTTTACCACAACCTCCTTGAATACGATTTCTTTCCTGTGCTCCCAAAACCTCTAGTGCATTAGATTTTACTTATACCTTCCTCTTTTGCCTTCCTTGTCTCCTATACTTCTTTGTAAGAACTCTAAACACTGGCAAACCCTTGGGTTCTATCCTCCACCTCTTCTACTTTCTTTTCACTTCAGTTCTCCTATGTGATCACATTTTGCCATTGGATTAAAATATTATAATCATATTTGTTATTATATAATAGTATCTGACATTATCTCAATCTAGGCATTATTTCTGGACTTCAGACTCACATATCCAACTGCCTTTATGATTTATTCACTCAGATATATTATAGCCTTTTAATATAATATAGAAAAGAATAAAACTACTGATTTCCCTCCCCTGTTCACACCTCAAAACCTTTCCCATTCTTTTATGGAGCACCAAAATTTTCTTTTTTTTTTGAGACAGAGTCTCGCTGTGTCACCAGGTGCCAGGCTGGAGTACAGTGGCACAATCTCGGCTCACTGCAACCTCCGCCTCCCGGGTTCAAGCAATTCTTCTGCCTCAGCCTCCCAAGTAGCTGGGACTACAGGCGCACACCACCATGCCCAGCTAATTTTTGTATTTTTTTAGTAGGGACGGGGTTTCACCATGTTGGCCAGGATGGTCTCGATCTCTTGACCTCGTGATCCGCCCTCCTCGGCCTCCCAAAGTGCTGGTATTACAGGCGTCAGCCACCGCACCTGGCCATCTTCTTTTTTTAAGCCAAAACTATGGAAGATATTCTTGATTTTCTTTTCCTCCTGACAACCCATATACAATATCTAATTCAACAAAGATTTATGAACTTCCCTGAAATACATATGTATGAAATATATATTATGTATATATATAAAAGAAAATGATAAATTCTCATCTTTTTCTTCACTACATCCCTTGCTCATGCCACCCTTATAGCTTAACCTGAGTTCCGCGTAAGCCTGTGAACTGACCTTGCTGCATTTCCTCTTGAACTTATTCACCTATTCCACACAGCAGCCCAGTTGATTTATTTAAGGCCTAAGTGAAATCTTGTCTCTCTCCTGCTTAATGTTCTCCAATGTCTTCCCATCACATGTAGATAATCAAAACTCTTTCTGTGGCTTTCAAAGCCCTGTGACGTTTGGTCTCTGCTTCTCCTTCTAATCTCACTCTACACCCTCTGTGCTGATTTGCAGCTGATGTTCTCTCTGTTGGGGGGGGCCTCCTTCTCATGAATCCTCATTCACCACAGCCTTTTCCATGATTCCAGTTTCAACTGAAATGTCAACTTCTCCGAGAGCCCTTCCCCAATAACCTGACTTTATCTCCTAGTCTTTCATATATTACTCAATTTTATCTTCCAAAAGTGGAAGTCTTTATTATTATTTATGAACCAGAAATACATATTTGAGAATCTTCTGTGGAGAACTATAGTCATGGGCACAAATGAGATCCTAGGGGAAGGGTGCATAGAAGAGAAAAGGAGAAATATCTGTTGGGTCATGAATAAATTCAACACATAATCAATGTAGAGAAATTAGCTGGCAAGCAAAATAAGCAGATAAAGGATGTTGCAGGAAATCAGGAGTCCATGGGGGACATTGACAAAGAAAGGACTGGAGAATTTCAAAACGTTGAGCATAGTTATTGGTATCGAATTCCTCTGAGTAATCAAGTACATACAGCAATTTTATTTATTTATTTATTTATTTATTTATTTTGAGACAGAGTCTCTATCTGTTGCTGGGCACCAGGCTGGAATGCAGTGGTGCAATCTCAGCTCACTGCAACCTCCACCTCCCAGGTTCAAGCAATTCTCCTGCCTCAGCCTCCCGGGCAGCTGGGACTACAGGCGCACGCCACCACGCCCAGCTAATTTTTTTTGTATTTTTAATAGAGACGGGGGTTTCACCACGTTGGCCAGGATGGTCTCGATCTCTTGACCTCGTGATCCGCCCGCCTCGGCCTCCCAAAGTGCTGGGATTACAGGCTTGAGCCACCGCGCCCGGCCACAGCAATTTTATATATCAGTTGGATGTATAGAGATATAAGCCTTTGCAGCATTATGAAGTATTGATATTAGTGATAGTCATGTTGGTGTGAAATGCAGGTAGCAGGGAAAAAGCACATATGGAAAAGTGTGTAATGCAGTGTGGCTGTGTAATGCAGGTAGCAGAGAAATCTCATATAGTACATATTGAAAAACTGAGGAATTCATATATAAAAGGGAAGACACATAGGACTAAGAGCTGAAAAGAATTTGGTATAGGAGGCAGGGTTTCTTTTCAAAAATTAGAACAGTAGTTTTTGAAAGAAGGCAAAGAAATATTAGTGTTGAAGGGACCAGGGTTATATGTGTGCACTTGCCAATTTGTAGGATTCTGGCAAGAGAGTGGCAAGAAAAGAATTGAGATGATAGCAAACCAAAGCTCTTAGTGAGTAATCTGGATTCGGTTACAGTCAGAAAGGAGAGGAAATCCTTCAGAGAAGATATGAATATATGAAGTTTACTGATTTTAATGATACAGTGACAAAGGGCCAATAGAAGGGAAGATGTAGAGGGATACAGGTGAACTCAAAACAGTTCAGGCTTTTCTGTAATGATGGGATAATGGAGAATCCGTAGGAAAGAGAGTTTGCAGAAATGACCTGGGGAAATAGTTTGGGAGTCGCTGAGAAATGTGGGCACTTTGCCTAACATCCAGAGGAAACTTTGGCTGAAGGGGTGGCTGACTCAGAAGCTGCAGATTCTACAGCCTACGGGAGCCTCCCACTCTGGCCATGTGGAAATAGCGAGATCTATAATCTTGCACTATTTTTAGCTGCAGCAGCTTTAAAGTAGAATTATGTAAACAATGTGAAGCAAATCACATTTTTTACTTGGTGCTATTGAACTACATGCAATGAAACCTGTATTTTAAGTAAAATAGTATATAGAAACGTTTCCCAAAATAATTGTCTGTGGCCGTTTTGCCAATAAAAGTCGGTCACTTGCTCCGACATGATTAATATTTTTTTCTTGAAAAAAATAGTTTCGAAGGCATATGATTTGACAGGGAGGGGAGGGAAAATAAGAGACTCATTTGCTGCAGAAAAGAAACGTGCACAAAAGAGATTCTTTGAAACCTGACAAATATACTAAACTATATTTGAAATGAGCATGTAAGCCAGTTATTATGATCCCTATTGTATAGTTGAAGCAATTGAAGCTTGCAACAGTTAAGCATGAATCAAACTCATAATTATTAAGTGATGGAGACTAATTATGAGTTCATTTTTATGAGTTTTTGCCCAATGTACTTTTCTTCTATATTATGCTACTTCCTCATTGAGTCTTATATTACAAACCTGACGACAAAATTGCAGCCATCTGAACATCTGGTGCTCCTTTTCTGTTACACTAAGGTTTCTCTAAAGATTTGTTAGCTGGAATACTAATTTCAACTCTAACAATAATTAACCATCAGCAGATATTTTTATAGTCGCATTGTACAAAAAGTTGCTATAGAACTGGAGATATTTTAAGTTTAATTTTAATCAAAGCAGCCATTTCTCTGTGATTTCTAAAAAATTACAATATTTTTTGATAAGAATGAAAGTCTTTTTTAATCAATTTTTTAAAACGTGTCTAAGGTGACTTTGACATATGTTTGATACTCTCTTTGAGATATGTTAGATCAGGGTAATAAATGCATTTTTATTATAGAAACATTCAAGAATACAGATATGTGAAGAATTTTAACATTAAAAAACCCCTGTAATTGTACTACCCAAAGTCAACATTGGTATGTATAATATTTTAGTATATTATTCTGAGCCTTGATGTAGTAATCTCGCATGCATGTATTCTTTCCACACATGATTGGGCAACTACTTTATGCCACACATGAACTTAAGCTGTGAGCCTACAGAGAGTACAAGATAGGGCCACTGTCTTCATTAAGCACAGTCCCCCAACTTTTTCTGATTTATCTCTCTCTTCAGTATAAATAGACATGAATGAGTACATAGTAATGTATGTAGGGTATACTTTCATTTCTCAGAATTATACTTTGAGTATTTCCCTCTTGTTAAATAATGGTTTATGGTATACTACAGACCAGGGAGCGTTCAAACCTTCATAGATTAGTCTCTTATCGGAGATGCAGATTCTGATTTATATTATATTACCATTGTAATGATGAAAATTCCTCAAGTATTCAGGTTTATTTACTGAATTTATTGATCATTAAAATATGCCCATTTTATAAAAACCTGAAAAATTCAAAAAATGAGACAAAAATTGTCACTCATCCTGCTTCTATAAATAAGAATCGCTCACAATTTGATGAGATTCTATCTCAGCTCTTAACAAACTTGACAAAACCTTTTGCACTGATTTGCATCCTACTACTTTAATTAAAATTGCATCTAACACTTTGGATATTTATTACTAAATAGAATTCTTTAAAAAGCCAGTGGTATTAAATAACCATTTAATAAGCCTTGAATGTGTTAATTAAATTTTACTCATTAATTCATTTTTACATTTTTTATTCTCATTCTCTTGACCATTTGACTGTGAATATATCAATATTTTATTAGCTGAGGACAGTTCCCTTTCTCTCTACTTGTGTATATTAGCAAAGGCATATGTGTTCTTTTACACTTTTTTTTTTTTTTTTTCGAGAGAGTCTTGCTCTGTCTCCCAGGCTGGAGTGCAGTGGTGCGATCTCGGCTCACTACAGCCTCTGCCTCCTAGTTTCAAGCAAATCTCCTGCCTCAGGCTCCTGAGTAGCTGGTACTACAGGCACACGCCGCCACGTCTGGCTAATTTTTGTATTTTTAATAGAAATGGGGTTTCACCGTGTTGGCCAGGATGGTCTTGATTTTCTTACCTCGTGATCTGACCTCCTCGACCTCCCGAAGAGCTGGGATTACAGTTGTGAGTCACCTCGCCTGGCCTAGAGCTATACTTTTAATCAATTATATTTAACTATGACATGATGGCAACTGTATTTCCTTATAGGTGGCTTATTTCTAAATGTTTACATAATTCATTGTGGTCATGAAGTCATATATGCAAGAAAGCAGAGGCACTGTTGTGTAATTCTATTGTCAGCATAAAATATAATTTAGATTTCCTTTTATGTTTTTAGGGGGTAGTGACATGACATCTATGTGTACAAAATAATCTAAATTTATATTTAATATTTACTATTCGCATAGACCATAAAGAATCTCTGTCTATTGTACTGAGCCTTTACCTGTACGTTTTACCATTTTTGCTATTATATGAACTTACGTGATGTTCCCCTCATTGCAAATCACCTTTAGTCACGTGCCATCCAATTCCTTCTCAATTTTGCAAAAAGTGATCTTTCTTAAGTGTCTTTTCTTTCTCTCATGTGTCGTCAAATCACTATATTATTTCCATCAATGCACATATGTCAAGATATCATCCTTCTTTAGGCACAATGCATCTACCCTACATGTCTCTGCTTCTCTTTACAACAACATTTTCTTAATGAGTTGTCAATGCAAAGTGCATCCTTTTTGTACATTTTAATCTTTCTCCTGAAGGTTCTTTAGTCTTCCCCCTCTACCCCATTGCTCCAGTAAAATATTTCTTGTTAAGGTAACTAATGTTGCCAAATTCAATGGTTATTTCTCTGAGCATAAATGTCTTATCAGTTGTACTAGATGTAGTCAGTCATTGCTTTTTATTGAAACACTCTTTTCACTTCATTTTAGAGGTCCTTTTCTCTTTTTATTCTGGATCTGCATATTTGGAAACTCATTTTCAGCTTCTCTCACAATTTCTCCTCCTCTTCTAGACTTTTAAACTTTTACATGTTTCAGGCCTCAATCCATGACCTAGTTGTTTTCTAACTTCTCTTATTACCTAAGTTTTCTCATTCAATCTCTGTATACATACATACATATATATACTCTCTCTATATGTACTTTTATATGCATACAGTATAGTATAGTACTCTTTCTATATATAATATAGCATATATATTAATTATGGGATATACTTTATATGTAGGTACTATATTACATATACATATGCATATATAGAATGTATATACTTTTTAAAAATATATATGTGTATACACACATGCTAATCAATACAAATGTCTGTCTCTAAACAAAATTTCTTTCATAAGCTCCAGGCTTCTTAACATGTCCACTTGAATATTTGGTATCTCAGTATTGGATTTCTGAAATTACACTTCCTAAGACTCCCATTCTGGTTTTCTCTTCCATTATAATAAGCGCCACTGCATTTATCCAAGCCAAAAGTTTGAATTTTCTTTGTCTTAAAACAATCAATCCATCAGCAAATCCTGTAACTGCTATCTTCAACATTATATACAGAAAACTAATAAGCAACTATCACAGAGTTAAAGGATGCACAAATACTATGCAGAAGTCAATTGCTTTTCTGTATACCAGCAATAAGCAAGTGGAATTTGAAATTTAAATAATATAAGACTAGCAACGTCACCAAAACATGAAATACTTCACCATAAATCTAAGAAAACACGTAAGATTAGTAAGTGGGAAAACTACAGAAATGTAATAAAAGAAAAAAAGAAGATCTAAATAAATGGAAAGATGTTTTGTTGTCAAGAATTGGAAGACTCGAACTTGTCAATTTGTCCTAATTGATGTATAGATTCAAGAAAATACGAATCAAAATCCAAGGAGAACATTTGGTAGATATTGACACACTGATTCTAAATTTTGTTTTGAAAGACAAAAGGCTTAGAATAACCAACATAGTCAAGAAGAAGAGCACAGTTGGAACATTTTTAATGCCTGATATAGAGACTTTTTATAGAGAGACAGTAATCAAGGCAATGTGTTATTGACATAGAATAGACAAAGAGATCTGTGGAACAAACTAGACAGACCAGAAAGAGATTCGCACACTTATAGTCACATGATTTCTGATGAAGGATTAGAGTTTAAGGCATAAAAACAACCTCGTATTTAGTTTAATTTAAATAAAATGGCCATATGTAGAAATATTTACTATGTATGTGTAGTCATAGGATAATATATATCTGTATTTTCTGCTCTATTAATTAAGCATCTCTGGAAACAATGCCACCCAGTAGCAATGAGCACATCTAGTGTCCAGATCTTGGTTTCTAATACCATTTCCAATAATTTTACTCCTTCACTGGAACACCTTGTAGCATCAGCGGATAGTTAGGTACCCAAAGCACACAAACACACATGTGCATACACACACATACAATGATAAGAGTACGTCAAAGGGGCACGGGATGCATTGAAAGGCCTCTAGTGCCAAAGCTGGGACAATTTGAGCAAAAAATAAAAACAAAGTAGTATTGGATTATACACCAAAATATAAAATAAATATTCATGAGTCAATACTTACATAAATGATTGAATAAATAAATAAATAGAAGAGAATAGGTGATTCTCTCATGCAGAAGAATTTCAAATAATTTAAGTAGATACTCTGCCCTCAAGGAAGAGGAACATAACTCACCACTCCTTAAATAAGAGCATATTCAGTCATAGTGTTAAAGTTTTCCACTTGCCTTCCACATCGTGGTGAGAAACACAAGTCATTTATAAATGCAATATTTTGGGTAGACTAAGCATTGTTCTTTCAAATATAGCTAATAATTCTTCTTTGTTCCTAGGCCTGTGGATATGATGTAGCATTATGATGACAATTATGTTCGTGCTGTCATTATGTAAGAATCACTTGTAGCTGATGATTGTCTAACACATGGTCAAAATACAAAATCATACATATACAGGAGATTATAATCCACCCTCTCTTCCCCCGATGCTTGGAAAAATATACAAATTAGGTTTCCAATATGAGAATCAGCTCTTACCCACACTTCTTTTTACCCAATCAACAATGCTTTTCCCTTCTACTGGGAAATGCCAGTGCTTATTTTCATATGAAAAACGAACTATTTCTGACATTCATGCAGTGTGATTTCGGTGGCTTTGTTTTCACCTTCTACTTCTAAACCTTGTTATGTGATCCAGTGGAGATACTTAGGATTACAGGAGTTGGTTCACAGAGAGGTGATGATTCAAGCCAAACCCAGGAGAACCAGGCTGGAAAAGTAAAAATATGTTTACATTTATGGAGACAAAGCAAATTGTAACACTGGGGAAATTATGTCTTGAAGCCCATAGGGAAAAACAATGTTAAAAGTTGTAAAGGTATAGATTAGATACATAATTTAATAATTGGGTCTAGTTGTGCTTAAAGCCAGAGAGCTTTGACTTTCCAGTGAGGCCAATGTAATGATTTCCCTTTTCACTGGATAAGCCACTGTGAGCTGGATCTCGATTTCTTGCCACCAAATGGGCCCTGCCCCGTTGCACGTCTCCACACTGCCCTCCCAACACCTCGCACTGCACCAGCCCATGGAGGGATGGGAGGGAAGAAATTTTTTGTTTTTTTATTTTCATTTGAGAAATTTAAAGAAAGATAACATTAAGCCTAATTTTAAAAATTTCATTAAGCACTTCATTTTTCACTGATTATGAAAGCATTCTTGAATAATTGGGCCACGATTTTAAAAATTATTTTAGAACAATTTAAACAACACAAGTTTTTTGAAATATCTCTCAGTTATCTGGTAAGCTACCAGTTGGGAGCCTTTGTGCTTCATCCACTCATGTAGATAATTTATTGACTACAAGCACATAAACATGTAGTATACTATGCAAAGACTACTGACATTGAAAAGGGGAGTTAATAATCACTTTACAAAGAGCTCATCTTTGAAGATAAAGAATTATACTTTAATTATTCCTGCAGTTCCCTTAGCACTCGACTCCTACACACCCTCCAAGGAGAAGTAGTTTGGTAAATATAATCTGAGTGAAAAAATGATGAAAAACATTTAGCTATAAACGGTTATCCTATAATTGGAAGGAATTTAATCCTATGATTGAAGGATTAAAATTTGTGCCCCAAATTTATTATATTTATTATTTGATTTATATTTCATTATGAACATATGCTAACCCAAATGTCTAGCACTGAAAACAACATTAATTAAAAACATCATTCCTAAGTCTACAAATTAAGGTGTTTATGACTGTAAACTTTGAAATATACTTATTCATGTTATAGCTTCAGTAAAATAATCATGTCCCACAGATTCACACTATGAATAGAACAGCTGGATTGACAAGTACTGATTGGTGCCTAGGATGTTACTATACATCTATTTTAAAAATGAGGGTAACACATGTTTATTGTATGTATGAATTATACTGTTTCCTAAAATTTATGTCTGGAAGAATCTGTAACATATGAGTAAATTGAGGTGTAAAGAAGCAATAAGTTGACAGCCCCATTGCCCTTGAGGTGGAGTTGGTGTTTCACCCGGAGATCCCAAGCATAATACAAACCCAAGGTTTGTATTATACTGCCTCTAGTGGATAAAGGGCTAGTCAAAGCATTTCTAATGATTTCTGAATACGATTCTATCAAATTTGATAATACTGATCTTCACCAAGGACTCTAAGAGTCTCAAAATAAACAAATGTTTGCTGTCCAATTGGCACTGGGACCAAGTTTAATGAGGCATCACCCTTTTAAAAATGGTGCCAACATGTGGTTTTAAAGAACCAGTTCCCCTGATCCATCTGATTTGTTCCACATCCTGCTAATACCAGGATATAATTGCTTACCCACTTCTAATCATTTTTACGTATATTAATTTATAAACTACATATTCAAATTTCCGTTTTCAGGGGAATTTAACATTATTGAGGTGGAAAATTAGCATTCTTTAATATATAAAGTAATGTGGGAAAGGACACTGTTTGTCTTTTATGGGTAAAATATGTTAAATTTTATGAATAAATTATGGTATAGTCACAAACACGTAGATAGCACAATTTATTCTATCGACGGTCCACACTGAGGATGTAATTCAAACTAACCTTCTGTGAAGTTTGTTAAATATATTGTTTGATTTACCAGAAGCTTTGTTGTTGTTGTTCTTTCAGCATATATATATGCTGAATTTTTCACAAAAATTGAAATCATAATGTATATTAGCTTTTTTGTTCATTTAATATATTTTAACCATCTTTCACTGGCAATACATAGAATTTTTTTCATTCTTTTGAAGTCTATAAAGTATTTCCATTATGTAGCTATACCATGAGTTTATTTAAGCAATTCTGAATTAATGATTTTTTGGAAATTTTCAATATTTTACTGTTATAAACAATAATGCAAAATACTTGTGTACATCTTTGTTTACTTAGATACTTTCACAGTATTAAAAGTTCAGAAATAGAGTTGATTTCTTAAAAGAAGCTTTATTCTTAATACCAAAACCAGAAAGTTATAATTATTATTTGCAATAACCAAATCACGGGTGTTAATAATTAGTAGAAAAGGTTTAAGGATATTGATAATATCCTTAAAGGGAGTAGTGGATTCTTGTTATTGACAGTGAGGATCAATTTCTACCATTCCCTGTCCCCATCCCTTTTTTAGGGACTGGAATGATAAAATTACATGGCTATGTCTCACTTGCCATTATAGTGTGAATGAATTTAAATTCCATCAGTTTAATATAGTCCTACAAGTCTCTGGAGGCAGAAAGTAACCAGAGGCCTTTTTGATCCCTGATTGCAGGGTGGACTTTTTCACGTGTGTGTGTTTGCTGTGGTTGGATACCAGCCCTCCATTCCTGTCACTAACTTCATGGTGTTCGGCAGCTGTAATGTTGACAGCTGGCAGGAGCTCTTAAAGTTCCTGACCTTCTTTGCAGTAGCCACAGATTCTGGCATCTAGGTCATAAATGCGAGTGTACAACTTATGGAAAGAAATAAAATGTTTTTTAAAAGTAATTGAAGACAGCACAAATAGGAAGATAAAATTCATAAGTCATATATATGTGTGTGTATATATATATATATACATACATATAGTCTGTGTTCATGACTACAATGATAATAAGTGGAAGAAACAAACTTTTAGGTGGAGAAAGCTGAAAATAGTAAGTCAGATAACTAAGAATTGGAAACTACAATCCAAATGTATGGTTAAGATGATAATAGAGTCAGCAAAATAACCGCTGATGGCTACATTACTGACCTACATTAGAATTAGAAATAACAAGACTTTTACATTTTAATAATAAGCTTAATGTTTTTGAGGACTTACATAATATAAATTAGTTTTCTACATTGGGACTGTTCCGTAACTGTGTACTTCTATCCCTGTTTTTGCTTTTTATTGCCCAATGGCTGCATGCGTGTGCTCTTATCCTTTGCTGCCATCGTGTGGTTATATGAAGAAATAACAAAACCAGTTTTAATCCTCATCTCCCAGCCTCACCCCACACAATTTTTCAGGGATAAATCATCAAGGAAAATTTAGAAAAGCAGATATTTTAAAATTAAATATTAACTTACAATCCTAAAAAATAAATTTGAGTACAAATAAAGAATTTTAAATATATATTCTTGTACTAAAATACACACACGAGAGGGCATGCTACCTTGTCATTTGTTAATAAATTCAGTTTATTTAGGCTTTTTGTAAATAATTGAGAGTAGAAAAGTGAAATGAAAATAACTTTTTCATAAAGGGATCATTGACACTCCTTCTCACATTCACAAGAGTGAGCTGTAGCTTTAACCAACGAGACAGCCATCTTAGTTCTTTCTTCCCCTCCCCTCCTTTCCAGCTGTCTTTCCTATGTGTCAGATTCATTAAGAGAACAGAAGTGTTTATCATTCTGTACAGAAGAGCATAATATCTATGAGTCATCAATATTAGTATCTATGTTCAAAAACTTATTGATATGGTTTGGCCTGTGACCCTGTGCAAAGCTCATCTTGAATTATAATCTCCATAATCCCCAATGTGTCAAGGGAGGGTTTGGTGGGAGGTGATTAGTTTTCCCCATGATGGTCTCATGATTGAGTGAGTTCTCATGAGATCTGATGGTTTTATAAGGGGCTCTGCCCCCTTTATCTCTCTTCTCTGTCCTGCTCCCCTGTGCAAAAGATCCTTGCCTCCCTTTCCCCTTCTGCCATCCTTGTAAGTTTCCTGAGGCCTCCACACCCATGTGGAACTGTGAGTCAATTAAACCTTTTTTCTTTATATTTTTCCCAGTCTTGGGTATGTTTTTATAGCAGTATGATAACAGAGTAATACAGTTATAAACCATTAATTTTTTAGGATTATCCCAGTATTAACATCTTTTCTTGGACTGACTATGGAATTCAGAATCTACACTGTAAAAAATTTTGACAGTAAAATATTTTATTGTGAATAATCACACCAAGATAAGTAATTTAAAATGGATCGTCTGGGCAAACAAAAATATACCACTATAATACTTACCAATGTGCTAATTTAAATTGTTACATGCAAAGGACTTCACAAGTCATGGTTCTCAAAGGAATCCCACACTTGGTCTAATGCTGTACTGCAGCTGTCTTGAAATCCTTAATCCTTTTTGACGAAGGGGCTCCACATTTTTATTTTGCACTGGGTCCTACCAAGTACGTAACCAATACTGGCTAAAGGAGTTCATAATAATCTTTCTATTCTGTCTTAAAGAAACTCAGCTATCTGAGTTTTCCTATTTTCTGCATTAGATAAAAAAGTCAAAACTCTCTAGAACCTGTGTTGCTCTCACGTACTCACTCTAAATACAAGTTGTGATTTCCTAAACAATTAAGTTAGTGATATGGAATGTTTATGATTTTGTGTTTATGTAGTAGTTATTTTTTCTTATCCTGCATTTCCCCGATTTGTTTTTATGACCCCCCAAAATCTTTTCAGAATTTAAACACATTTGTTTTCATTTATATACCAACAGTCCTCAGTTTGCACCTTTCTAATAAACACAGATTTTAGTTGCCGTGTTTTAGTTATGCACCGCCAGTTCCCCAACAACATGCAAATTTTAGCAACCATTGTCTACTTATTAACAGTGAGTAATTACAGCAAGTAAAAACATCACTGTTTGCATTTCAGTCCACAAATCACAATGTTAGTAACAAATGTGCCAATCACACTGATTTTACCAAAGTCCGTCAGTGATTGGTCACTGGACATTTGTTATTCAGTTCACCCACGGATAGCAAAGCAAGGGATTGTGTTGCCTCATAGTCTTCCAGTGATGAATACATGAGATATTTTATTAAAATGGATAATTGAAAGAGAGAATCAGCCAACAAAAATAAAAATGCAGTAGAGAAACAAAAAGTGATTAATGAAATCCAAATCAAGCATAAATTGACTTATAGAAGAAATGGCTAAACTTGGAGATGTTTACATTGTCTCTATTGCAAGACTTCAGATATACAACCAGAGAAACTTAGTGAAAGCGAACTTATTGATGGAAGCTTTCCCAATGAAGATTAAAATGGCTATTTTAAACTTGCATGACCACTTTTATGGTTCTTCAGTACCATGCAATGTGAATACTGCCTTTATACAAAAATATTGAAGTGATCAACATGTTTTTATTAAATATTCCAACTTTATTTCTAAATAAGTAATACCGATTGTAAAACTCTTTACATGACCACCCATGATACTTAGCCAAGTGGGCTTAACAGTATGAGAAGACAAGAAATTGACATGCACTTCCATCTCATTATGGAATATAAGCACATTCATTTATTTCCCTTTCCAGAAGTTTATCAAACATAAGCACAGTCATTTATTTCCCTTTCCAGAAGTTTATCAAACATAAGCACATTCATTTATTTCCCTTTCCAGAAGTTTATCAAATTTTCAATTTAAAAAAAAACAGCTACTGGTCATAAAGATCAAGATAAGAGCTCACCACTGTAAGGGTATTATGGAGAAACTTGGGTCATGAGCAGTGGATGGGAGTTTTGTGAAGAGAAGAAGCAATGCTGAGAGTGTACAGCCTTCTCATGTTGGAAGAGGCTGGGGGCGTGAGGGCGAGGAGGGCAGCCTCTCTGAGGATATAGGAGAAACTGTATCATTGAGCTGTGGAGAATGAGGCAAGACAGAGGACAATTAATTAAGAAGTCATTTATAGGAACACCAGTCCAGAACTCCTCCCCGATTCTAAAATTGCAGGGCAACATGTAGTCAAGTATTTTATCCATATGTTTTATTTTTTAAATGAAATCGCTTTGGGGGCAGAAGTGTAAATTATATTGCAGGTTTTGATGATCCACGATAAAGCCCCTTGTATTTTACATCACAGAGCATCCATAGTGACAACCTTCTAATTTCTTGTCTGTGCACCAGAATTAAAGCCCATGACTTGATGTATCTTTCTTACATACATGGAGATCTTATTTTGAGAACATATAGGAAAATGGACAATTAATTCAGAAAGGTTAATATGTTCTTACTAAAATCCCAGAAAATGGCAACAAACAAAATGGAGTAAACAAGCTTTAAGAAATAATTATTTTAAGTTTCTCAGAACTGAGGAAAAAATATAAATTGTAATATTGAAGGGTTCAACAAGTGAAAAACAACATTAACTCCCTACTTTTAGCAGAATTAGTTGCTATTTAGTTAACCAGTATTATCAGTAATCATTCCAGTTTTATTAATGAAGGCCTGTTGATTTTAAATGAGTTAAACCATGCTAACTTACTTCAAAGTAATACACTTATATTAAGGTTTTTAAATGTTAAAATAATATTGTATATATGTGAGATGTGTTACATGATATTTTGATATACATATACATAGTGAAATAATTAGTGGCCCGGCATGGTGGCTCATGCCTGTAATCTCAGCACTTTGAGAGGCTGAGGCAGGAGAATCACTTGAGGCCAAGACTTTGAGACAAGCCTGGGCAAGATGGTGAAAGGCCCTCTATAAAAAATTTTAAAATTAGCCAGGTGTAGTGGCTCACACCTGTAGTCCCAGCTACCCAGGAAGTTGAGGTGGGAGTAGCAATTGAGCCCTGGAATTCAAGGTGGCAGTGAGCCAAGATTACACCATCGTACTCCAGCCTGGGTGACAAAACCAGACACCATCTCTAAAAAAAGAAGGACAATTTGAATGGAGATTTTTCTTATCAAAAATTGTTTTATGAAGAAGTGATTACTACAGTCAAGCACATTAACATATCCATGTCCTCACACAGTTATTATGTGTGTGAGCACATGCACATGTGTGGTGGGAGCAACTAAAATCCACTACTTAGCAAATTTTAAATAAGCTACAGTATTATTAATCGCAGTCATCGCGCTGTACCTTACATCTCCAGACTTATTTGTCCTACATAACTGCAGCCATGTATCCTTGAAAAACACCGCCCCATTTCCATTTCTCTCTTTCCCGATAACAACACTTTCTCTCTGCTTCTGTGAGTCCAGCTTTTATAGAGTCCACATATAAATGAGATCATGAAGTATTTTTCTTTCTACGTCTGGCTTATTTCATTCAGCACAATGTCCTCCTGGCTCATCCAGGTTGTCACAAATGGCAGGATCTCCTTCTTTGTAAAGGCTAAATAATATTTCATTATTTGTATATATATATATACATATTTAATACACACATATTTTGTATATTATATATGCTATGCAGTATATAATATATAATGCATTATATAATATACTATATATAAGTATATTACCTATGTATGATTTCTTTATATATTTATATGTATGATTAGTCTATTCTCATGCTGCTAATAAAGACATACTCAAGACTGGGTACTTTATAAAGGAAAGAGGTTTAATTGACTTACAGTTCCACATGCCTGGGGAGGCCTCACAATCATGGCTGAAGGTGAATGAGGATCATCTTACACGAAGACAGGAAAAGGGGATGTGCAAAGCAACTCTCCTTTACAACATCATCAGATCTTATGAGACTTACTCACTATCATAAAACAACACTGAAAGTCCCGCTCCCATGATTCAATTACCTCCCACCAGGTCCTTCTGATGAAATGTAGGAATTATGGGAGGTATAATTCAACAAGAGATTTGGGTGAGAACACAGCCAAATCATATCATTTCACCTCTGGCCCCTCCCAAATCTTATGTCCTCACATTTCAGAAACACAACAATGCCTTCCCAAAAGTCCTCCAAAGTCTTAACTCATTACAAAATTAATGCTTTAACATTTTGAAATTTCTTCCTCCAGATACTCCAAATCATCTCTCTCAAGTTCAAAGTACCACATGCTGCTAATAAAGACATACACAAGACTGGGTAATTTATAAAGGAAAGAGGTTTAACTGACTCACAGTTCCACATGGCTGGGGAGGGACAAAATGCTAATAGTCTCTGTGCTAAAGACTCATAGCTAGAGTGACCTTTACTCTAGTTCCTAACAAGTTCCTCAGCCCCATCCGAGACCACCTCAGCCTGGACTTTATCAGCATTTTGGTCAAAGCCATTCAATAAGTCTCTGGGAATTTCCAGTCTTTCTCACATTTTCCTGTCTTCTAGGGCCTTCCCAGTGTCTAGGAAGTTCCATACTTTCCCACATTTTCCTGTCTTCTTCTGAGCCCTCCAAACTGTTACAATCTCTGCCTATTACCCAGTTTCAAAGTTGTTATCACACTTTTAAGTATTCTTACAGCAGCACCCCACTCTCTGCAGTACTAATTTATGGTATTAGTTCATTATCATGCTGCTAATAAAGACATACATGAGACTGGGTAATTTATAACGGAAAGAAGTTTAGTAGACTCACAGTTCCACCTGGCTAGTGTGGCCTCAGGAAACTTACATTATGGTGGAAGGAGAAGCAAACATGTCCTTGTTCACATGGTGGCATCAAGGAGAATAGTGAAGAAAAAGGGGTAGAGCCCCTTATAAAACCATCAGATCTCCAGAGAACTCACTATTACAAGCCCAGCATGAGAGTAACAGGCCCATGATTAAATTACTTCCCACTTGGTCCCTCCCATGACACATAAGGATTATGGGGAACCAAAATTCAAGATGAGATTTGGGTGGGGACATAGCCAAACCTAATCACCTTTGCTATGGAAAAGTTTTAGGTTAATGTAGTTCTCCTTATTTGTTTATTTTTAGCTGCCTGTGCTTTTGGTGTCATATGTAAAAATCATTGTGAAGAACAATGTCCAGGAGAATTCCTCTGTGTTTTCCTCTAGAAGTTTTGTAGTTCCAGGTCTCCAATTTAAGTCTTTCATCTATTTTGAGATGACTTTTGTGAATAATGCAAAGTGATTGTCCTAAATACACACACACACACACACACACACAACACACATACAAACTTTTAAAATTAATAAATGGATTCAGTAACGTTTCAGAATAGTAAATCAATATAAGCATTTCTATACACTAACAATGAATTATCTAAAAAGAAAATCAGGAAAATTATCACATTTAGAACAGCATCCAAATCAACAAAATATTTGGAAATAAATTTAACCATGGAGTTGAAAGATTTGTACATTACAAACTATAAAGCACTGATTAAAGAAATAGAGGAAGACACAAATAAATGGAAAAATACCTCAAATTTATGGATTGGAAGAAGTTCGTTACGATGTCCATAAAACCCAAAGTGTCATACATATATAATGTAATTCCTATAAAAATTTTAAAGTCATTTCATACAGAAATAGTAAAATTCATATGGAACCACAAAAAAGTCCTCTTTTGCCTGCAATGTTCCTTCTGCACCCTCAGCTGACAAAGTAAAACGTCAGGCTCACTGTAGAGAGGAAATGCTTAAGGTCCGTTATCACAGAGCAGATAAGGAAGGGAGAATTTAGCTGACAGACGATAGAGACTTCAAGTTAGTATAAAAAAACTATATTAGAAATTCATTTATTATGAAATTGGCTTATTACCAAAGGTTAAACATTTGAACAAATAGGTAAAAAATGAAAAGTTTTAAAAACCTTAAAAAATAACAAAACTATGCATGATTGTTGTGGTTATCATAATGGAAACATACAGAAAAAATTCTACAATCAAAAATGGTGCCACAAGTTTTTGGATTTATGATCAATGTATACAAAATTATTGTACTTATATATACCAACAAAGAAGAGCATGTGTAAATTTTACCGAAAAGAGAATTTTAAAAGCAACAAAAAAAAGTTGACATCTAAACATCACTCTAACAAATTGTGAGAAATTTTTATAATTTTTTCAAAAAAAATTACAACTTTTTTTATAATAAAAAATTATAAAATGTTAATAAATGTTAGGAAAATACAATTAAAGGAAAAGGTATAATCATAATTCAAAGACTCACTAACGCTGATATATATAATACTCTTCTTTCATATATTTCACAATTTAATTTCTAATCAACATTTCTAAGGATTTTTCATAGACCTAGATTTAAAAATATGTATAAAAATAAAACTAATTGCCTAGAAAATTAGAGACAATATAGAAAAGAACAAAGTAAGAACTTGCTGAATCAAATATCAAGACATATGAAAATGACAGTAATTTAGACAGTGTGGTGAATGCAAAGGGAGTTATTTGTACAGGAATAAAAAATAGATTGATGGAACACTGCAAATAACTCAGATACAGAATACATCCATAAATTTGCAGTTTGATACACGGCACGTGTAGCATTACTCAACAATGGGAAAAGTAAATGTTATTTCTGCTTTAATGAATAATCGGCATGGGAAAAGGAGAAATTGAGTTAGGTATTCACTCAAAAAAAGGATACCTGTGGATAGATTAAAGAAATATATGTGAAAATCCAGACTGCAAAAATATTGGAAGAAAATACATAAAAATGCTTTTATGATTGGACAAGAATATTTTTCTTTAAAAAAAACATAGACATGCAAAAACATATTTGATATTTTTATTGTGTTAATGCAATAATTTATAATAAAATAAAGCATATCAAATAAATGCAAGCATTTTGACTGACAATATGAATACTTGTCCATCGAAGTTTTTAAAACAATTCCTTTGTTTCATTGTTCTCAGTCCTGCTGCAATGGTCCATGAGTCATACGCCGTGTGTGGAGTCGGAACACACGTGCGAGATCCCTCTGTGATCTTGCACCTCTGGCCTCATTACAACGGCCATCTTGCATTCCACACCTCTTTCCGCATTGCTCTGATCCTCGGCTCTCTTATTCTCTTGGTTCATCTTGATGCTAGAGAGTGTTTCCAGCTTGCAAGGTGACTGTGGAACAGCTGTGACCCAGACTCAGAAAATTTGGCCTTCATGTGGGCTGCAACTACATCCCCCAACAAGATCTAACCCCGAGCCTGGTGAAGGTCTACTTTTCTCTCTTTGTGCTTCTTTGGGTGCTCTCCCTCAGCGCTAGGGTAATTTATACCACATCTGCCTATATTTACAGTTACTCTCCTATTCTATGGTTAAGAATATATTTTTTTTTCTTTTTGGAGACTTAGCCTCACTCTGTTGCCCAGGCTGGAGTGCAATGGCATGATTTTATATTCTGAACACTGCAAATATTATTTTGTGAGAACTATAGATGTTTTACATTTCTATAAATAACATTGGCATTTTGAGGATGGCATCTCATACTGCAATTTTTTAAAAAAGTTTTCACCTGGGCTGTTAAGTGTGATTTTGGGGTCAAAAGGAAAAAATGATGGTTTATTAGCAAATTTGAGGGCACTTGCCCTTGCTCTCGGCTTGATAGAACTCCCCTTCCCACCTACTTCATCACATTTTCCGATGACTGTAGTTTTCACTAAATCTGTCCTGTATTTCTTCAAGTCAAAAATAACCTGGGCTTTCTGTAGACATACGCCAACTCCAGCCCATTCTGAAGCTGAAGGTCAAAACATAGGCAAGTGACCCCATGCTTTTTTTTTCTACCAAGGGTCATTTTCCTTCCACATTGTGCCAGCATTTGTTCACTTTTTATTTGCTTTTGGTATTTTTTATTTTGTCCATTTTTCGTTTGCATGTGCGGAAAAGTCAGTCTGATATGGACTTACTTGTACTGACCTGGTATAGGACTCCAGTTATACAGTTTATGTTTAATAATTAAAATTAATTAATTAAAGCTATAAAACTTAAAAATATAGGTGTTTATATCTAGGAACACTGACTAGATAAATCACAAAATTAAATTTAAAAAATCACCTGAAATCACATGGATTAATTTTGATTATTTTTTATGTCATCACTGCTGAGCCTATAGTAGGTGTTCAGGAAAGGCCCTTTGAACAAATTAGAAACCATCAATTCTAGCATCCTGTTGCTTAGGAATTCTAATCAACCTCAGTACATGACTTGAGAGGACACGAATCAGTGAGAAGGATGTGGTAGTTGAAAAGATCATAATTCTGCCCAGGTTTTCAAAGAGACTGATGAGCTCTCCCTCCTGCATTATGGAGGGCTCAGCCTGTAATTACTGAACTGCCTTTTTCTCATTCTTTTCCCTGAAAAGTGATAAAAAATTAGCTAAGTGCATGGATTTTAGGTCCTTCATGTTCTGTACTATAGGTAGATAATATGCTCTTTTTAAAATTGTTTTTCATCAAATAATATTTTTAAAAAAATATTTATTTTGATTTTGTTTATTTTTTCACACTTTCTTCAGTCACTCTGATTATCGTATGTTTATGTTGATTTGCTGGTTTATTAAACTATCCAATAAGACACTTACAAGCATTAGTTTGGTAACTTACCAAAATAACTAATTTCCTCTATTATGTGTTGCTTCTTAATTGTTTCTTCTTTAAAGATTATCTTCATTTCCAAACTCTACAGACATATTTATTGATACTAGGGAACTTGAACAGTAACATCAGCTGGTCATACTTGAAGAATCGAAAATATACAACATGGCCAGAATATGACTATTATTTACCAACTAACACATTCTTCTAAGGTCTTATTATGCTTTAAAGGTATGCTAAAATTTGCTCATTAATTTAATTTATAGACCTGCCTAAAACCTGTCACTCAATTTCTGTTATTGTGACTTGAAGCTACTAGGAGGAATGCAGTAGGCTTTATGGTTTAGAGACGATACTGAAGCTTTCCATTCTTTTATCCTTTTTTCGTAGACCTGTAAAGAATATTACAAAGAGTGAGGGATTTGCAATTTACTAGGAAAGATATCAACCAAGTTACGAAAACAAGCTATTCTCTTGTGATTTGAAGAAACAAAGTGTGCTTTATTCACTAGTCCTTTCTCCCCTGTGTATTGCCTTTACAGGATTATATTATTTAAGATAGAGTGGTATTATTGTTAAGTATTCTGATAAGCCCTTTCTCTGTAGCCTACTCCCTAAGAAAGGATACATATTTTACTGTAGTTTCCCAGCATGTTCTTTAAGGTATAAGACAGATATAAATCTAAACTCAAAAGAAATTTTAACTAAAATCTCCATCAGTACTTGTCCTGTCAAATATCTTGCTAGAATTCTTGGTGCTAAAATTTGTGCTTTAATGGGGATTAGCAGAAAAGACCTATTGAGTATTACATTATTTATCCTGTTATTATTCTTAAGACTTGCTTTCTTGGTAACACTGTTATTTTGGTCTTTAATTTTCAACCAGCTCTTTAATGATTGCAGTTCCTCATTCAGTTTTGTTAATGAAGGGCAAAAGGCAAGGGAAATGAATTTCCCAAGATCCTTCACTCTAGCCTCTGGTGAATTGACTTTTTCCGTATTCATTGAAATGTGTTATCCCATTTATCTAGAGATGTCAATGACTTGCAGAAGGGACTGCGTTTGAATGTGACTTGGATAAACATGAGCTAGTAACCCAAAGCAAATGTCTTTACTTTTACTCTCTAGATATAATTTATTAGTTTTAAATGGTCTTTTATATTTTGAGGACGTAAGTAGAGGAAAACAGATGTCACGTGGAACATTTAAAAGCATAGATAAAGAGGGTAAAGCTAATGGAAGGAAGATGGTATTTTGCTTTAGAATGCAAAGTCAGGAAACAATGTAAGTCTGTGTGTGTGTGTGTGTGTGCACGCGCGTGTGTATATACAGAACTAACATTTTCTGGGAAAGTATTCTGTACCAGACACTATTCCTATATAGAATGTACTTTTATTTTATCATGTAACTCTCATAATCATCTCTCTAAAAGTGTGATTAAAAGAACAGATTCTCAAAGAAAATGTGCACCTAGATCTGGAGGCAGAATGTGTGGGACAGGAAGATATTTATCCTTTGTAGGTATGAAGCGGCTATAAAGCCTTTCCTATTGTCTCTCAGAATCTGGAACAGACTAACACAGAGGAGAGGAGGGTCTTTGTAGATACATGATGACAACCAAATGTAAACATGTATGTTGTTTATTTCTTTTTGCCTTGATGATAAAACATAGAAAACAGAGAAGTCCTGTTTCTGGGTCACCAAGCTCAGAGCTCTTAGGACAAGTGAAGCAGCTCTGTATCTCTCTTGCTGAAGTCATTTTCTGAATTTAGTCTCAGGTTGCTAATGACCAGAGAGGCAAATTGTTTGTGCAGGTTTTAGAAATGAAGAATTGCTTCTCTATTGTCAGTTTTCCCACTACACAATGCCTAAGAATGGGATTCAACTACTAAATTGATAAATGCCTATGGTAGTTGTGGATTAAAGTAAAATTCAGACAGACAAGAGTTCTTTAACAAAGAAAGTTTATCTGAGCAACGTAGCAGGAAATCACCACAACTAGTATATCCAATAGAAAGATTGGTAACATTCTAAAGGGAACACAGTAGTGGGTGATAATGTTTAAATACAAGTGTAATCAGAAGTCTTGGAAGTATAACTGTTCTTTTTCAGCTATAAGGACTAGCTTTAAACATACAGTAGTGCCTGAATACAAGTTTCAGATCACCTCATTGGGTCAGGTGTACATCATCATTCTTGGAGTTCCGCAAGGAAAAATGTGGTTATTGGTGTACAATAAATTTAGCACTAAAAGATTATTTTAACTAGTATCCACAGCTGCCATAGTCTAATAAAGCTCTATTTAAGTATCTTTTCAAATACAAAAATCAACTAGGTAATGAAATTTATTTCATGGAAGCTATTGCAATAGGGAGAGCCCATCAAATTAAAAAAAAAAATCACGGTCTCTCAGCAAGAAGGTTTTATCTTAGATTTTATAGGGAGGAGTGGAGAAGTTACAGTTGGGTGCTTTACAATTATTGTCTAAGTTCTGTCTGCTATAACAAATTGCCATAGATTGGGTGGCTTAAACAACAAACATTTATTTATTAGAGTTCTGGAGGCCAGGAAGTCCAAGATCAAGGTGCTGGTAGATTTAGTGTCCAGTGAGAACCCATTTCCTCGTTTGTAGATGGCTCTTTTCTCCTTATACCCTCACATGACAAAGAGCAGAGAGAGAAGTAAGCTCCAGGTCTCTTCCTTTAAGTGCGCTGATTACATTCATGAAGCAAGCTCTCTGTCTCTTCTTCAAAAGGCACTAATCCCATTCATTAGGGCCCTGCCTTAATCACCGCCCAAAGCTCCCATCTCCAAATACCGTTGCATTAGGGATTAGGCTTGAACATACAAATTTTGGAGGGACACAAGCATTCAGTCCATATAATTTGATATTCTTTTGCAGTAGAAGGAATCTCAGTCACCTTCTGAGAGATGTTTACTTACACGTCTAATTTCAAGGGATACAGTTCTAATCTCAACTAAAAAATATAAATTAAAGAATAGGGAGTTTGCTGCCCTCTTTCTGGCCCTGTCGTTAGGTAAGGGAAATGGGAACATGGGAGTAGGTTCAGACGACAGGGGAACATATACTCCCAGGTCTTTTCAAAATGTCTGTAATGGATGTCTCCCTCTGTCCCCAGTGTGAATATTCCTCCACGTTGAGGTTGGAATTCTTTTTTTTTAAACATATATTTTACTGCATTTTAGGTTTTAGGATACATGTGAAGAACATGCAAGATTGTTGCGTAGGTACATACATGGCAATGCGGTTTGCTGCCTTCCTCCCATCACCTATATCTGGCATTTCTCCCCATGTTATTCCTCCCCAACTCCCCGCCCCATGCTGTCCTTTCCCTAGCTCCCCCTCACAGACCCTAGTGTGTGACTCTCCCCTCCCTGTGTCCATGTGTTCCCATTGTTCAACACCCGCCTATGAGTGAGAACATGCAGTGTTTGATTTTCTGTTCTTGTGTCAGTTTGCTGAGAATGATGGTTTCCAGTTTCATTCGTGTCCCTACAAAGGACACAAACTCATCATTTTTTATGGCTGCATAGTATTCCATGGTGCATATGTGCCACATTTTCCCTGTCCAGTCTATCATCGATGGGTATTTGGGTTGGTTCCAGGTCTTTGCTATTGTAAACAGTGCTGCAATGAACATTCGTGTGCATGTGTCCTTATCATAGGACGATTTATAATCCTTTGGATATATACTCAGTAATGGGATTGCTGGGTCAAATGGAATTTCTATTTCTAGGTCCTTGAGGAATCTCCACACTGTCTTCCACAATGGTTGAACTAATTTACACCCCCACCAACAGTGTAAAAATGTTCCTATTTCTCCACATCCTCTCCAGCATCTCTTGTCTCTGGATTTTTTAATGATTGCCTTTCTAACTGGCATGAAATGGTATCTCAATGTAGTTTTGATTTGCATTTCTCTAATGACCAGTGATGATGAGCATTTTTTCATATGTTTGTTGGCCTCATATATGTTTTCTTTTGTAAAGTGTCTGTTCATATCCTTCACCCACTTTCGAATGGGCTTGTTTTTTCTTGTAAATCTGTTTAAGTTCTTTGTAGATTCTGGATATTAGCCCTTTGTCAGATAGGTAGATTGCAAACAATTTTTCCCATTCTCTTGGTTGCCACAAATTCATGAGGTTGGAATTCTTATGTACTATGTACAAAGTAACTTTTTAAGATTATGTGAGGAAAGTTACAGCTCCTGCACTGAAAGCCATTACTCTTCTGTGCTGCGATTAATGCTTTTACCAGGAGAAAAATAATGGGCAACAGAAACCCAGAAGCACTTATTAAGAAGAAATGTATCAGATTTGGTGATTTGGGGAGCAGTTTGATTGAAGGTGACTTACTACAAAGAGAGAGCCCAAACTGAATTGCTAAGCAGTTTACCAAGAGCAGCATTATCAGAAATCCCGAAGTAATAAAAAAAGTATTGCAATTAATGTAACTAACCAACTTGGAAGTGAATCTTCAAGTATCAGTCAGGAGTAGATGGTTGTGATGATCGTGTTTCTACTCACACCTTTGGGGAAATTCTTCTTCATTACTTTTTTTAGTGCAAGCATTTAATCATATCTGGTAAGTGAAACTCTTGTAGCATCAAAGAAACCTGGATAAAATGCAAGTCAATGAAGGCAGATGTTTGTCTTACTTTGTCCATTGAAAAATACTCAATGCTAAAACAGTTTTCAGAATACAGAATGGACTAAATACCTAATTGCTGAAAGAACAAATGAAGAATAGAATGAACAAGCAGGTGCCAAGAAACTTGGTCCATTTCCAAAGAACTCAGTTCCTAAGCTGATTCCAAGGACATTCACCTAAAAGCTCTTTATTCTCTAAGATTCACAAAATGCTTCAGGATTTACCAATGTATTTTGGGAATATCGATGTTTCATTGCTCCTTTCTAAATATGGGTGTTTCTGCATTGTGTTTTTTTTCTTCCATTTCGTATGTCTTTTTCTTTTTGCCGTCATTTTAAGATTACAGGCAGTCTTTCATTTCCTCATGTGTCAATATAGCTGCAAAGATCCTCTCAATCTCCTTATTTTGAGTCAGTCTGTTTCTGTAGGATACCAGATTCCATTTTTTTTGGAAGAATATATGAAGCTCAACAGACTCACCATGTAGTAAGCAATTATTGGGCTATGTATTCAAAACATTGATGCATTAGCTTTGAAAACACTTGTCTCTGGCACAGTATCTGACCTTATATGGATTAGATTAAAGCTGTCACTTCCACAATCCATAGTAATTTCTATATTAAAAAAAATTCTAAATACACGTTAGTCAATACAACACAATAATAATGAACAATTACAGTAAGCTAAAATATTGTTTGTAAATATTTAACACATATATGCATCACAGGTACCAAGGTAGTTAGTAAATTTGAATAACTACATAAGGAGTACAACAAAATATACAGCTATAACTACTATTAATTTCTGTTTATATAAATTTACTCTATACAATTTGTAATGAAATATATACTGTAGTCATTTATCTTAGCGTCTTGATTTAACGTGAAAAAATTAGTCAAATATTGTGTCATTCAGCTACTAATGACTTCATAATAAACCCTTTAAAAATATTTTCTTCACGGTTTCATGCACAAATTTGTAAGGTCAGTATGGTTGCAAGAAAACATTTGCTAACTACATCAAAATTAATTATAAACAGGATAATAGAGTTTCCTTTGTAGATTATTTTCTGTATTATCCTACTTGTAAAGAAGCCATCATAGAAAACTGCTCACTAATTGTACATTAAGAAATTATCCCCTGAGTCCTTGCTAATTTTTCTTGACAGGTTCAGTCACTATTCCCATAAGATGTCAAAAAAGGTAAGTCAAAAATGAGATAATGCCAGTTGGGTTCTCATAAATTTCTTTTCAATCAACTCTTTCATGAATATTTCACTAACTCTATCTCATCTTCAACATTAAAAGGAAACAGTAGGAAAATAAATGTGCTGTGTTGGGCTGTCGCTTGGCTTATAAAAATAAATTCTTACTTAAGAGAGCTTTTTGTGTCATCTACAAAGAAGGGAGTAAGTGATCAAAATATTAAGCAGGAAATACATGGATAAAAAGTACTAATGAATACCAGGTGGATAAAAAGTGCTAACAAATACCAGTGTTTGATGAGATTTTTTTTTTTTTAAATTACACAAGGGTCAATATATTGCCTATGGAAAAAAATGCTTTTAGTAACATAACTATGCTACTTAGCATGGAAATAACACACTAACCAATTGTCTATAATGACTAGCCTACTGGGACAGAACAATTTATAGTCATGAGAAAACCAGTATAACAAAGGAATAAATATTATTTGTCTGAGTTGGACTTACCACTGCTTTTAGAGTTTTTATTCTAATCTTTGCAAATGAGACCAATATCAATCAATCAGTCTGTTTATCTATCCTTTTATATATTTATTTTGTGCTAATATATCTTGCTTTCTTTCTGAGATATTCTTTTTCATAATTATTTAACACTCTGAACTACTTTAAGTGTACAGAATAAAAGTAATATAGGAGATAATGTATGAGGAAAAAGCAGAATCCTACAGTAATTTGAAACTGTGGAATGTAAACATTTGTAAGGTGGCCCAGATTAATTGTTCTAAAAGAAAATAGTTTTGCATAAAATGTAGAGTGAGAGTTGCTAATTGCCTCCTATTTCTTTTGCTCAGTTAAGACAATTGAAGCAGAGAACATCATGGGGAGCTATGAGATGAAAAATACAATGCACTTTACACTAAAACTATGCTGAAAGTAAGTTTTGCTCTCATTAATGATTTAGAAAAAATTTTAAATAAAATTTGAAAAGCATAATATTAAATATTTTATTAAAGGACACTTAGAAATAACGTAGCAAGAAAAGTAAGTTTTAAACTTTCCATATGAAAATAAACATATGTTTTCTCTAGGATAAGTAGTTATGTAATGAGATAATCGGAATGATAAAAAAATTTTTGTCAAAATTAAACAGGTAGTATTAAAGAGCTTGGAATATATTTGTGTACATTTCAAATATAGCTCATTCTAAAAAGAATAAAACTACTAAATAATCTGGGAAGTTATTCAAGTCACCAATAGATGGCAGAAGGAGTTTGTATTTTGAGCTAATTTAAGGACTTGGGCAATCTATTCCGATAACATAGTGAAAAATGTTGACTTTAAATTGTTATATTTAACTTTAATCAGCAACATTCATCAAAGTTAACTGTAAATACATATTTATACACATATACATATACATCAATATATCTATTTGTACATTCATATATTAGTTCTCCTTTAGTTCTCTTTATATATTTGTTGTGTAACAAATTACTTCAAAACTTCAGAGCTTACAACAACAAACGTTCAGAACATTTGTTCTTTCACACAGATTTTGAGGGTTAGGAATGTGAGCATGAACTTAGCTGGAAGGTTGTGGCTCAGCATCTCTCATGAAGTTGCACTAAGCTGTCAGTCGTGGCTGCGGTCATCTGAAGGGACTGAGCAATCTAGTTCCAAACCCCTTCCTATGGCTGAGGGTAAGAGGTTTCAGTTCCCAGCTAGGTGGGCCTGGATGGATGCTGACCTCACCTAGAGTGAGAGCTAAAATAAAGAGAAAGAGAATGAAAGCATAAGCAAACAAGAGCCCAATGACAATCTCTGCTCAGTGTTTATGACCTAATCTTGTAAATTATACAGCATACCTTCTGCTTAATCTACTGGTTGCGTAGACTTACTCTGTGTAAAATTTGGAAGATGAATTGTACAAATACAAGGTATCAATGGAGAGATGCATTTGGGAACTAATAGATATCTGTATATCTATCTATATCTCCTCTTCATACTCAGTTTTGTTATTCTTATACTACATTCAATGTTTTTCTTTCTGTAATTGAAAATGCCCTCTTCCACCTTTCTACTCACTAGATTTTCTCTGCTATTTTCTTGCATTGATCATTGCTTTCTCTCTTCTTTCCTTTCTTCCTTTTGATCGACAGCTGCCATGACCCAACGCAAGTGAAATGAGCACATAAGCATGAATATGTAGGAAAAAACCTGACTTCTTGAATAAGACATTATTAAAACTTTTGAGAACAGAATGTCAGAGGAAACATTGTTTATTATTCATGGATACAAACAGGCTCTTCTCATCACCAAGGGCAATATTCATATAAAAGCCTTTCTGGATTTCCCAATTTACTTCCACACAATGATCCTCACCTGCTAGAGGTCTGGACATGTTGGACAGGGTCACTTTTAGAGTGAGGATATGATTTAGAGATAAAGTCACTTTTTTACAGATAAAGTCAGCATGTGAGAATTAGGAGTGTAGGGACAGAGATATAAAACTTTTTAAAAGTGTCAGTTAATGTAAAAATAGCTTTAGCAATTTTTTTTAAAAAAAGCATGAAGTTGAAGGAGTAGTAATTAACAACAGAAGGAGAAGGGGAAATAGAGAAGAAAGTCCTTAACATTAAAAAATAAATAAATAAATTGAATTTGATTTATTCAAACCTTTCCCGGTTTGCAGATACTGTTCATGAGGATTCAATAGTGATAACCAAGTCACGCTACATATTTCGACCACCAAATAAAAATTAATTCATGAAATTTGGTGCTTCAGAAATCCATCGTAATTTTTCATGGAGACAGAGAGAGAGAGAGAGAGAGAGAGAGAGAGAGCTTTCTCGTAGTATGGTCTTCTTTGGTCTCCCCAGAGGGGTTCCCCAGAATATTTTAATACTGACCCAGCAGAAAGGGAACAACAGGGGCACCAGTAAGAAGGTATCAGAAGGCTACCATGGGAACTTCCAAGTTTAAAAATTCACCACTGAATTTTTGATTCAACAATATGAAATGATTACAGCTGTCAATAAAATTGCCTCTAAACATCTATGAAGTGAGAGACTGGACACTTCAGTGATACAATAGAAAGTCCCTGTGTCTGCACAATATTACAGGCAGAACGTATCCAAACATAAATACCATTTCTGCTTTTTTTCCCACATTTTAAATCTCATTTGAGTGTGCATAGAGAGCAGTTCCTAATACATAAAAAGAACCCTACTTTTATGGACTAAATGTTTATGTCTCTCCCTCCCCTAAATTTATATTTTGACATCTACTCTAGAACCTAGAGTTAAGGAAAACATACTCCATGTGTTTGTACCACCCTTTTGTAGCATTGTACTTAGAATAAAACACACTCAGAATAAAAATAAGTTTTAATATCTGCCACTGAAAAATAATAATCTTCGTTTCTAAAAAATTATCAACTTCCTAAAAACGAATTTATGCACAAATATCAAATAATCCTTTATGCCAAGGACAAAGCTCAGTTCTATAGAAAATATTCTCCCTTTAACAATACCTATACCTCAGGACGCATAAGAAAAAACAATAAACATACATCAACTACTGAGCATCTGTTATGGAATTATGGTCATCATTACAATAACTTTCTGACATCAATACTGTATTAACAAGAAAAAAGCAAACAACCTCATTAAAAAGTGGGCAAAGGACATGAACAGACACTTTTCAAAAGAAGACATATATGCAGCCAACAATTGTGAGAAAACACTCAATTGATCATTAGAGAGATGCAAATCAAAACTGCAATGAGATATCACTTCACACCCATCAAAATGACTATTAGTAAAAAGTCAAAAAAATAATGGATGCTGGTGAGGTTGTGGAGTAACAAAACTCCTATATACCGTTGGTGGGAGTGTAAGTTAGTTCCAACCATTGTGGAAAACAGGGTGACAATTCCTCAAAGACCTAAAAATGGAAATACCATTTCACCTAGCAATTCTACTACTAGGTATATACCGAAAGGGACATAAATCATTCTGTCATAAAGATATATGCTCATGGATGTTCACTGCAGCACTATTCACACTAGTAAAGCATGGAATCAACCTAAATGCCCAATACTGGTAGACGGAATAAAGAAAATGTGGTACATACATATACACCATGGAATACTATGCAGCCATAAACAAGAATGAGATCATATCCTTTGAGGGAACATGGATGGAGCTGGAAGCCATTATCCTTAGCAAACTAATGCAGGGACAGAACACCAAATGCTACATGTTCTTGCTTATAAGTGGGTGCTAAATAATGAGATCATATAGATATGAGACCATATAGATACACATTAGCACCTATCAGATGGTGGAGGGTAGAAAGAGTAAGAGGATAAGGAAAAAGTAACTAATGATTTCTATGCTTAACACATGGGTGATGAACTAATCTCTACAACAAACTCTCATAACACAAGTTTACCTATATAACAAACCTGCACATGTACCCCTGAACTTAAAGTTAAAAATAAATAAATATAGTATTAGCATTTGACAGATGAAGAAACAGAAGTTTAGAGACACAAAATAACTTACCTAATATTGTACAGTAATCAAACTGAGAATCAGTATCACAATCCAATTTTCATTTCGACAGCATAATTATCATCACCATGCATTCTAGCTAGAAACTTTGTATCATATTGATAAATTTAAATTATTTAATATGTATTAAAATATTGTTTGTGTTTTTATGGAATCTTGAACTTTGTTCTAAACTGGAACTACTTCCTGTGATTAAAATTTTGTATTCAAACGGTGAGAAACGAAAAGGGGAGTGGAGAGGTGAAGGAGTGGAAAGCACAGGTTTGTTGTTGTTTTTATTAATTTCAGCACTTTATTTTTAAGACCTATTGTATATTTAATAGACTTAAAGTGTTGATTTTCTCCCAAACTACGCAGAGCATAGTTAGTGGGTCAGTCATTGCTTTTGTCTTCATGTAACAGATATTCAGCAATTTTAAAAATTTAACTACATATGTGATTATTTTTCTCTTGTAATAATAATTGCAGGGGAAATTATTCAAGGATGTTGTCCCCATTCTTCTCTGCCATTTTTAGCATATGATTTTTTTCCTTTTATTTAGCTGCTCCTCTTCTGCTTATCCCATCTGTACTTCAGGCAGGAAGCCAGGAAAAGGACAAAGTGGAAGAGCAAAGTGGAAGAGGTAAGGAGAAAGGAAGCTGAGCCTGACCTCTTTTAAATAGCTTGTCCAAAAGTCCTACCCAGAAACTTTTTCTTACACAGTCGTGAGCTGCATAATGATCAGTCACCAGTTTCCTGTACATATGATGCTGGTCCCGTAAGATTCAACTGGAGCTGAAATATCCCTATTACTCTGTGATGTCGCAGCCATTGTTAGATCATAGCATGACACATCACTCACTCACCTTGATAAAGGTGGTGTAAACTTACTGTGCTGCCAGTCATATAGAAGTAGAGCAAATACAACTATATACAGTATATAATACTTAATCATGATGATAAACAACAATGTTATTGGTTTATGTATTTACCATGTCATATGTTTTATCATTATTTTTTAGTGTACTCCTTGTACTTATTTTTTCAAAAAGTTAACTGTAGGACAGCCTCAAGCAAGTCTGTCAGAAGGTTCTAGAAGAAGATATTGTTATCATAGGAGATGACAGCTCCATACATGTTATTGCCCCTGAAGGGGGCAATTGACCTTCCAGTGTGACAAGCGTAGAGGTGGGAGACAGTGCTACTGATGATCCTGATCCCGTGCAGGCCTAGGCTAACGGGTACGTTTGTGTTTTACTTCTTAACAAAAAGTTAAAACAATTTAAAAGGGAAGAAAGCTTATAGAAAAAAGATATAAAGGAAGAAATCATTTTTGTACAGCTGTACAATCTGTCTTTTAAGCTATTATAAATGAGCAAAAAACTTTAAAAATTAAAATGCTTATGAAGTAAAAATGTTATAGTAGCAAAGGTTAATTTATTACTGAAAAAAGGAAGGCTTTAAATAAATTTAGTGTAGCCTGGTGTACCGTGTTGATAAATTCTACAGTTAGTATACAGTCACGTCCTAGGACTTCCCATTTACTCACCACTCACTCACACTGACTTACCCAGAGCAAGTTCTATCCTGCAAGTTCCATTCATGGTAAGTGTCCCATACCACGCAAAAAAAAGGTGTACCATTTTTTGTTTTACATTGTATTTTTACTGGGCCTTTTCTATGTTTAAATACTCAAGAACTTACCATTGTGTTCCAATTGCCTACAGTATTCAGTGCAGTAACATGCTGTACAGGTTTGCAGCCTAGGATGAAGGGGCTGTACATTGTAGCCTAGGTGTGTGGTAGCTTGAACCATTTAGGTTTGCGTAAGTATACCCTACAGTGTTCAAAGACAAAATTAGCTGATGCGTTTCTCAGAGTGTCTTCCTGTTGTTAAGCAATGCATGACTGCATTTTGCCCTCCAGGACTGTATGTCATGGCTACATATTACATGTGAAAAAATACAGTGAGGAAACACCTAAGAAACTTTCAAAAATGAGTGTTAGTGTAAAATGGATAATTTTTACTAAATTCTGGCAAAAACGATTATTCTAAAATGTTAAGTAGCCAGCTTTCTAGGACCTTGGTTTCCTGAATACTTTAGTTGATTACGTTTCTACTTATAAATATCAAGGTTTTATAAGAAGGCAAAAGAGAAAATGGATTTCGGTAAGGTTAGCAGCACTATCTGTAAAACTCTTGCAGTATCACAAAGACCCCCAAAGTGCAATTATTAAGACAGTATTAGTATTTAATACTCCAATTAGGGCCGAAACATAAAAATAAAACACTATCAAATACCATAAAAAATGTCATATGCAAACCTTCATTCTGATAATTATGTTTTAAAAAGTGTGAATAGTCCATATTCTATTATACAAATTTTATTCCATACTTCTGTTTAAATTATGTAAATAATTTTTTAACATAAAGGATTTTTTTTTCACTGAAAAACAGTTAAGCAGTAAGGGCTCCCTATCTCTACAGGTTTCCATATTAGCTGCAGGTGGCGGATGGGGAACACATTGACTAATACACTGGCTATTAAATCTGTCACGCAGAAATGATGCACTTCATTACACATTTCATTGTCTAAATCAAGTCGTGTAGTCACTCTAGACATCAAAGACGATACAAAAATGACATGGAACCACCATAATAACTAAGCTATGTGCCTGCCTTTTAAATGTCACGTATTACACATACATACATATTACATGAACATACATATAACTGCTTGTAAAGAAAATAGGACTAATGAGGAAATATTTGAGCAATTTAGAAAGTGATTTAACTATTTTGAAAAAGAAAATTGTTTTGAATAAGTTAATAGCTCAAATTATAATCTTAGGCTGGGTGCAGTGGCTCACAGCTGTAATCCCAGCACTTTGGGAGGCCGAGGGAGGCAGATCACCTGAAGTCAGGAGTTCGAGACCAGCCTGGCCAACATAGCAAAACCCCGTCTCTACTAAAAATACAAAAATTAGCCAGGTGTGGTGGCAAGTGCCTGTAATTCCGGCTATTTGGGAAGCTGAGGCAGGAGAATCACTGGAACCTGGGAGGCAGATGTTGTAGTGAGCTGAGATTGTGCCACTTCACTCCAGCCTGGGCAACACAGTGAGGCTCTGTCTCAAAATAAATAAATAAATAAAACAAATTATAATCTTAAAGTTTTAAGGAATTAGTTTCTTTCATTTATGTTTAAGAACGCAAAAGTAAAATGGCTTTAACATGCAATAATAGAGAGTCAAGTATATTCTAAGAAAAAAATACTGAGAAGCAGGCCGAATCACTGAATATAGTGCTGAAGAACATTTGTAGTTAACATTGATAGGGCTGTTCACAATCAACATATATAATAAACTAGGTATTGGCATAATATTTCTTGAGTATATATTCATATATAGAAATAGATGAATTTAAGTAAGAATTTAAGTGAAAAAACTCTTGGGTTAAGATTGAAATTAAAAAAAGAAAAACATGACAGAAAACAGACAAAAAGATGCTGCTGTTTAAATACAACAGACACTAACAAGAAATATAAAGTCATCTAATAATGTTACTGTCATACATTAAGATGTTGTAGAGGCAAAATATAACTAGTGATAAGATCTAGATATAGTCAAGTTATCTAAGAAGCAGGTGAGTAAATGGGTATTACTTTGTATGAAGTTATCAAGAGAAGGATCAAAAGTGAAGGGGAGAAGTGATAGAATGCTTAGAAATTTAGAAACCATACTAGGTTGCTGTATTAATAGAATATGGAAACATTAAGAGAATACTAAACCTCTTCAAATATATACTAATAATTTAGGATTTTAGGTGTTTCATTAATGTGAAGGAAGAATTACTCACTGGCATTTTGTTAATTAAATAATTTGAAGTAAAAATTAAAAGGCAGATTTTATATTATTAGAAGTCAGAAATTTCAGGCAGCTGAAATTCTCCAGATCTAAATAAACTCTTTGTAACACAATGGGCCAGATTTGTTTTTTTAAAAAAACCTAAATGAGAACTAGTAGAAAAATGTGCATAGGGATAATAATTTGGAGTGAAAATTTGACTAGATTACCTCTAAGATTATTCTGATAGCTGTAATTTTTAAGAAATAATGTGTCATATGTCATGTAAATTAATAAATTAAAATGTATTTGTGAGGCCGGGCGCGGTGGCTCACGCCTGTAATCCCAACACTTTAGGAGGCCTAGGCGGGTGGATCACGAGGTCAAGAGATGGAGACCATCCTGGCCAACAGGATGAAACCCTGCCTCTACTAAAAATACAAAAATTAGCTGGGCGTGGTGGCGTGTGTCTGTAATCCCAGCTGCTTGGGAGACTAAGGCAGGAGAATTGCTTGAACCAGGCAATCGGAGGTTGCAGGGAGAGGAGATCGCTCCACTGCACTCCAGCCAGGCGACAAGAACGAGACCGTGTCTCAATAATTGCACTTTGGGGTCACTGTGATACTGCAAGAGTTTTACAGATAGTGTTGCTACCCTTACAGAAATCCATTTTCTCTTTTGCCTTATTATAAAAACCTTGATATTTATAAGTAGAAACATAGTCAATTATTTAGGAAACCAAGGTCCTAGAAAGCTGGCTACTTAACATTTTAGAATAATCATTTTTGCCATAATTTATATAAAATATATATTTGTGAAAATCAGAAACAAATGTAATAAATGCTTGAAGAGGATTGTTTTTGCGAATGTGTTATTATGAGCTACTGTTGATTTTTAACAATCAAATAACATTTTAAAAAGTAAGAGCAACTTTTTTTCCCCCACTGTTCTTTATTAAAAATGCATCTGAGTCTGTTAATTTTTTCTCTACTAGTTCCGTGTTTCTCTATAATCTTTTATCAGTTGCACTTGAAAGAATTAATTATTTGCCATATTTTAGCAAAAGTATGTGAGTCTTTACTGCAGTCAGTATATCAGTCCCTTAATTAAAACTTTCAATAGGCCTCTATTGTCTTTGGTATACAATTATATTTTAACAAGCATTAGTACAAAATTCTGAGTGGTGAGTACCTGCCTATTTTTTTTTTTTGGGTCATTTTTCTTTTGTTCATTGTAGTCAAGTCACGTCACACTGGCCTTTCTTTCTTTCTTTTCTTTCTTTCCTTCCTTCCTTCCTTTCCTTTCCCCTTCCCTTCCCTTCCCTTCCTTCCTTCCTTCTTTTCTTTCTTTCTTTCTTTCTTTCTTTCTCTTTCTTTCTCTTTCTTTCCTTTCTTTCTCTTTCTTTCTCTTTCCTTCCTTCCTTCCTTCCTCCCTCCCTCCCTCCCCGTCTCTCTCTCTTTCTCTCTCTCTTCTTTCTTTCCTTTTTCAAGGTCTCTCTCTCACACCTATGCTGGAGTACGGTGGCATTATCTCGGCTCACTGCAACCTCCACTTGCTGGCTCAAGGGATTCTCCTGCCTCAGCCTCCCGAATAGCTGGGATTATAGGTACAAGCCATCACGCCCAGCTAATTTTTGTATGTTTTGTAGAGAAGGGGTTTTGCCATGTTATCTAGGCTGCAGTTTTTTATTTGAAATAAGATTTTTCCATTGCATAGGCCTTCTCTTGTAGAGTCGAAAACTAATCTCCATCCCCTATGATCTGACAAATTGTTATCCTACAAATGTCTCATCAAGATACTTAATAAAATCCAACATAAATTATTTGCATGTATTTTCTGTCACTAATATTTTGTTTTCTTTTGGGAGATGTTTTACATTTCAAAATTATATGCTTATATATATATATACGACTGTTTAGTCAAATCCATATGATAGGGACTTTGGTACAACACGTGTTAGCACAACACTTCTATTTAATAAATATTTTACATTATGAAAGAACATGAGTTTTGGCTCTAGAAGAGTAGAATAGTTTTTATAGACGTAATTCTTCAAATATTATAAACTCTGGGCAGTTTTCTAAAAGAACTATTTGAAGGCACTAGGAAGCAAACAACAGCAATATAAATCTAAGTGAATTTATCCTCTAAAGGAGCAGTGGAAACTGTCATTTATGCAAGGACATAGTTTTCTCCTAAGGGCACATCTTAATCCACGTGGGAAAAATAGAATTTAAGCAGAAAGCCACGGTCATACCGTGCAAAGGATTCAAAAGTTTGGGACCAACAGTCCTCATTTTGGAAACTGAGGGAGATCTGAAAATGAGAAAGAAACAGAATGAGAATCCAAAATCTGTGTATAACCTCACCTCAAATCTTAGCTGAGCAATGAAGTATCCATGTGTGGATGAGATTTCTAGGAGTCCAGGGGCAGGAGAAAACAGAATGTTGAAATTGAAGAGCTGATGTTTCAGTTGCTGCTCAATGGAGAAGACACAATTGTTTTTCATCTGCTAAATTAGAGGGGTTGGTACAGAGCTTGGGCTTTGTCTTCAAACAACCAAAAAGTCTGCTTACTCCTTGAGAATAAAAGACAGAAAAAAGTTAATGACACAAATGAAATAGACTAAACAAAGCAGAGTCTGCAAGTTCAAGACTACTGATAATTTGGTAGAACAAAACTTAACACTTTATGAAGATGGTAACTGAAATAACCATATTTTTAATGCATCTTCTGCAATGTCTGGGTTTGTATTTATAGAAAGTACTAGAACAGGTAAAAACTAAGCTACAGTGACAGAAATTAGAACAGTAGTTTTCTAGGCAGGGGAGATTGTTAACTAGAAAAGAGCAAAAAGGAATTTGTGATGATAATATCACTATTATTCTTTATATTAATTTGGGTGTTGGTTACATACATATATACATTTGTCCAAATTCATCAAAATTTACAGCCTAAAATCTGTGAATTCAATGTGTACATCATATTTAAAATAATTAAACAAATAAATAAAAGTATCATTTCCTATGGTTTTTGAATAATGGGTAAAAAAATCTTGCATATTCCTTGCATATAAATTAGAAAAATAGCTAAAATTACAATAATTTATGCAATGATAGCCAAAATTTATTTGTGTGTATATTTGTGTGTATGTGTTTCTTTTTCTAATGTTATATACACATCGTTCTCAAAGAATTCCAAATGCCAATTAGGTTTTTTTTTTTTGCCTTTAATATTTTCTTCCAACATTCTTCTAACATATAGAGTAAGATCACCGTCTTCTCTCCTTGATTTGTGTTCCAGTAGCATGAAGGTCTGCCGATAAATATATTATGGGTCAGTAAGCCACTGATTCTCACACTTGCTACACTCTGGTTCACTAAACTACTAAGCATCAGTTTCACAATCAACTGCCTTCTGCTTCATTTCTCACTCTTCCAGTGCTACCTCCTACACAGCAACAATAGCAATTAAACCTATTCCAGCCAAGCACATACATGGAATTACACGAAGTTCATAAAATATATCATTTTCTACAGGGAATCCTGTAGAGTTAAATCCTCCAATTTAAAAAGGAGAAGAAAAAAACACACAATTCTCTTCTCATTAAAAAAGCAGCAGGATGGTTGTTCAGATCCAGCAAAATCCCTTTAAAATAAACCATGCACTTTGATTTACATATTTTACTTTGATTCAGGAACTTTAAGGCTTGCCTTCAGTAAACAGAAATACTGAGTTTGATGTTTAAAGAGAAATTCAAGTTGTATGTCACATAACAGAATTTGTCTCTTTAATCATACTTTACAGTTTCCTATGAAATGCCTAATCTATATGTAGACCCTATTTGATAATTTTTATTTTAATATAAAACCTATAAAGAGTAACAAATTGTTTCATCATCCTGTGTCCCTCTCAGAAATAAAACATTACCGCACTTTTGGTAAAAAAGTACATTGGTGTGCATATATTTATAAATATTTTCTTTGACACAAATCTATTGTGGAATAAAACTTCAGGGCAAATGTGAATGATTTTAGTTTCTCGGCATCCCCTCTTCCTTAGAATTAAAATGCATTTTGAATCTCAAAAATCTTCCATGATTTTTGTCGTATTTTATAGATTACAGAACTTTGGAGATGATTTATACCAATGCCTGAATTTTATAAGAAACTAGAAACAGTAACCCAAAGGGTAAAGTAAACTACCAGCTCACAACTAGTTAAGCAGAGTGAAATCAAGAGCTCAAATAGCACATTCCTGTAACACATCTGAGACTCTGAATGTTTAAGCATTTACTTGTGTAGTTCTCCATGCTTCAGGTTTTGTCTTTCACATGAATTGCTCTGGGTAAATCCAAGCTTCAGCATAAATCTAGAATGAATTCACTTATGTGGGTTAACATTTTGATCTGAAACGTATCTTCCTAGATGAACGGTTGGACATGGTTTATGCTGCGTGAAATTCAAATAGAGATACATCTAGAAATATTTCCTTAGCTTTAGTAAACCGATTATTGTATTATTTGTTCAAAGACTCTTTTCTAATAGGAAAACATTTTTTATTTTAATCTCTATCTGCAGACATAATTCTACTGCCAGCAACAGAGAGCTTTCAAATTGCAAACTTTAGTGTTTTTAGATACACTTAGCATGAACATTCTAAAATGTTATTTAAATCACCTTCACTTTACTCCCCATAACGCTCTTAGAATTTTTACTTTTTAGTAGTGATTAGATAATTCTTCTAAATTAAGATACGTTTAGATTGAAAAAAACGTATATCAAATGATTCTGTATTTGAGGCAAAATTTAACGGCTCCTTTCCTGTCTTTACCAGTTAAGTGAGGTGTTTGGGGGATAATATTTCTGTTTCTTTCAAAAATTTAAGTGACTGGAGACAGCCTGCATGCATTTATCCATTGAGAGTCAAGATTCAGGTCCCCATCTACAGGACACAGCACCTCCATGATCCAGGTGTAGTCATGACGTTTCCCTTCGGCTATCTAACGAGACAAATATTTCTCTTCATTAGATGAAGACAATACTTCACTCAACACTCATCAATTGGGACCCAAGAGACTTTGCATGACATTTTTTTCAGTTACATGTATCATTAAATATTCTTTAATGTTACTTTTTACCAGCTGTGTCCTATTAAATAATACATGATTTGTTTTTTTCCTGGTACAATGAGATGTGTGCTTATTTATTTTCTTTCTTCTTAGATTATGCATTCTCTGTCCTTGGTTAGATGAGCCCACTTACTCTTGAAATAAAGACTCTCTTCAAGCACTAGAAAGCAGAATCTGCACAATCAGATTTTTCTTCAGAGAAAATTTAAAGAAAGGAATTCAAACAGTCAGATGACTTTTTTCTTTAATATAAAGGGTTTTTCATGAGTTGAGAAGTTACTGTTGATTTTCTCCATTCTCTAAGGAAGGTAAATTATGCTGAAATGTAGTTGCTGCTATGTGTATATTGTTACGCATACTGTGACTTATTTTGAATATATATATGAATTCCATTTAAAAACTTGTGCCAGTAGCCAAGACTCTAAGAAAGCATGATAGTCAATTTTACGTATTTACTTGGCTGGGCCACAGAGCCCACATAGTTGATCAAGCATTATTCTGGATGTTTCTGTTAAGGTCATTTTTTCTTTTTTTTTTTTGGATGAGATTAGTATTTAAATTGGTGAACTTTGAGTAACGCAATTTAACCTCCATAAAGTGGGTGGCCCTCGTTTAATCAATTTAAGGTCTTGATAGAAAAAGACTGACCTCCCCTTGAGAAAGGAGTTCTGACAGCAGACTGCCTTTGGACTTGAACTGTGACTCTTCCCTGGGTCTCCAGCCCGCAGCCTACCCTGTTGCCTTCTAGGCAGATTTTGGCCTTATAAAGCCATAATCATCACCTGACACACACATCACCCTACTCAAACACACACACACACAAACACACACACACACCCTGTTCTATTTCTCTGTAGAACCCAAACACAATAAGTCAATTTCACAATTACTCATTAAAAAACAAAAATGTGTTGACTATATTAACACTTTCCTTAAAGCCAAGTTTTTTAAGTCTTCATGTATTTAATGAGACAGAACATCTCACATACAAATAAATATTAGATTATATTTATTTGAGCTATAAATGTGGCCTGCAGCTTCATTTAAGCTAAAAGTTTAAATTCAAAGCTGAAAATGGGAGGTATTTGGGTAGAGTCCTCCTTAGTCCTTAAATGGCTTTGCTCCCTTCTTTTGATTCATTTTTCTAAACCTCTGATGATAAAGGAGCTTTGCATTTTACCAAGGGACTCAAGAGAAATTGTTATTAGCAGGAGTTTTCTTTGAGAAAATTGCCTTGAGCCATATGGGCTTTCCAGATTTCACTGTATTACAAACGGGGATTTTAGAAGGGTCGAGGGAAATAAACTACTCACACCCTCAGTGGAGAATATTTGAGACATCTAAGGAGGAAGATCAAGACAATATTAATGTCAGTGTTTCTTTTTTGGAGACCTTTGATTTTTGCTGAAGATACGTGAGGAAAACATGTGAAAAATGTAACTTATTTTACTCAATTTTTAAGAAACCTAATTATACATGAATGAGATTTTTGAAGCATTTAATTTAGCAGTAGATTAAAAGTTCTAGTTCTGATAAGATAAAAAAGCAACAGCTAATACAATTAACTGTTTCAGGTGGACCCTGTATGTGGCTAACAACCTACTTAGCCTCCAGCATTTGCACAAGTAATTGCTTGCTTCACCTATGCCATAAAGTCCTGTACTGTTATTACAATTAGAATCATTAATTGCCTATTTGTCTGTTTCAGTTTGTACTGATGTCATAGCAGTAATTGGCTCTTCTGCCTATTTTCCTACACAACCATCCCATTTATGTCTTTAACTCTAATGTTAAAATTTAGGACTCTCCTGTTTGCCCAAGTCACACTCCTCTATTTAGCTAATATAATTGATTGGATAAGCACAGGATGATTTAATTATTTGTTCATATTTCTTGCTACTAATCCCTATAAGATCTCATTTAAAATTATTATTCGGTTTGTTTCTCACTCTAGATTGCCAAATAAACACCTAGTAGCAAAGAAATTCAGTATCAAAAGGCTCTTTAAGTGTCTACTAATCAGATTCGTGGTCTGATACTCGGCACCGCGCTGCATAATTTGTACACTCCCGAGTAAATGAAAGTGAGGCTTTTTGTCCTAAAAATTCAAGGCAGTGACTGTGGAGCATGAAACTAATCATGGGACCTTTCTGAGGACGGGGTCCTCTGAGACTGGCCAGTTCATACCCATGAAGCCCACCTTACTAATGCTTGACTTCCTCCCATATTATCCTTACCAAGTGGTTATTGAGCATCTGTCTGCACATTTAGGAGAATTAAACCTCCAGAGTTCTCAAAGCCATCCATGTCTGCATTCAACCGTTGTGTCTATTAGAGAATTCTTCCTTATTCTTCTAACATACAAGAGGTAGAGAGGGATGACACATTACTAATTGCTCCCACCTATTATTATTAATAATATTTATTACTTGCTTTCTCACATTTTTCTTGCATCCAGAGTTTTCAAAGGCAAAGTGGAAAAGAAGCTAAAATGATTTCTCTATTCCTCTTACCTTGTTACCGTTACCCCTTTTGTCTTCTTCTCTTCTCTCCAAAAACTAGAGTGAACAGCATCATCAACAGTATCTCCAATATTGGTTTTGAAAAGGAAGTCAACACCATAAAAGAGGAGTAAAATATGGCACAATGCCATCCAACGTAATTGCTCCTGGAAACAAATTGCTTATCAAATATTTACAGCAGTTCTCCCATTATTAATGGTTTCACTTACACTTACTTGGGGTCAACTGTGGTCCTAAAATATTAAACAAAAAGTTCCAAAAATAAGCAATATGCAAGTTGTAAATAAATTTTATCATAATATATTTTTATAATTATTCAATTTATTATTAAGTTATTGGCGTTAGTATATTACTGTATATAATGTATAAATTAAACTTATCTGTATGTTTGTACAGTTATATAAGGTTTTGTAGTATCCACAGTTTGAGGCATCCCCAGAGCATCTTGGAATGTATTCTTCATGAATAAAGGGATACTACTGTAGCACGAGAAATCCAAGCATTGTTAGAAATTCCAAATTTAAGGACCTCATTAACAAACTAAACCAATACATGAAGGTGTCTCTTATCCACTTTCCTACAGGCAATGAAAGAAACTAAAGCTCTGTCCTATGTTCTATAGTCATTTTTGATATATCTTCGATTAGATAACTGAATATAGCCTTTGCATGTACCCAGAGTTACTGAAAACACTGATGTTTTAAATTCTTCCCTGCAGTGACTACATAGGTAAACTATATCAGTGTACACACTTTAAGAAGACATTGCATTCCATGTTCTTATTAATCTTGTTACTTATATTTAACATGATCTCTTTCTTCAAATGTATTTCAAGAAATCTTTTTATTCATGTAGGTCTTTCTTTGCCCCCTAATTTTGAAACTCTTTCTTGCCAATTAGATGTAATCTCTCATTTGAATCCTGATTAAAACTCGGTTTGATGTTTCTGCATTACATTTATTTTTTATTCACTTTCTGTACTGAAAGCTACTTGAGGGTCATCCTCACAGCATGTAGCGTAGCCCTCACCAAAGACTTATTACATTCAGTGAGCAGAAGATTATTAATTATAATTTTTCATTTTCATTTTTATTAACACTTATTATGCTTGGTAACAATATGTGCAGAACAAAACCATATATACTCCAAATCATTTTTAAAAAAGTGCTGCTACTATGAGATTCAGTCAGTTTTCTATGCATGAACAATTTGACTTTAAAGCCAAATATATAGTAATCATTAACAAAATCTTAATCCGCAAATCATATCAGGATATGTTTTAGAGAGGGAAGGTTTGTTGATTTTTTAAGTCATAAAACTCTTTATTATATTAAATTATATTTATTAACTCTTTTAAGTAATAAAACTCTTTAATAAAACTCTTTAGAGTATTTTGTTACTATAAAATACTACTTTATTACTACTTTATTTATTACATAAAATACTTTGTAAAATATAATTTCTGACATTTGCATGATTTCATGATCCCAAGAAGCAGAAGCTAAGGAACTAGTAATACAAACAGCTTTAGTGAAACGTCCTTTTTTTCATTTTGGCATAACTCACCATTTCAAACTTTTCTTTCTGAATTGAAGATTAATTTAAGCATAAGTTTTAAAGGAATTTGTGACCTATTAAGGCACCATGATACATTTATTTTAAATGTCCAAAGAGAGTAAAATTGAGAATTAGTTACTAAAACCTTTGTCAAAACACAGACATCTTCAAAACCATGAACTCAAATAATTTTTTTAATAATTCCATTTCATGCTGGATGTGACTTCTACTTTTATTTTAAATCTTATCTAGCAAAAATGTATCCTAACTTTATTCTAATTAAAATAATGGCCTAATGTCAAAATTCTGTAATTTTTAAACTTATTAAGTAAATATACATTTTTATAAATGTATTTTAAATTTATTTAAATAATTTTAAATGTTAAAGTTGGGAAAACTTTGACGTTATAATTATCAGAATCATCAGTTTTAACCCACTTTAATATAAGCTTCTTACAGTCATTCACATGCATTTACTTTTTCTCATATCATGCGGGCACTGATCCTATCTGTCCTTTAATAGTTTAGTCATTATAGAATAATGTCCTTAAATTAAATATTTTAATTCCATATTTGAAATAGCCATTTCTGATATTTTCTCATAAATGGGAAACCACTCTGTGAGTTATAATTTAATAAAGTATTTATTTATAGTATTTATATTTTTTACTGATCCAACCACATTTATTGAGTTCTTCCTATGTTCTTGGAAGCAAGTAGTGAAAATAAAATTAGTAATAAAATAACCTATCTGCCACAGTTATTTCTGATTTAACCATAAACAGATAAATAAGATTATATGCTAGACAGTACCATTGAAGACAATGTATAAATATTGTGAAAGCACAGAAAATGAAATAACTTTCTTTGCTGGGTAAAGTTGAGAGGGAAAATAGAGTAATACATACTCTGCTTAAAGAATACATACACCAAGTGAAAACAACAGCATGTTAATATAGTCATTTGTAATTATTGAGTACCTACCATACACAGGCACAAGTAAGGGCTGCAAAAAGGGATAGAATATCAAGAAAATTCAAAGGTAACTTCACTATGAGCAATTAAATTGGGAGTTGAGTGGGAAAGGTGTGAATATAAGATGAGAACGGGCAAATAGGTTAAGGCAAGATTGTGCTAATGTATAGAATTTGAAGTTTATATTGTATATAATAAAGTTCTTCAGCAGCTAGGTGGCATGAGCCATTTTACTTTTAGAAAGATAACTGTGACAGTTATATGAGGGATGAGCTAGAGTGAGGGAGAAACAGGTGTCAGTTAAGAGAGTTATGAGGCTATTATTGTAATAGTCCAAGGCAGAAATGGTGACGACTCAGACCTAGGCAGTGACAGTTGGTTTACAGGAAAGGCTGAATTTGAGAGACATGTGAGGGAGAATTGACATCTGGTGACAGGGCATTTTGCTGTCAATCATAGAAGTTATTTAGTATCAGAAATACATTTTTAAAAAGAAATACATGAGAACATGTGCACTATAATGATGTATTGGTATTCTTGATTTAAAAAATATTTTGATGAGTTTTATCATTTCTATGTAAATAAGTATTAAGGTCAATGTGTATGGATAATATTGATAACAGGCATAGAAAACGTTAATTTGTTCAAATTGACTCTCTGCTAGAGTCAATTCTTTTTATTTTAGAGAGGATACTAAGGTCTGGAAACATAAATCCAGTTAGTGGCAGATCTCAGATCTCTTCACTCTGTGGATCTACTGCATAAAAATAGACATAAGTCAATTAATTTTATAAATAAAGTATGTCCATATGTTTTGGGGGCAATCTCTGCTCCTAATTTGTTTATTTCCAGAGTCCATCACCTTTAATTGCCACATATAATGAACATAAATTAAATATCTGATGAGTGATAGCTTCTGAAAGAATGAACAAGTAATACGAAATGAATGTATCATTTCACTTTATTTTAATTTACTCTTATTTTAAAGAGACTGTTGAGCTGTGACCAGTACTTACTTTAAGACATTACTAAATAAATATAATTATGCCATTGGCAGATTTTATAACTATGATGAACAAAAACTAAAAACAACTGTAGGATAACACAGGTAATTGAGTCAGCATCTAATAGAGAAATGCAGAGCAAGGGAAAACAATCTCTGCAGTGTTCATGAGAAAAGTACCAGAAGCTTAGAACATCTCTCTCTCAACCAGAAAAACAGAAATAAAAACAGAGATCAAAGTAGTTTGATGTTTGCAATGTTATAAGATTAAAATACTGCCAATATGATTTTGTTTTAATACTTCTAAGTAAAACTAAACATTTTCGCAATTCTAGAAAGATTAGTAATTTCCTTTTAAAGGGAGAGATGAGAAAAAAAGTAAAGAATATATGTATTTTAAAATCAAAGTTTCAAATAAAGGCAATGTCAGATGAAGAAAATATTTTTCCCGGTTTCCAGATAAACATTTCCAAATGTTTGACACAGGCAATACAGATTGAAATACATATATTTCATATACATATATACATATATATGTGTGTGTATATATATATATATATATATGAAGATTTTGGGGGAAACATACTCATGGAAGCTATTAATGCTGGCTATATAAACAGACAAACTCTATGGTAGTTCAGATACTCAAATATGTTTTGGTATTTACAATATGTGCTCTACTGCAGAAACATGAGTTCATTCAGAAGCAGCACATTCTCTCTGGCTCTCTGAGTGCACTTCAGTGGATAATGCAGATCTGTTCTGTGTTCCTTTGCATTCAGGACAGAATGAGGAATGATTTCAGTGTGACTAGACTTCTGAAATGGCCCTCTCAGAATCTGTGAGGTTTCAGTGTACAGATATTCCTGCCCAGTGGCTGGGCTGCTTTGATAACATAATTAATTTGACCTCTAGAGAAGGTTTGTTCCCTCAGAAAAGTATTTCTCAGAGGTGGCCTTCCACCAGTCTTTCATTTATCAACAGAATACCAATTAAAAAAAAATAAAACTCATGAACTTACTTATAATTTTTTGAGTGAGGTAGTGGAGACATCTGAAGGATTCTTAGGGGGAAAAAGATTTTGATTAATGCATTCACAGCACTTTATGAGCATTAATAAAGGTTTGTAAAATTATCCCATATTTGAAAGTTTGACAATAATAAGAGAGGAAGTGAAATCAAGAGAGTCTGGACATAGTCATGTTTTTTAAATGTTTATTTTATTACCTTTATACTCCGTTGTTTCCTTGGCTTTTTAAAAGTGCAGTTACACCTATTTGAATACCTTCTTTGAGTTTTCAAAAAATGGAAATCAGAAAAAAGTTTGTAAACATGTCTTTAGGAGAAATAAGAAGCCCTAATGTCACAGATTATATTATTTGCTACAAAAATCCCCAGAAGATATGGAGCATTTTAAAGTAAGTAAATATATAATGTATATGTTTAAAAAATGAACAAAATTCACTGATGGAAAACCGAATTGTGTGTGACTTTACATTTCGTGTTCATTTATCTCATTAACATATACCAACTTTGGCAGTCTATTTTTGATAACATAGCTGGTGGAAGTCAGAAGGTTATTTTAGGCATTATAGACTTGACAGATGGAATCATAAATTTATTGATTTAATATTCTCCAATATTAAAATATCTAAAGTATTCCAGATGCAGATGTAACATAATGATGGTTTATGGTATAGTTAGGATCAGTAATGATATATTTAAATACTTTAGTCCTTAGTAGTGGATTTATTTTGGATCTCAAAATACTGTCATGGTCTTTTATAAAGGGATCTAAATTAATTTGATGAAAGCATCATCTGCCTATATGGAAATCTGAGAATGTTTCTAATTGACATGCCAAATTTCACACAGTGTAACTCTATTGCCACAGGAGATTTAAAGCAATTATCTGAGCAATCTGGTCAAAACAAATTTATAATCACCAACAAATATTTATGGAGTGTCCACTGAGTGCCTAGCTTTATATTAGTTGCTGTAAAGCTGTTTGCATTTCTAAAGTAGAGCTGATGGTGAGGATTGAGATGGAGGAGAGGTAAGTACAGAAGGCAAATTTCCCACCAAAAAGAAATTAGAGCCTCTAGTTTCAGCTACTTGGGAGAGTTGCTTGAGCCTAGAAGGTTGAAACCTGGGCAACATAGAGAGACCTCATATCTGAAAAAACAAAAAACAAAAAAGAAATTAGATTACAAGTCTACAGGAAAGATAAACTACAAATTCAAAAAGACAAATTCTTATTTATATTTCTATTTATTATATCTCCTAGTAATTCCAAGAGATTGTGCCTAAATTAGATTTTTAAAAAGTCAATTAACTTTAAATTGTTTACTTTAAGGAAGAACGCAGCATTATATAGGCCCATTTAGTTGCTTTAAAATTGACAAATTAATTTTGAAATGAAATACTCTAAAGGAAAAAGGGAAAAAACCAAACAAAACAAAGGTTATATGTGTCCTGATTTAGAAGACCTAATGTCATTTTCACTTATAGTAGAAAGAAAAGAAGAAAAGAGAAAAGAAAAACCTCTGACAGCAAAATTCATTTTCCTTTGCAAATCTTTACCTTGTACACAAAGATATCTAGAATGAAATCTTATATTTCTACTGCTTATGTTATCACTATTGCAATAATTTACATTTGTAATTATCTTCTTGAAACTAGGTTACCTGAAGCTAATGAGTTGGTAGGGCTTTTTATACTGCTCTGTACGGTAATATTAGCTACGCTGTGTGAGAGGATATGCATGTGAACCCATCCGTATGGCTCAACAAAAGAACAGTGAATGGTGTTTCCAACTATATGGATCAGGTTGGCCCATATGATCAGGTTGTGAAGCTGCATAGACCCCATCATTTAATAGCAGCCCAATTCTTAATTTAAAATGATGGACAAAAAGTTAGATTACCCAAATGTTTCCAAGGAAACACTTGCATGAATTCAGCACTACGAAGCCAATATTTTTCTTTTTAAAAAATATGTATGAGACAATATATCTATATACATATACCCATACTAAAATTACCAGAGAAACCAGGTATAAAATACAATTAAGTGCCACCCTTTTGAACATTGAATTGAAAGTAGATGAGGTGGGAACGTTGGTAACATGATGTAGATTACCTCCAGTGAAAGTCAAATTATTGTGACAAATTTTGAAGGGGAAAGGCTGGTCCATAATTTTTAGAGCTTCTTATTTTCCTACAGAATTCATAAATCTGGATGTAAAATATATCTGCTTAAAAATCAAAAAAGGTGTGCAGTCCAAATCAGAACTTCTGTAGTATGGATAGAAATAATTATCAAGCCTCTGGGTTGTACTCTATAAGAACATGAAATATAGTAGCCCTTGAATTAATTATAACCTTGAGTAGAAGTTGAAACTATATACAATTTTTTTCTAAATTTCTATTTTTTTCCAAAATAAAAATTGTTTTTATTCTAAAATATTTTACATGTTATTGTTTATACATTTTTTTCTGAGTGATAGCTTTAATTGATATTAGAGCATGCAGCTCCATGTTAAGTCATCATAAAGCATGTAGTCATAGAGATATAAGAATAAAATAAGTATGCTTAATTGTAAGTTATCTAAAATGTCAATATGTTCTTATTTATAAGTTATCTAAAATGTCAATAATGGATGGGAAGAGATGGAAGGTAAAAATGGAGATGCCTAAAGAAATGTTTAAAGAGTTATGATTGTTCAAAAAGGCAGATTGATGAAAGGTCTATATTATCTCTTCCTAGAAAATTCACTAAAATGAATAATGCTGCAATGAACATGGAAATGCAGTTATTTCTCTGAGATTATGATTTTATTTCCTTAGGATTTATACCTAGAAGTGGAATCTGGATTGTGTGGTTGTTCTATTTTTAATTTTTTTAGGAACCTCCATTCTGGTTTTGTTTTGTTTTAATAATGGCTAGACTAATTTACAATACCACTAGCAGCATTTAAAGGTTCTCTTTTCACAACATCCTGGCCACATCCCAGCCTCAACAACATTTTTTAACTTTTTAATAATAGCCAGCTTAACATGCATGAGGTGCTATCTCCTTGAGGTTTTGATCTGTATGTCCCCAGTGATTAGTGATGTTGAGCATCTTTTCATATACACATTGGCTATTTGCATATCTTCTTTGAAAAAAAAGTGATTTTTTTCCCCCATTTAAAAATTGGGCTACTTGGGTTTGTTTTCTATTAAGTTATATTAGTTTCTTATATATCTTCTTTTCTTTATCTAACACCAAATCCTACTTTCCTTATGCAAAATTTCTTACCCCCTTGTTTATTCTGTTAATTGCTCCCATATCTCTAACGTGTTTATGCAGATTTTTTAAGGATTTGGCAATTTCATACTATTTATTTTCTCCTTTCCTCCATTCTTCTCAACATTTTTATATCATTGTCATTAGTTATTTCAAAAAACAGAGCTTTTGCTATTAGGTACAGAGAATGTTCACCACATGTTCTGCATGCTCAGGAGGAGAAGGAGGGCTTTGGAGTTCAAATAATATCCTCAATTAAGCAATCTAATTTCTGTCCCATTCTTCCCTTTCTCTTCCAATATATCCAAAATAGTTAAGTCCTGTTACCTTCTGGCAAGTTTGTGACACTCTTCACAGAAAGAACAAATGCAGTAGACATGCTTTTTCTGGATTTTGATATCATAAGAGATTGAGCATGTCTAGGATTAAGAACAGTGGTCTTGGAAAAGGCAGATTTCCTATAACATCAATATATATTTTCACATTAAGGAGTAGAGAATCATGGGTGGATAAAGAAGAAAAAATATAAGCTACAGGTCCACAGGCAGACAAGAACTATTATTTTCATAGCACCATTCCTAAGCAGCAGCATGACTCTTGTGACAAATAGCTGGTTGCTGTCCCAGGGCATATAGGAACATGTACAAAATTACAAAGGTAAATATTTGTGTCTGAAATATAGGATGAAAGCGTTAGAAAATAATTTGACAAAAAAGATAAATGTATAAAAATAAAAATAAAGGACCGCCCATCCTACTTCCACCACCACTGCTGAAGAATTGAAATTCTAAAAGATACCATATGGTAGCAAATGAACAAGCATGGTTAAATCTAATAAAAGTCGACTATTTTTCTTTTTAGTCTTAAGAATGTAGACTCATATTAAAAAGTCGAGTTGAGTTATGCAAAATAAGATTGTACTATTATATCATATAAAACAGATTGTAACCCAATAAAAATTAAGGACAAAGAGGATCATTACGGGAATGATGAGTGGTACTCAACAAGAAGACGCAACTATACTCCATATATATGCATCTAATATTGAAGCACCCAGATTTGTAAAACAAGGTCTTCTTGGCTTATGAAAAGGCTTAAACAACCAAACAATAATAATGAGAGATTTCAACATGCCACTGACAGCATTAGACAGATCATCAAAGCAGAAAACTAACAGAGAAACTCTAGATTTAAACCTGACATTTGACCAATTGGACAAAATAAATACCTATAGCACACTCTACCCAAAAATTACAGAATATACATTCCTCTCATCTGCAAATGGAACTTTTTCTAAGATCAACTACATGCTCAATCATAAGGCAAGTCTCAATGAATTCAAACAAATGGAAATCATTCCAAAAACATACTTGGACCAAAGTGCAATAAAAATAGAAATCTATGTCAAGAAGATTTCTTGAAACTACCTAAATACATTGAAATTAAACAACTTGCTCCTGAATGACTCCTGTGTGAACATCAAAATGAAGACAGAAATTCAAAAAATTGTTTAAAATTAATAAAAATAGTGACACAAAATACAAAAATCTCTGGGATGCATGTAAAGCAGCGTTATGAGTTTATAAAAGTAAACACCATTATAAACAAGTTCAAAAACTATCAATTTAACAATCTAACTTTGCACCAGAACAAACTAGTAAACAAAAACGAACCAACCAGTCTGGGCACGGTGGCTCATGCCTGTAATCCCGCACTTTGGGAGTCCGGGGGTGGGCAGATCACGAGGTCAGGAGTTGAAGTGCAGGCTGACCAACATGGTGAACTCCGTCCCTACTAAAAATACAAAAATTAACTGGGTGTGGTGGTGCACACCTGTAATCCCAGCTACTCAGGAGACTGAGGCAGGAGAATCACTTGAACCTGGGAGGCAGAGGTTGTGGTGAGCTGAGATCGCACCACTGCACTCCAGCCTGTGCAACAGAGCAAGACTCCGTCTCAAAAAAGAAAAAAAAAAAGAACCAACCAAACCCCCAAGTCAGCAGAAGAAAAGAAATAGCTAAAATGAAAGAAAAACTAAATGAAATTGAGATGGAAAAATCCATAAAAGATCAATGACTTCAAGAGCTGGTTCTTCAAAAAGATAAACAAGGTTGATTGACTGCTAGCTAGTTTAACAAAGAAAAAAATAGAGAATATCCAAAGTAAGTGAGATAAAAAATGACAAAGATAACATTACAACTGAACTCACAAAAGACCCTTAGAGAATACTATTAAAAACTCTATGCACAGAAATTGGAAAATATAGAGGAAATGAATTAATTCCTAGAAACATACCATCTCTCAAGATTATATCAGGAAGAGGTTGAAACTCTGAATAGACCAAAACAGTGCTCTGTAATAGAATCAGTATTACAAAACCTACCAACTGAAAAAAGCTCTGGAGCAGATGAATAAACAGCTAGATTCTACCAGACATCAATCTTACTGAAACTATTCTAAATCTTACTGAAACTATCCTAAATAAAAGAGGTAGAGGGACTCCCCCTGTAACTCATTCTGTGCAGCCAATATCAGCCTAATACCAAAATCTGGCAGAGACTTAATGAAAAAAGGAAACTTCAGGCCAATACCCCTGATGAACATAGATGTAAAAGTCCTCAACATAATAAAGCTAGTAAACTGGATCCAGCAGCCCATCAAAAAGTTAATAGCACACCACAATCAAGTTGGCTTTATTCCAGGGAAGCAAAGCTGCTTCAGCACACACAAATCAATAAATGTGATTCACCGCATAAACAGAAGCAAAACCAAAAACCACATGATCATCTCAATAACCACAGAAAAAGCTTTTGATAAAATCCAACATCCATGCATGATAAAAAGCCTCAAAAGGGTAGATACCAAGGGAATATACCTCAAAATTATAAGAGAATTCTATGACAAACCCACACCAACATCACGCCGAACGGGGGAAAAGCTGGAATCATTCCCCTTGAGAACTGGAACAAGACAAGGATGCCCAATCTCACCACTCTTGTTCAACATAGCACTGGAATTACTAGCAAAAGCAATCAGACAAGAGAAGGAAACAAAAGGCATCCAGGTAGGAAAAGAAAATGTCAGACTATCTCTTTTTCCTAATACTATGATTCTGTATCAAGAAAAACCCTAAAAACTCTGCCAAAGGCTACTGGAACTGACAAATGATTTTAGTAAGGTTTCAGGATACAACAGCAATGTACAAAAGTCAGTGGCATTTTTACACATCAGCAATGTCAAGGCTGAGAGTCAAATCAAAAACATAAACCCACATTCAGGACCTGCAAATAAAATAAAATACCTAGGAAAACAGCTAAACAAGAATGTAAAAGATCTCTATAAGTATAACTACAAAACACTGCTGAATGAAATCAGAGATGACACAAATAAACGGAAAAATATTCAAGGCTCATGGATTGGAAGAATCAATATGTTAAAAAAAAATGGTCTTATTGCCAAAAGCAATTTATAGATTCAATGCTGTATCTATCAAACTACCAACATTACTCTTCACTAAACTAGAGCAAACTATTAAAAAATTCATATAGAACTAAAGAAGAGCCCAAATAGCTAAAGCAATCCTAAGCAAAAAAGTCAGAGAAACTACACTACCCAACTGCAAACTATACTTTAAGGCTGTAACCAGAACAGCATGGTTTACAGACACATGGACCAATGCAACAGAACAGAAAACTCCGAAACAGAGCTGCAGACTTACAATCATCTGATTTTCAACAAGGCTAACAAAAACAAGCAATGGGGAAAAGACTCCTATTCAATAAATGGTCCTGGGATAACTGACTAGACATATGCAGACAAATGAAACTGGACCCTTACCTTTTGTGATAACAAAAATTAACATAAGGTGGATCAAATATTTAAATGTAAGACCTCAACCTTTAAAAATCCTAAAAGACAACCTAGTAAATACTCTTCTCAATACTGGTCTTGGCAAAGAATTTTTGGCTGTCCCCAAAAGCAATTTCGATAAAAACAAAAATAGACAAGTGGGATATAATTAAACTGAAGAACTTCTGTATAGCAAAAAATAAACAGAATATTATTATTGACAGAATAATCAGACAACGTACAGAGTAGGAGAGGTTGTTCACAAATTATGCTTTCTACAAATTCCTAATATTCTTTAATACAGTTTTAATTTGTGTTCCTAACCAAATCTTATGTCAAATTGGAGGAGGGACCTGGTAGGAGGTGATTGGATAATGGGGTGGATTTCCCTCCTTGCTGTTCTAATGATAGTGAGTGAACTCTCATGAGATCTGATGATTTAAAAATGTGTGACTCTTCCCCTCTTTCTTCTCTCTCTCTCCTATTCTGTCATGGTCAGTCATACTTGTTTCCCCTTTGTCTTCCACCGTGCTTGTAAGTTTCCTAAGGCCTCCAAGCCATGCTTCCTGTATGGCCTGCAGAACAATGAGTCAATTAAACCTCTTTTTCATAATTTACTCAGTCTCACTAGCTTTTTAGAACAGCATGAGAACATCTAGATTCTATAGAGATCTTAAACAAATAAGCAAAAAATAAATTACCCTATTAAAAATGAGCAAAAGTCTTAAACAGACACTGCTCAAGAGAAGACATACAAGAAGCAAACAAACATATGAAATAATGCTCAGCATCACCATATCAGAGAAATGTAAGTCAAAACCACAATGAGATATCAGCTTACACCAGTTTGAATGGCTACGATTAAAAACTTAAAAGAAAACAACAACAGATGATGGCAAGGCATCAGAGGAAGGGGAATGTTTATACACTGTTGGCGAGATTGTAAATTCGTTCATCTACTGTGGAAAGCACTGAGATTTCTCAATGAACTTAAAAGCGAACTACCATTTGACTCAGCAATCCCATTGCCGATTATATACCCAAAGGAAAATAGATCATTATACCAAAAATAGCCATACACTGGTATGATTATTGCTGCACTGTTCACAATAGCAAAGACATGGTGCCCATTTCAACCTAAGTGCCCCAAAATGGGGAAATGAATGAAGAAAATGTTCATATACACCATGGAATATCATACAGCCACAGAAACAATGAAATCATGTCCTTTGCAGCAGTATAGATGGAGAGGGAGGCCATTATTTTAGTAAATTAATGCAAGAAGAGAAAGCCAAATACCATATGGTCTCGCTTATAAGTGGAAGCTAAATATTGAGCACACCATTGCCTTTTTGTCTTCTCTAATGTTTACATAACTCCTGAGAAGACTTTTATGTATTTCTTTCTCATAAGAGAAATTTAATCTGATACAAGGGCCCTGGCAATAACTTGGATGTGAATAAATTCTAGACCTTAAAAATGTGACACATTTGAGTTTGCTCTATTTAGATAGTTACATGATTGTAAAATTTGGGGAAGTGTCAGATCACTTTATTATAGCAGTTAGCTAAGCTAAGTACATTATGTTGACTACAATCCATTTGCACTCAAGTAAATCATTTGATTTTATTTCATTACACACACATAGCCTTTAACAAACTTGTTATTGGTTATAAGGTTAATTTATCCTTCAGGGTAAGTTTCAAGACGGTTAATAAGCAGAATAGCATGGGCATGAACAATCAAATCATACTTTAAATAGCACAGATGTTCCTGACTTGTGATGGTTCAACTTACGATTTTTCAACTTTACAGTGAAGGGAAAGTGATAAACGTAAACATTTTTCAACTTTACAGTAATGAGAAAGTGATAAACTTGAAGTGGTACTTCAAGCAGGGATACAGTGATTCTGTTTTTCACTTTAGTACAGTATTCAATGCATTACATGACATATTCAATACTTTATTATAAAATAGGCTTGGTTTTAGATGATTCTGCCCAACTATAGGGTGATGTCAGTGTTCTGAGCATGTTTAAGGTAGGCTAGGCAAAGCTGGAATATAGGTTAGGTGCATTAAATACTTTTTTTTTTCTTTTTTGAGACAGAGTCTTGCTTTGTCGCCAGGCGTCAGGCTGGAGTGCAGTGGCGCAGTCTTGGCTCACTGCCATCTCCGCCTCCTGGGTTCAAGCGATTCTCCTGCCTCAGCCTCCTGAGTAGCTGAGACTACAGGTGCGCACCACCATGCCCAGCTAATTTTTGCATTTTTTTTTAGTAGAGACGTGGTTTCACCTGTTGGTCAGGATGGTCTCGATCTCTTGACCTTGTGAACCACCGGCCTCAGCCTCCCAAAGTGCTGGGATTACAGGCGTGGGTCACTGTGCCCGGCTTAAATACATTTTCCACTTAAGATGGTTTTATCAAGACGTAACTCTATTGTAAGTGGAGGAGCACCTGTTTGTGTTTCCTTTTCAAATTTGAAAGCATCTAAGGCTGCTCAGAGATTAGGTTATGTTTGCTCCTACATGTGTAAATGAAACACAGAATGACTATAGGGAAATATATAGATACTTTCAGTAGAGAGTAAAGTGGAGCAGAACCAAACACTGAGCCAATAGACTTGGTCATACATTTTCTTATATATAAGGTAAAACAACTGTCATATTGGATTGTTTATGTTTGCAGACAATAGCAAACACATAGTAAAATTTGCAGGAAATGAAAGAAGCAATGTATTTTATAGATTCTTAAAGGAAAAGCATAAAATTAGAAGTAGAATATACAAATGGCATCTATAAAATATTTAGAAATAATAAAAATGATATTGTCCTTCTATATAAAATATGTATCATGTCTGAGAATTTTAGGAAATATAGCAAATACATAGATTAAAATACTTTAAAAAAATCTGGGAAAATGAGTGATTACCACTGGAAACAGTATACACAGACAAAATAAAAGGAGAAAATGATGTGGTGTATCTCTCAGTCTTAAAAGTTCTAGGAAGAATATTTTTAAAATGATACTGAGATTGGTCATTAGTGTATTAGAAAATTCGTAAAGCTCTCTTCCTACTCCCTACCGCCCAGAAGAAAGAGAGTTGCATTAAGAGGATGAAGAACATCTTAACTTTAAGTATTTGATTTAACATAATGGAAATGATTAATAATTGTGAAAGTAAAATGTCACATTTCCAGTGACTGAGATTGAATAATTCAGATTAAAATAGGCTGCAAAGGTTATGGAGACTTTCATTTGGGTAATATGGAGAATTATATTAACACATGACTACAAAATAGTTTAAAAAGCTCAAACAACAACAATAACATGCGTCTAATAAATATTCAAACTTTCACAAAAGTAGGGATGTCATTAAGGGTCAAAATAAAGGCAAAGTTGAAACACACAGAAGTTTGCCACTATTTAAATTTTCATTGTCCTGGAGGCACTCGTTAGACCCTGTATCCAGGAGATTTGGGTTTTATGAACAGCAGTGACAGGGCTCATTACCTTGATCTACTGAAAGAGAGGGGATGGAACTAAGACCCTTCAGAAAAATGGGACACTACAAAGGCAAAACAGGAAGAAAAAGTACATTATTAAAAGAATTTTTTTAAAAAGTTAAAAGTTAAGGAAAAAAAATCCAGAAATTTCTTAACCTTGGCTCATTCTCTAGGTGAAAAAACAACCACAACCAAACAAAAAGTCTTTTCCAAAGTTTTATAAGTGCTGGGCTGCTCTCATGTACGATTGTGTTCAAATTTATACTAATGCATTACCACTGAAAACAGTGGCCAACTAGTACTGATTTCTCCCAATTTTATTTTCTGCAAACAACCCAAGAACATCAAAGCAACAAATTATATGTATATATAATTGGCATACACACACACACACACACACACACACTCTTCCTCAGACTCCTTCCTCATATATATGCTAATTTTATATATATATATAATTATGTGTGTGTGTGTATATATATATAATTGGAATATATATATTGGCATATATACACACACACACTTCTTCAGACTCCTTCCTCATATATTGCCAATTATATATATATACATACAATATATATATATACAATTATATATAAATATTATATATATAAATATATATATTTATACTATATTCTATTATATATTATATTGTATTATATATACTATTATATATACACACAATTATGTATATATAATTGGCATATATATATACACACAATTATGTATATATAATTGGCATATATATATACTTCCTCATACTCCCATTTTTTCTAAAAACTATATATGTTATATATGTATATGTATGTTATATATGTGTACATAGACATATATCTACAGATATACATATATGTTATATATATGTATATTTTATATATACATATATAAAACTATATATAGATATATACACACATATCTATATATAGTTTTTAGAAAAAAATGGGAGTCTGAGGAAACCTCATATTATAACTTATTTATGTGTTGCCAAATAAATTCAGAAAATCAGATTATGCAGCAAGTCCCACAAGAAACTGGAATAAAATATCAAATTATCACAGACATTGCAGAGGATTCTAATGTTGCCAGTTCTCTGAAACTGTCTTCTATAAGAAGAAATCATGCTGAGTGGAAATTTCTATGATTAGGGCTAAGATCAAATAGGGAGTGAAAATTGGAATCTGAAGAGAACAGGTGCAAAAAGTACTTAGGCGACCTCAGAGGAAAAGAACAGAGGAAACACCAGCAAACAAACAAACAAACAAATGAAAAAACATTTTCTAAAAGAGAATGCATTACTTTGGAAGGCAGGGCTGTGCCACTGGGGGGGACACTGCTCCTTGAAGGAATGGAGGGAGCTCAGAGTTGGCAGTAGAACTTCTTAAATCTGGTAAGTTCATAGAAGCATAAGAGATATGACCTCTCAGACATGCCAAGTATTAATGAAAGAATTTGACAGAGTAAAACAGAATGGATGGCCTAGACCTGGAAAGAACAGCCCTTGGCATGAAGACTAATCTGGCTCAATCCGACTTCAAACAGACTCTTAAGAATAGTTAGTCAACAAAATCCAACTCTTTCCAATACGCACAGCGGAAAGAATTGGCACAACATCCATACAGACACTAAAGGAATGAAAAGAGTCTGTGTGCGAGACAGTGAGAAAACTAGAGATAACAGCGAAAAGCATAGTATCTATCCAGGAGAACTGATTCTGAACAATGAAAATCAACATACGTTCTGGTAATATTATTGGACATCAGGGAGACTTCTTTTTTCTATTTGTAAAGAAGTGCAATGATATTGCCTTGTTCTATGCTAAAATATGTTGTCTTCAAGAAGATGAGACTATTAATAAAGGATCAAAAAGGTTAATGGAATTGTAAATTCTTGATAAAGCAAATGGGAATTCAGTCTCCATATAGAGAAAATGATCATTGAATAGGTAAGGAATGCCTCTCGTACAGAAATAGTAAAGAACAAATAAATAAAAGCACTGATATGTTTACAGAATTGGTCTCAGGAAGACTGAAACATATCTATCTTGATAGTGTCTATTTTCTCAATAAATATGAGGTAATTATCAGCTCAAATTGTGTACTTGATCCTGATAAGAAATGAGGAATGTATGAAGATTGAGGATAAATGTGAAAATGTCATTGTTTGAGAAAAGAGTGGAAATTTAATGATGTGCCATTAAAAAAAAAATGACATCCAATGCTACGAGAAAAGGATATAAAACAGTATGAGAAAAAACTCAAAATAATAATAATTAAATAATTATAAAATACATTAAAAAAGCAAATGTAAAATTATGTTGATAATTTTATACTAATCCTACCTTTAAAAATGTTAAATTGATTAATATTTTATGGCAAAATTTTAGTGTAGAAATAAGTCACATACAGTAATAAACACTTCATATATGTTAACATGTTTAATCCTCACATCATGTCACCACCTTGAGAAAGTGGCATTCTCTCATTTTGTTGAAGAGCACAATTGAAGGACTAAATAACATATTAAAGTCAGGGCAGTTGTAACTTATAGAAGCAGAATTGTGCTGTCATTGACTTCAACATAGTGATGCATGTAATATGTATAGATAACACTGAAAATATAGAAATAATATATTATAGGTAGATATGTGAATGAAAAAGAGTATATTCTAGGATTATTGGCATAAGCAATAAAAGAAGAGGCTCATTCAGCAGGAGAGATATCAGGGAGAAATAAAAATAACAAATGACACAAAATAAAAATAGAACAAGTTCATTGCTGGAACTGAGTATTAAAAACAAAAAGCATCAGATAATCATCTAGAAACTGTTTGATTCTATTCTCTAGTTCAGGAAAAGAAGAAAGTAGCAGTAAATAGGAAAAATACAACTTTAGTGTATTTAGTGGGATTTCAAGGTGGGAAGGACTTTAGTGGGATTTCAAGGTGGGAAGGATGTGAAATGAGAGATGAAAATATATCAGAGAAAAATGAAAAAGTAACTGGCATTACATATATTAAAGTCATAAACTTTCAGAGAATAATAAAAAATGATATCTGAATCATAAGCAGAAATTGAGTGAACCACGTAACAAATATTTCAGAGTTGAGTTACTGCCTGAATAATACTATGAATTCAAAAAGGTAGAATAGAGTTAGCCTACATTATTAAGATAGTGACCAGGCTGTGGGTATAGAGCAACAACCTGAACATGGATAGCAATGATAAAAAAATAGAGCACAATTCCTAACAGTGTCTGTGTGTGTGTGTGTGTGTGTGTGTGTGTGTGTGTGCATGCACATGTGATAACTGACATTTGAGTATATAATAGAGAAGTTCTGTTAAGATATGAAAGTAAATGTCATAAACTTCATCAAGAAGTATGTCAATGACAAATAAAACCTAAGCAAGTATCCATATTATTAAATCTATTAAGATAACCTATGATGATTAGGATGATATACTCCAGAGTGCGAAAATTTAATATTTTGAAATTGCCAAGAAAGAAAGATATTTGACAGGCTTGTGGGTCCTAGTAACTCAGGATAGAAGATTGGGATAATGCCCAGAGGTGAAGTGAAAGTGGTCATATTGCCAGTACAGCTTGATGCAATGTATGTGTGTGACAAGAGATTTTCATGCATAATTCGAAATTCTAGGAAAGCAGCATCTTTGCTATGTACCAGACCTGGCCAAGTGTAGGGAAATTATAGTTGTTAGAAATAAAATTATGCATAATTGAAGATTCATTAGCAGATAAATTTGGACCCAATAAAGAGAAAATGAATTTCAAGAATGACAAGGAAAGATGACAGAAATAAATGAATTTAATTAGAAATGTTAGCACCAGTGCCAAAATAAGAATAATAGATTTAGAAAGATAGAAATTTTGTATATAAAAGAGAAAAAAGTAGTACAGTAATATCAAAGGAAGATAATCCTGAAGATGAGAAAGTGGAAAGCAGAGAGAGGAATAAATTTGAGGTTGAGTAAATTCTATCCATAGGGAAAGAAAATAAATAAACAACTGTATGAAATATACATGAGTTTTTAAAAAGAAGTATAAAGAAAAGATAGAAAACAGCAAGAATCTAAAAACTCAAATGATTTCTTCTTTGTAAATAATCTATACAGTCTATCATGTTCTAAGAACTCCTCATACAGATGATACCAAATCTCATTTTCACAAAGGAACGAAATCCAAGTATCATAAACTTGTGGAAAATACTTTTCTTGTTTTCAAGTACTTTATGTGTTGAAGAAAATGAGACCTTGCATAAGGACAAAGATAGGATGGGCCAGGGAGGTGTGGGATTGTAGAGCAAGATTTGATAGGAGCAATGCCTTACTCCAGGAAGATGGTATTAGTGTCCACAATGGACAGTTTTTAAAAATACACCATTGCACATGTATACTTATGTAACAAACCTGCATGTTCTGCACATGTATCCCAGAACTTAAAGTAAAATAAAATAAATAATTGAATAAACAAAAATTTCTACTTCTTTAGTATGTTTTATATTATACATAATATTCACTTTAATAGTACATTTATGACATATACATGTAAATTACTTATATTGAGGAATTGTGTGCAGAAAAGTTTGAAGATTATTCTTAAGAATTACTCATAAAGTTGCTAGAGGGAAAATAAGAGGAGAGCTTGAGAGTAAAAAAAAATACTATTTATTTTCTTTTTTCTGAAGTTGAGTTGGTGACAGATTACCACAAATATAATCCTCTCTTTAACCACTCCCCAACTCCAAAGTAAAATATTATCAATCCTTGAAACATCCATGTCTCCTCAGGATCACCATACCCTTTATTATTCCAACAGGTAACATTATCTTGACTTCCAAGATCAAAGCTAATTTTTTGCCTGCTTTTGAATTTTAAAAATTGTGTAGTATAATATGAACCCTTTAAGGTTGACCTCTTTACTTAACATCAGGTTTGAGAGATACAGCACTGCTCTTAAATGCAGCCGTAGCTCATTTTTTAACCATCACATAATTATAAAATATTCCGTTTAAAGAATATTCCACAAGATAAATGTGCATTTTATGGTTGAAATAATTAGGGCATTCACCTTTGTAGATATTATGGATAATGCGACAAAGAAATTTCTAGGACATAACTTTGGGGGCCATATTATACATTTGTGTTACATTCCTAGGAGAGTATCTATGAGGTCATTAGTTGTGTACATATTTAGGTTACTAGATACTACCACCATTTTGTTTCTCCAACAGTGACTTTAATAATTTACTGACCCACTAACCATGCGAGAGGGGACATAAAGCTATAAAGTATCTTAATTCACATAGTAAGAAACAATATTGCTAACATGTCAGTCCTCTTCAAATTGATCTATAGATTTAATGCAATCCCAATTAAAATTTCTATGTGTTTTTATTCTGTAGGATTTGACAAGCTGAATCTAATTTTTTTTTAAATTTTACTTTAAGTTCTAGGGTACATGTGCAGATCTTGCAGGACTGTTACACAGGTATACACATGCCATGGTGGTTTGCTGCCTCCATCCCCGCCCCCGGTCAACTACATTAGCCATTTCTCCTAATGTTATCCCTGGGTATAAGAATTCTTAAGTGGTTCATGTCTGTAATCCCACTGCTCTGGAAGGCTGTGGTAGGAGAATTGCTTGAGTCCAGACTGGGCAACATAGGGAGACCCTGTCTCTACAAAAGATTAAACAATTAGTTGTGTGTTGATGTACACTTGTAGGCCCAGCTACCTGGGAGCGGAGATGGATGGAGCGTGTGAACCTGGGCGGTGATTGCAGAACTGCACTCCAGCCTGGGCAACACAGCAAGACTATCTCAAAAGAGAGAGAGAAGAGAGATGCATAACGCAATCTTCAAATAGTAAGGTAACACTAAAATTAAAGTAACATTAAAGGATATTCACTGCCATATTGAAAGAATTATTATACAGTTAAAATAATCAAGATAGAGTTACATTGACTTATAGTAAAAAAATTTCAGTGAAACAAAATAAGGTGTACAGAAATAATAGGCCTATATACACACTTCCAATTTATCTTTAACCAGGCTACAAATTTAATGAAATGAGAGAAAAAATTAATACATGGCTTGTGATATGATTTGGCTGTGTCCCCACCAAAATCTCATCTTGAATTCCCATGTGTTGTGGGAGGGACTTGGTAGGAGGTAATTGAATCATGAGGGCAGGTCTTTCTCATGCTGTTCTTGTGTTAGTGAATAAGTCTCATGAGACCAGATGGTTTTAAAAATACAAGTTTCCCTGTACAAGCTCTCTCTTTGCCTGCTGCCATTCATATAAGACATGACTTGCTCCTCCTTCCCTTCCACCATAACTGTGAGGCCTCCCCAGCCATGTGGAACTGTAAGCCCGTAAAACTTCTTTCTTTTGTAAATTGCCCAGTCACAGGTATGTCTTTATCAGCAGCCTGAAAATGGACTAAAATAGCTTTCAACAACTCATTAACCAAAAGGAGGGGGGAAACAAACAAACAAAAAATAACAAAAGAAAATCAATCCCTAGCTCCCTAAAAAAGAAAATAAAAAGATTAATACTAAATGGATCATAGATCTAAATGTAAAAGTTTAAATTTTAAAGTTTTTAGAAGAAAGCAAAAAATATGGTGTATTATCTATGTTAACTTGTGTTAAGCAAAGTTTCTTACAAGAAAAAGAGTAGATATTTAAAAATTGTTGAAGTATATTTATTCAAAATTTTAAAAAAATCTAATTCTGTGACAAATGACATTGCTGGTTGGATAGGAATAATGTTGAATCTTTAAATTGCTTTGGGAATTATGGCCATTTCTATAATATTGATTCTACGTATCCATGAGTTTGTTTTTTTATTTATTTGTGTGATCTCTGATTTCTGTCAGCAGTGTTTTGTAGACTTTTTTAGGGGTGAAACTTTAGGGATTTTTAGGTACAGAATTATATTGTCAACAAAGATAGTTTGGCTTCTTTTCCTACTTGCATCCCTTTTATTTATTTATTTATTTATTTTTATCTTGCCTGTATGCTTTGGCTGGGGCTTCTAGTACTATGCTGAGTAGGAGTGGGAAGAGTGGGCTTTTGCTCATCCAGTATGATGTTGACTGTGGATAGATGGCTCTTATTATTTTGATGTATGTTCCTTTGATGCCTACATTGTTGAGGCTTACTTTTTTATCATGAAGGAATGTTAAATTCTATCAAAAACCTTTTATGTGTCTATTGTTCAACAATACAAGAACAATTAACTGAAGTTTCAAAATACAAAAAATGTCAAAAGACACATAAGACTAGGCATTGAAGGAGCATATCTCAAGATAATGAAGAACCATCTAGGACAATCCTACAGCTAACATCACTCTACAGGCAAAAGCTCAAACCATTCCCCCCTGAGAACTGGAACAAAACAAGGATGCCCACTTTCATCATTCCTATTCGATACTGTATTTGGATGTCCTAGCTAAGGAAATCAGGCAAGAGAAATCAATAAAAGGCATCCAAATAGGAAATGAAGAAGTCAAACTATCTCTCTTCATTAATGATATGATTGTATACCTAGAAAATCCTGAAGACTCTGTCAAAAGACTCCTAGAACAGAAAAACAACTTTAGTACAGTTTCAAGATACAACATCAAAGTACAGTAATCTGTGGCATTGCCATACACCAACAACATCAAGGCTAGGAGTGAAATAAATAATCCCCCATACAATAGCTACAAAGAAAATAAAATATCGAGTATAGCTAACCAAGGAAATGAAAGATCTCTCCAAGAAGAACTACAAAACCCTGCTGAAGGAAATCAGAGATGACACAAGTAAATGGAAAAACAGTTCATGCTCATGAATTGGAAGAATCAATATCATAAAAATGGCCTGAATTGAATCTGAATTTACAGATTCAATGCTATTTTGATCAAACTACCAATGCCATTCTTCACCCCACTATAAAATGCTATTCTAAAATTCATATGGAGCCAAAAAGGAGCCTCAGTAGCCAAAGCAATTCTAAGCAAAAAGAATAAATTTGGAGACATAATACTACCTGACTTCAAACTATACTTAAGACTATAGTAACCAAAACAATGTACTATTGGTACAAAAACAGATACATAGACAATGAAACCTAATAGAAAACTCAGAAATAAAGCTGTACACTTACAAACATCTAATCTTCAACATGGCTGGCAAAAGCAAGCAATGGGAAAAGGAATTCAATTGTCTTTACTAAATGTATTTAATACTCCCTATTCAATAAATGGTGCTGGGATAATTGGCTAGCCATATACAGATGATTGAAGCTGGATCCTCCTTACCTTTCAATACAAACAAAAATTAACTCAAGGTGGATTACAGGTTTAAACATACATCTCAAATTATAAAAATCCTAGAGAGATGCCATTTTTTTTTAGAAGAAATTTTGCTCTTGTTGCCCAGGCTAAAGCACAATAGCTCAATCTTGACTCAACCCCGCTTCCCAGGTTCAAGCGATTCTCTTGCCTCAGCCTCTCAAGTAGCTGAGATTACAGGCATGTGCTACCATGCCGGCTAATTTTTGTATGTTTAGTAGAGATGGCATTTTGCCATATTGGCCTGGATGGTCTCTAACTCCTGACCTCAGGTGATCCATCTATCTCAGCCTCCCAAAGTGCTGGCATTGCAGGCGTGAGCCACCGCACCTGGCTAGAAATACTCTTCTTGATTCCAGCTTTGGCAAAGAATTTTTGGCTAAGTCCCTAAAAGCAATAGTAACAAAATGAAAAGTAGACAAGTGGGACCTAACTAAACTAAAGATCTTCTGCAGGACAAAGAAACTATTGACAGAAAAACAGACAACCTACAGAATGGGAGAAGATGTTTACAAACTATGCATCCAACGAATGTCTAATATGCAGAATCTATACGGAACTTATACAAGTAAACAAGCAAAAGACAAATAACCCCATTAAAAACAGGCAAAGGGCAGGAACAAACACTTTTCAAAAGAAAACATACAAGTAGCCAACAAACATATGAAATAATGCTCATCATCACTAGTCATCAGAGACATGCCAATCAAAACTACAGTGAGATACTATCTCACACCAGACAGGATGGCTATTATTAAAATGTCAGAAAACAACAGATACTGATGAGGCTGCAGAGGAAAGGAAACACACATTATCGGTGGGAATATAAATTAGTCCAGTCACTGTAGGAAACAGTCTGGAGATTTCTCTAAGAACTTAAAACAGAGCTACCATTTGATTCAGCAAATCCATTACTCAGTATATACTCAAAGGAAAACAAATCATTCTCCCAAAGAGACACATGCCTTTGTATATTCATTGCTGTGCTCTTCACAGTAGCAAAGAGATGGAATAAACCTAGGTGCCCATCACTGTGAACTAGATAAAGAAAATGTGGTAACTATATACCTTGGAATACTATGTAGCCATAAAAAGAATGAAATCATGTCCTTTGCAGCCACATGGTTGTAGCTGGAGGCCATAATCCTAAACATACAACAAAGAAACAGAAGACAAAATACCACATATTTTCCCTGATTAGTGGGAGCTATACATTGGACACACATGGACATAAATATGGGAATAGATTTTGCAGACTACAAGAGAGGAGAGTGGTTGGGGGGTAGGGCTGAAGGTTGAAAAACTACCTGTCAGGTACTATACTGACTGCCTGGATGATTGGTTCTGTACTCCAAACCTCAGCATTATGAAATATTTCACATAACAAACCTGCACATATATCCCTGTATCCAAAATAAAAGTTGAAGTTAAAAAGACATATTACCAAAGATGATATGTAATATTACTACACATACATAACAATGCCTAAACAAAAGGAAGACAATAGCTAAGGATATGAAGGGCTTGGAGCTCTCAGACAATGTTCATGAGTATGTGAAATAGTGAAACTACCTTGGAAAACTTTTTACAAGCTTTGCATGAAGTTAAAATCATCTGACCTTTGACCCAGCAATATGAGAAATGCAAGCACACATCCTTAGAAGGACTTTTAGAAAACAAATACATAAGACTTATTCTTAATAGCCATAAAATTTGAGGCAATAGAATTTATTTTCTTGGGTGAATAAATAAACATAATGTGGGTATTCATACATTGATAAACTACTAAGCAATAAATACTCTATTGAGCAAAGAAGTCAGATACAAAAATGTACATACTGCATGATTCCATTTATATAAATTCTAGAACTGGAAAAAACAAATGATGATTAAATCAGAGTTACAATTGCACTTGAGGGTGGTATAATCAATGGGACAGGGCACACAGAAATTTTCTGGATGTTGGAATTCTTGTATATTTTGGTTAATGTATACATTTAACAAAAATTATTGAGCTATGTACTTAAGATTGATTCATTGTATTGTATGTAAATTATACATCAACTTTAAAAAGGGAGAGAGGAACAAGATGTGGTGACGAAAGTGGAAATCTGGTAAAGAATATTAACTTTGTAACACATGGCAAATGTGTTCCAATTTATATTGTTAAAAGTTAATTTCCTCATCTTTCCCAAGCCTGTTATTTAAGTTAATCCTTACAATTGGAAACTTATGACTTACATTGTTTCAAATTGAAATGATTTTCTTAACTCTTTAAAAAATATTGCTTTAGTTGAATTGGGTTGTTACTCTTTTTACTTCCATCTTCAATATACCCCTGTTTTCTACTCCTGAGTTTTAAATGCCTATTTTCAATGTAGAGTGTATGTACTCTAGAATGTCTGATGCTATTATGAATATTAGGTGTTTAAAAGAAGGATAAATTTGATTTTGAAGTATTATAATGTTAAATCAAGACAGAGTGGTTTAGTTTAAACTATCGTGGAAAGAGTGAATTTACATATATTTCAGAGTTAAAAATTACTAAACGTAGGATAGTTTAGATGACCAAGAAGAAATCTTGCATTTCTAGAATTCACAACTGAACAGATACTGGTGACATTAAAGAAGGGCAAATTTTGCAAGAAGTTCAGAAGATTGTTAGAGGGCATTTGATTTTGCACATACTAAAGTTGAGATTACTATGAGGACATGTCAAGTAAAAATTTAACATAAATTATGGTACTGTCAAATAAAGAACTTAGATTAGAAGTCACCTATGAGAAAAACCAAATAGATTGAAACCTTGAAAAAGTCTAACATTTAGTGACATGGGTAAAGGAGGATGCCTCTGGATGGGAATTAAGAACAGCGTCAGAAGAGATGAAGGGAATGAAAGAAGAGTTTATCGTCATGAAGCCAAAAGAAACTGTCTCAAAACATAATTTTAAAGAGATTCAATAAACACACTTGTTGTTGTATGTACAGTAGATGTCATTAATGTGTATATTAAGAATGTTCTGGTAGAATTTTAGTAACCCGCAAACTCAGGTCTCAGATGAATTAATAATGTTATGATTTTGTAGGTTGTTCATTTTTACTTATTGTTGGGATTGATATGATGCTTTTTCTGCTTTCTGCATCATAAGAAGCAGCCAGAAGTCGATTAATATGTGTTTTCTTTGCAGAGATGAATCACTTTTAGCAGCACATACTGCCATGAAGCACATTTATAACACGGCAACAGCTACAAACTAGACTGAATGATTCGATCATGATCATTTCTCCCCTACATGCTTTTATCCCAGTTCCCGGAAATGTTCAAGTTGGAGGCCATGTATCAATGTTTCCTACATTTGCTTCTGACTTTGTCTCAGTGAATATCTTCAGAGAGAAATATCTCTAGGTTGACTGATAAATTTTAATCTTTTCAAGAGATTACAATACATTTTCCCATTTTAAAAATTCATTGACTGAGAGATTTGGTAAACTATTAACACTCTAATAAATGCCAGGAGTGAATTCCTGCATGAAAACACGAATGAAGTATAATTTGTGGAAGAATAAATCCTAAAGATGAATACATCAATGAATTAAGAAGCTAAATTATTGGGATGCATTAACCAATGGGATATCGAAATCATTTAACAAAATAGCAGAATTAAAGGTAGGAGGTAGACAGAGGTATATGCTAAGTGTTTAAGAGATGAGGTAATGACCACAACAGCTGTGGCTAAAAGCAAAGAGAAAAGAAACAGTATAATATATACAAATGACGTGGGCCTTAATGGATCAGGTTTTATCTTTTATTTTTACATTAATAAGAATGAGGGAGGGGTAATAATGGTTTGGAATAATAGTATTATTCCACAATGTTTGATTGCTAATCCTTAGCACAGGAACTGTGCTAGAAACTGTACATAGATTACTTCATTCAGACTCTCAAGGTGAAGGAGTTATTAAGTATATTTGGATTAAAGGCACAGTAGACTGAAGGAGAATCTATGGCTTAGTACTATATCATACTGCCTGAATAAGCATAAGTGGGGAGCCTGAAAGTCCTGGAGAAAATATATTGTATTGGGAATGGGGTCAGTTGTCAGTTAATAAATAGATGTAGAGAAAAAATTCTCTGACATAATGGAGTTGATAGACACTCTAGAGAGTAGAATTGAGAGAATAAAAACAGTGGGATAGACTGGGCTCAAGAACATGCCAAGACACTTGGACAAGACACAAAGAATACCAGGAGCTCTGAATTTTGATGGCTGACTTTTGAAAACAAGGATAAATGGCATCCTGAGTTTAGTATCGGCCATTTCTTTAAGAAAAATGGGCATTGGATTTAATGATCAGAGGAAGTGTCTCACTCAATTTCATTCCTGAAGAGGTACAAAGCAAAGGCTGAATTCTCTGTTCACTTTGCCTGTGATAAGGGCAATCTTGGTGACTCAGTCTCTGCATTCAGGAATCCTAGGCTGGTAGTGGCATCTGTTTATAAGAGATACTGGAAAAATATTTCACACATGTCTTGGAATAGAGTAACAGTAGAGTAATGAATATAGAGACTTTAAAGTAAATAGAAACCCACATTTTTAAAAGCAAATACAAATATATCATTTATGATATATTTGTATTTTATATCATTTGTTGTTAAAATTTTCTGTCATTTTTCAAACAAATATCTACTGAATGCCTGCAATCTGCCCAATATTATGATTCAAGGTGTGCATATAATGGTGAACAAAAATAGACATAGTCACAGGTGTTAGGGTATCAGGAGGCTTTAAATTTGGTGAAGAGATGGGAGACAGGCATTAGTAAAATAATCTTCAAGTGAATGTAAAATTACAAACTGAGATGCATGCTTGGTGGAGAAGAACATGAATCTACAGGAGCATGCAACAGCAGGAATAACAACAAGGAAGTGGTTATTCTGGGGTAAAACATCCCTAGGAGAGTTATGTTTCTTGTGAGATCTGAAGGATCAATAATTGTTTTAGGGGGACTTTGTTTGTTTGTTTTTTGAGACAGAGTCTCAGTCTGTCGCCCAGGCTGGAGTGCAGTCGCGTGATCTTCACTCCCTGCAACCTCCGCATTTCGGGTTCAAGCAATTCTCCTGCTTCAGCCTAGGATTGCAGGTGCGCCACCACATCGGCTAAAGTTCGTTTGTCTTTTAGTAGAGACAGGGTTTCACCACATTGGCCAGGCTGGTCTTGAACTCCCGAGCTCAAGTGATCTGCCCACCCTTGGCCTTTCAAAGTGCTGAAATTACAGGTGTGAGTCACTGGGCCTGGCTCAATAATTGCTAATTATGTATAGTGGCTGGAGGGAACTCATGAAACAGTGTGCCACGCAAAGGGCACAGACTATGCATAGGTCCTGGAATAGGAAGGCACATGACATCTTAGGCACTTGAAAAAGGCAATACTAGCTAAAGAATGAACAGGGTGTGGTTGAGATGAGAATGGGAGATAGAAAGAGGTAGGCTGCAGAGCCTGATAGGCCAGGTTGAGGATTTTGGTCTTTTTCTTCAAGAGTAATTGGAAACAAGTTTAGGGCTTTAGAAAGAACTGATATATATTTGCATTTTGAAAAGGTAGCTGACTGCAGTATAAATTGAAGGATGCCAAAGTTGGAGGCCAGGAGACTAATTGGGAGGATATTGCCTAGCCTGGGCCAAAGATGATAGCAACTTAGACCTCTGGGTTGGCAGAAATGATAGAGATAATTGGATAATTTGAGGTATGTCAATAAGAACTGACATTCTGAATTTCATTAAAACTCTTGCAAATAGTGTCTTTAGCACTTCAGTACTTTGAAATATTAATAATTTGAACTTTTCTTATAAGTGCATTTTTTTCTTGCTTATTTAGATAATTTCTTTCTCCACAACACCACAATTAAATTGTATTGATATGATATTTTCATGGAATCAAAGTAAAACAACATTATTTTACTCATGGTAATATCAATATTTGTTTTGCAAATATTTCTTGGTCATTAATTTTTCTTGTCCAATTTTTGTACACATTCAAATTTTCCCAATATTCTTCCCTATTACACCTTCTGTTGGGGTGTGATTGACACAATAGCTACTTCATATTAGAAACTAAATATTTTATATAATAAAATGTAGTGAACTTAGTTGATGAAATATTTCTATACCACTGAAATTGTTCGTCTGAAAATAATAAATATTTTGCTGAAAACTGTTGTCACTCCTTTTCTTGTCATGACTTTCTTTTTCATTTTCCTGCAACATTTATCACTTGATAGCCCATGCAATTTTGCTTTTGTAGGATGGAGATGGAGTGTGCGTTGCTCTGTCTGCATTTGGATGGCTACTGCCCCATTTAGCTAGCTGCAGACAATTGGCTCATTTAGGAAACATTTCACCATCCAGGCAGAAATATATAACAAAAGAACAAAAAAGTCTTTGAAGATATTTCTTTTAGAAAATCTTGGGAAAAATGATCTTGATAATTTTCTTACAGTAAAAGATAGTTACTAATAAATTAATTTCATGCATGCCAGATAGCCTAATGTGCATGAAAGAGCAAAGGATGTGGAGTCATAGTACTTGTGTTACAGTCCTGGCTCAACAACTTTGTATTGTGTGAAGGCAAGCAAATCACTTAACATTTTGCCTCAGTTTCCTCATTGGTAGATAAGCATAATACCATGCTTCTTCCTCACAGGGTTGTTGAAAAGAGTAAAGAAATTAGACTTGTAAAGCAATCCTTAAAAGTGTGATTTCTCACCTATCATGCATTTTGGAGCATCAAGGGTTCATGATATCTTAGGCAGAATTGTAACTTTTTGCACATTTTCCTGTACAGGGTTAGCTAAATTCGTAAATTAGTCCCTGATCAGCTCCATGGAATATTAACAACTGCTTTATCCAGTGTTAGAGGTTGCCAACATTCATTGTTACTTTTACTATTAAGAGGTAGCTAGTGCAACAGAAGGAGCGCAAAATTTAGATCTATGTACATTAGGAGATCATCCTGGGCAGATCACATGTTATTTATTTATTTATTTACTTTTGGAGAAAGGATCTTGCTCTGTCGCCAGGTTGGCGTGTAGTGGCACAATCTCAGCTCACTGCAATCTCCACCTCCTGAGTTCAAGCAAATCTCCTGCCTCAGCCTCCCAAGTAGCTGGGACTACAGGTGCAACGCCACCATGCCTGGCTAATTTTTGTAGTTTTAGTAGAGACAGGTTTCACCATGTTGGCCAGAATGGTCTCTATCTCTTGACTTCGTGGTCCGCCTGCCTCAGCCTCCCAAAGTGCTGGGATTACAGGCGTGAGCCACTGGCCAGATTACATGTTTACTCAGCAGCAATGGCCTAGCCACTCTAGGTCCAATTCCTTAATTCTTAAAATGATATTTATAATTCTATTAATAACTATGAGGATTACAAATTAGAAAGTTAATTCATATTAATTCCTTGATTTCTCCCCTAGTATGTATTTTGATAAGCTTGTAATATTAACAATTTACAAAATGTGAAATTTTTCTACGTATTTTTCTGAATTAAAGACACTATTTTGTAATATTCAGTAATTAACAGAACAAATTCAAATTATGGGACTTATGGTAGAATTATTTTTAAACTTGAATTGTTATTGGATTTTAATATCAATCAATTAATTATAAATTTACTTAAGTAAAAAATTTCTTTTCCTTCTTTCTTTCTTCTTTCTTTCTCTCTCTTTCTTTCTTTCTTTCTCTCTCTCTTTCTTCCTTTTTTTTTTTTTTGACAGAGTCTCACTCTGTTGCCAGGCTGAAATGCAGCAGCACTATCCATGCCTAGCTAATTTTTGTATTTTCAGTGGAGACAGGATTTCACCATGTTGGCCAGGAAGGTTTCCATCTCCTGATCTTGTGATCCACCTACCTTGCCCTCCCATAGTAAAAGATTTCTTATACTTACCACTAAATTACACGGATGGCTAAACTGACTCACAATTCAAGATTCTCAAATGAAAAACCTTGTCACTTTAATTTATAATGACATAAGAAATAATATAGTAATTTATTTAGAATAAGGATTTAAATTATTAAAAGACTTTTCAACTAATTTTTACCATTTTTAAGGATTAGCTTAGTAAAAGTTACTTAGGCATATTTTGTGTCCTTTTCTAAATTTTGAGAACTCTCTCTAAAGTAAATATTTCTGTGTGAAATACCAATAAATCCTTGTTCTCTTTATTATAAAACAGAGTTAAAGGGTTTTTGTTTTTTCCTAATGTCTAATAAATTTAGGCCTGTTTTTACATATAATCCTTTGATGGAATGACAGCATATTCTGTATTCTTTTGTTGGTGAATTTGTCCTTTTAAGTTAATTTATAAATTTAATGTGGTCCTTTGACTGTCACATTATTTAGTATGTAATTTTCTATCTTGAATAAGGAACAACCTTAAAAAAAATTCCACCTCATTCCTGGGCAGGGCATCTTTGAAAAATGACAGGAGCATGTCAGGAATTTATACACAAAGTCCCACCTTCCCAGGACAGAACGCCTGGGAAAAGAGGTGGTTATGAGTTCCACTGCAGCAGACTTAAACATATCTGCCCAGCAGCTCTGAATGGAACAAAGGAGATAACAGCATAGCACTTGAGCTCCTATGAGGGACAGACTGTCTCCTGAAACAGCTCCCCAACTCCCGTATATCCCAAGAGATACCTCATAAAGGAGAGTTCAGGCTGACATCTGGTGGGTACCCTTCTGGAACGAAGATAACAGAAGAAGAAACCGGCAGCAACTCTTACTGTTCTGCAGCCCCCGTGGGTAATCCCCCAGGCAAGCAGGGTCTAGAGTGGACTCCCAGCAGCCCTGCAGCAGAGGGGCCTGACTGTTAGAAGGAAAACTAAAAAGCAGAAAGAAATCACTTCAACATCAACAAAAAGGATGTCCACTCAGAGATCCCATCCAAAAGCCACCGACTACAAAGACCACAGTTAAATAAACCCACGAAGATGGGAAGAAACCAGCAGAAAAAGGATGAAAACAAGCATAAAAACCAGAATGCCTCTTCTCCTCCAAGGGATCACAACTCCTCACCAGCAAGTAAACAAGGCTGGATGGAGAATGAGTCTGAAGAATTGACCGAAACAGGCTTCAGAAGGTGAGTAATAACAAACTACTCTGAGCTAAAAGAACATGTTCTAACCCAATGAAAAGAAACTAAGAGCCTTGAAAAAAGGTTGGACAAAATGCTAAAGAGAATAAACAGCTTAGAGGAGAATATAAATGACTTGATGGAGCAGAAAAACACAACATAAGAACTTCATGAAGCATACACAAGCTTCAATAGCCGAATCGACCAAGCAGAAGAAAGGATATCAGAGATTGAAGATCAACTCAATGAAATAAAATGAGAAAGAATGATTAGAGAAAAAACAGTGAAAAGAAATGAATAAAACCTCCATGAAATATGGGATTATGTGAAAAGACCTAATCTATGTTTGATAGGTTTACCTGAATGTAAGAGAGAATGAATCCAAGCTGGAAAACACTCTTCAGGATATTATCCAGGAGAACTTCCCCCAACCTAGCAAGGCAGGCCAATATTCAAATCCAGGAAATTCAGAGAACACCACAAAGATATTCCTCAAGAAGAGTAACCCAAAGACACATAATCATCAGATTCATCGGGTTGAAATGAAGGAAAAAATGCTAAAGGCAGCCAGAGAGAAAGGTCAAGTTACCCACAAAGGGAAGCCCGTTAGACTCACACCAGATCTCTCAGCAGAAACCCTACAAGACAGAAGAGAGTGGGGGCCAATACTCAACATCCTTAAAGAAAAGAACTCAACCTAGAATTTCATATCCAGCCAAACTAAGCTTCATAAGAGAAGGAGAAATAAAATCCCCTACGGACAAGCAATTACTCAGAGATTTCGTCACCACCAGCCCTGCCTTACAAGACCTCCTGAAAGAAGCACTAAACATGGAAAGGAACAACCAGTACCAACCACTCCAAGAATGTTCCAAATGGTAAAGACCATCAACACAGTGAAGAAACTGCATCAACTAACAGGGAAAACAACCAGCTAGCATCAAAATGGCAGGATCAAATTAACACATAATATTAACCTTAAATGTAAATGGACTAAATGCCACATTCAAAAGACACAGACTGGCAAACTGGATAAACAGTCAAGACCCATTGGTGTGCTGTATTCAAGAAACTCATCTCATGTGCAAGGACACACATAGGCTCAAAATAAAGGGATGGAGAAAGATTTACCAAGCAAATGGAGAGCAAAAAAAGCAATAGTTGCAATCCTAGTCTCTGACAAAATAGACTTTAAACCAACAAATATCAAAAGGGATAAAGAAGGGCATTACATAATGGTAAAAGGATCAATGCAACAAGAAGAGCTAACAATGCTAAATATATATGCATCCAATACAGGAGCACCCAGGTACATAAAGCAAGATCTTAACAACTTACAAAGAGACTTAGACTCCCACACAATAATAGTGGGAGACTTTAACACCCCATTGTCAATATTAGACGGATCAATGAGACAGAAAATTAACAAGGATATCCAGGACTAGAACTCAGATCTGGACCAAGCAGACCTAATAGACATCTACAGAAATCTCAACCCCAAATCCACAGAATATACATTCTTCTCAGCATCACATCACACCTACTCTAAAATTGACCACATAATTGGAAGTAAATCACTCCTCAGCAAATGTAAAAGAATGAAAATCATAACAAACAGTCTCTCAGACCACAGGGCAATCAAATTAGAACTCAGGATTAAGAAACTAACTCGAACTGCACAACTTCAAGGAAACTGAACAACTGGCTCTTGGATGTCAACTGGATAAACAATGAGATAAAGGCAGAAATAAAGATGTTCTTCAAAACCAATTAAAACTAGACACAATATACCAGAATCTCTGGGACACATTTAAAGCAGTATCTAGAGGGAAAATTGTAGCAATAAATGCCCACCACAGAAGCAAGGAAAGATCTAAAATCAACACCCTATCATCAAAATTGAAAGAGCTAGAGGAGCAAGATCAAAAAACTCAAAAGCTAGCAGAAGACAAGAAATAACTAAGATCATAGCAGAAATGAAGGAGATAGTGACACAGAAAAACCTATCAAAAAATCAATAAATCCGGGAGCTGGTTTTTCGAAAAGATCAACAAAATAGACCACTAGCCAGAATGATAAAAAAGAAAAGAGAAAAGAATCAAATAGATGCAATAAAAAACGATAAAGGGGATATCACCACCAATTCCACAGAACTACAAACTACCATCAGAATTACTACAAACAACTCTATGCACATAAACCAGTAAACCTAGAAGAAATGGATAAATTCCTGGACACTTGCACTCTCCCCAAACCTAAACCAGGAAGAAGTTAAAACCTTGAATAGACCAATAACAAGGGCTGAAGTTGAGGCAGCAATTAATAGCCTACCAACCAAAAAAAGCACCAGTCCAGATGGGTTCACAGCCGAATTCAAGCAAACACATACAAAGAGGAGTTGGTACTACTCCTCCTGAAACTATTCCAAACAATCCAAAAGAGGGAATCCTTCCCAAATCATGTTATGAGACCAACATCATCCTGATACCAAAACCCAGCAGAGGCTCAACAACAAAAGAAACCTTCAGGCCAACATCCATGATTAACATAGATGCAAAAATCTTCAATAAAATACTGATAAACAATTGCAACAGCACATCAAAAGGCTTATCCATCACAATCAAGTAGGTTTCATCCCAGGGATGCAAAGCTGGTTCAACATACACAATTCTATAAACGTAATCCACCACATAAGCAGAACCAAAGACGAAAACCATGATTATCTCAATAGATCCAGAGAAGATCTTTGACAAATTCAACAGCCCTTTATTCTAAAATCTCTCAATAAACTAAGTATAGATGGAATGTATCTCAAAATAATAAAAGCTATTTATGACAAACCCACAGCCAATATCGTACTGAATGGGCAAAAACTGGAAGCATTCCCTTTGAAATCTGGCACTACACAAGGATGCCCTCTCTCACCACTCATATTCAATGCAATATTAGAAGTTCTAGCCAGAGCAATTACGCAAGAAGAAGAAATAAAGGGTATTCAATTAGGAAAGGAGGAAGTCAAATTGTCTCTATTTGCAGAGGACATGATTGTATATTTAGAAGACCCCATTGTCTCAGCCCAAAATCTCCTTAAAATGATAAGCAACTTCAGCAAAGTCTCAGGATACAAAACCAGTGAGCAGAAATCACAAGCATTCCTATATACCAATAACAGACAAACAGAGAGCCAAATCAAGAGCTAACTCCCCATTCACAATTGCTACAAAGAGATTAAAATACCTAGGAATACAACTAACAAAGGATGTAAAGGACCTCTTCAAGGAGAACTATGAACCACTGCTCAAGGAAATAAAAGAGGACACAAACAGATGGAAAAACATTCCATGCTCATGGTTAGGAAGAATCAATATTGTGAAAATGGCCACACTACCCAAAGTAATTTATAGATTCAACGCTATTTTCATCAAACTACCAATGACCTTCTTCATAGAACTGGAAAAAAAACCACCTTAAACTGCATATGGAACCACAGGAGAGCCCACATAGCCAAGACAATCCTAAGCAAAAAGAACAAAGCTGGAGGCATCATGCTACCTGACTTCAAACTATACTACAAGGCTACAGTAATCAAAACAGCATGGTACTGGTACCAAAACAGACATATAGACCAGTGGAACAGAACAGAGGGCTCGGAGGCAACAACACACATCTACAACCATCTGATCTTTGACAAACCAGACAAAAACAAGCAATGGGGAAAGGATTCCCTGTTTAATAAATGGTGTTGGGAAAACTGGCTAGCCATGTGCAGAAAGCAGAAACTGGACCCCTTCCTGACACCTTACACTCAAAGTAACTCCAAATGGATTAAATACTTAAACGTAACACTTAACACCATATAAACCCTAGAAGAAAGCCTAGGCAAAACCATTCAGGACATAGACATAGGCAAGGACTTCATGACTAAAACACCTAAAGCATTGGCAAGCCAAAATAGACAAAATGGGACCTAATTAACCTCCAGAGCTTCTGTACAGCAAAAGAAACAATCATTAGAGTGAACCAGAAACCAATAGAATGGGAACAAATTTTTGCAATCTGCCCATCTGACAAAGGGCTAATATCCAGAATCTATGAATAACTAAAACAGATTTACAAGAAAAAAAAAAACATTCAAAATTGGGTGAAGGGTATGAACAGACACTTTCCAAAAGAAGACATATATGAGGCCAACAAACATATGAAAAAATACTCATCATTACTGGTCATTAGAGAAATGCAAATCAAAACCACATTGAGATATCATCTCATGCCAGTTAGAATGGTGATCACTGAAAAATCTGGAGACAACAGATGCTGGAGAGGATGTGGAGAAATAGGAACACTTTTACACTGTTGATGGGAGTGTAAATTAGTTCAACCATTGTGGAAGACAGCATGATGATTCCTCAGGACCCAGAAATAGAAATTCCGTTGACCCAGCAATCCTATTATAGGGTGTATACCCAAAGGATTATAAATTGTTCTACTGTAAAGACACATGCACACATATGTTCATTGCAGCACTGTTTACAATAGTAATGACCTGGAATCAACCCAAATGCCCACTGATGATAAACTGAACAAGGAAAATGTGGCACATATACACCATGGAATACTATGCAGCCATAAAAAACAATGAATTAGTGTCCTTTGTAGGGACATGGATGAATCTGAAAACCATCATTCTCAGCAAACTGACACAAGAACAGAAAATCAAACACTGCATGTTCTCACTCATAGGCGGGTGTTGAACAATGAGAACCTGTCGACACAGGAAGGGGAGCGTCACGTACTGGGGTCTTAGGGGATTATGGGAGGTACAGCAGGGGTTGGGGAGGTTGGGGAGTGATAACACGGAGAGAAATGCCAGATATAGGTGAAAAGGGGATGAAGGCAGCAAACCACATTGCCATGTATGTTCCTATGCAACAATCCTGCATGATCTGCACATGTACCCCAGAACCTAAAGTACATTAAAAAATATTTAAAAAAAAATTCACCATGTTCAAACAATACATTAGATTTATGGGATTTAATGTCTGCTAGGAGCCATGGGGGAAATTGACTAATATGTTTCTTCATCAATACTTGCTAATGTTAGTAGGTTCTTTTAGAGTTGGAACAAAATTTAAAAGCTATGCTCCAACTTTAATTTTTGCAACCCCTCTGTTAGGTAGTTTATCTCCCTTTTAATGTTAAAGGACAGTTTTTAAAACCTTGTTAAAAGACATTGTATAAGACCACATAACTAGTAAGGGGTAGAATCTGAATTCAAGTCTAGGTCTTTTATATTTTAAACTTGTGGTATTAACTACTGTGCTATGTACTATGATCACCATTTTCTTATTCTAAGTCCATTCTAAACAGTGTCTACTGGAATTCTATATAAACAAACTATACTGCATTTTTATGTATTTTATTCTACTTTGCAGGCATGTATGTTAGCTGCAAGTCAAGTAAGTGATTGATGACAATAGCCATGGGTAATTAAAGGGTTTTTTAGTGTATTTTATTTTTCTGTGCCTTGGTATTCAAGAATATATGGCAAAGCTAACCCCTATATTTTCTTTCAAGTAGATCAAAGGACCAAATGGGAACTAGCTTGAGTTCAATAGTTTTTATATGTACCATTTTTTAATGCCTTATATACAAAATCTTTTCTGTTATTCATGAGGAGTCTCCCACATGAATAAAATAATGTCAGTTTCGTTTTTGATTGAACATTTAACAGCCTATTTAGCTTGCTCAAATCCTGTTGGATTTGTTTTTATTAATTAATCATCTTATGTTTTATTCTTTCATTATTGTATGAATATATGTCACTCATATTTAATTTTATCCCCCTCAAAAATAGCTTCTTACACTTAGGCATTTTACCGTTGGTATTGAATAAATTACATTATGAAACATATTTATATTGAATGTATTAAATTATAAATTAGAAGCTCTTTGTAATGGAGGTCATCTTTATATTCTAACATTTAATGTGAATGACTGCATGTTTCTGAAATTAAAAGCACACTAATAGATGAATCCCACAAGCTTCTAGCCAAGTGTATGCCCTTTCCTTGCCTTCTACAACACATTCCTTTTGTCATCTAAATATAGAAGGACATTGTTTCAGCAATATTTAATACTCTCTTTCTCTCTCCTCCTCTTCTCTCTCCCTTTCTCTTTTCTCTATATATTAATCCTTTACTATTATATCAGCATACAAATATCCTATTAAATGTCATATAAAAACAAATAATTTTATATTGGCCTCACATCCTCTTTCATCTTTTTACTGTAAAATTCCTTATATATATTATCAATACTTGATATTTCCAATTTTCCTTATAATTCTCCCTTGAAACCCATCCCAACTAGGTTTTAACCACTACCACTCCTCCAATGAAGCACTTTTATCAACATCTACAATGATTTCTACATGGATAAATCCATTGATTGAGTTTCAATTCTCATCCTAGTTGAACATCAGTAGTATTTGAAATGGATGACCTCTCCTTATTGGGACATTATTTTCATTGTATTTTTGTTTCAATCCTCCCCATATATCACGACTCTTCCTCTGTCAATTGCTTTTCATCTCCCAGAGCTGTGCGCATTGAAAACTCCCAGGCTTAGGACCCTGGTTACCTTTCTTTTCCTCCTACAATTATGCACTTGGTACTGTCATTCAAAATAGAAGCCCTATATGCCAACCCCATAACTATGGCTTCAAAATCTCTATCTGTCTGATTATCGTGAGTTCCACAAACGTGTTTATCCAACTAATTAATATTTTCATGCATATATCTACACTCACGACAAAGTTGACATACCCCAAACTGAACTTGATCTTTTAGTTGCTCAGGCCACACTTCAAGTTTTCCTTTATACCATTTTTGCTCTAATATTTTACATCCAAATCCAATAGCAAATTCTGTCTATTCCATCACCAATATGCAAAATTCAACTTTTTATTTATTACCTTCATGATTACCACCCCTTGCCCACACTATCTTCACCTTTCACCTAGATTACTTACACAGGTTTCTACCTTATTTTTTTGCTTCTTATAATATATTCTCAACCCATTCCTAAAAGAATTATTAATATTATTATCATTATTATTTTCAGACAGAGTCTTGCTCTGTCACCAGGCACCAGGCTGCAGTGCAGTGGCGCGATCTCGACTCACGGCAACCTCTGCCTCCAGGGTTCAAGCAATTCTCCTGCATCAGCCTCCACAGTGGCTGGGACTACAGGCACATGCCACCACGTCCAGCTAATTTTTTTGTATTTTTGGTAGAGACGGGGTTTCACCAAGTTGACCAGGATGGTCTTGATCTTTTGGCCTCGTGATCCACCCGCCTCGGCCTCCCAAAGTGCTGGGATTACAGGCTTGAGCCACTGCTCCTGGCCAAGAATTACTTTATACATAAATCAGATGACGTTGCTCTTCTTGTTGGAAACCTTTCAAAGTTGACCATATCACCCAAAAAGTAAAAGCCAAAGTCTTCGCTACAGCCCAGAAAACACTATGAGTTCCGGCCATGCTACCTGTTTGGCCTTTTTCGTTACTACTTTTCCCTTTACCCAGTCTTCTATCAGCCACAGCGTGACCTTGCTAATTTTTTGGAATGTTCAGCAAGCTCCCACTATAGGTTTTTGTATCTGATATTCACTCTGTTTTGAATGCTTTCATTACGTTTTTGCACAAATATATCTTTCTTAGTTAAGCCATACCAAACTGTCCTATGCAAAATATAAAAAGACACATTTTCTAACAGCCACTTTTCTTCTTTCTCTCTTTTTTTTGTGTGTGTTTTTTTTCTTTTTGTGTGTGTGTATGTATGTGCCAAAGGTAGGGAACTTGTTTTGCTTGCTGCTTTATCACTATGGACTGGATCATAGTGGGAAATCCATAAATATTTGCTGCCTAAGTGAATGAATGAATGAATGAATACAGTGACTCCCATGTATAATGCTCTTCTGCTCTGTGCTGTCAAGGAGTGGACCTTCAGTGAAGTTTGTAATCATCTTAGATACAGACCCTTTGGGCTGGTCCCTAGTTTGCTCCCTATTAAACCGAATCTGATGCTATATCCTATTTTTGGCCACATCTGTTGTAATTCTGTTTCCATTCTTGGACTGATTTTTTTCCATCACTTCTGTGATATCACACTCTATAGCACCCCACAAATACTGTGACACGGAATCATCTGTAATGGCCTTAATCGGTATCTACTAATAAGATTTCACTGCTTCCTTATTAACAGCTACTGATTTCATACACAGCTACAGGAGTAAGTCTGACGGTCAAAGGTAAACATTGTAAGATTATTTACATGGCCACTGTGATTGCTCCATTTGGTGCAGGGCTAATTCGTTAAGATCATGGCATTTAGAAGGCAGTGATGATCATTTCAGAATGAACTTCAGGATATTGTCTAAAAATTTAGGCATATAGACAGTCTATATGCCTAATCAACTACATAATGTGGTTGATGTTGATGAAGTCTGCTACTACTGCTGTCTTTTAGTACACGCCTGGGAAATAAAACCAAATGATGAAATTAGCAAACAGAAAAAAACTGGACTGCTGAAGAAATGAGCCAAGGCCCTTATTAAACTGAACTTGAATTTTCAGTTCCTTGACAAAATGAGTCTCCCTGAATACTTAAGCTAAAATCAGGTTTTGTTTTGTTTTGTTGTTATTATTATATTATTTTCTGCCAAAAGATCATATTAAAATATATTCTCATGAATTTCAGACTACTCAAGGGCATGTAACTATCGTAACTGGCAATTCAGAAGCCAACTGCTATTCCTGGCCAAGCATGTCCAGGAAAAAACAATAACTCAGAGATTTGGTTATGCAAGCTGCTACTCATGTTAAGGCTATTTGGAAAGAGGGAAGGGAAATAGAAGGGAGGAGAGGGGAGAGAAGGGAAGAGGAGGAGAGAGAAGGGGAGGGGAGGGAAGAAAATAAAGACTTTCCAAGGGGTCATAATAAATATACAGAAATTAAAATTTTGGATTTATGCCCTTCAAAATGAAAAGGAATCTAGCTATTATATGACAGCCTTTTTAGAAATTTTCCAGCGAAGAAAAGATAAGAAACTTAATTTACAACCAATTTGATTGGCTTTTTCCAAAAATAATTATAGACATTGTATACAGATACAGACGCTCCTTGATTTATGATGAGGTTACATTTTGATAACCTCATCATCAATTAAAAATATTATAAGTTAATAATGGATGTAATACACCTAACCTAGCTCACATCATAGTAGGGTTTCTACTAAATGCACGAGGCTTTCACACGATGGTAAAGTAAAAAAATTCTAAGTGGAACCATTATGGGGGCTGTTTGTACTAACAGCCATATTTAACTGTTTTTCCTCAGTCAAAAAAATGATGTTTAAAATTCTTAGCATATTGGAGATATTGAGATACAAGTAACTTAAACTCATTTAGAGCCTGATACAGTCTTCAAAGCTAGATATTATAGAGCTGTGTGAGAGAGACAGGCTTTTAGATACTCCTGAATTAAAATGTCTAATTCATTACGTATTGTTTTCTTTAATTGTGATAAAGTACATATAATATAAAATATACCATGTAATCATTTTAAGTGCACAGTTCAGTAGTATTAAATGTATGTACATTGTTATACAAAGATCACCATCATCTATCTCCAGGACTCTTTTCTTTTTGCAAAACTGAAACTCTGTATCCATGCAATATCTCTCCATTCCCACCTCCTCCGAGTCTCTAGCTACAGAACCTATTTTTAATCACATTGACCTATGAACAAGGGATATAAATACATATGTGTGTATTTATATATATGTATATATTTACATCCCTTGTAAATATATATGTGTATATATAAATATATATGTGTATACATATAAATATGTGATATATGTATATATGTGTGTGTGTGTATATATGTATGTGTATATATATATATATATATATCGATATATATATATATATATAGAGAGAGAGAGTGCGCCAATGCTGAAATAATTAAGTAGATGTTGTTGGGTGTGGTGGCTCATGCCTGTAATGCCAGCACTTTGAGAGGGTGAGGTGAGAGGATCACTTGGGCTCGGAGTTTGAGACCAACCTGGCTAACATGTCAAACACCCATCTCTACTAAAAATATAAAAGTGGCCGGGTTTGTTGGTGTGTTCCTGTAATTTTATCCTGTTTATTTAAAAATATAAACAGATACACGAGAGGCAGAGAACACAGTTGGATTAAGAAGTTGTTTACTATGATACTAACATTGGTTTGGGTAGCAGAGTTTAGGGTGATTTTTACTTGCTTTTTTGTAAGTTTTTCTCGAGACTTTTTCTAAATTCAGAATAAGCAAGTGTTATTTTTATAAATGGAATGAAGCTATTTTTAAAAGAAAATAATTTGTTGACGGTAGCGTCATGCTGGCTGCCTCAGGGAGGCACAGGCGATGATGGCAGGAGTGGCTGCCGGAGCAGCAGGGGGCGCTGGTGGGATGGTGGGACGCCTGTGCCTCGTTCCCCAAGGCAGCCAACTGCGCCACCCCCCACCTTAGTACGGCTGGGCAAGACCTGCTTCCAGGCCTGGAGCCTCCACCACGGCCTCGACCTCCCTCCTGACCATGTCTTGGAGCCCACAAGCACCCGGCCGAAGGCGCAGCCAGGACTCGTGGGGGTGGACCCGACAGCTGCGTCACCTGCATCTTGCTGGCAGCTGCTGAGGGGAAAAATGCAGAGAGGAGGCGGGAAGTCCCCAGAGCCCGCTGCCCTGGGAGCCGCTCCAGTGGGGCTGGGCCGAGTTCCCACGGGAGAGAGAGCAGCGCCGCTGGGCACCGAGCAGCAGGTGAGAGGGGCCCTGAGGTGGAGCTGGGCCCAGGTGGTGCCATGCTCCACGGAGTTGGTGGGAGCCAGGGACAAGCGGGAGCCCCATACCTTTTGGTTGTGTGAGGCAGGAGCTTCCCAGGCGCAACTACAGCCGCCAAAGCGCTGCTGCGGATCCGGGCATCTCTGCACTCTCGGGGCCCGGGAAGGCACCTCCCCTGCCCGCGCAGGCTCAGAAGTGCCTGCTCCACTCTAGCTTCTCCCTGCTGTCGGCCTGCACTCTGGTCACGGAGCAAAATTGAGGCCGAGCCCGGCCACTTTGCAGCCCCGCTGGGTGTGCATAGACTCAGGGCAGTGCTGACACGCAGGCCCCTGCTGCCTCAGTCCCCTCCAGACTTCGAGTGCTGACAAGCATAGGAGGGAGGCTGAGTGGCGACAGGGTATCCCTGCTTTGGCCTACAGGGCCTGTTGGCATGAATAGCCTGGGCGCCATGAAAGGGCGGGAGGCAGATAGGCTCCATGGCGGAAGGGGGTGGGTACTTGGTGAAGCCCCATCTTCAAGTTGGGGAAGGCCTGAAGCCTGAGGGTCACCTGCGGGTCCTGTGGACCAGAGGGGGAACTTGTGGTGCTTTTCCCTGGACCTGCCGGTAGCTGCCCATGAACCAATCAGCATGTAGTTTTTCTGCTCTGAAGCCCATAAAAAGCCCGGATTCAGCCAGGCAGGAGGAGAAGACGGAGAGACGATGGGATGACCAGCTGCAGAGAGGAGCTTCCCTCTCTGCTGAGAGCTGAAGAGACAGGATGACCTGCCTAGCAGAGAGGAGCTACCCTTTTTGCAAAGAGCTGAACACTCATCAGGATATCCTGGTTATAGAAAGGAGCTACCCACTGTGGGTCGCCTCTGAGCGTTTCTGTCGCTCAGTAAAGCTCCTCTTCGTCTTGCTCATCCTCCGAGTTGTCTGCATATCTCATTCTTCCTGGACGCAAGACAAGAACTTGGGACCCACCAAATGGTGCGGCTAAAAGAGCTGTAACACAAACAGGGCTGAAGCATGCCGTTTGCTTGCCATGTTGTGAGTGACAAGAAGGAGAGAAGAGGAAAGGAGAGAAGAGCTGCAGCCCTTTGGGGAGCCCAGACCTAGGACCTCTTCAATTCATGGCTGTGACACCCTCTGTGGGGCTCTGCGGTTCTTGGCATCTCCAAGCTTTCGGGCACCAGTGCATTTCCCAGTGTCAGCAATGGAAGCTGCTTATGGTATGCCTGGTCCAGCCACAGCCTTGCAGGGAGCTGGCACCCAGTGTGTCACCTCCAGCCATGGCCTGAAGTTGTCCACCCCACTGCAGCCGGTGTGTCTGGGCTGCATATAGTGGCTGGACCCCAGACTTGTTCACACACCCCTTGCCACGCTGCATCTGGCTTACCCTTGGCAGGTGTGGGATCTGGGCCACTAGTGGGAGCCAGCGCAGCCTGCCAGGCTGAGTGGGCGGAATTGGCCCAATGGGCAAGAGCAAAATTCAGGCAAACGTGCCACTGGCCACAGAGGTTGACACCTTAAGGATCTGGTAACATTGACATGCATTCTCCATTGTTTTAGATATTGGGGGAGTATTAAATTAAAAAATGGTTTGACATGAATACTTGCTTCCAACAGCATGAAAAGTTAAAGATTGTTGGGGAGTGAAAGCTACATCCAAATAAAATAGGAATTGACTTGGGCTCAGTTGTGTGACAGATGATTATAATTTTAATCAGAATTCAGAGGAGAGAAGATCAGTGTAGAAACAGAATAGTGGAACAAGGGTTCATGCAGAAAGCAAGGTTATATCTTAGGACCTTTGATCTTGTGATCCAATACGAAGATATACAAATTAAAAGAGTAAGTATTAGAGTGATCTCAGGGAGACAATATTAGCATTTGTGAAATACCAAATTTTATTGCAGTCCAGTATGAAGTACATGATAAATTCTAACTGATATACTGAATGTAAAGATTTTCCAGTGCATAAGTTGCATGAGTGAATATCTAGACAGGAACTTGAATAATTACATGTCTGAAGAGATTAACAGAAATAGAAAAGTATCATTCCATTCCTATGCTTGTTACATGTTGGTAATTGAAGAAAAAAATGCCAGATATTTAATTATTGTCCTCTTATTACACTAAACACCATTTAGTTTTCCAGGTGTCAATTTTATATATATGATCTCAATATTGGGGTATTAAATTCCCTTGAAACACTCATCATTTATGTTTATTCTCTTAGCTATTTGTTTTTCTTCTCTTCATCTCTGTATTGTAAAGAACATAAAGTGGAAGAGATTTATGTCTGCCTGAATTTTAGCATCTGTTCTCTCCTCCCATTATGTTGCTGTTCTACATGTGGTACTGTGCCTGAAAAATGGCCCCCGTCAGCAAGAAAAATTGCATAGCAATATGATCTAATATATTTCTCTTGTTCTTCAGGCAGGGATCGGTCTAGTAATCATAGTACATGAACGTGTTTATTGTAATACAATTAACGCTTTAAGAAACTACCATTAATTAGCAGAATTATTTAGTATGGCCCCAATAATTGAGAATATACTGTTCTTTTCTACAGGTTCTAAGGTACATTTTATCTTAACTGACAACAAATGATTTCTTAAGAAGGAAAGTTTACATTAAACTCTGGGCAGGGTTGTCAGTGCCTTAACTGGTAAAACCAAGTCATAATGCAAATGTATATGCACCTCATCCTTTACAAATACCCTATGTACACAAAATAAAAATTTCCAAACTTTCTCCTTTGAGCAGGAATGGTGAGTTTAATACAAAAACCTGAAGTTTTTCCTTATTGATGGAAAAGGAGAGTTATTGTTTGGATAGCAAATGATCTCACCAAATTATTGAAGGTGGGGACCTGCACAGAATATGAAATCTGCATATTCTTGAAGGCTGTCACTCATGATTCCCCCAGAGAGCCACAGTGTTGTGGAGTTGAGATCAGTTGGCTTCCTGAGTATGGACAGTGTGTGGTGTGCACAGAGGCTGTGGTGACATATTCTGCAGATTGCTATATGGTTTCAGCCAGCCTTTTTGCCTCTGTCGCTGCACCCACAGCCAGGGGCGAGGGTCATGTGAGTACCTATGGCTACGGGTTTAATCTCACTAATGAGTGTGTGTTTATCTTTTCTTAAACTTGCTAGTTTACTAGGTAAATAAGCACAATTTGAACAGAAAGTGTGCAAATTTTGGAGAAAAGTGACACCAACGAAGATAACTTGAGGAGAGAGGTAGGCAGGTAATTAGCTTTCCCCTTCTAGATAAGCGCTGTGTAAGACAGCACAAAATGAGACCAGAGCAGAGTTTCCAGCACATAGAGTATTAAAAGAAAGGATAAATGAATGGATACTATTAGCTTTATGCCTTAGAGCATAAACAGCAAATAATTTTCTATACTTCAAGTCCAAGGCATTTTCTTTCTGTGTTTCAAGTATAGGGTAATGATTCTCAGCTAGGGGCTATCCTATTCAAGACACACAGAAAGATTTTGGCAAAGTGCATATCCCTGGAGTGAGTTAGGATTGAATGGATTAGAAGTTCTGAAGAGGCCAGTTGTTTGTGGAATGAAAATGTACCAGTTATTCTGATACTCACCTTCTGTTCACACAGCCTCACAGGTGAGAATGCTGGGTTAAACAGGATAGCTTCAGACAACATACTATCTTTAGGAATAAATTAGAATCTGAAAAACAGACAAACAACGAATAGCAAATCAACTTTCTTCCAGCTGATTTTGGCATGCCTCAGTGTGCCTTTAGAAAACTGGGCTTATTATAGAACTTACAACGCTGATTTGAAATGTTTTATTACGTCTGCCTCGTAGGCTAAACTCCAAGTGTTGCGCTCACACAAAAAACAGAATCCATTGATAAACTAAATAGGCCTAATAAAACATTTTATTAAATTTTTTATTTTAAAGCATTTACTTCTGAGGGGTCAAAAGTTGGTGTAACCTAATTCAAAGTGCTTACCTCTTAAGAGGTGGCATTTAGAAATAGAGAGGTAAATAATTCATTAATATATTTACCATTTTTGATATGTGCATACATATGAAACAGTTTAGAATGTAGTTTCTTAAAGATGCTGCTTTCAATGTAAACCAGATTTTCTGTTATTAAAAACTACTGTACAGAATTTTATGTTTATATTTGATGATTGTAGCCTTTTTATCTTTTATACTTTTTCTAGTCAATCCACATACAATACATATAGAATTGGCTTTTAAAATGCTTGATCCTTTCTAAGGTAAGAACAGTTACATTAATTTTAGGGTTTATCCTACAAACTATCTCATAAAGAAATACTCTAGCACTTCTCTAACCTCACCAGACTCAAACTAGGCATGTACTCAGGCAAGTGACTTTCCCCCGAATTATTTCAGTCAAATGTTTATCCCTCAGGATATAGAGGGGAAGACTGATTATATTATATGTTTGTAATCTTATCTATAATTATTTTGTTTAGGAGCGTAAGAAATAATACTTAGGAGAAACAAAGTTGTTCATGTTATAAAAGCAAAGTAATTTTGTTACATGTGTTTATTAAATTTGCTAAGGTTAGACTACTCCTATGATCTGAAAGTCTGTGTACCGCCAAAATTTGTATGCTGTAATTTACTCATTAATGTGACAGTATTAGCAGGTAAGGCCATTAGGAGGATGGAACCCTCCTAAATAAGATTAGTTTGCTTATTAAGCAGGCCCCAGAGAACTGTCTTCCCCTTCCACCATGTGAGAACAGTGAGAAAGTACTACCTATGAAAGAGAAAGTGAGCCCTCACTAGACATTAAATCTGCAAGTACCTTGCTCTTGGACGTCCCAGTCTCCAGAACTGTGACAAAAAGATTTTTGTCATTTATTAATTACCTAGTGTTAAAACGCACGCCTACGCTCTGAATGAAGACACCCCCAAACAGGCTTTGTGTGAGCAACATGGACGTTCATTCATCGGGGGTGATGTTGGGCTGAGTCCGAAAATGGAGTCAGCAGAGGGCGGAGGGATAGGAGTTGGTTTTATAGGTTTGGGGTAAACAGTGGAAGTTACAGAAGTAAGTTTAGGGCGCTTTTTGCAAGATGGGAGGGGGTCGTAGGTTTGCAAGCTGGGAGGGAGTCCTAGAGTGTGGAGTCACAAGGCTGACCAAGGTCCCTTACAAAGTCCAATGGCCTTGTCAATTGAGTCAGGAATAAGAAACAATAGAATAATGTCTCAGGTTAGTTAGGCGCCACAGGGGTTGATTATCTTCCTTCCAGCTACTTCAGGTTTTCTAATTCTGGAATGCCCTCCAGAGGTGTACGTGCGGGTCATGGGGTCACCATGCCGTCCACTGCGCGGTCAGACCTCACACCTACTGTATGATATTTTGGTAAAGAAGCCTAATGACCTAAAGCAATTACAATATACTAAACTGTCACCTTGTGGGCAGAAGGGATTAACTTATAATGCTGCTAATATTGGTCATTTCAGAAGAAAAATTGACTATGAAGGAATTTGAACAGTATGGTTAAGTTTACAGATTACATGCTATTATAGTGTATGTAGCTGATAAAATAAGTTATATTTAAATATAATACATATGTATCATAATCTAATTGCTGTTTTTACTCACACACACTCACATGCAGAATGCTGACGTTATCATAACCATAACAATTGTTTTTTTATGAAAGTAGTCATTCACATCAGAACTTCAAAACCCACAAAATCATTGAATTAAAACCCGGGAGCTGCCTTATAGAACAGTTAATTAAACATCAGCATTTTGCAGATGTTGAAAGGTGTATAGAGATGGTAAGGAAGTTGGCCAAATGACCAAATAAACTGTAATTTAAGGGACAGTAATAGTATGTATTAGAACTTGAACAACATGTAATGATTTGGAACATAAAAAGTTACGGAGGAGATTGTCATAATTATTTAAAAGTATCTGTTTGCCTTTTTCCATTAGTTTGACATTTTTGTTTCTTGTAATTACAGAGGATTTCATACATTTGCCAAATGCTTTAACCTTTTCTCCAGCTTCCCTGTGGCTGTGTAATCATGTTTTCCCTCCTTTCACTTGTCCTGTCCTTGAATATGCAGTGATCGACCTTTGCTGGCAGTGGCTGTAACATTTGATTTGAAAGTCTTTGTGTTACACAAGGCATATTCCAATCTACTCCTCCTAGAGGTCATGTCTCAGTGTCCCTCTGGGTTTCTTTCTGTCTCTGTGTGTCCTGACAGTCATCGCTCTGCACACCGATGCCAGTTATTCTTCCAGGAATTGATGTAGTTCTGGAAGGAGTGTGTCCCCATTCATTTCTGTATTTTTGAGAAATTAAGTAAAAACTTGGGCAAGGATTAGTTATGAATTGTGAAAACATCTGTTTATATGATACATAATGTTTTGCAAACAGCACTTTCTCTGGACTAAAGTTTTTACCACCTGAAAAACAAGGCTTGGAGTGTTTACCCTGTGAACCTTTATGAAGAATAGAGACAGTGATGAGCACTCAGCCAGGGCTCAAAGACTAGCAGAAAATCTCTATCTCTGTACCCTTTTCTTCTCCCATTGCTGCCTTTCCCCCTTCTTTTATGTTTTCTTGTGCTCTGAGTGCAGTGAGTTGTGCAATAATTAGCACAAGAATATCAGAGAGCAGCAGAATGAAGGGCGGATTGATGGCAATAGCAAATGGCTGCAGTGGTATTTAGTGACTACATTATAGGTGTGATGTAATGAAGGCCTGGCTACAGCAGGGGAAATGAAAATGGAAGCCTGAAGGGAAAACTGTGAGATAAAAAGCAGAGATAAAACTAGCAAGGCTTGAAGTTTAACAAGAGAAAATTTTGTAATTTAGACTAGTGTTTAGACTAAGAATATAAAATAGAGATCAGAGAGAAAACAAGATTTTGTTGTGTCTATTTTTTTATTTGAACAAATATTTTTGAGTGCCAACAGGTACCATGCCCCCTCTCCATGGTGCTGGGAGACAATAATGTATAAAGGCAAAGAAATCCTTGCCTTCACCTACCTTGTATCCAACATCAGTGGTCCACAAACATCTATTGTAAAGGTCCAGATAGCAAGTATGTCGGTTTCCATGGGCATAGGTCTCTACCTTTGTAGCACTAAATCAGCCAACAACGCAGCATGTAGGCTTTTCAATTAAACTTTTGTTTATGGACACTAACATTTAATTGTATATTATTTTCATGAATACACCATGAAATACTATTTCTCTGTTGATTTTTTTTCTCTAACCAGTTGAATATACACAAAAACACTATGATCCCACAGGCTGCTGAAAAGCAGGCATTGGGATGGATTTATCAGGCAGCCCTAGTGCAATAATCTGGATTGTGCACTCCACATGAGAAGTTTGATTTAGCTCAGAATGAGTTTGAATGCTGTGGGACACTCTTGTCTAGAAAATATTTGGAAGAGTAGAAGCAGAGGTGGAAGGGGTAGGATTTGGGGCCATACATGTAGAGTTAGAAATCAAGCACAGAAGTGTTCAAAACACAGAAGAGGAACTAAGTACAGACACAGAAAGTTGAGTACAGGGACTTAAATTTTCACTAGAACCTAAAAAACCAACTGATTTGCATTCCAATTAAATTCAAAATAGATTCCAGAGAAGGAAAATCAGGCTAATATTTTATAGAGAAGAAAAAATACTTTTTGAAAGTAAGACATACAATTTGATATCAAGCAATTCACTCAGAGATCAATAATATTTAAAACAATTTTAAATTCACGTTATTTTTTGCTTTCAACCTCTCATAGTGCCACATGAAAAGACATCAAATACATCAAAAGAGAGGAAAAAACAGCATCACCATTGGCTGCTAAGCACTCTGATCTATATTTTAGACCTTAGAATAAAACTGAGAAAATCTAGCATATCATGAAGTATTTTTGAATAAGAATCAGTTAACTCTTTCCTATGTTTTTAAGAACATCATTTTCATCCTAATATTTCTTATTATTTCAGCATAGATGCCTGTATAATTTTTAAATTATTAGTTTATTAAAACTTGTGATGATATTCTTTATTACCACATAATGGCTTATTCAATTTTTTTTCTGAAAGCAATATTATTAGTTCATGATAGTTTTTCAATTTTTAGTCATTTCAGACATGCCCCTTTCCCTCTTTCTCAATATATAAATTGTTTGCAAATCTGTAAACAGTACTCATCAATGCTGATCTAACATTGTAGAGGTTGTGGCCCCGTTGGATATTATATACATTCACTCCTCTTGGATAATCAGTAACCTCTATCACCCTGAGTTTAACTGAAGGCCAGTAGAAAAGTAATATAAAAGTCCTAATTTCTACTAATCTCTTCTTGGCTGAGAGCTACCAGTGTCAGATATATACATTCACTCCTCTTGGATAATCAGTAACCTCTATCACCCTGAGTTTAACTGAAGGCCAGTAGAAAAGTAGTATAAAAGTCCTAATTTCTACTAATCTCTTCTTGGCTGAGAGCTACCAATGTCAGATGTGAAAGTAAAATATTTTATATTCATTCTGTCTTTTTAGATGTGGTTGCCCCTTATGAAGTGGTTTTGGAAAATAATGGAGGGGATGAATGGAAAAGAGAGTAAAATTAAAGTTTGTGTAAAACCAATGTTAAAAATTAAAACTGGAAAGAATTCTTATAAATCCTATTAGTAACTTACAGTTACTTTTAAGACTGACTTAAATATAATTAGGAGAAAATAATCCCCCCACTTAAAAATTTAGAAGCACCAAGTTTTAAAACTCTACATGTTGCTTAATGAAGACTTACATAATACATTCTGCAATCATCACTGTACAAATGATGACTGAAGGGGTAGTTGTGACTTAAGGCCTAATTATATCTCTCTTGCCAAAGGTCACTGTGAGCTTTCAGTCTATCATGAATGCAATTTCCTGTAAAGACCACACCATCTGTAAAAACCCTGATGCCATATTTCTAATCTTCCCTGACTCTTGCACTATTGGGACATTATATGTTCTGGAAAATTTAGTAGTTCTCTTGAATGCCTCAATATAAATCCACACTGACACTAGCACCTTTGGCTGAGAATCATGACCAAATCATGACCAAGTCATGATTCTAGGTTTGCAGTTTGTGGAGTTGAGCCAATGAAGTCTGATTTATGCCTAATTAGAAAGAGGCTCTCACTTCAGTTGCCAAAGAAAGCACAAATAAAAGGAATACATACATAAAATTTAAAAAAATTATTTAGCAAACAAATCCTTTCTGATATGCTGTATATTTCCTCCTGTATATTAAAATCATCATTTTTTCATCTCACTTTGATATAAATCTTTATGTTACTAAAAGCCTCTCTTTCTTTGAAGCACATTTGAAAGGGAAGCTTAAGCAATAGTCTAAAGATTTACCAAAGTAAAACAGTTTTTAATAAAGTTGGATTAATTGCCAATATGGATAGGATTTATTTGTTTAAAAAAAACGCACAAAACTGTTGATTTCCAAGAAAAAAATCTACAGATTATATATTTCCTTATAAGATAATTAATGTTTGTTACCCAAATTATCTTTTTATTATATTTTAAATTCCTTAAGATAAGAAGATTAGCAATATCCAGATTTATTATACCAAATACACTTCATCAGTTGCCAAAATATTAAACAAAAATAAGTATGGGAAGGTTTTATTTGAACTATTACAAGACCAAACATCTAGGAGGCAGGCAAAATTGTAGAATATCCACACTACCCTTAGAGAGAAACCATTCAGGCCTTATGAGAGGTAGTGCTTTTACATTAAGGCTGCATATTTTTATATGACTAGGGCTCTTAGTGTTAAATTTAAACCTGTTTAATCTCTTAGGTCTAATAGAAAAAGCAACTATTACTTTTTGGGAAAGACAACTTTCGTTTATAAGAGTATGGCTCTCAATGTTAAATTCAATGTAATTAATCTCTTAGGTCTAATTAAATAAAAACAAATATTATTACTTATTGGGAAAGACTTAACTTTTGTTTAGCATGAATTGTTTGTTACAATATGCCGTAGACATTTTATGTCATATATGTATACAAACAAGAAATTTGAGTAATAGGAATTTTAGAGGAAACGAAAACATATCTATCGTGATGGATAATTTCATGGGTCAGTTTGACTGGGCTATAGGATGCCCAGATATTTGGTTAAAGATTATTCTGAGTATGTCTGTGAGGGTGTTTCTGGATGAGAGTAACATTGTAATCAGTAGACTAAGTAAAGCATATTACCTTTCTCAATGTGGGTGCTTCTCTTTCAATCCACTGGAGGCCTGAACGGAATGAAAGGCAGAGTAAGGGAAGATTCACTCTCACTACTTGACTGTCTTCCAAGTGAGACATCAATCTTCTTCTGCCTTTGGACTTGCTCTGGAACATACACCAGCTATGCTGGCTCTCAGTCCTTTGGACTTGGACTGGAACTATACCATCTGTTCTCTTACATCTCCATCTTCATGACTGTGCATCTTAGGACAGCCTGCATTACAGATTATAGTGTATTCTAATACATTATAACAAATATTTCTCTCTCTCTCGTATATATATATGTGTATATACATATATATATATATATAAAATGTGTATACACATATATTTTTGTTCTGTTTCTGTGGAGATCACAAACTAATGCACATATTTTGAGTCTTTTCAAATATATTTTATTAGTTTAATTAATATCATTAATATTAGTTCTGTTTTTAATAAGTATTAATAATTATGTAATGAGAAATCTAATGCTTTCCATAAAGAGCATCTCAGAAATATTTTGAGTATTTCTACAAGTATGTAATTTAGAGATTGTTTAAAGAACCATGGGACTAGAAGTGGCCCTTGATGGAGAATAATAGTCACATTGTTTCACAGGGTTATGTTTATCTTGCCTAGATGCTCCTAAACAGAAAACCCAATTTAAGAAGGAGGATTTAAATCAGATTTTTAAAATTATACATCTATTTTAAAGCTCATTCACCTTTTAATTTAATTTTATTATTGTATTTTTCCTTTAGTTATTGCATTACAAGTGGTATTTCGTTACATGAGTAATTTTTTTTTCTTTTTTGAGGTAGAGTTTTGCTCCTGTTGCCCAGGCTGGAGTGCAATGGTGCGATCTCGGCTGACTACAACTTCCGCCTCCCAGGTTCAAGGCATTCTCCTGCCTCAGCCTCCCTAGTAGCTTGGATTACAGGCATGGGCCAGCACGCCCAGCTAATTTTTTGTATTTAGTAGAGACAAGGTTTCACCATGTTGGTCAGGCTAGTCTCAAACTCCTGACCTCCGGTGATCCACCCACCTTGACCTCCTAAAGTCCTGGGAGTACAGGTGTGTACCACCACGCTTGGCCATGAGTAAGTTCTGTAGTGGTGATTTGTGAGATTTTGGTGCAACCATCACCTGAGCAGTATACACAGAACCATATTTGTAGTCTCTTATTCCTACCCCCCATCTCATTCTTCCCCCTTAAGTCCCCAAAGTCCATTGTGTCATTCTTATGCCTTTGTGTCCTCATAGCTTAGCTCCTACATATCAGTGAGAACATACAATGTTTGGTTTTCCATTCCTTGGTTACTTCATTTACAGTAATAGTCTTCAGTCTCATCCAGGTCACTGCAGATGCTGTTAATTCATTTCTTTTTATGGCTGTGTAGTATTCCATCATATATATATATATATATATATATATATATATATACTACACACACACACACACCACAGTTTCTTTATCCACTCCTTGATTGATGGACATTTGGGTTGGTTCTATAATTTTACAATTGTAAATTGTGCTGCTGTAAACATGCGTGTGCAAGTACCTTTTTTTGAATAATGACTTCTTTTCTTCTGGCTAGGTACCCAATAGTGGGATTACTGGATCAAATGGTAGTTCTACATTTAGTTCTTTAAGGAATCTCCATACTGTTTTCCATAGGGGCTGTACTAGTTTACATTCCCCCCCAGCAGTGTAGAAGTATTCCCTGTTCACCACATCCACACCAACATCTACTGTTTTATTTTTATTTTTTTGTTTATGGCCATTCTTGCAGGAGTGAAGTGGTATTGCCTTGTGGTTTTGATTTGCATTATCCTGATCATTACCGATGTTAAGCATTTTTTCATACGTTTGTTGTCCATTTGTATATTTTCTTTTGAAAATTGTCTGTTCATGTCCTTAGCCCACTTTTTGATGGGATTTTTTTAAATTGATTTGTTTGTGTTGTAGATTCTAGATATTAGTGCTTTGTCATATGTATAGATTATGAAGATTTTCTCCCACTCTGTGGATTGTCTGTTTTCTCTGCTGACTGTTCCTTTTGTCATGCAGAAGCTCTTTAGTTTAATTAGGTCCCAGCTATTTATCTTTGTTTTTATTGCATTTGCTTTCGGGTTCTTGGTCATGAAATCCTTGCCTAAACCCATGTCTAGAAGGGTTTTTCCATTGTTATCTTCTAGAATTTTTATAGTTTCAGGTCTTAGGTTTAAGTATTTATTCATTGATGGACACTTTGGTTGATTTCATAACTTGGCTGTTGTCAACAGTGCTGCAATTAACATGGAAATACAGGTATCTCTTTGACATACTGATTTCAAATCTTTTGGTAAAATACCCAGAAATGGAATTGCTTGATCTTATAGTAATTCTATTTTAATTTTTGGAGGAAACTCCATATGTTTTCAATAATGGCTGTCCAGCAGTATACAAGGGTTTCTTTTTGACCAGCAGTATACAAGGGTTTCTTTTTTTACATTCTAAGCAAAACTTATTTTTTTATTTTATTTGATAATAGTCATTCTAATAGGTGTGAAGTGCTATCTCATTCTGTTTTTAACTTGCCGCTCCCAAAAGAATAGCAATGTTGAACATTTTCTTCATGTATATTAGCCATTTCTATGTCTTCTTTTGAGAAATGTCTATTCATTCTTGCTCATTTTAAAATTGTTTATTTATTTGTATAAATTTAAGGGGTACAAGTGAAGTTTAGTTCCATAGACATATTCTGCAGTGGTTAAGTCTGGGCTTTCAGTATAACAATCACTGAAATAATACACATTTTACTAATTAAGTAATTTCTCATTCCTCACCTTCCACCTACCCACCCACAATTCCAAGTCTCCAACAACTATTATTCCACACCTTATATTCATGTGTACATGTTACTAAGCTACCACTTATAAATGGGAACGTGCTGTATTTGACTTTCTCATTCTGAGTTATTTCACTGAAATAATGGCCTTCAGTTCCATCCATGTTGTTGCAATAGACATTATTTCATTCTTTTTTATTGTTGACTAGTATTCATATTTTCTTTATCCAATCATCGATTGATGGACACTTAGGTTGATTCCGTATCTTTGCTATTGTGAACAGTGCTGCAATAAACATACTGGTGCAGGTATCATTTTGATATAAACATTTATTTGCCTTTGGGTAGATACCCAGTAGCAGGATTGCTGGGTTGGGTGCTAGTTCTATTTTTAGTTCTTTGGGAAATTTCTATATTTTTTAAATAGAGATTGTACTCATTTACTTTTCGCCAACAATGTATAAACATTCCCTTTCCCCCCACATCCTCACTGTCGTCTGTTTTTTTTTTTTTTTTTAATATTAGGCATTCTGACTGGTGTAAGATACTATCTCATTGTGGTTTTAATTTGCATTTCTCTGATGATTAGTGATCCGGAGCTTTTTTACAAATAGCTCTTTCTATGTCTTGTTTTGAAATATGCCTATTCATGTCCTTTGCTCACTCTTTAATGCAGTTATTGAATTTTTGTTGTTGTTGCTCTTGAGTTGTTGGAATTGACTTATAAATTCTAGATATCAGTTTTCTGTTGATATGTAGTTTGCAAATATTTTCTCCGTTTCTGTAGGTTGCCTGTTCAATCTGTTAATTATTTCTTTTGCTATGCAGAAGCCTTTTAGTTTAATTAAGGCTGTACTTTCATTTTCATTGCTTGTGCTTTTGAGGTTTTTTTTTTTAAGCTATAAATTCTTTGCCTAGACCAATGTCCAGAAGATTTTCTTCTAGTATTTCTATAGTTTCAGGTCTTATATTTGAGTCTTATCCATCTTGAGTTGGTATTTGTATGTAGGTAGAGACAGGAGTCCAGTGTTATTCTTCTGTATATGGTAATTTGATTTTCCCACCACCATTTATTGAAAAGGGTGCCCTTTCCCCAGTGTATGTTCTTGTTGATTTTTTCAAAGAACCATTGGTTGTAGATAATCGGCTTTTTACTTTTCTGGGTTCTTTATTCTGTTCTATTCAACTTTGCTTCTGTTTTTATGCCAGTATCATGATGTTTTGGCTACTATAGCCCTGTAGTATAGTTTGATATCAGGTAATATGATGCCTCCAGCTTTGTTCTTTTGCTTAGAATTGCTTTGGCTATTTGGGCACCTTTTTGGTTCTAATTCTGTGAAAAATTATGTTGGTATTTTAATAAAAATTGTATTAAATCTGTAAATTTCTTTGGGCAGTATAGTCATTTTAATTCTCTTAATCCTTGAGCATGAGATGTTTGTTCATTTATTTGTCATCTACAATTTCTTCCACCAGCATTTTGCAGTTTTCCTTGTAAAGACTTTTATCTTCTTAATTATATATATTCCTAGGTATATAATTTCTTTGTAGCTATTGTAAATGGGATTACCTTCTTGATTTGGTTCTAATCTTAGCTTGATTGTTATTGAAGTATAGAAATACCACTGATTTTGCATGTTGACTTTGTATACTGAAAGTGTACTTAATAAATTTATAAAAGCATTTTCAGAAGAGTCTTCAACATTTTCTAAGTATAAGAGCTTCTCCATTTCCAAGTCAGGTTATTTATTTCTATAGAGTAGTTTGAGTTCTTATACATTTTGTATATTAATCTCTTCTCAGATATATAGCTGACAAATATTTTCTTCACTTTGTAGATTGTCTCATCAACTGTTAAGACTTGTCTTCTGTCCTAACATGACCTGTCCTGGAAATTTTTTTTTTTTTGTCTATGCTTGAGAGGTATGTATAGTCTGTTGCTGTTTTATTGAATGTTTTGTTTATGTCTGTGAGATGCATTTGATCTATTCTTCTAGGCTAATGTTTCCTTATTAATTTTTGTCTGGATAATCCGTCCACTATTGAAAGTGGTAAATTGAAGTCCCCTACCATTATTGTACTGCAGTCTGTCTCTTCCTTCTCATTCCTTACCATTTGCTTTATGTATTTAGTTGCTTCACTGTTGGATTTATAATTTTCATTTATTTTCTGTTTATAATTCATTTTAGTAAGTGATTTGCTCGTTTTTTTGCATTTAATCTTTTTAATGACTCAAAGAAATATATTCAAGACTACAAACCTTTTTACTTTGGGCCGTATCTTTGGATAAAGAGCTTTAAACAAAGCACAGTGTTTGCACAGTGCTGATTAGTTACGTTAAGCAATACATACCAAAATTATCTCTAATTTCTATCGTAATTTTCCTTTAACAATTGAATAAGTTACAACTTTATTTAGTCTCTATGTCAGCAAAATATCAGGACATATGTAAATTACATATACTTGCTTAGGCAGTTTTAATTAAAGCTATTAGAAAAATAATATAATTAAGACTACTTTTGGGAATGCATAATTATCTTTTAATTCAATAATAAATTCTTAATGTTTTTGGTCTTTTTTTTTTTTTTTTTTTTTTTTTTTGAGATGGAGTCTCACTCTGTCACCCAGGCTGGAGTGCAATGGCTCAATCTGGGCTCACTGCAATCTCCACTTCTCAGATTCAAGCAATTATCCCCTTTCTTTCTCTGCTTTTTTAAATTTTTAAAATCTTTTCTCTTTCTCCCTTCCTAAATTTGTTTCTTTCTTGGTTGAGAAGGAGAATGAAAATTAAATACACTAGCAATTTTCTCCCAGGTTTATTTCATTCTTTCAAAGCAAAGCAGATGACCCACCAGTCCGTATTTTGCCCTTTCCTCCAAATTTTGATGGAGCTCTGGAGAATCCAGGTCAATGGTAGTTGATTAGAGTGGGATCAGAACGTTCATTTTGGTCCTGAAAAGTAGGATTTATTTTTGGCTCTGAAGAACAAGAACAACTTTGGCTGAGTGATCAGCATTCATCGCCAGAGATTTTGAAAGCATCAAAAAAAAAAAAAAAAGTCTTCTTGCATTGACTTCTAATATTGATTTTAAACCAAATCATAATAACATGCCAGTTGGTAAAATTTTCAATCTACTTTTGACCTATACCACTCAGAATTTTAATTTTTAAATTAAGATATAAGTAAAAACATAGAAAAATAAGGCTGTGAGCACAGAAGAAGGAGAATACACTAGACTATGAACACTTAAGCTTCTTGGAAGAGCAAATAGATGAGTGGAATCAGTAACCGTTCTCTCTGGCAGATGTCCAGTAGAGCCCTAAGCTCCATGGGTCAGAGGAAAGCCCATAGCCAACATAAGCACTGATGAAAGCCAGTAACATACTGCTGACCTTATAAAACTTGCCATTTATTAAACAGGACTAAATAAAGCATAATGGTCCATTTTATGTTATGTTTAGATTCCTATGAATGCTTCCTTTTTTATGCCTTGTGAGTAAATTTTCTTCAGATACTCACAATGCTTGATGGCTCTAATCCTTGATATTATAAGATTTTTCTAGTCTTTGAGGCAGCTGTTTAGATACATAGATGACACTAGGTCTATTTAGCTATAAATTGTTGATTTATTTGTCCATCCTTCCATTTTTTTTAAAGCTTTGTTCAGATAATATGGAAACTCCACATTATTATTCTCCTCTTTTTAAATTACAAGATATAGGTATATCATAAAGCTTAGGATGATCCCTATTTCAGATGGGTGTTATTAGGTATCTATATATAAACTATTCTAGTGTGAATAAAATTAACTTTTCTATGTCTCAAACAGTATCATTAATTCTCCATATATATATATATTCACCCAAGTAAAATAATGTATGTTATGTAATGTGGTGGAAATACATTCTTTACATGAAATTATTTCAGTATAATATTTTAATCATATAATATGTAAGATTTATATAATAATAAATATAAGCACTAAATTTTTACATATATTTTATTTTTAATTATTAAATGTTGTTGATGCTATTACTACCAAAAGTGAAAAATCTGCTATTCCCATTTTATGCTAATTTTTATTTGTTCCATTTTTCTGACATAAGGTCTATGTAATCCTTGAGAAGTTAAATTAACTGATATATTCAGATACAATAAAAATCAGAAACACAGAATGTTTAATTTCCCCAGCCGCAGCTGCTGGTCTGCACATTTAGTGGATAACCCAAGTTGGCACAATCAGAACGTAATCCTTAGCCATACTATGATTTGTCTGATCTCTTTTTTTAAATTGTTCTCCTTCTCTATCTCACCAACCCTATGAATCCTCTTTACTTCCTGCCCCTGATAGTTCTTCAGAAGAAAGGATGTTAGCCCAGATCTGCTGGTGATACATGTCCACGATGTGTGTAAAAATATAACAAGGATCAGAGGAAATATCAGAACCAATAAGGTCTAGATGAATTTATCTGAGCATCTAAATCCAGCTCTGCCTTATGACACCTCTAGATTTTTCAGGTGTGTGAGCTAATTCATTTATTTAATAATTTTGAAAGAGCCATTTTAAATTAGATTTTCTTTTCCTTATATGGGAGAGAATACTACTTACTGGAAACAGTAACTGAAGAGCATTTGATAATTGCTTATGCTTTGTGATGACTGTCTTTCTGTCTTTTCACACAAACACAAAACAAATACTTTTAAGAGAAGACTAAAATACTTTGGTTCATGGTATGGTTTTAATGACGATATCCTCCCCAAAACTCATGTTGAAACTTAATCCCCAATGCAGCAGTATTAAGAAGTGTGGCCGTGAGCAGTGATTAAGTCATTAGGGTTCCACTTTCTTGAGTGGGATTAGCACAATTATAAAAAGAGCTTGAGTTTGCCCCAAAAGATTTGATGGACACTTTTTCAAGCTGCACATAAAACTAAATGTAAAATGAGCTAGAGGAGAAAGTATATTAGTAAAGGTAGGAAAACTTTACTATTATTAAACTTTACTATATAAAACTAATAGATCATACTGTGATTTCATAACACATACACACAAAGGAAACAAATTTAAAAGAAAATTATCAATAAGCACTTAAACAGAGCTTCAAAAAATATTAGCAATATTTGACCTGGCCTTTGAAAGATGGGTGGGATTTCCATAGCACACGTGGAAGAATGGCTTTCTAAGCAAGAGAACCAGTAAACTACAGCATAAAGACACTGAAATGCATGGTGTGTTTGTGTGGCATCAGCGTTTTGATGATCCTGGTGTAAAGTTTTGTGGGAGTTAGGTTAGGAAAGATTGAGAAGAATGTATCCTTCAAGTCAAGAGTAACCTGATTCGATCATTTCACATTATATACGTGTATCAAAATATCACACTGTACTCATAAATATGTTCAACTATTATGTGTCAATTAAAAATAATAATAAGGTCGAGTGCCTTGGCTCATGCCTGTAATCTCAGTACTTTGGGAGGCCGGGGTGGGTGGATTATTTGAGGTCAGGAGTTCGAGATCAGCTTGGCCAACATAATGAGACCCTCGTCTCTACTAAAAATACAAAATTAGCTGGGCATGGTGGTGCGTGCCTGTAATCCCAGCTACTTGGGAGGCTGAGGCAGGAGAATCGTTTGAACCCGGGAGGGAGAGGTTGCAGTGAGCTGAGATCACACCACTGCAATCCAGCCTGAGAGACTGAATGCCACTGCACTCCAGCCTGAGAGACAGAGTGAGACTCTGTCTAAAAAAAAACAAAAAGCAAAAAAACTCACAAATAGAATAATAATATAAGCAAAGACAACATGAGAAATGAAGTCACATGACGGGGCTAATTCTAGTGTCAGCAAAAAGGCTGGGTCAGAAATGGAGAGATAAGGAATGAGTATGAGGTGGCTCAGAAGTGAAGGTGAAAGATGATGCAAAGGCAATGGGAATGAGGACAAACAAGATTATCAGTATCTGGAGGAGCAAGGAGGAAAGAGATAATGAGTCTGAAATCAGTCAGTAACCTTGTCTTACAGGATTGTGCAGGCAAAGAACATGGAAGAGAGAGTTTTCAGAGAAAATGTTCAGATTTATACTTACTGAGTTCAAGGCACAGTGCACAGTGTATTGGATTGTCACTTCCTCATCTAGATTCCCAAGATTTGAACCCTGGCTCCACCACTTACTTACTATTTATCAAGCAATGGACAAGTCTCTCAAATTCTGTGCCTCAATTTCCTCATCTGTAAAAAGGGGAATAATGTTTTCTCTACATTTCAGAGTTGTTTTGAGTATTAAATAACATAATTGGCTGTAGCTACTATTATTATTATTTTATAGAAATGGTTAATCATCAGTTATATAGTTGATAGCTTTTGTTTCTCACAGATCCATAAAAAGTATGATCAAATATAAAGTAAATAACATTAAGAATTTTAATTTGTACAAGTCTTTATATATGTACATATTACCTTTTCAGATAATAAAAAGTAATTGTTTAATTACTTTAAATTTAATTTGTACAACCCTTTATATATACATACTTATTACCTTTTAAGATAAACAAGTAATTGTGGGTGTTGCCATTGAAAGTAATGCTTTTATTCCACAATTGCTTTTATTCCAACCTAATATAATTCTACAGTATCTTTATTAATATATAACATATGTATTTATCGGTTTGTAACATATACATATTTAATTTGAACATGTTGCTTTTTTCTGAATAAATAATTCTGCATTCTCAACTTGTAATCAGAATTATTTGGTTTGAGATATCTTTGCCTTGCTCTGTAGCTGACATCTTCAGAAACTCAGTTGGAATGGTTAGATAATAAAGGCAAGTTGCTCAAATTAGAATATATAGCTGCTGTGTGTGTGTGTGTGTGTCTGTGTGTCTGTGTGTATGTGTGTGTGTGAAAGAGAGAAAGAACACAGGCTGAACTTTTTCTCCTCCTCTCATGCTAGCATGACATCTTTATAGCTCACTTCATATTAAGGCAGCAGATTTTATCTCTTAGCTGATTTTTTCTTTCTTTCTTTGGGTTTGTTTTTTATGTCCCAATGAAGAACATTATGCTTTACTATATCCTAATGAACAATATTATGTTTATGTTGCTATTTCTTTATTCGTACATTTTAGACCTTATCTACTTTTACTTACTGCCATGGTATGTTAGGATTGTATGTATTATATGACATATGTAATACATTACATATTATTACATCATGTCTGGGGATTCCTGAGAATTCAGTTCTTTAAACTCATCTTGCCACTTCCCTTCACCCATCTTCCCAATAGAGGTAACATCTATCTAGATAATTCTATTAAGTATAAAGTATTAGCATTGTTATATAAATATTATTCATTGTAGATTAAATAATATATTATGAATGATTTTTAAATTTTTTCATTGCTATATAATATTTTTACAAATTTATAGGATTCATGTAATATGTTGTTACATGCACAGACTAAGTAATGATCAAGTGAGAGTACTTTGAGTGTTCATTCCCTGGAGTATGTAGCATTTCTATGAGTTGGGAACATTTCAAGTTTCTCTTTTAGCTACTTTGAAATACACAATACATTGTTGTTAACTATAGTCATGCTACTCTACTCTGGTACTAAACATTATAATTTATTTCTTCTATTTAACTGTGTGTTTATTCCCATTAATCAATATCTCTTTATTCCCTCCCCACAATCCTCCCCACACATTCATACTTTCTAGCCTCTGGTGTCTTTCATTCTACTCTCTACCTCCATATAGGATTCACTTTCTTAGCTCACATGTGTGAGTAAAAGCATGTGATATTTGTCTTTCTGAGCTTAGCTTATTCCACTTAATATAATGTCCTCTGGGTACATCCAGGTTGCTGTGAATGACAGAATTTCATTCTTTTATATGACTGAATAGTATTCCATTGTGTAAACAGAAATGGAAATTATATAACACTGTTTCTTTATACATTCATCCACTGATGAACACTTAGGTTGATTCCATAGCTTCGCCATTGTGAATAGTGCTGTGATTAACACGGTGGTTCAAATATCACTTTGATATACTGATTTATTTTCCTTTGTGTAAATATCCAGTAGTAGAATTGCTGAGTAGTATAGTAGTTCTGTTTTGATTTTTCTGAGAAATTTCCATACTGTTTTTCATAGTGTCTGTACTAATTTACATTCCCCAAAACAGTGATATACTGTGAATGACTACTTTTCTTTTAAACTTATTGAAGTTTTAAAATCTTTCACCTATTTTGTAATATGTGTGTATAAACTTATTTTTCTTGATTTATTAATTGTGCCTCCCCTCTTCCCCAGAAATATCCTTCTCTCGATACTTCATCTTTCTGTCTTTCTGCTCCAATGTGGACTGTTTTATCTCAATCAGTGTTACACAAGTATCTTCAGACTCTCCTATGATGTATGTGTTGCTTTTTTTTTTAATTCTGTTGTCTATAATTCCAATGATAAACGCTTACTATTTTCAGAGAAGATTTATGTAATACACACTCAACCTTCTATAAGCTATCTTAACTTTATTTTATTATTCTGGAATAAACTGTATGTCTATTTTTTTTTTAAATTACACTTTAAGTTCTGGGATATATGTGCAGAATGTGCAGGTTTGTTACATAGATATACACATGCCATAGTAGTTTGCTGTACCCATCAACTCATCGTCTACATTAGGTATTTCTCTTAATGCCATTCCTCCCCTAGCCTCCCACCCCCTGACAGGCCCTGGTGTGTGATGCTCCCCTCACTGAGTCCATGTGCTCTCAGTGTTCATCTCCCACTTACGAGTGAGAACATGTGGTGTTTGGTTTTCTGTTCCTGTGTTAGTTTTCTGAGAATGATGGTTTCCAGCTTCATCCATGTCCCTGCAAAGGACACAAACCCATCATTTTTTTAAGGCTGCATATATTCCATGGTGTATATGTACCACATTTTCTTTATCTAGTCTATCATTGATGGGCATTTGGGTTGGTTCCAAGTCTTTGCTGTTGTGAACAGTGCTGCAATAAACATACATGTGCATGTATCTTTATAGTAAAATGATTTATAATCCTTTAGGTATATACTCAGTAATGGGATTCCTGGGTCAAATGGTATTTCTGGTTTTAGATCCTTGAAAGATTGCCATGCTGTCTTCCACAGTGGTTGAACTATTTTACACTCCCACCAACAGTGTAAAAGGATTCCTATTTCCCCACATTCTCTCCAGAATCTGTCATTTCCTGACTTTTTAATGATCGCCATTCTCACTGGCAGGAGATGGTATCTCAATGTGGTTTTGATTTGCATTTCTGTAATGAACAGTGATGATGAGCTTTTTTTCATATGTTAGTCACATAAATGTCTTATTTTGAGAAGTGTCTGTTCATATCCTTTACTGACTTTTTGATGGGATTGTTTGTTTTCTGCTTGTAAGTTTGTTTAAGTTACATGTAGATTCTGCATATTAACCCTTTGTCAGATGGATAGATCGCAAAAATTTTCTCACGTTGTTTAGGTTGCCTGTTCACTGTGATGATAGTTGCTTTTGCTGTGTAGAAGCTCTTCAGTTTAATCATACCCCATTTGTCAATTTTGGCTTTTGTTGCCATTGCTTTTCTTCTTGAATTCTTTGCCCATGCCTATGTCCTGAATGCTATAGCCTAGGTTTTCTTCTAGGGTTTTTATGGTTTTAGGTCTTACATTTAAGTCTTCATTACATGCATCGTTGGGTTTCTTTAACAAAGACATTTTCAGGATCACTATAAAATATACTTTCTTAATTATCTGTACAGATATATTGACTAAGCTTAAAATCTGGAAGTTATATTTATTATTTTTTAAGTTCTATTTTTGTTTGCATGAAGAAGATAGGGCACACCTCCCCATTTGTATCTGCATCCATTTGATCTTTGCAATAGCAAATGTAATCCAGATTTAGAAAATGAAACATCGCAGAAAAAAATTCAGTGAAATGTATATATTGTGACACTGTTAAGATAAAAGTTAAAGGTTGCTTCCCCAAAGTCTTTAAAAACTGATTCTGAAGGCCTGAGTCTGACAGATATGTATTCATATAAAATAAACAGAACAAAACTGATAGTTAAGTAGATCTTAAATACTTTTTTATGACTCTTGATATACAAAAAGTCATTAGGACTGAAAATTGCCTTAGACCTTGAGAGTGATTAATCCTTGCTGTGTTGCCCAGGCTGGTCTCAAACTCTTGTGCTCAAGTGATATTCCTGCCTTGGCCTCCTAAAGTGCTAGGATTATAGGCCTGAGTCACCACACCCAGCCCCATCTTCTTTTTATCTTCTGAAATACAATTAACATCTTTTATTTGCCTCTCCTGTTTTATCTGAAGTTGTAGTTTTATACCTTTTAAATTCTATTTTGTTGTTTTATGAATGTTTGGGGGAGGAAAAGGATAAATACACATGGTTAATCTTCCATGTGCAGTTGGAAGTCCCAGAGCTCATTATTTTATTCACTATAATACGCTGTTTTGCAGTGTTATTTATTCTGAAGGGCAGTGGAAAAATAATAGAACAAGGGCTGACTAGAACAAAGGTTAACCTTAACAAGTAAATTTTATTTCCTGCCTGTAATTATTTCCACTTTAAGCCAACTCAGTTTCTTCTGGGTAAATGTGCAATCTTACAGAATTTTTCTCTTTATTCTTATTTCATAAGACAACTGGATGTAAGGTAACTAAGGGCAAGACCTATATGGTTAGTGTCCATTTTGTTGTGTTATAATTTCTGGGCCTAGTTAGCAATTTGTTAATATCAGTTGTACATCCAAAGACTGCTGAAGTCAAAGCAGATGAAACTGGGATTGTCCTCTGTTCCCTTTCTGCATCACCACCACCACCAGGATCATGGAGGCCCTACCCCATCAATGTCACCTGCCATGTCTAGGTGGCTGTTAATGCCACATCTTGCTACTTGTAGGCCATGGGCAGCAGTTTCTACCTACAGTTCCAAATAGAATATTAGACGAGCTCGTTCTTTTCCTTCATACCTGACAGTGGAATCAGATACCTGACATCGCACCTCCCTATAATACTATCCTTTGATCTATTGATCAGTAGTGGACAATGTCTGTTTCTCCTTTTTAATGTTTTTTTTGGATAGATACATCTCATACATCATATATTGTATTCCATCAAACTATAACAATAATTGATTTTTCTGAGTTTTTAAGTCCTATATTAAAGAGAAGTGAAGGAATTTGAGAGAATAAAATAAAATAAATTATTAGGACATTCTCCTCATGAGGTCAACTGTTCTCTTACATTCTCCTAAATGCTACATGAGAATCAGGACAAGGTGTGAGCATATATTACCTTCCCCAACAAGTCAATAATTCATGGATGCTTGCTTTCCTATTCACCTTCATGTTAAAGTGTTGCTAGTCTCCCTGCCCAAGAGAATTTGTCATCCTTCCATTCTTTTTGTTGGTTTTCTTCGTTTCATTTAGATGAGGGGTTGAAGGCATGAAAGAGGTGAAGCAAAAACATTCTGCAATTTATATTTCATTTTAATTATATATAAAATGTTGTTGTTTTGTTTTAACTTAGAAACCAATTATTTGGCATTTGACTTGTCCAGTTAATTGTGACAGTTCTCTAAAATATACATCTCTAAAAATCTGAAAGAAGAGCCTGGAGTGAGAAGATCATACTTCTCACTCCAGACTCTTCATCGGTATTCCCAAATTATTACCCTAAAATGTGCCTATTCATTTTCTATAATCGATCCTATGTAATGCCTCAATTCAATTCAATTCAATTTAATCCTATTTTATTTTAAAATTCAGTCTTTTCCCATGTTGCTAACGTGCTACAGCTGAGTCACTTGGAAGGCAAATATAAGGAAGTAAGAAGTTCTGGTCCCTTAACTTCCTCAACTTACCTGATGTAAAAAATTAAATAGAAATAGCTTCTCAGCTTGAAAATTCTTTATAAACCACCATATTGTGCATCCAAAACCACATATAATAGAATATACGATGGTTATAATGTATGATTCTATACTATTGATATTTAAAATATATGAGCACCATATCACATTTTCATTCATTCTCTCTCTCTCTTTGTTTTTTTCATTTTCTGTCTTTGTGCGATTTTGATTAAAGTAAATTACATTCTTTATTAATTTCCCCTTGACTTTCTAGTGGGCAGAATGCCAGTACTACATTCTAAATAAATGAAAAAGTTCTCTCAAAGTGGGAAAATCAGAAATACATGCTGTGTCTGGTAACAGAATTAGAATCTTTTAAGTGTAGAAGCTGAATTGCTTCTTTCCTAATTACAGTGTTAAAGTATGTGCAATGATTAAGTCACAATTGAGTAGATATGAATATTTTACTTACATCAAATACCGCCTGCAGTGTCCTTTAATAGTTATTACCGAAATATTATGCAAAAAAGTTGCCTAAATTATTTATTGAACTCTTAAAGTGTTTAGTGTCTCTGACTGTAACAAGACACTATCATTTATTCACAGCTGTCAATTTTGGATTAATTCAGGGGTTAATTATCCATTTTATGATTTGTCCATTCTTCCTCCCTCCTTCTCTCTCTCTCTGCCCGTTGGCCATCTTCCTGTATGATGACACCTGAGCCATAGCGTAGAAAATGGAACTAATGTTAGATGAAATGCAACATGCCTCTATTAAATGCAAAATGCTTCTATGAAAAAGGTTTACTGGTAATAGAATTTTTAATTTGGATCTGTATTAGCCTGAAGTCAATAGTTTTATTTCATATCCAAGAAGTACATATCAGCTAAAAGTGCCCTATGAGAAGAACTGTTATTCTAATTATGACAATAAATAAATTGAATTTGTTTTCAAGAATAGAGATACATCTTGATATACTGTAGCACTGTAAAATAAAGCAAGCTATTTGGAGTCATTTAAAATTATACATTGCAATTAAAACATAAGACAATGATTACAGTAAGCCTTATCCCTTATTCATGTGTTAGGCTTTTAAAAAATTATTTTAGAAAATATTTTTAAAGTCCATATATATAGAAGAAAATATAAATATACTTTCTGTAGCATGGGACAAAGAAAATATAGATGTTCTTTCTATAACACAAAGAGTATGAACACAGAATTGCTACAGTATCATATACACCATTTGGTGACATCTTAGTGTCAGTATGGCAATGGACTGAACCCTGGAGATAAAACATGATAAACTTGTAGCCCATAAAAATGTCTGTTTCACCAGTTATTTGCCTTACATTTAAAAAAAAAAAGCAGTAACTAAATTGTTGTTATGCTTTTTTCATATCACAGGCTGTGACTGCTGTGTTAATTGGTATTTCAAACATAGATTAAACTCCTACTCCATCCAGACATTTGAGTTTGGTACCTCAGCTTTAATCACTGCTAAGAAGAAGAAAATGATTGTAGTCTCAGCAATTGCATTTCTCATGATTTAAGTCTGTCCCAGTACTAGAAAATAGTTTTCTTCTCAATATTTATCTATTCATTAAATTATACACCCAGCAAGGAGTTATTTTGTATCAGCTATGCATCAGGATCATATTATTGAAAATTAGCTTATATAAGTTCAAGACATGTCTCTGGATTTTATTTTTTAATGTAAGGAAGTAACCCTCCTCAAAATCATTTCTATTAGAGAAAGGTCAATGGCAGTGAGATGATCTTTCCTCTATCCTCGCCCCTAAACTGATATTTATTGAGGGTTAAGGCAAGCTCTTATACTTACCTTCTCTATATTTCATATTGTTCTACTGTAAGATGAATAAAGTCATAATTACTACCTGCCTAACTTAAAGAGTGTTATAAAAGTTCATGAGATGAAAGCCTTAAAACATTTTGATCTCTCTAGATCAAAGGTGCTTCATAAATATGAAGTAGTTTTGTTTTTATAAATTGAGTTGAATATGATGTGCATTATATCTAAGGCAACTGTAACTCATCACTTGCTATTTCTTATAAATACAAAATAATCTAATTAGCACAGTGGTGCCTTCTCCTTGAATTTGCTTTGCAATATATGAAAAGACAATGGCACCCCAAAGCATACAAAGAATTAATCTCCTAGAGTTTCTGAGGGGGAAACAGCACTCAGTTCTCTGCTACTCACACTGTATTTGTGAGATTAACATTCTTTTGCAGTTAAATACTCTGGCCCTACAGCATTTTTTTTAAAAAGAAAGAAAATAAAAAAGAGCAAATATTCTGCTAATTGAAAGAAATAAATGCTTTCTTTGCCTGGTTACAAAGTATGTCTTTCTGGGCCAGGTGCAGTGGCTCACACTTGTAATCCCAGCACTTTGGGAGACCGAGACAGGCTGATCACTAGATCAAGAGATCGAGACCATCCTGGCCAACATGATGAAACCCCATTTCAACTAAAAATACAGAAATTAGCCAGGCGTGGTGGCACGTGCCTGTAATCCCAGGTACTCTGGAGGCCGGCGCGGGAGAATTGCTTGAACCCAGCTGGCAGAAGTTTCAGTGAGCCAAGATCATGCCATTGCACTCCAGCCTGATGACAGAGAGAGATTCCCTCTCAAAACAAACAAACAAACAAAAACATAACAAAGTGTATCTTTCTACAAACACATGATAAATGCAAGGAACTAACAAATTATTTTTAAATCAATTTAGTTATAGTTACCCACAATAAACTGATAAAGAAAAATGTAGCCACATTAGGAAGGTCATTGTTATTTACTGTGTGGAAACCATGGTTGTGGTGGTGATTAGTCTTTGTTTGGGTGGCAAAGCACCTGAATCTTTTTTGGCATTTTTGGCACTCCCCCATCATGTGAGTCCTGGTGAAAGCCAGGGTATGCCCTCTACTGGAGAAGCTGAAACAACAGAACTTACTTTTCCAGTGTCCCATGTAGTAAAGACACAAGCACATGACCCACACTGTGTCACTGAACTAAATGGATCCCAGGATTAAAAAGGGAATCTGATCGTGCACACATGCTAAGACCTAAGGTACTCTATCTGAAAAGTAGTTTCTTGGGCATCAGCTACAGCACTGGTGTCCTGTATCGTAGAACTGACCATGCCAGTTACAATATTTAACATCCTGTTAAATATTAATGTCCTGCAGTGGCAAATCATGTCTGCAGATGACGAATCATAGCACAAATTTGGATGTATGGTTCTTGTTTGTGTAGTCCCAAACTTAAATCTCTAGTTGTTCTAGCAGTTATGTGAATCTATTTTTAGAAACACTTATTCTACAATCAGAGAAAGATAATTTCATGTAACTTACAACTTAGGTTCCTAGCTGATGCAAAGTGAAATTAGTAGCTATTTGGCAATATTAACCACATTAAACTCCATCTAATATAAAATACTAAGAAAAAAATATTTAAATACCCAAAAAGGGGAAAGGTTAACAACTTACACCTTATACTGAAAAATAAGGATATTTTTATCAACTCTTAATAAATAAAATGGTTGCATTCAAATGAATGACATTTTAGGATATGATATTTTATAGTGGAAAACATGTAGACCTCAAAGACTGTCAAATCTGAGTTGATAGCTCTCTTTCTTCTTTCCACCGTGTGGCTTTGGGTAAATTATTTAAACTCTCTGACTCTTGGTTTCCTCCCTTGGGTGTAGCATCAGAAAGATACTATTTACGTTAAGGATTGGTTGTTAGGTTAGAGGTGATATATTTCAAATGATTATCACAGTGTCTTGGGCAAAATACATGGTTCACAAAATTATATGATGTATTACTTGATATAAATGAGTCAATTTCTCAAGCCTTTTGTCTTCTAAGGTTTTAGCTCTGTGTGACACTGAGCCAGTCAGCCCTTGTGTGGTACTACCTGACAATTACTGTTAGTTTCCTTCCTGATGGTTTTGATTCTCTGATCTATTGATGGTTAAATATTTTTTATATCACTCTTGGTCATACAAGAAGAAGATAATAAAGAGAAGAAATCTGTTAGGTTCTCTAAATTGTAAAATAAAATAAAAAATTAAAAATATTTTTCTAAAGTGTGATTCTTTATTCTTGTTTGTGTTTTGTATCTTTCCTGACCAACTATGATAGACCTTGTAGGCTGGCTACCCTAATTTTCCAATATTTCACTTTTTGACTGCTGAAGCTCAAGCTAAAGAGTTATAAGACAGATATGTTCCCAAACGTTTAGCATCCCTCTTCACGTTGGCTTCAGATACCTTTTGATACAAGAGTAATTTTGGGTAGTTTTCTTGATATGTGGTCTGACAAGAGGCTCCGACTTGCATCTTCTGCCCCAGACACTTCTACATCTCTTTATATACACCAAAGAGTCTCATTTTCAAGGACACATGGATAATAGAATTAAAATTTCAAATAATTATTCATTGGCTTAATCCTACGTTTAAATGTACACTAATCTCATTCAATTATATTTACTACTACCATCATGACTACAAAAAAAAAAAGCATTTTTTTTCTACAGGCTTTCCATTTTACCCTGTTTTAAGTAGTTGTATTATCTACTTATCAGAGCCTTACCTTTACATGACAGTTCGTTTTTATGACCCTCATTTAGTTTTGGTGGTAAGTGCAAATTTATGTTGACTGCTCACAATAAGTTTTTCATCAGTGTCCAACAGAGGGACTTGTTTCTCTAATCTGGACTAGACATTGCTCCCAAATGGTCTGAAGCTTACATGCTTTGAAAGTCAGTTTGGCCTAATAAAATGCTTGGTTCACATTTTCATTTCCGGAGAACTGAAATATATTTCTTCCAGCATAATGCATTCTTCTTGAAAAATTTGATCTTGTATTATTTATTGCTGTTTGTTTTGTTTTCCCTCTTATAAATGATTTGAATTTTACTGAATATTTAAATAATGTTTCTCTCTCTCTCTCTCTCACTCTCCTTTAAAATCTAATAATTATACTAGATTTATCTTGGTGTTAATTTTTCTGAGCCAATAATCTCAGAAGATATTTCAAAATGAATTTTCAAATCTTTTTACAACTTGTTTTTCCTGACTTCATTTTGTTTTGCACTTTAGAGACTCTGATTATAAATGTGTTTTATCATTTTTGCCGAACTTCTAAACTTGGCATGTAGTCTATGGATATAGATTTTTATCCTTATGTATTTTATCCTATTGATTTTAATCATATTGGTATTAACATGCTATTATTTCTTTTTTCCAATCAATCTTTGTCCTCATTTCTTCTGGATTTCTTTTTTCTTTTTACCTTCTACTTCTCTTAAGACACAAATATGCCTATTTAACTTATTTTGCTTTTCATTTGGTCTTTGTTTCTGAAATAATGTTTTCTTTTTATTTAAATCACTTCATTTCAGAATTTCTAATTCTGATTTTCAAACAATTTTGTTTAGCATATCTTACATTATTTAAAAATATACATTGCTTCATGTTTCAATAATGCTAATCTGCTCTGTGATATTATCATTCTGAAAAGTTTTTTTATCTACAGCAATGTTGTTCTGTACTTCATTGTATTAAATTTCCTAGTCAAGTTCTTTTCTGCAAAACCACACATTCAATTTGACACTGTTGATACAAGTGGTCCCTACCTCTTTGCTAGGGTTCTTCTTTAATCCCATCTATAAATAGGCTCTAAATCTTGGTTCGAATTATTCTAAGTTGTCCTTCATATACGTCCACCTCTCTCATCCCCCAAAAGAAGAAAAAAATAATCAAATCCATTCAAGCAGAATCCATTTAAGATTTTATAAGGGGGAAGATTGGAGAGAGCATTTACCTTATACATTCTTCAGGAAATTGCTTTAAAATATATATGAAAATTATCTGATATTTTGGATATTTTTAAGTCATAAAACAAGTATAGGGAACAGATGCGATGAGTATTTTCTCCATGGAGTTCTCTATCTCTACATATCTTTTATCTATTAAAGATGGTCTGTCCATTATCTATTTAAAGAAAAAAAAAGTGTTTTCACTGAAGGCAGTTCCATCTAATATACTGTTTTTTATTGTTATTATTTCTGATCTCATCACTATTTTAAATTAAATTAAAAACACAATGTCTATCTGAATTCCATTGCTTTGCTAACATTTCATACATAACCCAGAAAATGTAAAATGGCAGGATACTCCTTAATACAAATAAACAAAGTAGATAAGAATGATTAAATATAAATTAGAATTGTATTTCCTACAGTAATATTTTATATCTTTCTGTGAAGAGTCAGTTTAATTATAATGTGAAAAGAGATTTTTATTTAGTTCAATATTCTTTCATCCAAAATAAAATATTTTTCTCTCTTTTTTCAGTCTAAATTGTATTACATGATAAAAACATTTTACTAATATTTGTATATTGAGTTTCTTTATATACAAATACATCCTTGTATATGTATATTTCATATTTGCCTATAGAACAACATATGTAAGCACAAGTATTTCTCTATCACCACAAGGGAAGGAATGCTTATCTGTTTTTCAAGCTCCAAGAAGAACATCTGGAACATATATAAATAAATAGCTCCAGAAATAGTTACTGAATAGTTGTTTATGACCTATCAGCTCCTCTCCACCAACTTCTTCTTTATAGTGTGATTAATGCATGATTTGGAGGCATGGAAGAATAATGATGTACAGAATAACGTAGTATAGTATCTATGGAAAAGTGAAATGTATGTCACATAACATTCGCATAAATGTTTTAAAATATATTTAGCATTGTTGCAAGCTAAAATATCCATTTTCTTGAGGATTCATATTGAGTACTGAAATGGGGAGTTGTGATGCTTTTTCTTTCCTTTTTATTGTTATACGTTAAGTTCTGGGGTGCATGTGTAGAGCATGCAGTTTTGTTACATAGGAATACCTGTGCCATGGTGGTTTGCTGCACCCATCAACCAGTCATCTACATTAGATATTTCTCCTAATGCTAGCCCTCACCTAGACCCCCACCCCACCACAGGCCCCAATGTGTGATGTTCCCCTCCCTATGTCCATGTGTTCTCATTGTTCAACTCCCACATATGAGTGAGAACATATGGTGTTTGGTTTTCTGTTCTTGTGTTAGTTTGCTGAGATCGATGGTTTCCAGTTTCATTCATGTCCCTGCAAAGGCCATGAACTCATCATTTTTATGTCTGTATAGTATTCCACAGTGTATATTATTTGCCACATTTTCTTTATCCAGTTTATCACTGATGGGTATTTGGGCTGGTTCCTAGTCTTTGCTATTGTGAACAGTGTTGCAATAAATATGTGTGTGCATGTGTTAGTAGAATGATTTCTAATCATTTGGGCATATGCCCAGTAATGGGATTGCTGGGTCAAACGGTATTTGAATGTTGGCCTGTCTTGCTAGGTTGGGAAAGAGCTCCTGGTTAAAATCCTGAAGTGTGTTTTCCAACTTGATTTTACTCTCTTTGTCACTTTCAGATATACCAGTCAAGTGTAGGTTTGGTCTTTTCACATAGTCCAATATTTCTTGGAGGCTTTGTTCCTTCAGTTTCATTCTTTTTAGTCTAATCTTGTCTTCATGCTTTATTTCATTAAGTTGATCTTCAGTCTCTGATATTCTTCTTCCACTTGATTGATTCACCTATTAATACTTGTGTATGCTTCACAATGTTCTCGTGCTGTGTTTTCAGCTCCATTAGGTCATTCATGTTCTCTAAACTGGTTATTCTGGTTAGCAATTCCTCTAAGCTCTTTTCCAGCTTCTTAGCTTCCTTGCGTTGGGTTAGAAGATGCTCCTTTAGCTTGGAGGAGTTTGTTTTTACCTACCTTCTAAAGACTACTTCTGTCAATTTGTCAAACTCATTCTCTGTACAGTTTTGTTCCTTTGCTGGTGAGGAGTTGTGATCCTTTAAAGGAGAAGAGGTGTTGTGGTTTTTGGAATTTTCAGACTTTTTGTGCTGGTTTCTCCTTATCTTTGTGGATTTATCTACCTTTGGTCTTTGATGTTGGTGACCTTTGGATAAGGTTTTTGAGTGGATGTCCTTTTTGTTGATATTTATGCTATTCCTGTTTGTTAGTTCTCCCTCTAACAGTCAGGCCCCTCTGCTGCAGGTCTGCTGGAGTTTTATGGGGGTCCACTTCAGACCCTTTTTGCCTGGGTGTCACCAGAAGAAACTGCAGAACAGCAAAGATTGCTGCTTGTTCCTATGGAAACTTTGTCCCAGAGGGGCACCCACCAGAGTCCAGCCAGAGCTCTCCTGTATGAGGTGTCTGTCGGCCCCTGCTGGTAGGTGTCTCCCAGTCAGGGGACACGGGGCTCATGGACCCACTTGAGGAGGCAGTCTGACCCTTAGCAGAGCTCGAGTGCTGTGCTGGGAGATCCATTGCATAGAGCCAGCAGGCAGGGACATTTAAGTCTGCTGAAGCTGTGCCAACAGCCACCCCTTATCCCAGGTGCTCTGTCTCAGGGGGATGGCAGTTATATCTATAAGCCCCTGACTAGGGCTGATACCTTTTTCAGAGATGCCCCACTCAGAGAGGAAGAATGTAGAGAGTCAGTCTGGGTACAGGGCTTTGCTGAGCTGCAGAGGGCTCTACCCAATTGGAACTTCCTGGTGGCTTTGTTTACACTGTGAGGGGAAAACCGCTTTCTCAAACCTCAGTAGGGGCCCCTCCCCACACCAAGCTTGAGCGTCCCAGGTCAACTTTAGACTACTGTGCTGGCAGTAAGAATTTCAAGTCAGTGGATCTTAGCTTGCTGGGCTCCCTGGGGGTGGGATCAGCTCAACGAAACCACTCAGCTCCCTGGCTTCAGCTCCCTTTATAGGGGAGTGAACAGTTCTGTCTTGCTGGCATTCCAGGTGCCACTGGGGTATGAAAAAAAAACTACAGCTAGCTAGGTGTCTGCCCAAATGGCTGCCCAGTTTTTTGCTTGAAACCCAGGGACCTGGTGGCATAGGCACCCAAGGGAATCTCCTAGTCTGTGGGTTGCGAAGACCGTGGGAAAAGCATAGTATCTGGGCTGGGGTGCACTGTTCCTCATGGCACAGCCCTTCACAGCTTCCCTTGGCTAGGGGAGAGAGTTCCCTGACCCCTTGTATGTCCCAAGAGCTGTTCCTGTTTGGCCATCTAGCCAGGTCCCTGATGCTTTTTCATATCATTAAGGAATGACCTTTGTAAGCAATATTGCCATGTTTTTGATGAAGTCCATGACTATAATTATATATATTTTTTCAGTCCTTGGACTAAAAAATTGATTATAAAAGTAAAAAAGCAGTTTACAGCAAATGATAACTATTTTCCAATAAATATATTTCAGGTTTATTGTCCAGGCTATGATCTTGCCTATTTTTGTGGCTCAAAATCTGGCCATCATTCCATGAGAGGACTGGTATTTATATTGTGCAAGGACATTCTGGGTGCAATAAGAGGCCGAAACATTGAGCCTGAAGAGGACCCCAAATTTTCTTATCCTTCTGTGATAGATTAAATTATAACCCATATAACTCTGGGTCGACTTTTGCTTTGACCATATCATTGAAAACTGCTGGCTTAGGTTTGCAAAAATCTCTTCGTTATACAGACCTTTCACCCAGAAATCAAATCAGGTCAGCTGCTGGAGGGTTTACAAACAATGACATTCTTACCTAAAACATAACTAATTTTACTTCAGCTCTTGAATAGAACCTCATTTGTCTGTTCATTTAAAAATAATTATCAACTTATCAGTCATATCAAATGGACTCTACTTGTCATTTTGCCAGTTATTTCCACATCTAGCAATTTCATCAGATTCTGCCAATTTTAGCTGTCCAGCAATTTGTAATTTTCTGTTTTCAGTGTCCATAAAAGGTCATTTGGGGTATTTTCCACAAATAAATTGTCGTATAGTTATCTTAAGCACACAAGAATGAGGATTCTTGTCCTAAGAAAGAAGTTACTAGAAGATTTGGCACCCCAGGGGCTTGCTTCACAATAACTTAAGCTCTATGGCATTTGTTTTAATAGTGTTTTATTGCCTTACCCTGTTACTGATAGACCTAATGTCAGATTTAGCTAGCTATTGGTGAAATGGTTGGCAATTCTTGAATGTACTGGGAATTTAATGACCTTCTATGGGTAAGTATAAAGAGAAAAACTGTTGAACAATTACTTTTTTTTTTTTTTTTGAGACAGAGTCTTGCTCTGTCACCCAGGCTGGGGTGCAGTGGTGTGATCTCGGCTCACTGCAACCTCCACTTCCTGGGTTCAAGCAATTCCTCTGCTTCAGCCTCCTGAGTAGCTGGGACTACAGGCATAGGCCACAATACCTGGCTAATTTTTGTGTGTGTGTGTGTGTATTTTAGTAGAAATGGGGTTTCACCATGTTGGTCAGGCTGATCTCGAACTCCTGACCTCGTGATCCATCCACCTCGGCCTCCCAAAGTGCTGGGATTACAGGCATGAGCCATGCACGCAGCCAAACAATTACTTTTATAAAGAAGAGGATATCGCTCTTCCTATAGTCTGCCTATGATTAAGGAAAGTAGAGGCTGGAAAAGAAATGTACTTTGAATTATTTTCATAAATTATTAATGAGATTATCCTCTGACTCTTTCAGCTCAGAATTCCAAGTTCATGAAGTTGACTGTGGGGGTAATTTGTTTATAAATTACCATTTTCATGATCCTCCTCTTGTTTATCTTCAATAATATTTCCTAATTTTTAGATGGATTATCTAATATGCATTTTTTGCATTTACTTTTCCGGTCCTTCACTGTAGATACAAAAGTGAAGTGGCAGATGAAAAATAACATCTTTGTATATGATGCAACATACTAAGAGGACTATTGTTGCTTCTCCTCTACCTCATATTAGAACAAATGTTGACTCAAATTTATAAGGTTATCCATTCCTCTCAGGATGCAACAAATCCTGAGCTCAAGGAGAGAGGTTCCATACAGTTCATTTACTCACTTCCACGTCATTGTACCTCTGATGTGCAAAAAAAAATATGAAAAATATATATTCCTAGAGGTGTGATTTGACCAACTGATTTTTACAGTAATTCTGCACAGCAACTAACACAACTATTATACTCAGGGGAGCCTGTCATTCTGGGCCTGATGGCAACAGTGAAATGTGTTCCAATGTCCACTGTAACAGATTGTATGCTGTTTATAAACACCTACTTCTCTTGTCTAAAGAAGGTTTTTATTTCCTTTTCCCTACTGGAACCAGGCTTGGTCATATTACTGTCTTTGGCCAATAAAATGTAACAATCAATTCCTGGAAGAAGTTGTGCATTCTCTCTTTCTGTATGCCTTTAGAGACTGCAGCGCTCTAGATAGAGATGATGTTGGCGTGGGCTCCCAAGAGAGGATAACTGTGAGGATTTGGTTCCTCTTATGCTCACAGAACTAAAGATGAGAATGAAGTATAAGTGAGAAATGAGATTTTATTGTTATTGACCACTATGATGTTTGCCTGTTTGATTTTTAGAAACATAATTCATAACTAACTTGAGGAAACACCTTCTGCCTCATGGTCCCCAATTTACCAACCAAGGTATTTTCATGTTCTCTAAAACTCTACCATCACTTTGTTGTTTTTGTCATATTTTATTAGGCTATTTTAAAGGCTTAATCTACCATAACTTTGTCTGCATATTAGTATGTAGAAAATTATTACTTTCTATTATGCAATTACTTTTGTTTGCTTGTTTTCTCCACTCCCAACATATAACATATATCCTGTAATTGATTCTGTTTGTCGACATTTGTGACAACAGATAAGGTATCCTTACTTTCTCCTGATTCTCAGTCACAATTATAAAATTATATAATGAGAGGACTATGCTAGAAATCATATGTCTCTCCAGAGTTTGAGACCAACTAACACCACAACCAGTTTTCCAGTGTATGTATGATGTGATTCAAAAGCAGCAATTGAAATCTCTTTGCTAGGCAGAAGATTGTCTAATCAGGGTTCTCACTTCCTTTTATGGAGATCTTTTAATCTTTCATAGATATATTATTTCAATTTAATAATGAAATAATTTTGTATGTGCTCCAAGGATGGGATAGAGACCACAAAATGCTCAATTCATAATTGATTATATTGGGAAAAAATAACTCAATTGAACCTAATGTTCAATTTTTGAACTTACAAACATTCAGTAGACATTGCAGTCATTGTTTAAAATTTAAAATATTCAAGGCCATTAAAATGTTGTTGTAGGGGGCTTCTATTTCAATTTTCAAGGAATATGTTGAGAAATTTTAGACAATTCCAATGTAATATGTCTTTTAGCATATACTTTGACTTCATTTTGCTCAGAAACTATAGTTGAGGACATCTCTGTACTGAAATTGGTGGTTGTGCTACAGCAACTGGTTATGAAGGGCATCAAGAAGTCTCTCAGGTATCTGATGTACAGTCAGATGACAAAACCATCTTGGACACTTGTCTTCCTTTTAAAAGTTCATGTATGTTGAGGAAGGGGACAAAGTATAATAAGAAAAAATTTTTAAATAATTTTAAGTCTACCTTCGGGCCACTTATACAACTATAGACACCAGGAGTGCTGTAGAAATGGGCCTACTAGAGGTAATGGGAGGATGCCATTTCAAAAGACCAGCAAAAATGGGTTTACTTATCTGCAAGGATCTAGAAAAATGGTCGATAACCCATAGCGTTCCTAGGACACAGTGGAAACCCACAGTAGGCAACTCATGAAGACATCACTTGATTTATAAAACCAAAAAGTCAGGAGTTAGTGAGAAAAATACTGATGTCAGCTGCTATAATGGTAATTCATATTGTCTCAGACAGTTTCCAGACCTCAGACCTAGAGCTCTTTGATTGAAAAGAAGTTCAGGTCCCTTGATAAAGAGCTCTTCAATGCCACAACGTGTATAAAATAAATATTAACCCAGGTTTTCCTCAAAAGAACCTAAAATGTTTAGGTTCAAGACTAATTCTTATGACTAGCTGAAATAGAGGAAGAATCTTAGATCTCAATAAAGAACAGATTAACTAGATTGGTTGGTTTGAACAAATAATAGAATTCGGATACATTCCAATTTAAATTACAGGTAGCCCTGAAAAATAGTAGTAAGTGGAAATATTTTCATCAGCTAGTCTTGAGCCATATACTTGAGCATTCACTTTGAGTGGAGGAAAAAGTTGTTAATGCAATGGTATGTAAGGACTTTGGGGCAGTGATAAATGGCTTGGAAAGATAATTACAGTCTTGGAAGGTGCAAGGGTAGAAGACAAAATTCAAGAATTTCTGGAGGATGTATTTACGGATGGATATCTGGTAGTGGGTTCGAAGGAAACAGATCTTTGTGTCTCATTTTAACCCAGCTATTGAATGTCTGACCTCATTGGTCTCTGTCATCAGCAGAGACCAATCTTGAGTCCATGATACAGATGCATTTCCCCTATTATATACCATGTTACTCAAAAGTTACAGGCCTTAGACAATGCTGGAGTGGCCTCTTAGACATATAAATATGGCAACAAAACTGGGATAACATCCTGCAGAGGTTGCTGCATACTTCCAGATGACATGCATACATTGAACTAATAGCCATTACAAGATGTTATTGTCCCAAAAATGTAGAATATGAGTCCATGAGATTTCTCAAAGAACTAAAAATACAACTACGATTTGACCCAGCAGTCCCATTACTGAGTATATACAAAGGACTATAACTCATGCTCCCAGAAAGACACATGCACTCATATATCCATCACAGAACTACTCACAATAGCAAAGACATGGAATCAACCCAGGTGCCCATCAGTCATGGATGGGATAAAGAAAATGTAACTATACACCATGGAATACTATGCAGCCATAGGAAAGAATGAGATCATGTCCTTTGCAGCAATGTGGATGCAGCTGGAGATCATTATTGTAAGTGATTTAATGCAGGGAAAGAAAACCAAATATTGTATCTTCTCACTTTCATGTAGGAGCTGAAAATTGAGTGTGCATGAACATAAAATGGGAACAATAGACATGAGGATTGCAAAAGGAGAATGAAGCCCAAATCTCAGCGTCCCGTGATATTCTTATGTAACAAACCTGCATGTATACTCCCTGAATCTAAAATTACAGAAAAAGAAAGCAATTTTAAAAATAAAATAATACGAGTCCATAAACTAAATGGTGAAACTAAAATTCGTTTCTCTCATTATTATTCTCAAAGAGACTTTGGAGAAATTTGTGTTTCCAGCCACAATGTTTAGTTCAATTGGACCAATGTCTTGGTTCTGAGAATGAATATTATTCCACCAGTTGACACAGTAGAATTTTCAAAGATCCTAGTAGCAAATAGCTGTTCATTTGGGGTTTCTCAAAAAAAGGATACATTGGACTTAATGTGGGAAAGCAGTAAATCTGAGTTGGGCAAGTGGTATAATTTGGATATTTGATGCCACTCAGATCTCATGATGAATTGCAGTACCCAGTGCTGGGGGTGAGGCCTGGTGGAAGGTGTTTGGATCATGGTGGCAGATGCCTCATGGCTTGGTGCTATCTTTGTGATACTGAGTTCTTGAGAGTTGTGGTCATTGTAAAGTGTATGGCACCTCTCCCTACCCATATCTTGCTCCTGCTTTTGACATGAGATGTCCCTGTTCCTACTTCTGCTATCATTTAAGCTGCCTGAGGCCTCCTCAGGGCAGATGCTGCTATGCTTCCTGTGCAGCCTGCAGAACCCTGAGATAATTAAGCATCTTTTCTTTATGAATTACTCAGCCTTGGCTATTTCTTTATAGCAGTGCAACAATGGCCTAACACAGCGAGGCACTGGCACAACTTAGGCCTGTTACCTGAACTATATTCCCCGTCTGTTCTGGATTCAACTGAAGCTTCAGAGCGTTCCTGTGAATAGGGCTGGCTTTCCACCTCAAAATTCTGTGCCTTCTTGCTTGAGGATTTGTGAGACTGCTGGAGGATGCTTAGAATCATGGGCAGAAATATCAAATTCCTGAAAATATAATAAAGAATGAACTAGAGTGAACCCTTTATTTTCTTTTACATGACAGTACTGTTTTAAAAACCAAACACATTTTCTCATATATTATAGATTTAAATTCCAAGAGTATCAGTTATGAATTTTAAAATAAATGTATTAGACTTAGTTATGAGATTTCCTAATGTTATATTTTTAAAAACATGACACACATTTTAATCACATGAATTATTTTTAAGTTTATCGAGTATGAATTCTATTTATTTGAATCACTTCTCCACCTCTGTATTTAATTACAAACATTTCTCAGGATAATTAAATTCATTTTCTAAAGTAAATAAGCAGCAAACTATCTGAGGTGAATTTAAGTTTCTATTTTAATACTTCAAAGCATAATAGAGTTGAGAAACACATAAAGATGATCCACCAGGATACAGAATCCGGGGTGCTTCATGCCTCCAGATTAATTATATCAGAGTCACAGTTAGGGACACTAAGCATACTTGACACGGCTAGTTTAGCAGTCTCTTTCTACATTCTTGACCTCAGTTTGCCCCGTATTGTAAGGTATTTCCTGGTATTTCAGCAGTCTTCTTTCATTGTCCCAGACTTTGGCTGTATATGCTGCACCCTGTGGTTTGTGAATAATTGGCTAACACTCTGGTTCTCATTTTCAGAAAAGTTTTTGCTTTTCTCTTGGGCAAATGGTGTCATATGGATCACGTCTATGTTACATGTAAGTCATAAAGAATTCAAGAGGGCTCTCTGCTTTCTCTCACGTATATAAATGTGCCAATGCAATTGTCAGAAGCCTGTTCATGGAGGTTTTAAATTTGATAATGAGTCTGTACAGCTTTCTTTCTCAATACCTTTATTTGATCCATTGCAAGACTTAATCATAAATCCCTTAAAATCTCTAGTATTTACCCATCTCAGTCCATCACATCATCATCGTAATCCAAGCTACCATCATCTTCTCAATAACCTGCCTTCCTGCCTCCATTCTCATCACATCCACTCATTAGTAGCTGGATGCCATTTTTGAAACGTAAACGCAATGATATCAGTTCCCCTCCTACCACATTCATTCACACTGAAATCATTCCATGGGCTCTGCACAGTGCTTAGTCTTTAGTGCTTTCAGCATCTGGTACGCTCCATAATTTTTCACTTCTGATAGCTCTTCTACTTACAATGCTTTCCTCCACTCTCCACCTGCAATTAACTTCTATTTATTGTTCAGGTCTCAGTCAATTGTCAAACATACAAGCGAGCATTCTCTGCAGTACCTGCATATGCTACCATAGAATTGCGGCTTTATTTATTTTATTTTATTTTTGTATGATTGTTTACTTCTCAGTTCTGTGTTGTTAAAGGCTAGGTTCAACATTGTATTACCAGCACTTTCCACATTTATTCAACAAAATATTCCATTTTTATTCAACAAAAATTCCTTCAATACACTTTTGCTGAATAAATACATTGCCTACTAACTACCAAGTTCCATCTCGGAAAGGCAGATATAAATATATCCTCTCACCTCTATACTTCATTTAAACTCTGAAAGCCAGATTGAGAAATGTTCTCCTTTTTTTCCCTCCACACTTATCAGGAAGTAGTAAGGTAGGTTTTCAGAGTGTTGTAACCACAGGTCTCTGGAACTTGAAACAGGGCTCAAGTGGGTCCGGGTTTTAGAGGATGTGAGAGACTGGAATAAGGATATTAAATCTAAAGAATAAAGGAATATGATGTTTCATAAGCAATCATCAATATGGTGGCCCATGGAGTTAATAAAAGAAAGTAATATGATGGTGGTTAGTCTCATTTCTTTCTCTCCTTAATCTTGCCAGTCTTTGTTTCCAACAATTAGTTGTTAATTCGTCTCAGAGATTGTGAAAATCAGAGAGAAGTGTTGGTCTGCACTAAGGACATGGATATTTCTTATAACATTAATTCTACAGGTGCATGCATTTCAGACTTTAAATTAAATCAATTGACAAACCAAAAACTCCAGGTACACAACTCACTCATAACCTGAAGACTGCATATATCAAAGACACGTTACTTGACAATAGTTTTCAGTATTAAAATCTCAAAAACATCTGTTTTTGAATTAGCAAAGAAAATACATTACTTTTGAAGAGGAGGTACTATAAAATAGTGCTTTATATACATTACTGAAAATTGTTGGATTTATTCTATATAAATTATTCATCACTTTTCCTGGGCAATGTTAAGATTTTAAAATAATGGCTACGTTTTTGCTTCATCTCCATAATATAACTTTGAAAATATTTCCAGTTATGCCTTTTAAAATTTATTTCAGCATTAATGAGTCAGCAATAACAGCTACTCAGATAACTACTGGACTACCTAAGTATATTTCAATAACAAGCCATCCATTCTTTTACAATTATATTTTATTATCTAATTGCAAAAAGTATTATTTAAAACAAGCTACCTACACATACCCTGAATTTGCCCAAATCTCAACTGCCTCCCGTTTCATTATCAATTTTATCACAAAACCATGGGCATTTACTTGCACCTTATCATGGAGGCCTTTAGAATCATTTATATTTTTGCCCAAATATTCCTTTATTATTCTTGCTCAAAAAAATTTTGGAGGCCCCAAGAGTTGTCCCATTTGTCTTTTATATTTGTCTACTTGATGCTATTCTTCCAGTTCCCTGGTAGTGTCACCATCTTTAGCAGGCACTACAATGTTCTATCTGGTCAAAATGGGCCCCTTTGAAGTGTTTGTATCCCTCTCGGCATCCCCCCCATATTGTCAGGCACTATTATGCTCCTGTAGGAAGTGTAGACTCTTGACAGGTGATGCCACTACTCTCTTGAATACTGTGGTCTTTCTGCAGCTGTTGTTCTTTTTACACTTCCAGAAATGCCTGGAGTTAGTGGTTCCAAAGCTGCTTCACTAACTGCTGGTAAAGTACAGAACAATGCATTGCTCTTTTTGGTGATACTTCTCTCAGACTTAGGGAGACACACAGGCAGAACTAACTTTGCCCTGTCTTACATAGTTTTAGGCAAACATTGTTTTTTTCTGTATTTATTTTATTTTATAGTCATTCCTCAGTATCCATGGGGGATTGATTCCAGGACCCCACATAAATACCAAAATTCACAGATGTTCTTACATAAAATGGAGGATGCCCTTGTATAAAATGGCATAGTATTTGCGCATAACCTAGCACATCCTCTAGTAAACCTTAAACCATCTCTAGATTCTCAAGATTACTTGTAATGCCTAATACAATGTAATTGTTATGTAAATAATTGCTATACCTTAATGTTTAGGAAATAATGACCAGAAGAAAAGTCTATGTATGTTCAGTGGAGATGCAACTATCCTTTTTTTCACCAAATATTTTAATCTGAAGTTGGTTGAATCCACAGATGTGGAACCCACAAATTTGGAGGACTGAGGTACTTTATTTATCATCCACCTATTTTCTTTTCTTTTCTTTTCTTTTTTTTTTTTTTGAATAAAAATACATAGTTGATTTATTTAAGTCTTAGGAATAACAGTTGAAGAGTTTGAGTAAAATTTGCTGCTAAAAACAGGACATTAAGGATAATTAAATATATTCAATGCAGTCATTTGTTCCAGTTTCATGAACATTTAGTAGTTTTTTTATTATTATTATACTTTAAGTTCTGGGGTACATGTATAGAACATGCAGATTTGTTACATAGCTATGCACGTGCCATGGTGGTTTGCTGCATCCATCACCCCATCATCTACATTAGGTATTTATCATTTACCTTTTTTCTATAGTTCTCAGGCATGAATCCATCAAAAATTATGCTGTGATATAAATCTTGGCATTTCTGGAAAGTAATGCTTACTATAATTGTGCCTTTAATGCAAAAAGCTTTTGGTCTTAGCAGATCGTAGCAAAGGTTGAAATTCTACTTTGAGTCAATCAGTGGATTCCTCTAACCCCAATTACTATTAGTTTGCAGCAAGAACAAGTTTTAGAACATTTTCTTACTTCCAAATTCTGATGAGGAGAGTACTGGACTGAAATGTCCTCTTCCAAAATATACCATATTGATTTTTAAAAAGGACATAATATAATATAAAATGTCATGCAAAATAAATAGATAAAAATAAAACCAATAGCACATATAATTTTAATGCAATTTATTTTACATAAGCCTTGAAAATCAAATGAAGACTGCTGTGTCTATTGTCCATTTGCCATTAAAAACACTGGCTAACTTGAACACAGAAAAATAACATGTTATATAAAGTATGAAATATAATAATTACAACATGGCAACAAATGCAAATTATTCATTGATTGTTCTATTCACAATCAGCATTTTAAAGTCATATACATTTCCTAAAAAATATAAAATAAAAAGCACTATACTATAATGTGAAATAAATTTTAAAAATCTAATTACTAAAAGATCTTTCTGGACTTGCAAATAGCAATATGGAAAAAAATAATCTCAGGATTCATTTTAATAGCATTGACAAAAATAGCATCAGTCAAAGCACTTTGACAAATGCAATGACTTTGGATGCTGACTACTTGGAGTTAGGCCAGACCTCACAAGTTACAGGCACATTTTGTAGATCCAAGGTGGCCGAACAGAAATACCTCTGGGGTGTAGTTCCCAGTGAGAACAATGCAGAGGGTGAGTAATCATTGCATTTACAAATGAGGTTTTACTGCCAACAGACCAGGAGATTCCTGGCCTGAAAACTTCATGAGTTTCCAGCATGACTGTTTCAGCCAGCACTGTGGATCTCCACACAAAAACTCACACAAATCTGGATGACCATTTCAACAGGTGCCTGGAATGCCTGGGAGACAGAGCCGCCCATTCAACTGAAAAAAAGGGGGCTGAAACAGGGAGCCAGTTGATCTGGCTCAGCGGGTGCCATCCCCACAAAGACCAACAATCTAAAATGCTCTGGATTGAGAGTTTCACAGCAAGTGCAGCTGGAACCAGGGCTGTCCAGCTCGGTGGGCAGAAGGGTGTCTGCCATTACTGAGGCAGTCCACCATTGCAGAGTCATTCCGCCATTACCGAGGCAATCTGCCTTTACCGAGGCATTCTGCCTTTACCGAGGCAGTCTGCCTTTACTGGGGCAGTCTACCATTACAGAGGCAGTTCTAACTATACCTCTGTAAACAAAACCACAAAGAGTTTCACACAGCAGCTGAGCAGAGCCCACGGCACCACAGTAATGCCTCTGCTGGCAGACTGTGACTAGACTACCTCCTTGCTGAGCAGGGCATCTCTGAAAAAAAGCAGCAGCACATCAGGAACTTATAAATAAAGCCCCACCTTCCCAGGACAGAGCACCTGGGAAAAAAGGCAGTTATGAGTTCTGCTGCATCAGACTTAAATGTACCTGCCCAGAAGCTCTGAATGGAACAACAGAGTTCCCAGCTCATCACTTGAGCTCCTATAAGGGACAGACTGTCTCCTCAAACAGCTCCCTGACCCCCCATATATCCAAAGAGACATCTCATAAAGGAGAGCTCAGGCTGATATCTGGTGGGTACCCTTCTGGAACAAATTTAACAGAAGAAGAAACCAGCAGCAACCCTTACTGTTCTGCAACTGCTACAGGTGATCCCCTGGCAAGCAGGATCTGGAGTGGACCTCCAGCAGTCCTACAGCAGAGGAGCCTGACTTTTAGAAGGAAAACTAAAAAACAAAGAAATAACTTCAACATCAACAAAAAGAATGTCCCCTCAGAGACCACATCCGAAAATCACCAACTACAAAGACCATAGGTAGATAAATCCACAAAGATGGGAAGAAACCAGTGCAAAGAGGATGAAAACACCAAAAACCAGAATCTCTATTCCCCCTCTAAGGGATCAGAACTCCTCACCAGCAAGGGAACAAAGCTGGATGGAGAAAAAGTCTGATGAATTTACAGAAACATGCTTAAGAAGGTGGGTAATAACAAACTTCTCTGAGCTAAAAGAACATGTTCTAACCCAATGCAAAGAAACCAAGAGCCTTGAAAAAAAGTTAGATGAAATGCTATCAAGAATAAACATCTTAGAGAAGAATATAAATGAATTGATGGAGCTGAAAAACACAACATGAGAACTTTGCGAAGCATACACAGTTTTCAATAGCTGAATCAACCAAGCAGAAGAAAGGATATTAGAGATTGAAGATCAACTCAATGAAATAAAATGAGAAGGCAAGATTAGAGAAAAAAACAGTGAAAAGAAATGAACAAAGCCTCCAAGAAATATGGGATTATGTGAAAAGACCTAATCTACATTTGGTAGGTGTACCTGAATGTGACAGAGAGAATGAATCCAAGCTGGAAAACACTCTTCAGGCTATTATCTAGGAGAACTTCCCCCAACCTAGCAAGGCAGGTGAACATTAGAGTCCATGAAATACAGATAACACCACAAAGATATTCTCAAGAAGAGTAACTCCAAGGCACATAATTGTCAGATTCACCAGGGTTGAAATGAAAGGAAAAATGCTAAGGGCAGCCAGAGAGAAAGGTTGGATTACCCAAAAAGGGAAGCCCATCAGATTCACAATGGTCTCTCGGTAGAAACTCTACAAGCCAGAAGAGAGTGGGGGGCCAATATTCAATATCCTTAAGAAAAGAAATTTCAACCTGGAATTTCATATCCAGCCAAACTAAGCTTCAAAAGTGAAGGAGAAATAAAATCCTTTAGGGACAAGCAATTGCTGAGAGATTTCATCACCACCAGGTCTGCCTTACAAGAGCTCCTGAAAGAAGCACTAAACATAGAATGAAACAACCAGTATGAGCCACTCCAAAAACATACCAAATGGTAAAGACCATTGACACAATGAAAAAATGAATCAACGAATGGGCAAAACAGCCAGCTCATATCAAAATGGCAGGATCAAATTCACACATAACAATATTGACCTTAAATGTAAATGGGCTAAATGCCTCAATCAAAAGACACAGACTGGCAAACTGGATAAACAGTCAAGACCCATTGGTGTGCTGTATTCAGGAAACCCATCTCATGTGCAAGGACACACATAGGCTGAAAATAAAGGGATGAAGGACAATTGACCAAGCAAATGGAGAGCAAAAAAAGCAATAGTTGCAATCCTAATATCTGATAAAATAGACTTTAAACCAACAGAGATCAAAAGAGACAAAGAAGGGCATTACATAATGGTGAAAAGATCAATGCATCAAGAAGAGTTAACAAACCTAAATATATATGCCCCCAATACAGGAGCAACCAGATACATAAGGCAAGTTCTTAACAACCTACAAAGAGACTTTGACTCCCACACACTAACAGTAGGAGACTTTAACACTCCACTATCAATATTAGACAGATCAATGAGACAGAAAATTAACAAGGATATCCAGGACTTGAACTCAAATCTGGACCAAGCAAGCCTAATAGACATCCACAGAACTCTCCACCCCTAATCCACAAAATATACATTCTTCTCAGCACCACATCACACCTACTCTAAAATTGACCACACAGTTGGAAGTAAATCACTCCTCAGCAAATGCAAAAGAACAGAAATCATAACAAACCATCTCTCAGACCACAGGGCAATCAAATTAGAACTCAGGATTAAGAACCTAACTCAGAACTGCACAACATCATGGAAACTGAAGAACTGACTTTTGAATGTTGACTCAATAAACAATGAAATGAAGTCAGAAATCAAGATGTTCTTCAAAACCAAAGAGAATGAATATACAACGTACCCTAATCTCTGGGACACATTTAAAGCAGTGTCTAGAGGGAAATTTATAGCAATAAATGCCCACATAAGAAGCAAGGAAAGATCGAAAATCAACGCCCTACCATCAAAATTGAAAGAGCTAGAGGAGCAAGATCAAAAAAACTCAAAACCTAGCAGAAGACAAGAAATAACTAAGATCAGAGCAGAAATGAAGGAGATAGAGACACAAAAAACCCTTCAAAAAATCAATAAATCCAGGAGCTGGTTTTTTGAAAAGACCAACAAAATAGATCACTAGCCAGATTAATAAAAAGAAAAGAGAAAAAAATCACATAGATGCAATGAAAAACAATAAAGTGGATATCACCACTGATTCCACAGAAATACAAACTACCATCAGAGATTACTACAAACAACTCTATATGCATAAACCAGTAAACCTGGAAGAAATGGATAAATTCCTGGACACTTGCACCCTGCCAAACCTAAATCAGGAAGAATTTCAAACCCTGAATAGACCAATAGCAAGGGCTGAAGTTGAGGCAGCAATTAATAGCCTACCAACCAAAAAAAGCCCAGGTCCTGATGGATTCACAGCCGAATTCTAACAGATGTACAAAGAGGAGCTGGTACCACACCTTCTGAAACTATTCCAAACAGTACAAAAAGAAGGAATCCTTCCCAAATCACTTTATCAGACCAACATCATCCTGATACCAAAACGTGGCAGAGACTCAACAAAAAAAGAAAACTTCAGGCCAATATCCATGATGAACATTGATGTAAAAATCTTCAATAAAATACTGGCAAACTGATTGGAGCAACACATCAAACAGCTTATCCATCACGACCAAGTAGGCTTCATCCTGGGTTTGCAAGGCTGGTTCAACATATGCAAGTCTATAAACATAATTCACCACGTAAACAGAACCAAAGACAAAAACCACATGATTATCTCAATAGATGCATAGAAGGCCTTTGACAAAATTCAACAGTACTTTAGGCTAAAAACTCTCAATAAGCTAGGTATCAATGGAATGTATCTAAAAATAATAAAAGCTATTTACCAAATATCCACAGCCAGTATCATACTGAATGGGCAAAATCTGGAAGCATTCCCTTTGAAATCTGGCACTACACAAGGATGCCCTCTCTCACCACTCCTATTCAATATATTATTGGAAGTTCTAGCCAGATCAATCAGGCAAGAAAAAGAAATAAGCATATTCAATTAGAAAAGGAGGAAGTCAATTTGTCTCTATTTGCAGATGAAATAATTGTATATTTAGAAGACCCCATCGTCTCAGCCCCAAATCTCCTGAAACTGATAAGCAATTTCAACAAAGTCTCAGGATACAAAATCAATGTGCAAAAATCACAAGCATTCCTATACACTAATAACAGACTAAAAGAGAGCCAAATCATGAGCAAACTCCCATTCACATTTGCTACAAAGAGAATAAAATACCTAGGAATACAACTAACAAAGGATGTAAAGGACCTCTTCAAGGAGAACTACAAACCACTGCTCAAGGAAATAAGAGAGGACACAAACAGATGAGAAAACATTCCATGCTCATGGTTAAGAAGAATCAATATTGTGAAAATGGCCACACTGCCCAAAGTAATTTATAGATTCAATGCTATCCCCATCAAGCTACCTATGACCCTCTTCACAGAACTGGAAAAACCACCTTAAACTTCATGTGGAACCGAAAGAGATCTCATATAGCCAAGACAATCCTAAACATAAAGAACAAAGCTGGAGGCATCATGCTACCTGACTTCAAACTATACTACACCACTACAGTAATCAAAACAGCATGGTAGTGGTATCAAAACAGAGATATAGACCAATGGAACAGAACAGAAGCCTTGGAGGCAACACCACACATTTACAACCATCTGACCTTTGACAAACCAGAAAAACAAGCAATGGGGAAGGATTCCTTGTTTAATAAATGATGTTGGGATAACTGGCTAGCCATATGCAGAAAGCAGAAACTGGACCTCTTCCTGAAACCTTACATTAAAATTAACTGCAGATGGATTAAAGACTTAAACATAAGACCTAACATCATAAAAACCCTAGAAGAAAACCTAGGCAAAACCATTCAGGACATAGGCATAGGCACGGACTTCATGACAAAAACACCGAAAGCATTGGCAACAAAAGCCAAAATAGACAAATGGGATCTAATTAAACTCCAGGGCTTCTGTACAGCAAAAGAAATAATCATTAGAGTGAACCAGCAACCAACAGAATGGGAAAAAATTTTTGCAATCTACCCGTCTGACAATGGGCTAATATCCAGAATCTACAAAGAACTAAAACAATTTTACAAGAACAAAACAAACAAACCCATTCAAAAGTGTGTGAAAAATATGAACAGACACTTTTCAAAAGAAGACATATATGAGGCCAACAAACATACGAAAAAATGCTCATCATCACTGGTCATTACAGAAATGCAAATCAAAACCACATTGAGATACCATCTCACGCCAGTTAGAATGGGGATCATTAAAAAATCTGGAGACAACAGATGCTGGATCGGATGTGGAGAAATAGGAACACTTTTACACTGTTGATGGGAGTGTAAATTAGTTCAACCATTGTGGAAGACAGTGTGAAGATTCCTCAAGGACCTAGTAATAGAAATTCCATTTGACCCAGCAATCCCATTACTGGGTATATACCCAAAGGATTATAAATGGTTCTATTATAAAGACACATGCACACATATGTTCATTGCGGCACTGTTTACAATAGCAAAGACTTGGAACCCACCCAAATGCCCATTTATGATAGACTGGATAAAGAAAATGTGGCACATATACACCATGGAATACTATGCAGCCATAAAAAACGATGAGTTTGTGCCCTTTGTAGAGACATAGATGAATCTTAAAACCATCATTCTCAGCAAACTGACACAAGAACAGAAAATCAAACACTGCATGTTCTCACTCATAGGTGAGCATTGAACAATGAGAGCACATGGACACAGGGAGGGGAACATGACACGCTGGGGTCTGTTGTGAGGACTGTGGGAGGGATAGCCTGGGTAGGGAGGGTTGGGGAGGGATAACATGGGGAGAAATGCCAGATATAGTGACAGGGGATGGAGGCAGCAAACCAGATTGCCATGTATGTACCTATGCAACATTACTTCATGATCTGCACATGTACCCCAGAACTTAAAGTACAATAAAACAATAGTTAAAAAAAAACAGTGAAAAAGAAAATAAACTGAAACAAAGGGCACATTTTTCTTCATGTCTCCTCTCACTTCAGACAATAGTTGCATGTTCAGGGATTCTGGGGTACCAACACTTCTGATCTTCTGGCTACACATTTCAGGGCTCCCACTACGCTTTTGAGTTTAATTATTTGCTACAAAGACTCACAGAGACCACTGAAAATATTATACTTATAAATGCAGTTTCATTGTAGCAAAAGGTTGCAAATTAAACAAGTCAAAAGAAGAGGCAGAGAGGGTGAGGTCTAGGAAGGTCCCAAATGTAAAACTTGTGTATCTTCAAGAACATGTCACCTTTCCGGCACATCAGTGTGTTACAATACCCACAGAATATGGTTTCCAGCAAAGCTCACTCAAATTTCAGTGTCCAGAGCATTTGCTGGGGTTTCGTCATGTAGGCATGACTGATTGAGTTATTGGCCACAAGATTTAACTCAATCTCCAGCCTCCTTCACTCCCAGGAGGTCAGACTGATAATTTCATATCTGAAAGCCCCAACTGTCTAATCATTTGGTTATTCTTTCTGACATGGTCAGCCCTCATCCTCCTGAGTCTCATTAGCATAAATTACCTAAGGGCCCACCAGGAGTCACTTTATTAGCATAAACGATTAGGGCACATTATGACTAACAAAGACAGTACTAATAATTTTTAAACTCCAAAGATTTACAGGCTTTCTTCCCAAGAACCAGGAGAATCGTTAACCAACGTGTTTATTATAAGAGAGAAATATCTGTCCATGCCATCTATTTCTTTTGTTTAGACTTTCCTTTTCACATTTCTCTTTAGCCAGTAATTTTGAAGTACCTCTTGCTCTGTAGCGAACTATTTTATTCATCTAAAGTTTATTACGTTTTTAATATATTTAATTGCCTCTTAGAGACCTTTTTGATCTTCCTATTACGACTTTCATTTCCCTTTTCCTATCAAACTCATCGTGCTATCATGTTATAAATTGGTAGTTCCCTAGCAAATAACATCTTCACCACTTATGAAATGAACAGAATAACCCCCAAAGTCCATGTCAAAATACATCATAATTACACTTTTAAAAACTAAATACAAAAAATAAAATCTTGTAAGCAGTTAAGGAGAAATGACAAATTACTTGCAGGGAAACACCAATTCAAATGAATTTCTTATCTAAAACCATGGAGGCCAGAAGAAAGTGGTATGATACATTTTTAAAGTGCCAAAATAAAAGATTTGTCAACCATGAATTTTATACCTGGTAAAATTATCTTTCAAAAATGAAAAATAAAGAACATTCACACACAAAGGAAAATTAAGATAATTTTGTAATGAATGGACTTACTCTTAAAAACTGACATAAGGAAGTTCTTCAAACAGAAAGAAAATGATAAAAGAGGAAATCTTGGAGCATCAGGAAGAAAGAACGAACAATGGAAAGAGTGGAAATATGGATGCATGCAATACATTATTCTTTTACTTATGAGTTTTTACATGAGTATTTATATAATATAATCCTATGAGTTTATGTACGAGTGTGTAAATATACTGGCCAGATGCAGTGGCTCACACCTGTAATCCCAGCATCTTGTGAGGCCAAAGCAGGAGGATCACTTGAGCCTAGGAATTCGAGACCCGCCTGGGCAATGCAGTGAAACCTCATCTCCACAAAGAAAACAAAAATTAGCCAGGCATGGTGGCATGTACCTGTGGTTCAAGCTACTTGGGAAGCTGAGGCCAGAGTATCATTTGAGCCCAGGAGGCAGAGGTTGCAGTGAGTTGAGACTGCATCACTGTACTCCAACCTAGGTGACAGAACAAGACTGTATCAAAAAAAAAAGTAAATAAAATAAATATATTATTTATAATTCATATTTAATGACCAAAATACAAATTAGATCATGTGGTCCTAAAGCCAGTGATATTTAAGATTTGATAAAGTATAGGGACCTAAATGGAGGTGAGGTTTCCATACTTCACTTGAAGTGGTAAAATACTAGTACTAATAGACTGTTAAAAGTCAGATATATACATATAATATACTGAGTGAGATGGAAAATAATTGCAGAGTTTTGTTAGAGAAGGGATGTATTATGGCCTACATTAAAACAAATAAAACACTCAGGCTACTGGGTAGAGAATTATTTCCATGAGGATAAGGACAATTAGTTAGGAAGTTATTTCATTAATTCATGTGAAAAGCTTGGCATAGAGTAATAATGTTAAAAATCATGAAAACTGTTGATTCTGAATGTATCTTTTCTTATTATTTTTAATTGATATACAATAATAGTACATATTTATGCGGTACATAGTTATGTTTGATACAATATATAGTGATCAAATCAGAGTAATTAACATATTCATGACCTCAAATATTTATCCATTCTTGTAACAGAAATATTCAGTTTTCCCTTTTAGCTACTTGACAATTTATAATAAATTATTAACTATAGTCATCCTACAGTGCTATATATTGCTAGAAATGACGCCCTCTACTTATCTGTAGTTTTGTATTCTTTAACCAGTTTCTCCCTATTTCTCTCTCCTCACTACCTTTCCTAGTCTCTAGTAACCACCATTCTACTCTCTACTTCGCTATGAGATCAGCATTTTTAGCTTCTGCATGTAAGTGAGAACATATGGTATTTGTCTTTCTTTCCTGACTTATTTCACTTAACATAATCTCCTTCAGGCTCATCCATGTTGCTGTGAATTACAGCATTGCATTCTTTTAATGGCTGAATAGCATTCTATTGTGTATACATGTCACATTTTCTTTAAATTCTGGATATACCTTGAAGGTAAAACTGTCAGTGTTTGTTAACTTATTGGATGGTGGTGTGACTTTATAAAAAGTTTAAGGATGAACCAAAATATGCAGTTGGCTTCATTCAAATAGAGCAACTCCTTGAAAAAAATTAGGACAACAGTATTTTATATTGGAAATAACTACTAGATGTCTGTTTTGAATAAAACTCCTCCACCTGCCTGGGTGCCCTCATGGTAGCCTCACCACCAGGAGTCAAAATAGGAACAAGGCTTCAATGACACCACCATAGTGTGAAAGTTTAAAGAGTTTTTAACACATATGGACCCTGGAGAATGCATAGCATGCTTGGAGGCCACAAACAGGGGAGTTCATAGAGCCTGTGCTTCTCAGAGAGCGAGAAGAGGCCACTCTCAATATATGGTGGGAAATAAAGTGTGAGTCACTTTAAATTTGTGGACAAATGCCTGAATCATCCTATTAAAGGCAGTGGTGAGAAAACTAAACCTGCACTCAAAGTGGATCCTGAAGAAAAATAAAGTTAAAAGCATTCACTGCAATGTTATTTAAAGCTTTTGTGTAGAAATGTATGTGTGTGTATACATGAGACATATATATATATATATATATATGTACATATATACAAAATGTAAGAGTTAAGGGTAGAAAATATGCATGTGTGTATATATATGCAACATATATATGAGTTTAGGGTAGAAAATATGTGTGTGTGTGTATATAACATATATATCTATATATATTTAAAGGTAGAAAATAGGACTAGAACTATACATAGGGAATTCTAAGTGTATGGGCAATATTAAAGTCATTAGGATAAAATCACATTAAGATTTAAGGTACAGGAGAAGAGGAATGGCATGTGAACTAATCCTGGTGAAATCCAAAATTAGAAGTCATGAATAGAGGGTAAACCAGCAAAGTTCACTGAGAAGGAGCAACAAATAAGGCAGAAACGCTGAAAAACAGACGTCTGGAATCTTAGCTTGAAAAAAAAGCTCTAGAGGTAAGTGGTTAACCCACAGTGAAAAATGCTGCTGAAAACTCAAATCAGATCATGACTGAGACTTGGCAATTATATTGGTCATGCATCTTTGTCAAGATCTAAGAGTAATTTCAATGCCCATAAATCTCGTGAGATGACAGTACAGATTAAATGCTAGTTTCTATCTTGATAAAGACATATGAAACACCACACACCTGAAAGGAGATAAAGAAGGTAAAGATACTTTCTATCCACATCCCCAGCTTCACTTCATGCATACTCTCTGTTTCTGGACTCTCAAATCTTGTATTTAACCAAACAGAAAAGCACAAAACATCTCCTTAATTCATAGGTGTTGCTTCTGAAGTAAGTATAATCATGTCAGCTGTGCTATATTAAGAAACTTTTGAAGATCAAACTTCACAAACCAATAGTGCAATAAACAAAAGCAAGGAGTAGTCAAGGGCACAGTGCTTTGCATTCGATATTCCACATTCCCTCCACCTAAGTGAAATGTTGAAAGCAAGCTATAAAGAGAAAAAAATCAATATCCATAAAATTCTGGGATTTTAAAATCCACATAAAATCTATCATTCTCTCTGACAGAGATCCAAATATTGTGAAGATGCAAAGATCCCAGAAATGTCAGTAAAATCAGGCAGGGCTTGATAAATGGTGACTGGTTAATGAGAATTGTACAGAGAATTGTATATATCAAACTTTAAATCTAAGAAGTGAATTAAAACATCACTCAAGAAGATAGGTAATGAAGCCAAGGAAAGTCCACATTCCCTTTCACTTGAAACACTGATTCTGGGCAGATTGCTTCCAAGCATGTGGTTTATGGGAAAAAATGCTGCAGAAATGGGACCAGCATGTCATTCTGAAGGCACAATGGACTCAAAGGGAAAAAACATAACTCTGGAAGTGTGCTACAGCACGAATCAAAAAGAAAATAATCTAATTGCTTTTTTTAAAAAAGCAGAAATGTGTAAGGATAGTGAAAGTTCAAGATTATTTGTAAAGATAAAATGGTAGCAAGTTTACAAACAGAAGATTTGAATAAACGATACAAGTGTAAACAGGAAATGTATATTGGTCGTGGTAAAAAGAAAACGGACAAAATAGAAACAGAAGGTCACCGTGTTACAGCAAAAATAAATAGAAAGGTGGATGCAATCAGAACTGTCCTATAAAGAAAACTTTCAACTTAATAATAAATAACAAATTATCTAATCACTAAGTTCTCAAAAGAACAACTACTAAATAGACATAAAATAAAATTAGGGAAGTCTTTCTATGTTATCAAAATCATTACAGACATTTAAGGAAAATAAATTTGAGTCAGAAAATTTTGTGTAACTAAATAGTTTCATAGTTTGTAAATACAGACTCAGATGACTAATGACTGAAATTTTACCATATATGCCTTAATTGTTTTATAAAAAGCAGGTATATAAATCAATTATATATATATGTGTAGACACACACGCACACACACACACATCCCAGGTGGCTGAGAGCTGTATTGGAATGTGCACTTTAAGATTGGTGGGGTCACTGCAAAAAATAAAAAACAAATTGATGGTAAGCAATATAGCTCAATTAATTCTCAATATATTTTATAACTAAATACAAATATCAGAATAATCTTTGAAATAAAGCCTAAAAGATAAGGCTTTATTAGAGAGTGTGATACAATGACCTCTTCTCTAAATCTTAACTTATATTAACACATAGTTTTGGTACAATGATAATAATAAAAGATCTCAAGTGAGAAAAACTATTTGAAATTCCAAGTCCATCACCAACTATGTATGTATTATAAGATATCATGTAATCTTAGTCATTCAATTCTTTTTTTTAACTTTTATTTTAAGTTTAGTGGTTCATGTGTAGGTTTGTTGCATAGGTAAACTTGTGTCATGGGGTTTTGTTGTACTGATTATTTCATTACCCAGCTATTAAGCCTAGTACCAATTCCTTGTTTTTCCTGATCCTCTTCCTCCTCCAAACCTCTATCCTCTGATAGGCTCCAGTGTGTGTTGTTCCCCTCTGTGCGTCCATGTGTTCTCATCATTTAGCTCCCACTTATAAGTGAGACCGTGAGTTACCATGTTGAGTTAACATGGTTTTCTGTTACCATGTTATTCTGCTAAGGATAATGGCTTCCAACTTAATCCATGTCCCTGCAAAGACATGATCTCATTCTGTTGTAGTAAATTATCACAAAATACCGTAATCGCTACCACCAATATCAGAATCAAATATGATTTTTTTTTTTTTTTTTTGGTCTGGGAGGCATTGTTTACTTGTTGAATCTCATCTGTGTCACTTGGTCATGAAACACATTTATTTAGGACACACTTGATGCCATTCTTATATATCTGCACTCATTTAATAATGGTACGCTGTGGTATATGCCCAGATTTATGGCTCGGTGGGTAAGATACCACTCAATTAATGATGGCCAACTCAGGTTGCATAGTGGTCTGTTGTCACCTGGCCATGTCTTCAGTCTTTACCAAGGTATTAAGCCTTCCCAAAAGGAGAAGAGTTAACTGCAGAGGATAGAATCATCTTATTCGAAAACCTTAAGAAGTTGTGCTGAGCTGTGATTCACTACAGTGTATTTCCAAATGTTCCACGGCATTCTTATTTGCTGTGTAAACTGTAGGCAGCATTGAATCTACTGAGTCACATGGTCCAAGTGGCCAAGCAGCTTTCACGGCAGTGTGGAACAAAGCAAAACTGTCCTACTGTGTGCCTCCTCAAAACTAGATGCTTCTCAGGTTACTCAACAAAATGGTCATAGGAATTTGCCCAAATAAGTCTAACCTTGCCCCCAAATTTGCAAAGAAACTATATGTGCTTGTACTTCTTTCTTAGATGTAGGAGGGACAAGATTTAGCAACTTTTCCTTTATTTAAGAAGTGATATGACAATATACCCTATACCAAGTCTCAGTAAACTATAGCCTATGGGGCAAACCCATTCCATTTCCTATTTCATAGATAACGTTTTACTGGAAAACAGCCACATGTATTTATTTACATGTTTACTGTGGTTATTTCATGTTTCAATGACACAGTTGAATAGTTCTGATAGAGGTGCATGATACAACTTAAAATGTTTGCTATCTGTCTTTTTAAAAATTGTTTGCCAAACCCTGCCCTAGACCACTGTACACCTAGAAATTTCACCCAGTGACAAGCCATTGAATTTTGTGGGATTTATTTGTACCTCTGACATTCACATGTCTTACCAATTTATCTGTGTGGTTGTTACTTTCTGCTCACCAGATGAAAAAGCATATAATTAATTTAATGAAGCAACTTGATATCTTCTAGAATGGAGATATGATACATATTCTTATGACTAAATTATGTCAATGGCCTGGACTATTGACACAACCCCAACACAAAACAGTGAAGGTATATTGATGGCCATGTCAGCTGACAGAAAACTGCCTCCTGACATTTACTTACAGCTATAGAAAAAAATGTTTTTCTATTTAGAAGTTGCATATATATGCAAAATAATGTATTGATTTGTTTCAGCAAGGAAACTCTATCTGGCACACGGATAGGTGAAGTCATCACCTATTAAGTTTACAATAATAAACTATTATTATCCAAGATACCTCTCTCTTTTGCATTGTTTAAGAAGGTATGTTAAGTGTGAACGTGGTAGGAATCACTATCATTTGCTTCTTTTAAGTTTTAGCAGTAGCACTAACACTACATATTTTTCCCAGAAATGCAAGTGCTTAGATTTATTATTTTTGTGGATTAAGGAAGATCTTATGGTTTTCTTTTTCTTTTCTTGCTACAATATTAACCCTCATGCTATACATTGAGGCACTAATATAAGAATTGTGACAGTTAACGTGCATATCTATTTCTATCAAGAATTTCAGACCTGAGATAATCACAGGAGACATCAAGGGATGCATTTGACACAGGATAGATCAAGAGGTGTAAGGTAGAGAAATCTTAACTAAAAATTGATCTCTCAAATGTCATCTGTCCCTCCTCTGACAAGTACACCAAGGTAGGGTTTGGTCTTCCAAAATCCGTGTAAATATATAGAAAATATACAACAACCCCCAAAAAGTCTAATTATTTTGGATTACTCATTCTCAGTGCTATGGACCAAATTGTTTCACACCAAAATTAATATATTGAAGCCCTAACCCCCAATGTGATGATATTTGGAGATGGGGAATAATTATCTCTTTGGGAGATAATTATGTTTAGCTGAGAATCCTACTCTCATAAAAGACATCAGCAGAGCTTGAGGGTGCTCTCTCTCTCTCTCTCTCTCTCTCTCTCTCTCTGTAAAGTGAGGACACAGTGAGAAGGCCATTGTCTATAAGCCAGGATGATAGCTCTTGCCAGAACCTTCCAGCCTGTGGGGACATAGATGTATCTTGTTTGAATCTCCCGGTCTATGGTATTTTGTTGTGGCAGCTTGAGCTGACTATACAAAATTTGGTACTGAGAAATGGAGTGCTGCTGTAACAAATGCCTAAAAATGCAGAAGTGGCTTTGGAACTTTTCTGAAAGGTAGAACTTGTGAACAATGAAATTGGCTGCTTAGCTGAGGATATTTCTAAGCAAAGTGATAAAAGAGTAGTTTGGTTCTGAGCATATATTTTGTATAATTGAATACACAGAAAAGTGGGAAAGAATGAATTAGTGTTATATATAACAAATGGATAAATCTGAAACAATGCTTTTAAAAAAGGAGCAAATTGTAACATAATAGCACAGATACAACATATGTAAACTTTGAAAACACACTAACAATGGCATACACTCTTGGTGAACCTATGCATATGTAATATAATTATAAACTACATAAACAGAAACAATGCTCCATCTTCTGAAAAGAACTCATTAATGGAAATAAAAATTAGCAAGAATAAGTTTCTTGTGAATTATTACACAAAGTTTCAACTATGTCAGTGCATGTTTTGTGAAGAGGTTTTGACCAAATATGGCAAATGTTTAGTAAACCTGGATGTAAGTACCTGGGGCTTTGTTATTCTACCTTGTATTATGTATAGATCAAATATTTCCTTCAGGTTCACAGCCAAATCTACCAGAGGTACAAAGAGGAGCTGGTACCATTCCTTCTGAAACTATTCCAAACAATACAAAAAGAGGGGAATCCTCCCTAACTAATTTTATAAGACTGATATCATCCTGAGGCCAAAATCTAGATACACAACTAAAAACGAAAATTTCAGGCCAAACCATGATGAACATTGATGTGACAATCCTCAGTAAAATACTGGCAATACAAATCCAACAGCACATCAAAAAGCTAACCAATCACGACCAATTTGGCTTCATCCCAAGGATGCAAGGCTGGCTCAACATATGCAAAACAATAAACGTAATCCATTACATAAATAGAACCAAAGAAAACCACATGATTATCTCAATAGATGCAGAGAAGGCCTTTGACAAAATTCAGCAGCTTATGCTAAAAACTCCCAATAAACTAGGTATCCATGGAACATATCTCAAAATTATAAGAGCTATTTATGACAAACACACAGCCAATATCATACTGAATGGGCAAAAACTGGAAGCATTCCCTTTGAAAATCAGCACAAGACAAGGATGCCATCTCTCACCACTCCTATTCAACATAGTATTGGAAGTTTTGGCCAGAGCAATCAGGCAAGAGAAAGAAATAAAGGTATTCAGTTAGGAAAAGAGGAAGTCAAATTGTCTCTATTTGCAGATGGCATGACTGTATATTTAGAAGATCCCATTGTCTCAACCCAAAATCTTCTTAAGCTGATAAGAAACTTCAATAAAGTCTCATGATACAAAATCGATGTGCAAAAATCACAAACATTCCTATATACCAATAAAAGACAAACAGAGAGCCAAATCATGAGTGAATTCCCATTCACAATTGCTACAAAGAGAATAAAATACCTAGGAATACAACTTACAGGGGATGTGAAGGACCTCCCTTAAGGAGAACTACAAACCACTGCTCAAAAAAAAAATAAGACAGGACATAAACAAATGGAAAAACATTCCATTTGTTTATTCCTTGCTCATGGTTAGAAAGAATCAATATTGTGAAAATTGTCATATTGCCCAAAGTAATTTATAGATGTAATGCTATCCCCGTCAATCTTACCATTGAATTTTTTCACAGAATTGGAAAATACCACCTTAAATTTCATATGGAACCAAAAAAGAGCCCACATAGCCAAGACAATCCTAAGAAAAAAAAAAAAAAAAAGAAAAAAGAAAAACAAAACCAAAGCTGGAGGCATCACACTATCTGACTTCAAACTATACTACAAGGCTACAGTAACCAAAACAGCATGGTACTGGTAACAAAACAGAGATACAGACTAATGGAAAAGAACAGAGGCCTCAGAAATAATGCCACACATCTACAATCATCTGATCTTTGACAAACCTGACAAACACAAGCAATGGGGAAAGGATTCTCTATTTAATAAATGGTGTTGGGAAAACTGACTAGCCATAAGCAGAAAGCTGAAACTGGGTCTCTTCCTTACACCTTATGCAAAAATTAACTCTAGATGGATTAAAGATTTAAATGTAAGACTTAAAACCTAAAAACTCTAGAAGAAGACCTAGGCAATATCATTCAGGACATAAGCATGGGCAAGGACTTCATGACTAAAACACCAAAAGCAATGGCAACAAAAGCCAAAATAGACAAATGGGATCTAATTAAATTAAACAGCTTCTGCACAGTGAAATAAACTATCATTAGAGTGAACCAGCAACCAGCAGATGGAAAAAAATTTTTGCAATCTACCCATCTGACAAAGGGCTAAATCCAGAATCTATAAAGAACTTAAACAAATGTACAAGAAATAAATCCCATCAAAAAGTGGATGAAGGATATGAACAGACACTTCTCAAAAGAAGACATTTATGCAGCCAACAAACATAGGAAAAAAGCTCATCATCACTGGTCCTTAGAGAAATGCAAATCAAAACCATATTGAGATAGTATCTCATGCCAGTAAGAATGGTGATCATTAAAAAATCAGGAGACAACTGATGCTGGAGAGAATGTGGAGAAATAGAAATGCTTTTACACCATTGGTGGGAGTGTAAATTAGTTCAACTATTGCGGAAGACAGTGTGGCAATTTCTCAAGGATCTAGAACTAGAAATACCATTTGACCCAGCAATCTCATTACTGGGTGTGTAGCCAAAGGATTATAAATCATTCTATTATAAAGACAAATGCACACATATGTTTATTGTGGCACTGTTCACAATAGCAAAGACTGGGAACCAACCCAAATGCCCATCAATGATAGACTGAATAAAGAAAAATGTAGCACATATACACCATGGAATACTATGCAGTCATAAAAAAGGATGAGTTCACGTCCTTTGCAAGGACATAGATGAAGCTGGAAACCATTATTCTCAGCAAACTGACACAAGAACAGAAAACCAAACACTGCATGTTCTCACTCATAAGTGGATGTTGAACAATGAGAACACATGGACACAGGGAAGGGAACATCACACACTGGGGCCTGTCAGGGGATGGGAGGCTAGAGGAGGGATAGCGGGGGGTGGGGGGGGGTAGAGGGAGGAATAGCATTAAAAGAAATAACTAATATAGATGACGGGGTGATGGATGCAGCAAACCACCATGGCATGTGTATACCTATGTAACAAACCTGCACATTCTGCACGTGTACCCCAGAACTTAAAATAATAATAAAAATATATATATATGAGGACTAGGTGTGGTGGCTCACATCTGTAATTACAGCACTTTGGTTGGCTGAGGCAGGAGGATTGCTTGAGCCTAGGAGTTTGAGACCAGCTTGGACCACATAGTGAGACTTCAGGCTGGGCATGATGGCATGTGCCTTTAGCCCCAGCAACTCAGGAGGCTGAGGCTGGAGGATCGCTTGAGCCAGGGAGTTCGAGGCTACAGTGATCTATATGATGCTACTGCACTCCAGTCTGGGTGATAGTGGAAGACACTGTTTCAAAAAGGAAAAGGAAATTATATGAGTAACAAACCACAACAAAAATTTTAAAATACTATAGCCCAATTAACATCCCATGACATTTTTAACCTTCAATCTTAAATTACAGATAGTGAGAAACTTGAGAATGGAATACATGCTTAGACCCTGGGCAATCATAGCAAGGACTGGAAGAACAGATGCAGTCATGGTCTCTGCATAATGAAGTTTGAGTCAACGGTGATCTACGTGTAAGGTGTTGATCCCAGAAGATCACAATGGAGCTGAAAAATTCCTATCAGCTAGTGACATTTTTAGCACAATACATTAGTCATGTTTGTGGTGATGCTTGTGTAAACAAACCTACTGTGTTGCTAGTTCCGTAAAAGTGTGTCACATACAATTATGGACAGTACATAATACTTCATAATGAATGAATGTGTTACTAGCTTATCTATTTACTGTAGTATACTTTTAAATTTTTATTTCAGAGTCTACTCCTACTATTTATAAAAAACGGTTAATCATATAACAGCCTCAGGCAGTCCTTCAAGAGGTATTCCAGAAGGCGGCATTGTTATAATAAGAGATGACAGCTCCATGCATGCTTTGCCCATAAAATCTATCCAATATGACAAGATTTGGAGGTAGAAGACAGTGATACTGATAACTGTCTGACACTCTAGGCCTAGGTTAATGTGTATGTTTGTGTTTTCATTTATAGCAAAACGTTGAAAAAGCAAAAATAAATAAATAAATGCAAATTTAAAAATTAAAAAAAGCTTATAAGAATAAGGATATAAAGAAAGAAAATGCTTTTGTAAAGATGTACAGTGTGTTTCTGTTTTAGGCTATGTGTTATCAAAGAGGAGTAAAAAAGTTTTAAAAAAATGTTTATAAAGTGAAAAAGTTATAATAAGGTAGGGTTAACTTGTTATTGAAGACAAATATTGCTTTATAAATTCAGTGTGGCCCACATGTCCAGTGTATATAAATTGTACAGCAGTGAACAGTAATGCCCAAAGCCTTCATATGCATTCACCATTCACTCACTGACGTCCTGAGCAACTTCCAGTTCCACAAGCTCTATTCATGGTAAGTTCTGTATACAGGTGTACCATGTTTAATCTTTTATACCATATTTTTACTGTACCTTTTCTATTTTTAGATGTGTTTCGATATGCAAATACTTACTTACCATTGTGTTTTGCCTGCAGTATTCAGTACAGCATAACCTGCTGTACAGGTTTGTAGCCTAGAAGCAATAGGCTATGGCATTTCACCTGGGTGTATAGTAGGCTACATCATCTAGGTTTGTGTAAGTGCACTCTATGATGTTTGAGCAATAATGAAATTGAGGGAATGTGTTCTTCTCTTTCCTGGTCCACAAGGGGGCGTAGTTTTAAAGGCAAGAACTTCCCAGTGCCATGGCCCCCTCCTGTCTCTCTCCATCTGGGAGATTTAATGGTCTCTGTTTCCAGCATGGGGAAAGGGTCAACAGTCAATCACTCCAGTGGAAGTTCTAAGGAACTCCTTTCATTGGCCAGGGGTCTTGGAGAAGGTGGGGGTTCCTCCCAGGTTAAAAGTTCCCTTCTTCCACACCCCTTTGTACGCCATGTTAGGATTCCCTTCCACCAACTCTCTCATGGAAGCTGCCTTTCTCTCTCCGGGATTTTCCCTCTGGGTCCCCTTCCACCCAGTGTGGAAGCTTTCTCTCTTCCTCTCCTTTTTCTCTTTCTCTAAATAAATCTCTGCAAACTCTGTTTGGGGTCCGGCATTTACTTTATGAGTGCACCGTGCTGTGGTCTCCTCTCCCATTCTTGAGAGACTGATAGATCAGGAACCTGGAGAAACATCCTCTCAGGGGAGCTGAGGGCTCCCCTCAACCCCTGAACCCCAGCAAAATCACCTAAGGATACGTTTCTCAGAATGCATTTTCATTGTTAAATGGCTGATCCAAATGGTAAAGAACATGTGGTCAACCTACATGGGCCTACATACTGTTTTGGAGACTTAATTATAGAAGTTGGGGAAAAGAAAACTTTTAAGTTAAAAGGACATGCTTTTTTATTACTAGAAAGAGATTTTTGGTCTTTTTAAAATTTGCCACCCTAGAATTAATAAAATTAAAGCATTATACATTTTAAAATAAAGCTTCTAAAAATGGCGGAAAGTTTTATAGATTGATATAATAAAACTTTTTTTCTAAATAATATGACATCACGTCTCATTAGGTGTTTGAATTTAACTTCATGCTTTAGATTAACTGTCTCTTTTACTTTTGACATTTTAAATGTGTGAAATTTAATAAAACAGTAGCCAATTGACACACACAATGTTTTTCCTACTCCTTACAAATGTGGTATAATATGAGTATCAATATAAAAGTCAAATGGCATCACACTAAGTTTAAATCATATGCTTTTCTTTTGAAGATAAAGACTTTCAATGTACTTAAATTCAAGGCTGAAAATGTCAATAATTCTGAAAGTAAGATTAATAGATTAAATGACAGTGAGACAAGAAGTCTATCAGACCACAAGTTAGGATATGATAATTAGGTGCCATTTTCCTTAGCAGTTTCACCTTTAATGCTACTATGGAATGAATAAAATAGTGCGGTCTCATATTTAATATTATAGTTGGAAAATAATTTACAATAAAAGGAAACGATACCAGCAGTGTCCACAGTTGCCATTATTACTTCATAGAAGATATTTTTTTCCTATCGAAATTTGAGCATGCTTTACCAAATATTTATTTTGTGATGAGTATGGAGTGATTAATGACAAAAAGATTTTGAAAATTTCTTATTCTTTCTCTCATATAATAGGATGATCTATATAAAAAGAAAAGTTAAAATTTTGAGAAGATAATGTGAAATACCTACTAGAGCTCAATCACCTGTTTATGAGCAGGCTTAGTACATTTTGTGCAGCTGTAAACTAAGCGAGAGTGAATTGAGATGACTGAGGAGAAGGTGGTCAGGAGACGGTAGTGAAACAAAAGCAGGAGAACCACACATGGAAGACTGGATATAATTGCTATTCTGCCACTTCATAGCTGTTGTAATTGTGCATATTGTCTACCTTCTCTCACCTTATTTAATTAATAAATGCAACAAAATCTTTTTTGTCTCATCTCATAAGGTTTTTTTTACATGATTGCTGTAGGATTCAAGAAGAAATTTTTTGAAATTGTTTATAGATTTTGAAAGCTACACAGTGTTTTGCACAAATAAAAATTAACATTTTAACTTATATAATACTAGTGACATGACAGATACACAAAAGTAAATAATATGTTCTGGCACAAAGCTCCTGGGGGGTCAGTAGATTAGCTGTGCAATGTATTCAGAGGGAGGTATTTGTTTTAGTAATATCAAGGAGATTTCATTAAGCATCAGAACATCATTAGGGTGACTGTACATTCTGCTATTAGGATGCTCATGTTCTGAGAAAAATGTTTCAGGATGCTATTATTTTGAACTTTACGCAGATAGTGGCAGGTTTGGTTTGGAAACACTACTAAATAGAGCAAGAAACAAATTTCCTTTCAAATTCTTCCTCACCCATTTACCATCTCTGTGATCTTAGAGGAACTTAGCTCTTTCAGTTCAATGTTCTTAAATCTCTAAAATAGAGATGTTAACTACATAGCAATGCTAGCAGTCAGTAAATTAACCTCTGTAAGCCTCCATTTTCCCATTTCCAAAAGACAAATAAGAACAGCAACCAGTTAAGTATGTTGAATGAGTCTTATAATACTGCTTTTTCATGTTATCACAACGACCTAAAATAACTATTTTTATGTTATACAAATTGAGGTATTGCTCAGGATCTACACTTTGAGACAATAAGGAAAAAAAATCAAAGATTAATCAGTGCTGTGCCGTTGCACTAAATTCTGAGTTTGATATGGTCATGGAAAGTTATACAATATAATTTTTTAATGTGATCATTTAAGATGAGCAGTTTCACTTGAAATCAATAGTACTTTGTTTTCAATTCATTTTTTCATATTTAACAAATTAAATATTGATTTTTTATGTCAGTTTATTATTTAGTGATGTATTGAATACATTCAAATCTCTATGATCAGGAAAAAAAAATACCTGGAGGAAAAAATTTAGATAATTTTCAGCTTAATATTAATTATTCTGTATTCCAACCAAAGTATTACTTTACAAAATAGTGTAGGATTATTAAAAATAAAGTGCATGATATATATCAAGGTGGTGGTGTGCAACACTCAGTCATTTTGAATATCTTAGCAGCCCAGAATCAAGTGTAACTGAGAGATAAGCCCAAGCCTACTCTTCTGGTTGTAGGTTCAGAATTGGAAAGCCATCTGGAGTGCTCTGAGTCATGAACAATGATTGTTGGTCCGTGTACACAGGTGCACTGCACAGAGAGAGGCAGATCGATCCAGTTGACTAATAGTAGAACATCTAGTGAGGAGTGAAATCATGTTTATTTCATTTTCTAATTTTTAAAAAGATTTAGAACATCTGAATGCATATAAGGTGCAAAATACTCTGCTACATGCTATAAAGAAAGAGTATTGTGAGGTAAATCAAATATAGACCTGATGTTTCCCCTTGAGAATTTTCCTTTGTAAGATAGATAACATTTGTGCAGACACCAAAAATAAAATACTTAAAAGATGAGGACATGTAGGCAGTCAGGCAATCCTGGAAATAATTTCAAAGATGTTTCCTCTGTCCCAAAATGTGCACCAGAGTTTAGTGATATGTCACTATTGATGTAGTAGGTTATTAGTCAAAGTGAATTGACTGAAGCATGGATCAACAAAAAGACAATTTCTAGGGGGGAAAGTGCACATCCAGGCATTATTTTTCTCTTCTTTTTTTCCAGCGTTGGATAGTTACACACAATTTCTAAAGCTTTATTTCTATATTTCTTTCAGTTTCAAAGTATCCTAAATTTATTTACTGTTTTGTATGCCGAGTGACTTTTTAAATTTATCAGATCAGGGGATTTCCTGCCAATATGCCATTCATTCACAAAGCAAGTACTTGTTATTTCTTTCTCTATGTAATTCTGGGCCAGAAACATAAAGTTTGGTAAAAATACAGTCCTTGTCTTCTGGAAATCAATCTAACTATTGATTTACTAAAGAGTATTCAGTAAAGATCTAGAGAATAAAGGGAAGTCTTTACACAGAAGGGTCTTTTTTGTCTTGTTTTGATAATTGAGTAGGACTCATTAGGAAGAGAAGGAGAAGATAAACCATCATTCTCAGCAAACTGATACAAGAACAGAAAACCAAACACTGCATGGACAAAGAGAAGGAAACATCACACAGCAGGGCCTGTTGTGAGGTGGTGGGTAGGGGGAGGGATAGCAGGGTGTGGGGGAGATTGGGGAGGGATAACATTAGGAGAAATATCTAATGTAGATGATGTGGGGATGGATGCAGCAAACCACCATGGCACGTGATACCTATGTAACAAATCTCCTGCACATCCTGCACATGTACCCCAGAACTTAAAGTATAATAAAAAAAAAAGAGAGAGAAATTTAAAAAATGCATTCAGTCTTTAAAGTGTATGATCTCTGAGGTACCTGTGAAACTGCAAGTAGGTTATATGATTGGAGCACAGAACTTTTAAGGCGAGGCAGGAAATAAAGGCTGAAAGAAGTTTAGATTATATTTTAGTTTGTTATTGCTGCTATATAATAGTATAAACTTAATAATAAGAATTTATTATCTTAGAATTTTGTAGTTCAGAAATCCAACGGTTTCCATGAGGCTAACTTCACTAATTTGGCTGGGCTACTTTCTTTTGTGGAGGCTCTATGGCAGCCTTGCTCCTGTGAATTGCTGGCAGGCAGCAGTTTCTTGCAGTTGTGAGACTGTTGTTCCCTGTTTCCTGGCTGCCTGTCAGTTCTAGAGGCTGCTGACAGTCCCTGGCTCATGATGTTTCTCCAGCTTCAAAGCCAGCAATGGTGGGCCAAGTCCCTCTCAAACTTAGAATTTCTTCTTTCTTTTCTTTCATTGTTGCTTCTAATTGAGGACTATTCCTCTTCTTCCACTTTCATAGGCCCATTTGATTTCACTGGATCCACTGAATGACGGAGGATAATCTCCATATCTGAAGGTAAACAATGCTCTTTTGCAATATAAAGTAACAAATTCACAGGTTCTGGTATTTCAGTCTTGGACATCTTTGGAGGCCATTATTCTGCCTACCATGGGTTGCATGTATCAAATTACATTGAAGAAAATAAAGAGAGGGATCTTTTATTTCATTTTATGTTATTTAGTGTACATCTGCCTATGCAAGCTTCCCAATTTTCTTTGTGCTGTTTTAGCATATTATATTTTTTCTAAAAATTCCTCCATTTTCTTTATGTTACAAAACTAATTAGCATGTAGACATTTATATTATTTTGTAATTAGTGCTTTAAACATTTATTGTTAGTAAATATTTAGTTCCTTTTACTCAATTTTCTCCTTCCTTATTCTCCTTCAATATCACTAGTTTATGCTTCTCATTAATCTTCTCAAAAAACTGCTGTTGATTCTGTAAGTCTTATTTACATATTGTTTGATTTTATATCATTAATGTTTATAATTTTTATTATTTTATTCCTTGTTTTAGCTTTCTCTATTCTTTTTTCAGCTTAAATGCTTGCTAGTTTATTATTTGTATTTTCTCTAATCTGTTTTCTCACGTATCTAAGCTACAAAATTCTACGTACTTTTTTAATGCAGATTTTGACATCTCATGTTTTCATTGCCATTTAGCTGTATTTTTAATTTCCCTTATAATTTGCTCTTTTAACCAAATAGTAAATTGCATTTTACTTACTTTGCAAAAATGTTATATTCTTTGAAGTATTTTAAAAACTTGTTAACTTCTAATTTAAGTACATTGTAAATAAACGTCAATAAAGGTCATATGTTGTATGTTGTTGATTCTTTGAGAAAAATAGACATATTTTGTAGATTACTTTGTGGTAAACCTTAAAATTTTCATTGGAACTTAATGCAAATGTGCATTTTCTGCTTAGATATAGTTCTATATATAGCTATTGCTTAAAGTTTTATAGCTGGATTATTTGATTATTATTATTATTTTTTGAGACGGATACTCACACTGTCACCAGGCTGGAGTGCAATGGCAGGATCTCAGCTCACTGCAACCTCTGCCTTCTGGAGGCTGGGATGACAGGTGTCCACTACCACGTCTGGCTAATTTTTTTTTTGTATTTTTAGTAGAGATGAGTTTTAACTATGTTGGCCAGGCTGGTCTTGAACTACTGACCTCGTTATCCGCCTGCCTCAGCCTCTCAAAGTGCTGAGATTACAAGCATGAGCCACTGTGCCCGGCCGAGAGTTTAACTATGGGAAAAAATGAAAGTGGAAAATCTGTTCAACTAATTTTATTAACTTGTTAAATATAATTAAATAAAAACTAATTTTAAGAATACTAGGAATATGTGGTATATAATTTTGGAAAATATATGTCACTGACAGATACAGCAAATAATGTACATAATGGAAAGACTTTGGGAAGATTTCTATTAATGTATTTACTTTAATACATTATTAGTGAAACTTTATTATTCCCTCTAATGTTTAACAGATTATTGGAGGGGAAGGATAAAGGTAAAACAAAAATGCACTCATATTAACATCAAAAATTAAAATACTTAGGAAGTGAGATAAAGAGCTAGCATTGTTATAGAGAAAATTAAATTATAATAAAGTAACAAAAATAGATTTAAGTAAATGAAAAAGTATACCGTGTACAGGATGGATAGCTACATTTTATACCTAACCTGCTTACTTTCTCCAAAATAATGCGTATTATTAGTGCAATCAAGGTAGGTTTTCCAGCTGGGTACCCTGAGACATTTAACAAGCTTATGCTAGCTTGGATGTAAGAGTATTTGGATGCAGATGTTGCCGTCTTCCCAATGTACCTTAATGTAGCAGTTTCTTGTTTTAAACTATATATAAATCAACTTTGTTAAAGAGGATTAGGGTAACTTCACCGACAGATACTGAAAGCACTAAGAAACCATAGTACTTGCACAGTTTAGTACTGGTGCAAGAACAGAAAATTTGACTAAGATAATGAAATGGAAAGCACAAAAATATACATTGTATGTGACAGAGAAATAATAGAAAATGATTTATAACAAATGTGGAAAGACTGGGCCACATAGAAAGTAGTGTTGAGAAAAATAGCAACTCTTTCTGCAGAGGAGAGTACAACTATGTTACCAATTTATTCCAAATAATGTTGTACTTGACATGTGTTAATGCCATGAAGATGCAAGAAATAATAAGATGATAGAAAACAATGGGGAAAATTTTTTTTGTCAACAAAGCCTGGAGAAACTTCTTAAATGAGATCTCTAAAGCACAAACAAGATAACAAAAAGGCAGATTTTACTACACACACAAAAATAAAAACTGTATCCTTATAAACGGGAACTTTACAAAAGTTATAATCCAAATAGCTGTGCAAACTTTCTAAGTAATCAGAACAAAGTGCAAGTTAATATATGAAAGTAATGTGGACACAACCTGCTGATGACAGGGTTGTGAAGAAAAGGAATCCTTGACAATATTTAGGGACGCTAAGCATGTTATGTGTATACTTTACAATTCTCTGATCCTAATGCTGAGTATTGTTTCTGTTGGGTGGTGATATGGTTTGCCTGTGTCCCCACCCAAATTTCATTTTGAATTGTAGCTCCCATAATTCCCACATGTAGTGGGACCCGGTGGGAGATAATTGAATCATGAGGGCAGCCACCACCATACTGTTCTCATGGTAGTGAATAAGTCTCAAGAGATCTGGTGGTTTTATAAAGGGAAACCCCTTTCACTTGGTTCTCATTCTCTCTTGTTTGCCATCACGTAAGATGTGCCTTTCACCTTCTGCCATGATTGTGAGGCCTTCCCAGTCACGTGGCACTGTGAGTCCATTAAACCTCTTTTTCTTTATAAATTACCCAGTCAGGGGTATGTCTTTATCAGCAGCATGAAAACAGACTAACACATGGAGGGGTGGGGGGAGTTCTCAAAGGACCTGAGAAGACATGAACAGGATTTATATAAAAACTCTGTCATGGCAGTGTCTGTCTCTAGATATATAAATAACCAATGGGCAAATACTATTGAAAGCTAGAAGCAGTAAGAAGCAGGGGGAGTAACGTACTTGCAGCACGTGGGCAGATCTAAAATTGTACTGATGAGTGACAATAGCAAATACAAAGATGTAGTAAGCAGTGTTGTCCTATAGTAAAAGTTCACGAACTTTTTGTCCCTTGATTTCAAACCCCACTAACTAGTTAAATAATCTTGATGTTCATCAAATCTTTCTGAGTCTCAATTTTTTTCATCTGGAAATTAGAGGTAATTATACAGATTGCTGTGACAAGTAAGTGAAATAATGTTTGTAAAATTATTCAGCAGTGTAGCACTTTTAGAATAGACACATACCGTCTTACTGCAAATGATATCTACCAGAACCTTTAAGAAATATACTTACTGGTAAAATACTGCAATTTTTCTCATTAAAGGAACAGACAAGATATCATGCCACTATATACTATATTTTACATATTAAGCCTTTTTTACATATTAATTTTACATATTAAGCCATTGAAGGAACAGACAAGGTAACATGTACTATATAATATATTTTACATAATATTAAACCTTTTTTATTGGCCAATGAAATAGGACAAATAGAAAATTAGAAAATAATTAGATTGTACTTTAAAACTAATTATTATATCAAGGGACTAATAAAAGCTACTCTTCTCATAAATTCCAATGGGAGCATATAGAAGACAGACAGGATTTTAGTCATGTCACAATTCACAGTGAGACTTATTAGTCCTCAAAGCCATCCTACAATTATTTCCCCACTTGAATAAGTTAGACTCAAGAAAAGTTTTCTCTCCACAAGCTGATATATCTAAATTATTCCTAAAACTACATACAGCCTGCTTTGATCATTGTTCTTAGAAGTTAGCTATTACAGAATGCTAACACCTCCAAAGTGTCCCAAGTATAGTAGCATTGACATTGTGAGCTCTGATAGACTTCACACAATGGTAGTTGTGAAGATAAGAATGTACTTAAGGTTATCCACTCTGAATATTGTTTATCAAAGATCATTGGCAAGCATGAGTTCTTTATTAATCTCCTTCCATCCCAATGAAATTACACTGCCCTCTTTCTACCCCCAAAACTAAACAAACACATACACTTGGGAAAGATATGTATAGGACAAATATCCCCTTTGTATATACAGTCATACACCACATCATGAGGTTTGGTCAAGGATGGGGTGCATGAATGAGAGTGGTCCCTTAAGATTATAACACCATACTCTTACTGTATATTTTTATGCTTAGATAAACAAATGTTTACCATTGTGTTCCAATTTCCTACAGTGTTAAGCATAGTAATCTACTGTACAGCTTTGTAGCCTAGGAGCAATAATGCTATACCATATAGCCCAGGTGCGTAGTAGGCTCTGCCATCTAGTTTTGTGTAAATACACTCTGTGATGTTTATACAGTGATGATGTCCCCTAATGATGCATTTCTCAGAACATGTCCTCAACCTTAAGTGACTGTATACCTATAAATATAGATGTATATATACATATATATGCATAAAATGAATATAATCAGGCATCTATAAAAACAATAGAATTCTCAGTCAAGAGTATATCCAGATAATAAAAGCAGGCCTATATGAAATCATTCTCATCTACGTAGTAATATTTGGCATAGTAATATTTGTGCCATCCTCAAGATGACACTATCTTGAGGATGATAAAAGGTGCAGTAAATCTATCATTTAATTTTTCTTGTTTTGGTTTATTGGCTCAATGAGGCCAACGTTTTGTCATTCTATAAGTGTTTATTAATAAATAACAAAACTGTACTGATTACTGTAAAACCAGTATGCATTCTTATTTTAACAAAGCATCGACAATTTGAAATTATCATGACTAATTCAGCAAAAGTTTAAACTAAGCATGCTCATAACACCACAAGGACTTAAAATTTTAATTTTTTACAGAAAATCTCATAATGAAGAGAGTATAAATTTATTATTATACAGTATTTAGATCAGGGTCTTCAGATAGCATGCTGACACACATACAGATTTTTAAAATAATAGCATAGTTTCTTCTTTTTAATCTCATTCTACAGAACTTAATAGAAAACCAAACACCCTTCTATTATGTATTGATCTCTGTCTCAACTTCCTAATAGACATTAACCCACTGAACCCTCACCAAAACCTTTTGAGGTAAGGGCTATTATTTTTTCTACTTTACAGAAGAGAAGATTAAGTCTGAGAGAATAAAAAGCTTGCCTACGCTAAAGAAGCTGGATGGTAGTGGGGAGAGGATGGACTCAGAAATTCTAGCCTCAAGGTTTGCTCACTTAGCAACTAGACAATACTATCATCTCCTGGAGATTTCCTTTATTCTCTCTGCTTGAATTGTGATTATATCTTGACCAAATGTAACACTTGAATATGAGACTATTAGTATATGTGCAAGTGATTGAAAACTGTGTTTAGTTCCATACCTTACTGCACACCAGGAGTGTAAGAGCAGAGTCATATGAAAGAAAGAAAACAATTGTTCACTCAGGGCACAAATAGATTCCTTTCCTTCCGGGCCCTATATAAACCTATGGAAGGATTTTTCTTCATGAGTTTAAAGGTATCTGGTTTCATATATGTGATTTATGAAAATAGGCTGAATGAATTCTGAAAAACAAGTGATTTGAAAGCTTTTTGTTTGCTTCTATGGGAATATAGCACAGAAGCCAGAAGCAAGCAAAGTAAGTTTATTCTGTTGCTTGTATGTTGGAAATGCCCCTGAGGTGCCTTATAATAATACGCTATGAATAATTCTGTCTTAACAACCCAAATTTAATAAGAACAAATAATTCTTTTTTTTCATATTGAGAATTGAAAGAATATTCTTTGGTCTAACATTCTAAAAATTGTTTTCTATATTGAACAAGAGTGAATTATATTAAAGCTGACTAATGGATTCATGTACTTTTTTTTTTCTATGGTGGATCACCTTTTCAAAAACAATTGTTCTCTGGTAACCTTTTAAAACTACAGTATTTTTATCAGGGAAAATTATGCCTTTGTTAACCCTCATAATCTGGCTGTTTATTTTATACTTGTACTTTCTTCTATAATGTCAAATATTTGAAAACATAGCTGAGATATAAGTAATATTTAATCTTTTTCTATTATAAAGTATGTAGATAAAGGTAAAAGTTTTAAGGTACCATTATACTCACATATATCTTCAATAAAATTGTTAAAATTAAACATAATGGTTAATTTTTTTTCAGTGAATACCAAGATTAAAATATATGCTGGAATCATAAAAGGTAAATAAAGCCATGCATTTAGTTACCTTCAATCTACTGTGTAACATCAACTCAATATATAAACAACCATATTTAGTGTTATTTCTATCAACAAATTTTGATGAGATGGTCACATCAATATTTTTATGAAAATCCCCCATGGGAATGAAGCTTAGTATGTAAAATAATGCAGGCGCTTATAATTTCCAAACAGACCGTGAAATGGAGCTAAATTTCCCCACAAGAATTTACCTTTCTTCACTTTCCTTCAGGCCACCACTGAACTGGGGGCTGAGTTTCTCCAGCATCTTTTCTGGTTGCTGACAACCATGTGTAGAACTGCCTGTAAACCATCACCAATTTTATTCATTTTCAGTCAACAGATCTACACTAATTTCTTCTAATGAACAAGAGAGGTATAGTGGAGAGGTAGGAACAGGTACACTGGGAATATTGTAACTTAAATGTTCCTTTAGGACCCATGTAAAGAAAATCCTTATCTCCACCACTTCTGTTTCAAAATCAAATATGTTACTGTGAAAGCGCAGCTATGTTTTTATAGTATCCTCTCTGTAGTGACACATTGTGCAGTCCTATGGAATTATGACAATGAGTGTCTATCTAGACTGAATTACAGAATGCAAGAGAACTGACACCTGACAAATTTGCTGTTTGAAATACCACTTTATTAGGTTTATGATAATCCACTTTTATCTTTTAAGACCTATTAATCTCTTTCAGAATCCAAATAGGTAGATTAAATCATAGTAGCTAGGCGTAACTACTCTAAAACTTTCAAATCTTGGATGTGATTCTAACACTATGATTGCCCCAGGGTAGGGGACTATGCCTGCTTACTTGTTTGATATAGAAGATAATTTATAAGTACATACATTTAGCTATTTTTACCAAAGGATATGGTAAGGATAATGGAACCGGTGAATGAATTCTACATTTTTGTAAATATCTATTCCAACTACATGCTCAGTTGAAAATGAACCATTGTATGAATTTGGGGTCCCACTGTATTGACCAAGAGGCAGATTCACCCTCAAAATCCACTTATTAGCATACCAATATTTATACATTAAACTTGATAGCAGGATCCTTCTCAGAAATATGCGGACTCCAATTCCCTCAAAGAACACTCAGTGTTTGTGGTTGATAACTGGCAAAGAGAGGGGCTCTAACTATTTATCATCATGGCCTTAGTCAGGTATCCAGGCCTATGGTTTAAAAATCTAGTAGTAAATGTCCTATGGATGGCATCAACACTCTCTTAAACAGTTTTATAATTAGACAATTTTTATTGCCATTTTTCCAGTCTACATTGCCTCTGACAGACAACTGTCATATTTCGCCTCTGCCACCTAAGAATCTTATCAACTTCATTGAACTCAGGAAACCCTGTTCAGCCGCAAAATCTCCCACCTACATCCTCAGACTACACATAACCATCACTAAAAGTACGTTTGTCATATTGCTACTTGCCTCTCCAGCAGGATCCTTGAAGTGGTATTGCATGAAAACACTCAGGGGACATGGTAGGCTAAGGTTGAATGAAATATAACAATATAGGATACAGTTCCTCTAACATTTTTAGCTTTTTAAATTAATTCATTTACGTAACACAATTTAATTTTTGGCATCCAATTTTCAATTTTACCAGAGGCCACAATGAAGTTCAAGTTCTAGTCACCCAAGCAAATGAATACCAGACCACTTAAAAATTCAGATTTATTTTACTGACTATCCACAAATATGGCCTGATGTATAATAATACTCTCAGAATACATATAAAAATATATTCTTCATATATATTGTCCATATGTATTATAAAATACTTGGAGTTATTTGATAAGTATTTGAGCATTTTGAGAGGTATCAAATAAATAGCATGCCTCTTTTCTTGAATTCTGAAAACTCTTGTGAGTTAAAATAGGGAATAAGTTAGATGAAACAAGATGTTTTCTTTAAAGTTGTACAAGCCAGCTAAGATTCTAACTATTAGCTCCCATCATTAATCAGAAACCCAATCAGTTTCCCTATATTAGATGCCTTAACTTGAGGAACAAAGAAAACTTTTACTTTGTGAAAGTAATACTGCACCCTTCCAAAAGGAGAATTTATGAGAAGCTGATCTAAACATGTAATATTCATTGTTTTTAATTTACTATAGAGAGTGTACACTTTTGAAACAGAGTTTTAAAATTCAGCAAACTTAGGACTAGACTATTTTAAATTTGGTCATGTTGGCTATATTGAACCTGAACCTGTAGGACAATAAATGAAAAAAGCTGAGAAAAAAATGAGAGAAGCTAAAGATGTTCCCTAGTTCTGGCATTTGTGAATTGACGTTATTTTTTTAATGTATGTTTTCAAATGAAGTTAAAGCAACCAGGTCAGCATTCGGGCTATGTATGAGACCCAGCAAGGATTTATTTATTTATTTATTTTATGGTTTTTGTTTTTTTGTTTTTTTGAGACGAAGTCTCTGTCGCCTAGGCTGAAGTGCAATGGTTCAATCTTGGCTCACTGAAACTTCATTCTCCTGGGTTCAAGCAACCCTCCTGCCTTAGCCTTTTTGAGTAGCTAGATTAACAAGCTTCCACCACTGCACCTGGCTAATTTTTGTATTTTTAGTAGAGATGGGGTTTCACCATGTTGGCCAGGCTGGTCTTGAACTACTGACCTCAGGTGATCTGCCCTCCTCAGCCTCCCAAAGTGCCGGAATTATAGGTGTGAGCCACCATGCCTGGCCCCAGTAAGGATTTATTAGTGGTTATTAGGTACTCACAGAAACAACTGGAAGATTAGGGAGTGACCAAACTACATAAGGAGCATGATTACATAACTTACTCTAAATAAAAACAAGAAATCACCATTCTTACCTCCCAATCCAGGGTAAGTCCAGTCTTTTAAAGACATTCTTCTAAACTACTCCCCCAGACAAGAATGTGGTTTAATAGAGATAGTTGCTTATTTCTTAGTAATTTTTTTCTTTGCTGAAATAGATTGTAGCAAAGAGCATTCATGCATTTACTATTTTGGAGTTCATTTTTTATCAAAATTTGTGCAGTTGTAAAATTTTAACAGGAGAAGAATTTGTAAGTTGAGTGCTCAAAGTGACTATTTATGTACACATATACATACCTTCTTTAAAATTAAGATAACATGCGATCCTATATTTTTCTTGTTTATTAAAGAGTGTTTTTCTTGGGTAACTGTAAAAAAAATTCAACACATCTGGGCTTTAATTAATAAGTGTTGATTTTTGGAGAAGGAACCAGCATTTCATTGAATACTTTTGATATATTAAAACAATATGTAGTCTAGGCATGGTGGCTCACTCCTGTAATCCCATCGCTTTGGGAGGCTTCAAGAGGGTGGATCACTTGAGGCCAGGAGTTCAAGACCACCCTGACCAACATGGTGAATCCCCATCTCTACCAAAATTAGAAAAAAAGCAATTAGCTGACCATGGTGGCGTAAGCCTGTAATCCCAGCAACTAGTGAGGTTGAGACAGGAGAATCACTTGAACAAGGGAAGCAAAGGATGCAGTCACGAAGATCGCGCCACTGCACTCCAGCCTGGGTGACAGAGACTTTGTCTCAAAAAAAAAAAAAATACATATATATATATATATATATGTATATATACATTTTAATTGAAATTTTTACTAAGAAGATTGTAGATTCACATGCAGTTGTAAGAAGTTCAAAATACAACAGAATTCTGTGTATGCTTTATTCAGTTTCCACCAATGAAATATGTAAAACCATTGTATATAGATCTCAAAACTGAACTGTGACTATTTTAAGTCAATTTTAAATAGAAGAGTACTTATAACAGAGAATACATAACTTGTTCTAAGTAACACAGTGAGCCATACTGTGCATTCAAAGCCAGATCTGTCTATTGACAAAACCCATACTTTTTCTAATGGTAAAATTAGAACTCACAAAGATAGCGTATGATAGTCTTGCGACAAGAGCTTGATGCACTCGAGAATACATCGAGTATTATGTGTCAATACCAACATAGTCAAAAAGTATTTCACACAGTCCTTATGAAATAAATTAAATAATTGAGGATCAACTTGCCTTCAGATATCAGTTTCTAAAATACCTTAATTTAGACATTAGAATGCACAAAAATTACCTGGGAAATTGGGAAAATGCAAAGTTGCAGTAATTCTTTGTTCACAACTACTAAATAATCTATCGTGAGAGATGATTATTGTTGCTACCCATTGACCTGTCCTACACCTACAAATCCCTTAAAATCTTTGCCATGTAGGAATGCTTTTCCATCCACATTGCGAGCCCTCTGTCCAGATTGACCAAACTTGGGAGAAAACAAAGTCTAAAAACTGAAGCAGAGCTTCCATCTTCATGGCCAGAGGTGAACTGCAAAACCATTGGGAAAGAAGACAAAATCTTTAATACGGTTTGCAGTGAGGCTGCTTCTGAAAAGCATTTATCTAGGGTCTTTTATAAAACTCACAAATGTTAATTAAACTAACACTGGGAGTTAGTGCCAAGTCCTTCATCCTGAGAATTCACAAATATCAAGGAAAATACAGTCAATAACATGCTCGTGGGCCTTTTGACATTGGCAATGAAATTACTGACCATTCTTGAAAATAATTCACAATCTGATCAGTCATCGTTCAAGGTTTCAGTGTTTCTTTATTTTCCATAGCTTCAGGATAGGTGGGTAAATAGTTGTACACTTGTTTTTCTGTGAATTCAAAGTTTTTTTTTTTTTTCATTGATAATGGGAAGAAGAAGAAGAAGAGGAGGAAGAAGAAGAGGGGGAAAACAATTCTGGAAATAAAAGTCCAGAAACAACTAATTGAATAGGATGAATGCATACCCAGATAAATTGACATAGAACAATCAACTCTGAAATTCTTCAGACCTTAAAGATAATGAAAAATATCCAAGAGGCCCCTGCATGAAACCAAAACCAAAACAAAACAAAAAAAAAATAAGCTACTTATCGAGGAAAAAAGATAACACGTGTTTGAGTTAGGCATCTGAAAAGTAATAAAAACACAAATAAAAAAAAAATACCAGTTGAGCATTATTCAAGAAACACAAGGAAAGGATGTTCAAATCAATAATATTGTAGCTAAGCTATAAGAAACTGTAGGAGAAAATTTATATGTTTGAAAACACTTTCAGTGATGTAGGCATGAAATTTCCTTGAGCAATGTACTAAAGGACGAATTTCATCTCAGAAGTAATTAGGTATGTACTAGACAAATGTTTGCCAGTAAGAAGTAAACATACTTAATTTTATTCTAAGACAGCCTGGCAGAGCTTAGCTGCCATTCAAGTGTTTTGGAAGACTGAGGCAGACTGCACTTGAGTCTGGGCAACAGAATGAGACTCTGACTTTGAAATAAATAAATAAGACAAAAACAAAGCTGTGACAAGGACGAAAAAAGTCAAAATTAAAATGTCATACATTATGTCAAAAATTGAGAATAGAAGAAAAATATTAAGTTGGGAAATAGAAAAACTTATTGAACATCAAATAAATGGGTCAATCAGTAAGTAGAAACTTAGCTACAGAAAGCAAAAAGGAAATTAGTGAATCGATAAGAGTTAAATCATATGTTTTAAAGCTGAAAACAAACTAATTGAAAGGAAAAATAAGGATATTATAAAGATACTAGTAAGAAAGTAACTGCTAAAAATAATGAAACTTTTCATTGCTTCTAAAATAAATATCAAAAAAATAGCAAAAGATGTACCATCTAAAGAAAAACCCACTTGTATCTCTTTCTCTATAACACACACACACACACACACACACACACACACACACACAAAAGCAATAAATACAAAATAATATACATAGTATGCAGAAAAAAATAAAGGGAACTCAGAGGGCCCTTTTGCCTTCTTTTCACCATCTGAGGATCCTGAGTCACTGCCTGCAACTTGGAAGAGAGCCCTCATCACAACCCAACCATGCACCTTGCTGGCGCCCAGATGTTGCACTTCTAGCCTTCCAGATTGTGAGAAATAAATTACTATTGTTAAGCTACCCAGTCTATGGTAATTTGTTATAGCAACCAGAACTAAGACACATGAGGAACATCTATATTAAAAAGTGATTCAGAAATGAGAGAGAAGGGAAGGAAAGTAAGAGGAAAGGAGAAAGAGAAACAGGAGCAACAAGCTATCATGTGAATGGAAATACTTAGCGGGCAAGTTTGAAGTCTTTCATCAAACAAGGAGGCCCTCAGGCCTCAATACATCAGACAACAAAGTTTATTTATATGCAAAATGATACATTAACAATCAAAATCTATTAGACATAGGTAGCTTTATATTAAGTAACACACAAACCACCCTTATATTGCAGAAGCTAAAGCATGTGGAAAGAGAAACAGAAAAAAAAAAAAACACTAGGAAAGTTTATCACTCTTTTCAAGTTTGTGTGAAACTAGCTGAAGAGGACAAATAAGTAAGCAAACACAAAGAATATATAATCAATATCACTAAGGTAGATAATATAGAGAAATATCAAATATTACATTCTGTTAATAAAGAATATCCCTTTTCAAGAGCAAATGAAACATACATGATTTGAACTATATAATAAAACACAGAGAGATGGCAAATAAATTTAACAAGATGGAATTTTTAAACAATAGTCTAATCAGAATTTAATAAAACTAGGAATCAGTAACAACATTGTAAAGTTTCTTAACATGGAATTTAATTATTTTTATTAGGTATGGCTTATTGTGGTATAATTAAATGCAGTATAATTTACTTATTTTAGGTATACATTTTCATAAAATTTTTAAATTTTAATTTTGATATAAGTTAAATTTGGTAAAGTCCAATATATTGTTTGTCTTCTATGATTCATGTTTTGCATCCTAACACCCTTTGCCTAACCAAAAACTGCAAGAGTATTCATTTTTTAAATACTTGTAGGTCTCACATTTAGGTCTATGAGTTTATTTTAATTTTTAAGGTAATATAATATATGTATACAATTTCATTATTTTTCATATTAACACCTCATATTTCAGAACCACTCTTAGAAAAGTTATCCCATTATCCATTGAATAACCTGGATGTATTTGCCAAAAATCAATTAAAGTTTAGTACTTATACGTGTGGGTATATATCTGGAGTGAGTCTCTCTTTGGTTCCTGTCCTTCTTGACCTCTCTTTTATCAGACTTTATAAGCATCAAGACAAAAACAAGTGACACGTTAACACTTTGCTAAGAAATATTGTTAGCTAGATCCCTCCAATTGGTTACTTTATTTTCTACTTTCCACCTCACTATAGGTGACTGCTGATGAACTTTCTTCACTATATTTTAAAAAACCCCATTTCCTCCAGTTTCCAGTACGAATTTTCATACTTTCTTTTAACCCTTATCTAAGATATTCTCAAAGCTTTTAAAATTTTGCAGTTTCTTCAAGGATCTTGATGCTTTCACTTATACTTTCTACAACTCTTTTTAGTTTCTTAATTCACTCCAGTATTGCAGGTGTTGATATTTTTTATTTAGGTTTGTGTTTTGCTGCCCTAACACCCACTCCCAAGATGAAAACAGGTATTATCTAAAGCTGTGTATACAAGTGCCTTAAAACATAGTGACTTAAAATAGAAAATATGATTTTTGCATATTGGCAAGTTGAGAGCGAAAGCACAAATGAAATCCTGTTCACAATTGCTGTAAAAAGAATAAAGTACCTAGGAATAAAGCTAACTGGGGAAGTGAAAGATCTCTAAAAGGAGACTACAAATCACTGCTGGAAGAAATCAGAGATGACAAAAACAAATGAAAAAACAGTCAATGCTCATGGATAGAAAAATCAATGTCATTTAAATGGCCATACTGCTTAAAGCAATGCATAGATTCAATGCTATTCCTATTAAACTACCATTGACATTTTTCAAAGAACTAGAGAAAACTACTTATTTATATGGAAGAAAAAAGAGAGTCTGAATGACCAAGTCCATTTTATCTAAAATTTTTCTAACCAAAAAGAACAAAGCTGGAGGCATCATGCTACCAGACTTCATGTATAGTAGCTACTATACTACATGGCTATAGTAAGCAAAAAAAGCAGGGTACTGGTACAAAAATAGACAAATAAGCCAATGAAACAGAATAGAGAACCCAGAAATAAGACCACACACCTACAACTATCTGCTCTTTGACAAAGCCGACAAAAATAAGCAATGGGAAGACTCCATACTCAATAAATGGTGCTGGGGGATAACTGGCTAGCCATATGCAGAAGACTGAAACTGGACCCCTTCCTTACAACATATATAAAAATTAACTCAAGATGGACTAAAGGCTTAAATGTAAAACCCAAAACTATAAAAACCTTAGAAGACAACCTAGGCAATACCATCCGGGACATAGGCATGGGCAAAGATTTCATGAAAAAGATGCCAAAAAACAATTACAACAAAAGCAAAAATTGACAAACGGGGTCTAATTAAATGAAAGAGCTTCTGCACATTAAAAGAAAACATCATCAGAGTGAACAGACAAACTACAGAATGGGAGAAAATATTTACAAACTATGCATCTATGCAGAAAAGTCTAATATCCAGCATCTATAAAATAAATTATTAAACAAATTTACAATAAAAAGCAACCTCATTAAAAAGTGGGCAAAGGACTCTTCAAAAGTTGACATATATGTTGCCAACAATCATATGAAAAAAGCATTGATATCACTGATCATTAGAGAAATGCAAATGAAAACCACAGTGAGACACCATCTCCCACAAGTAAACGGCTATTATTAAAATTGCTATTATTAAAAAGTCAAAAAATAACAGATGTTGGTGAAGTTGTGGAGAAAAAGGAATGTGTATACACTGTTGCTGGGGAGTATGAATTAGTTCAACCATTGTGGAAGACAATGTGTGATTCCTCAAAGACCTAAAGACAAAACTACCAGGAGACTCAACAGTCCCATTACTGGGTATATACCCAAAAGAATATAAACCATTGCATTATAAACACACATGCACGCTTATGTTCACTGCAGTAGTATTCACAACAGCAAGGACATAGAATCAACTTAAATGTCCATCAATGATAGACTGGATAAAGAAAATGTGGTACTTATACACCATAGAATACTATGCAGCCATAAAAAAAAGAGTAAGATCATGTCCTTTTCAGGGACATGAATGGAGCTGGAGGCTATTATCCCTAGCAAACTAACAGGAATAGAAAACTAAATAGTGCATGTTCTCACTCATAAGTGGGAGCTAAATGATGAGAAGACATGGACACATGGAATGAAAGAACTAACACTGGGGCCTGTCAGAGGCTGGAGGGTGGAAGAGGGGAGAGGATCAGGAAAAACAACTAATGGGTACTAGGTTTAATACTTGTGTTGAAATAATTATATTATTTATTATAGTTATTTAATATAATTATTTATATTATTATAAATAATAATTATGAAATAATCTATACAATAAACCTCCATGGCACAAGTTTGCCTATGTAACAAACCTACACTTGTACCCCTAAACTTAACGATGAGTTCATGTCCTTTGTAGGGACATGGATGAACCTGGAAACCATCATTCTCAGCAAACTGACACAAGAACAGAAAATCAAACACCGCATGTTCTCACTCATAGGCGGGTGTTGAACAATGGGAACACATGGACACAGGGAGGGGGAGTATCACACACTGGGGTCTGTGGGGGGGAAAAAGGGGAGGGATAGTGGGGGGGTGGGGAGTTGGGGAGGGATAGCATGGGGAGAAATGCCAGATATAGGTGATGGGGAGGAAGGCAGCAAATCACACTGCCATGTGTGTACCTATGCAACAATCTTCCATGTTCTTCACATGTACCCCCAAACCTAAAATGCAATAAAAAAAAAAAAAGTTAAAAAAAAATCCCGAATACATGAATTATCTAAGACTTCTGTATGTAAAAAATTTAGAAGAAGCTTAACTGAATAATTTGGGCTCAGAGTCTCACATCTGGCTGTAGCTAAGCTGTTGATCAGGGCTGCAGTGATCTGAAGGATAGGACTGGAGGATTATCTTCCAAGGACTCAATGGTACTTGGCAGGAAATCTTAGTTTCTTTCTCGTCATGTAGTACTCTCCATAGATCTGATTGGTTAATCTCATGGCAAGACAGCTGGCATCCCACCAAGTGAGTAATCTGAGAGAAATAAAGGTGGACACCACAATTCCTTTCATGACTTAGTGTTGGAAGCGATGCACTATGACTTCAACAATATTTATTCATATAAAAAAAAAGTCATAGAGTCCAGTCCATACTGAAGGTAAGCTTACTTACTGATAGGTACAGCATCAAAGAATTAGTGAACATATTTAAGATGACCATAAGGCAGAAGAAGGAATTTTTAATACATACTGGCTATATTGAATGACGTGGTAGAGATTTCAGAGATATAACTGATTATAGTGTCATGACCACATAGACAAGAGCTAATTAGTTTGGGAGGTGCCAATATTGATGTATAGGGCCTTGGAAACTAGATAGAATATTTTTGCAGTAAGAAATTTAAATGGACATTAAATAATAAACATTATTTTAATTCAAGTCCTTACAAAGATTTCAAATCCCTGAGATCATTTCAACTTGTTTGTATCAGGGAATACTCAGCTGTGGCCTAGAGGAATATACATTTTCTCTGTTTCCATATTAGATTTTTCTTAAGTTTAAATGCATCATTAAATAAAAGAGTAAAACACACAGGAAATGATATTTAAGAAACAAAATCAGTTGGAATAAATAAGATGTATTTTGATATAATCTATCTTACACTTTTTAAATAAGTTTCCTAACAGTGAAATAAACAAGATTATTATGGTTTGAGCAAAAATTGTACAAAGATTATCCATACATAGGGAAAATAATAATGACGATAGCAGTAAAGATAACCTAATGCACCGAGCTGAATACTTATGTGCCAAGCACTCTGATGAGCAGTTTATATGCATTGCCTCATTTAATTATCCACAAAATCACACGAGATTGATGCAACAAGGAAGTAATTATTTTTCTTAGGAGAATTACGTTTTGCACTATGTTAATATACATGGATATGAATCCAACTTCTCTGAAGTTTGTGGAACTTCAGAGGGTTTTCTTACTTATATTGCATCTCCTTATTGAAGTGCTGGTTGATTCAAGGTCTGCTGATTACGATTATGATTATGATTATTATTACACATTATCATGCTTTTGCATTCACCAAATCTCCCGTGTTTTCAAAACAAACAAACAAACACGTTTTCTACAATTTCGGGCAGTTAAAAGTGAAACAATTATGCAAAACTTCTTTACAATAAGAGAACAAATTTTACTTTTCTAGTATTCAAACTATGTGGTTTATTCATCTCTCTTAATTCATATCTAGTTTTCCCAATATCAATTAATTTTATTATTCTTATTACTTCTAGTTCATTGACTAAAGCTTAGCTGATTTATCTCAAACAATGCCAGTGCCATTTTGAAAATAATTATTTTTTTTCAATTATAGAATATATAGCATATATGAAAAGGTTCATAAAGTTTAAAACAGTATTCAAACATAAAGCATCATTAAGGTATTATTCTAGTCCTGCTGTGACACAAGTGGGGAAATATGCTTTCAATATTATTTTTCTCATGAGTGGAAAATATGTATTAATTAGAGACTTCAAAATATTTTAAAAGGGTCTCAAAAATAAAATATCTATAAATTAGCATGGTTAACTATCTCCAAGAAGTTTCTAGTTATATCCATATCTATACACATGTTTTCAAATATATACATATACATTTATATATAAATATTTTAAAAGTAAGATCATAAAATATAAAATTATTTTATTTAAGGTTTTTATCTAAAATATTCCCCGTACTATTATTTTTTCAAAACAATTTAAAAACTGTACAGTATTCTTGAAAACATATATACTGCATTTTATTTTATAATTTTTCTATGATCTAAATTATAAGTGATGAAACTTGATCACCTTAAGCATATTGAAAATGTATTCTAAAAGAATTCATAGTGTTGATATATGAATGCAGTGGAATGTCTTTTTAATATATTCCTCAAGAGAATTCATCAGCCTTCTTTAAGATTGGCTTTCTAAGTCCCCAAGTTTCCATTTTTCACTTGGAAATGTTTTAATATCTAGCTACCAATTATAACAGCACTATCACCATACCTGAGGCATTTAATCACGTGTGATTCTCCCTTCTTTGCCCAGCTATATCTGAATTATCTTGGAGAGAAAAAAACTGTTATTCTCTGCATGGTTGCAGTAAAACTAGTGGAAAAAAATGTAATATAAAAGATCAAGTAGAAAGGGCCTGCGAAGTGCAATGAAATTGCACCTAGATTTAGGGGATTGGTTTCTACTCCCTGCTGAGCACTCAAATATTTTTGTGCCCTTGGGAAAGTCACTTAAATTTTCTAGACCTTTGACTCCTCAGCTAATAATTTATCTCTAATAGTAATTTTTGACTGTGAATTTTTTAAATTTTGCCTTAGAGGAAATAAGTGTCTCAATAGATGCAATCTAATTTCCAGGTGATATATCTGAAGTCAGGTAAAAATTATACAAATTAATTCCATATACTTGGCTGAGTTTACCACTGAGGCTTTTATAATTAGAGTCTGAATTACCTGGGATGATTTACTGGCACATGTAGTTAGAGTTCAGAGTAGTTTTCTAAATGTTGTTTTTCTGCAATTAACTTTTTTACCCCTCAAATTACCTGAACACATTTGTTGTAAAGTCTACAATAAATCTTAATATTGGTTTTCATATGAACATTAGATTTCTATTTTTATCACTAAAACAGTCCATTTTATTGGTGAAAAATGTAAATCAAAAATTACATTGGAAAAAATTTATGTTGTTATAATATTCAGTCTCATAGGGATGAGATTTTAAAATTGTTTTGGCAAAAAGCATCTCCTAATACATGATATTTTCCACTCTCACAAGATATTCTAAGCATGAAAAGGCTCTTTCTGCCAGTGTGACTGGGAAAAATAAATGGAGAAAACTAGCTCAGCTTATTGTGTATGAGCAGTGAAGTGAAAGGGAACCCGGCCTAACAGCTATTGAAATATATTAGAAGGCTATAATACTAAGACTGATATTGGCCCTGGGAAAAAATTGAAACCAAAGAAACAGAAATCAGAATCTAACAACCCAAAAGAGTCCAACGTTAATGGAAAAAATAATTATTCAAAACTGAGATTAGGGGACTCTTTATGCACTGCATCTAAAACAAAATTATATGCTTTATTTCACAATTTAACCAAAATGAATTTGGTATGAATCAAAGTTAAAACAAGGCTATTTATGAAATTTAAAATAAAGCACCATAATTGATAGAATTAAGTTTAATGTATTTTTATTACTATTACTACCATATAAAATTATTTTATTGGCAAAGCATGAAAAATAAAAATCCATGTAGAAAAATGGTTAATGTGACAGCAAAAGCCCCTGTAACCAAGATGAAAGAAAGGAAATCAAGATAAAATGACAAAAACTGAAGAAAGCAACTGTGTCACAGTCAGTATCACAGGTAAAAAATTACTTAATACCTTTAACAAGTAAGGAGATTTTCTAAGTCAATATAAAAATTTTATGTGGAATAAGAGGGAAATGACATAGAAATTGTATGGATAAGAAGGAAAAAAAAAAACGTACAAAAAGCAAATAAACACATGTAATATATTTGACCACAATTGTAAGTTTGTATATTTGACCACATTTGTAAACAAAATAAAGCAAAGAAAAAATAGTTTTGCCTGTAAAATTTCTATTATAAATTACATAACACATTACCACAGATTATGGTACAGAAGCATAGACTTCCATTAGTCCCATTTATTGTCAAAAGCCTTCAAAGTTCATGTCTTTTGTTCTAATAATTTGTTTCCAGCAATTTATCTCAAGTTAAAAATGGACAAGTATGTAAAAGTGTTGTTAAAAGGATATTTGGAATAGCTTATATCAGCAAAAAAAGGAAGCAACTTAAATGTCTTTCAATTGGAGACTTATTAAATTAATCATGGTATATTTCTAAAAGGAAAGCTATATTGGTCAAAATAATGTCAATTAATTTAAGTATTCATTAACAGACAATGATATATACAATATGTATTTATAGTACTTTTGTTTTTTATTTAATGTATTGCCTAAACTTCATTTGTGTGTGTGTGTGTGTGTGTTGTTAAAACATTTTTTTTAAAAAAACCTCTATTCAGAAAGTCTGAAAAAATTCAATATTAGTTCCAGCTCTTTAAAGTCTTTTGGGAAAGTCCGTGGGGTACATTTTTGAAAAACAGAGAGCTGCTGACAGTTCTTTGGTGGAAAAATAAGTTGCAGACTTATACGAGCTGCCCAAATGATTATTAAGCTGTGCTTGTTTTTCAGAAATAGGTTTCAGAAATTTCAAAGAAGATATACAAATACCCCCTAACAATACAAAATGTAGCAGTAAAGTTTAAATATATAGCAAAAGCCAAATAGAAGAATAATTTATGAAACACGTATTTTAATCCTAGGAAACTAAAATGGAGAGACCACACCCTGAAGGGTAACATACTTAAAATGAGGACTAATAGCAAATAGAACAACGCTAAATATTTCCCCAATGACTAAGCCATGAGAAGACAGCTTAGGAAAATGATCAACATCTTTTTTTAACGTGAATGTGTTGTTTAATGTGTTTTTCTCTTTCCCAAACCAATCTGGTTCTACTTAGATAAACCTGGTTATCATTCAATGTATACATAAATTAGGGTAATGTTTCTTTCTACTCAGTTACTACCCTTTTTTTTTTCTTTACACCTTTTCCCTAATTTTCTCCAGGAACACTTTTCTTTGGGTTTGACCACTTAAAAGATTGGGAAACCAGAATGAGTATGAGCTCTTATTGGAATAGCACTTAGGAAATGCAATCCTAGAAAAGGTAAAGCTTTAGCTGAGGTGGCTTGACAAAGTTAAGCATCCATTCTCAATGTGACAACGACTCCCATGTTACTAACTAGACCGATGGCTGCTGTTCACTAGACCACATAACGCTGCATAGTGCTTGAAAGTTCCCTGGTGAGACATTGCAGAGTTATATGCACAAACACCCTAGCGCTTAAGGTTTCAATAAATACAAAGCATCATTTTCATATATTTTAGTAGAAAAGAAAAAATACTGCTGACCTGCTTTGCTTATTGAACTGGCTTGGAGTGCCGTTCATAACGTAGAAGACACAACAGTTAAAGAGTGGCTACTACCAGCTCTTTGGACTTCAGCACTTACTCTTCTCTGGGCCTCTGCAATGCTTTGGCAGTAACAGTCATATTCTTCATTAGCATCGCAACTGCCCTGGGACCCACACCCCAAGGAACCGGAATGATGTAATCAGCTTTTTGTGATTTCTTTAAAATCCACATCTCCAACCAACTTGGGTTTAGCAATTATGGGACCTTGAACTCTGTGTATTCTCATGTCAGTGATTCCTGCTCCTCCCCTGATATCTGCTGTGATCAGATTTGGAATGCCTGTGGCAGATACTACACATTACAATATCTGCAATAATTATATTTTTCTTCAACTGCTCTGTGGGAGTGTATTGATGAGATACTTTAACAGTGGCACCACCTCCAGGATTTTCATATGCCCCATCTGTGTGTAGTAACGTAAAAATGAACATCCCAACATTTTTGGACTTTCTAGCTATAATCACATTCTTCTCTAGGGCTGGAATGCCAGTTCACTTCATTATTTCCCGCATACCCTATGCGGGAGCAGGTAGCATAGAATACTGGCAAGAACACATTCGCCCAACATTAAGTACGTGAAAGCAATCAACATCCTTGTCTGGAGAAACAGCATTACAGGTCCTGCTCTCATCGATGTGATCTGGAATAGGCCCCTGAACAAGGTGGCATCTACATTATCATGATTCTTCAGTTTACTGATTAAATTCAACAATACTTCCTCTGAAATTGAGGCTGCTTTTACAACTGTCTCACCGACAATTTTTACATCTTCAGCTGTCCTGGTTTTGTTGAGGGCATAGGAGTGACTTGCAGGATTATCATCGACCAGAACCCGGCTCAGATGTGGTCCTTGTTCCCCAGACATCACCCACGCTTCCACCTCCTGCTCTCCTGCTGCAATTCTGCTTGATCTGTTAAGCCATTTTCCTTTAAGAAATGACAACAGCTTTCTTACTCACTTCTCTTGGTTTTATGTAAACACACATACACAGACACATATCTTTGATGCATAATAAATATATTTACACATAATCATCCTTGATATATAATAGATATATTTACGCATACCCATAAAAAGACGATAGATAGATCTCCTTATATATGTATATGTATATGTACCTATAAATAGTGAGAAGGACTTAACTTGGACTTAATAAAATGTTTTCCTTTGAAAGCAATACACTTAGAGAAAATGGTAGCTGCACATTCAGATAAAGGTGTCATACTAAAGTTAAGGCATGGGGTTCTGGGAGAAGCCAGTGTTCTGTCTCTCAGTCTTGGCTTCCAAGCGCATGTTCTGAGTCTTAGGCCAATTTGTGAACTCCTTCGAGGTGGAAGGGAAGATGAGTGGAGGCCACAGCTCTGCACTGCATGAGCAGCAGAATGGCAGAGGAGGCAGGCGTTAGAGCAGTTGCTGGGAGGCTATTGTCTGTACTTTTAAAGAGTCCCGTTATATCTCCATCTGTTTTCCCCCTAAATAACATTGCTAAAAATGCCACTGTCAGGAATACTCAGTTTACACACACACACACACACACACACACACACACACACACACACACACACGAAATCTAAACATATCCTGTCATTATTTTTATAATTTCAGATAGCTGACAACATTTTTCTATAGACAAGTTTCTTTTTTTAAATTTTATTTTCGTTTTGGGGGGGACATGTGAAGGTTTGTTAAGTAGGTAAACACGTACATATCATCGTGATTTGTTGTACATAGTTTTTCATCATGCAGGTGTTAAGCCAGCACTAACATGATCAGCAAAGTAGCTAGAGAAGGTCATGTTGAAAGGAAGTAATATTAATAAATGTTATAAATCATAACTTGTTATAAAATATTTAGTTATAAATTAATGTCATTTATATGATTTAATACAAATATTTACAATTTTGGTTAAAAATTAATAACTGAAATATTGATCAATATATTCTGTATTCCTTACATATTTAATATGCAGGCTTACCGATGTTAACGTTTACATCCTTCAGTCTGTTAACATGTGGTCTTTGAACTTGAAGTAACACAAGACTTTTCTGTTTTTGGAACTAAATATCTCTTAATATTCAAAGTAAGCTACCTTTGTAGTGAATTTCACAGTATAAATTAGTTAAGTGATTGTATATCCATTTTTATACCTTCTGACATTTCGTTAGATTCTGTATGGTGATGTAAAATTAACATCTTTAAAAATAGTATTTCTGAAGTGAACTTGAAATTCATTACTGCTCAGAAAAGAAAAATGAAGGTTTGAGTGGGAGTTACTCATCCTAACATTGCTTCACAGTCTTCTTCACTAATATTGATATTTAAAAATATATTCACATATATCATTGTTTGCATGTATGTTCTATTTTTAAACAGATTCTGATTAGGCTTTGTATATCTAGACATTTTTGATATATATTATTTATTAACAACTAACTTTGATTCTCATAGCAGATTTCTGAGTAAGCTTTATAAGATAATTTGATGACAAGAAAAGTGATAAGTGTATGAGTGCATGATTAGAGACATCCAACATTGGTCTCTTTCGAGATGCAAAAAGCAAAGTGAGGAAGAAGTCCTAGGAAAACTCCATAAAAGAGGCTTTATTTCATTATTATTACTTGTTTTAAAAGTTATCAAATATTATCTAATTTAGGGTATTTAAATTTTTCAAGGGATTGTAATTACCATGTCCCTTATCTCTCAATATAGTCCTTGTAGGTAAGATGGCCCAAAGCCACTTTGGTGAATGTTTACAAAACAGTGTAATTTATATAACATAAAGGAGGTTTTCTGCACTTATTGTCTGTCTTTATCTTCAGGATAAACACTTGTCCTCAGATTTAGCTAGATCCCCTGATAAGTTTCTGATGAACTCAGATATTTTCATTTTATCCACATATCCAGATGAAATTTTTGGTTTTTTTATTTAACAAAATACTGCCAGGGGCTCCTTTACTGTCATGTGACCTGCATAGTCAATTTTACACAACCCTGCCTTTGGAAGGGTCCCACTCCTGGTTCAATGATTGCTGTTATTATCCTAAAATTCTTAATTGTTTTGCAAAGCGGCTCTGAAGTTTCATTTTTCACTGGGCTCTCAAAATTATGTAGCCAATTTGGCTTATTCCTAAAAGCTGCCACCTATAATGAATGATACCGAAAACTGGAATTGTGTTTGTGACTTTTCTGGACTCTGTATGTTTTAAACTTATCATTTTGAAAACATTATTTCAGTGATTCAAATGAGCTCCCCCCAAAGTTCACGTGTTGGAAACTCTATCTCCAGTGCAACAGTCTTGGGGGGTGGGGACTAATGAGAGATAATTGATATATTATGGCCAAGTCCTTATGATTAGATTGATGTTGTTATTGCAAGAGCAGGTTAGCTATAGCAAGAGTGGGCCCCTGGTGTCTCTCTCTTTTGCATGTGCTCACCTGTCTTTCCATCTTTCTGCCATGGGATAACACAGCAAGAAGGCCCTCACTAGGTGTGACTGCCCAAACTTGGACTTCCCAGTCTTTAGAACCATAAACCAAGTATACCTCTATCCTTTAGAGGTTATCCAGCCTATGGTTGTCTGTTGCAGCAACAGAGAATGGACTAAGACAAGTATAGACTCACAGAGGTTTGCAAAATTAGTATAGAGAGGTAATGTATATTATTCACCCAACCTCTCCAGATGATAAAATCACGCAACTATAGTGCAATATCAAAACAAAAAATGGACATTGATACAATCTGTAGATGTTATACACATTTGAACAGTTTTTATATACCCCCAATGGTGTGTGTGTGTGTGTGTAGTTTTATACAATTTTTTCACTCAAGATTCATGTGGTCACCACCACAATAAAAATGAAGAACTGTTTTAAGCATCAAAAAAGAGCTTCCTTGTACTCTATAAAGGGATACCTTTATAGGAAGAGATATTATTTTAAAGACATTGCTTCATTTACCAAATCAGAACAACACATTGTACATTACATCTGATATTAAGTATTCACTATTTGCTAAAGGCCATTTAGTGCTTTCCACACATTAACTTTTTTAAAGCATATAAAAACCCTGTGAAGTAAATATTATGACTCATATTTAACGGTCAGTATATTGATGAGTGAATTGTCAGAATATGTAAGGTCTTGATTCCTTAACAACTGTGCAATGCTGGCTCTCTAAATAATAAAAATATTTTTAAAAGTCACTTTTGCTGTATATTTATCTTTAATGTTGTTGAGGTATTGTGATAATTTTAAATTATAAGCATTATTTTTCATTGTTATTGAGAAAACGTTCTTATTTTTGATCCTTCCTTCCAACCCTACATCATTTAGTAAAATTTTGCCCTCAAACCTCCCAATTTTTAAATAACATGTACTTTTAAATGAGTAATTGCTTTGATTTAAAAAATATTAATGCACATAATTAATAATTTTATAAAATCCTGAAGGTTTTTATAATACTTTAAATGTGTGTAATCAGCTTATGAGACATTAATGTCAGGTTTTGCAGTAAAAATTTAACCATCCACTTCCAACAAGCCAAGATTTATGGAAATAACTATAAATCAGGCAATTAAAATGAAGTTTTAAATTATTAAATATGTTAATTACAGAAAGTGTTTTCCCTTTATTTATATAAGTACATTAATTTATAATGTAATATGGAGAAATTAAAACATATAATTTCAAATGTATTACTTCAATTTATCAGAAATACCATATCTAAGTGAATTTCTATTCTAAACAAAATCATAAAATAAATTATCTCTCAAGGGCTAAAGTTAAGTTACATTATTAGATATTCTTTATGTTGTATCTCAGCTTGTACAACTGATGTGCTGTACGATGTATTTGGGTTTAAATATTTCACAAGAACTTTTGAATTAGATGTGTTGTGTGTGCCCAGGAGTGATCTTTTATTTTTATTGTTTCTTTTAAGAAATGATGTGTGACAGGATAAGCTGGGTTATAATATTGTTTGCTGTAAAACAGGACTGTTTTGTTTGAAACGCTGATTATTACTTACCAATTTTATTCATAATAAATATATATATATTGCTATAAATCTAATCTGCTATGAAAACTTTCGTTCTGACTAGAAACTGACTAGAAGCAGCTAACAGGTCCCTCTGTCATGGAAAGGAATCAGAACAGCAAGTAAATATTAACACTTCAAGGAGATCATCTGAAAAAGTACGCTGGAATCAGTCAGAGAAGTAACAAGAACAAGGAAAGCAGAGTAAAGTGAAGCCCAGTAGCCTGTTGAGCTGGGATCAGCATGGGGCTGGGAGAGGCTTCCTAAAGTAGAGAAGGGGGTGAGTCGGGGGAGAGACCTCTGAAATTCCACACTTCTGCCATGTATATTTATAATCCTAGACACAGAATAGCCCCCTTGGACCTCACAGACCTCCAGACTAACAGGTAGCTGCCTGGAGACTATACAGAGGCACTGCTAGAGCCCTTGTTGAATCCCATAGTAATCTGATTCCTGAGCAGCCCAGTGCCGGCTGCTGCCACCCTGCCAGAGATGGAGTAAGGAAGCCAGGAGCTTTCATGTGCCACAAAAACAGATACTGTAGCCACGGTATGGAAGAGGAGGCAGACTACACACCACACAATGCTCTGCCTCCCCTGTTCCTCACTACAGTGTCCGCCCCATTCGGCATCAGGTCCCCAGCACAGCCACGTTGCCCCATGTGAGAAGTAGTGCTGTGGGCCAACATTATTCTGAGAGCCCAACTCCCAGACGCTAGTGATATGCCCTTAGGCTCCCACAGTACCTGCTGCCACTGCTTCTATTGACCCTGCCAAGCGTGGGCGAGGGATGGAGTTGGTAGGCCAGGCACCTAAATGTGGCCCTAACAGCACAGAGCTTTGCTACTTATGTGAGCAATCCATTTGCCTCACAGCTTCCAGACTCAATAGTTCCAGTTGAGGTGACCTGGCTTTCCCAGTGAAAGGTCTATAATACAGCCACGTTGTTCTTGCCTGACCATTTTAGCTGTGGCTCAAAGCACTTCTGAGATCCCAGCCCACACAGGCCTGTAATCACCTGAAAGTTCTGCCATTCTGCCACCAGCTGAGCATTCTGCCTACCCCTGCCTGAGAGTTCTGCTGGTGACCTGAGGAATAGCCCAACCCTACCTATCAAGCCAATGCCTGAATTCTGGGACCCCAAGAACAAGTCCACTATTCTAGTATTTGTTCAGTCCCTTCAGGATTTGCACATGCTGTCCAGTTGACCATCTAGTGGACTGGGAATTGGAAAATCACCTAGCTCAGTCCAAGGTTGCCTGCACCTGATCGCTCCCCTGGGGGCCTGAAGATGGGCGAACCCAACCAGCTGAAATCACCACAGCTGACACCCACCTGCACATGCCAAAAGGTAGAGCTTCTTTCCTTCCTTACACAAAGCAGCAGTGTTACTTCATTGGAGAACAGGAAAGTCACAAATCTGTTTGTATGAGGTTGAGGGAAGAGGTCCTTGTCCCAAAATCATTTCTGCAGAGTGCCTCGGGACAGGCATTTTCTGTGGCTCTCCATCTACACTGTAGCCTGGCAATAGACAACAGTGTTTGCCCGAACCAAGAGCCAAGAGCCCTGGGACAAGGGTGTGTTATGAAAACAGATCATGTTACTGACAATCCTGTATCATTCAGATACAAGAAATGGGCCGAAGACATGCTTGGACAAATAGAACAGGAGCTCTGTTAATGTATTTTTGTTCAAATAACTTCTAAAGAATGTTCTAGAAGAAGAAAACTGAACACAGATAATATGCAGATAATAATAATGACTAAATTACTCAAAAAATTGGAATTCTCTTTGGGGTGTTTAGCAGCTTTATTTCAATTTATTTAAGTGTGGTTTAGTTTTCTTTATTGTATTTGGAATTTGTAAAGGTTCCTGGAATCTGGAGATATATGCCAGTTTTCCCTTAAATTTTTTCTTCCCTACTCATTTTGGTCTTTTTTTCCCCTAAATTTTCTATTTATTTCATTTCATATTACTTTTGTTTAAAGCTTTCTTAAATTTTTCCATTTCTTAATTCCTTTATTTTCTATTTTGAAGAAAGATTTTATCTATTATCTAATGTACAGGAAAAATTTCAAATAATTTTCTTAATTATCTCTTCAGTTGTATCTAGACAGGTGCTTAATCCCTGCTATCATTTTTTTGAATTTCAATGATTATATGTTTTATATGTATGAATTACATGTCTTTCTAATATCTATCACTTTATATAGTATTTTACTTTATCGTGTTTTATATATTACTAATGTTTAAGAATTGTTTTATATATTTACCCTTTTCATCTGTAGCCAATATTTTTATTTTCTAGACTTTAACATTTCTAATTCAACTACTTCATGTTTACTCTGACTCTCTTTCACGGTTATGTAATTCAGAACTGTGATCTTAATTACAAAACCATGAAAGAGCGTCAGAGTCAACACTGTGATCTTATATTTTGCTGCTTTAATCTGTGGAAATCCTGTGAGGTCCAGTATAGATGTTTGCTTGCTTCTACCAGGTGACCTAGGGATTAACCGGTTTCTTACTACATTTTTATGTTAATTTTCTAGCTTTTTATTTGATTGATGACATAGGTGGTATAATTTGTAATCGAAAACCCATTTGACCATAGGCTCTGTGATACTGAATTCTGAATAAGACTTCTTTTTTTTCTTGCTAACATCTCAGGTCAGCATAGACTTACTTGCTTTAATTTCACTTTTTTTTTTTTGCAAGCAGGTTTAAATTCTATTTCCCCTTTCACTTGTCCACTAGCTGTTGAGGATCCTAGCTTTGGTTCAAATGTTTCCAAAACATTGTCTTCCATACCTGCAAGACCATTACATTTTCTGCACAATCCCCATGAGGCAGTTAAAATATTGTCAACGATTCAGCTCTATAATTTTAGCTGCTTTTTTACTTTGATCTCTGGGAATCTTACTTCTTTAGATGTTCTACCATCTAAAATAGTGTTTGCCATATGTTTTTAATAGTTTCTGAAGAGTTTGAATACATTCCTAGCTAATACCTGGCTCTTTCCTAATGAATTCACTTTCCTGCCAGCTCACTCTACTAGAAATTTGTATTCATTTTAACACATCTTGATTTAGAGCCACAAGAAAAATTTTCATTCATTTTTCCTTTGTAACCTGCTTCCTAATCACTACTTTTACAACTTCTTATTAAAGCTGTCTGCTTGGAGCCTATCCAACCTTGACAATGAAGCTCTATTATTATTAATAATAATATATTCAGTGCCCAATATGATTCTAGGTGAAATTAAGTACTTTGCACATACTGGTTCACTTAATCCTAGGAAGTAATTACTATTATTATGTTGATTTCAACAATAAAAAATCTGAGCTAAAGAGTAGATGATAAAGTGAGTAAATGATAAATTTAATATTTGAATCTAGGAGATCTGTCTTCAGAGCCCAACCTCATAGTAACTATTCTATGTGATTTACTACTTCACACTCTACGTTTTTTGATCTCCAAGATTAATTTGTTATTTAGCTTTTCAGTTAATCACTTTCCTTTAAAACCAATTTCTGCCATAGTCACATAAATTTCAAAATATACAGGACAACTCATCAAAAACATAGCGTCCATTGATATTTTTTCAATAGCAGTAATTTTTACATCTACTTCACTCCATTACACACCTCAAAAATTCTACTCTGGACTTTGGTTGTTTTCTACATTTTCTGCTCTGGTATCGTAAACTCTAAACGTATTCTGCTGTTCTTTTATGCTTTCAATATCTTTTCCACAACAAACCTCACATTTAAGATCAGAGAAAATTTGCACATGGAGAAGACTCATAACCTCTCCTTGCCTCAGTGTCCTCATTTGTAAAGTAATGCTCCTTCTCCAAATGTTTTATAACCTAAAAAGATAGTATGTGTAAAACTGTAACATAAACCATAGAGAATACATCTGATTCTGATTAAAGTCCTAAAATGCACTCTTATTAAAGTCCTAACATGCACTAACTTGTCTTTCTAGTACTTTAGCTATGTGTCATTTTTCTTCTTTCACTGCCTTCTGCCTTCCATAATTATTTAGTTTATACAATTATTTAATTTATCTAATTGTAATTATTTACTTTGTATAATTTACTTGTTTATATTCTGACAATTGCTGGCTTTCAGCGAAGTATCACAGTGTGACTGCATAAAAAACGATTGGACCAAATGGTTAATGAACAGAAAATCCTATTTTTGAAAGTGTTTTTCTTACTAGCATGTAAATTTTATATTTATATGTTCTGTGTTTTACTTACTCTAATAAATTATTTGAGGATTTGGGGTTAAAATATAACACATTATAATTTCCTCCACTTAAAATGATGATTAATAACATCTAGTTGGTATTTTTTGCAGTATATTTGTTTTCAGGAACAGAGTATTGATTTTAAAGTATTTGCCTATATTTGAGAAAATACCAATATGGTAAAGCAAGTCTAGATTAATAAAATAAATGCTCTTGTATCAGACTCTTTGTATAATATCAAAAAAGGCAATTATGTTTTTTATAACAAACACTTGGAAATTTGACAAGTATAAAACATTTGCCTGGCATGACCATTGTTTTTTTCTTGTAATCAAGTAAATATTTATAGCAAATATATCTTATAGTTTAAAAATAGTTTTAAAATCTTTATATTGATAGCATAGAAATACTTGTGTAATTTTGTCTTTAGTTACACATTTTTAAGGAAAATAATCAAACTATACTTTTTTCTTGATATTTTGTGGCATTCCACAGATTTAAAAACTTTGACCCAAATAATGTCAGTTTATATTAATTTTCAAAATAACGGTTAGATTTTATAATTGTCATTTACATACAGTGGGAATTATGAGAGTGCTTTGGATAACAGGAGGAATGATCAGAGGATTTCCTAATATCAGAGGATTTATTCACTTATCATGGAATTTCGTTTTCATTTTTATAAAAAGATATTAGCTGGAATGCAGTGTCATGATCTTGGCTCACTGCGGCCTTGATCTCCCAGGTTCAGGTGATTCTCCGACTTCGGCCTTCCAGTAGCTAAGATTACAGACACACGACATGACACCCAGCACATTTTATATATATTTTTTGTAGAGATAGAGTTTTGCTATATCGCCCGGGCTGGTCTCGAACTTCGGGACTCAAGCAATCCGGCCACCTCAGCCTCCCCAACTTCTGAGATTGCAGGCGTGAACCACTATTAGCCATTTTTAATACAAAAGGGAATATGAACATAATGGAAGTGTTGTACAATATGGCGAAACTGTTTTCATCAATTATCAGGATGCATTTAAATCTACATGTACTCATACTCCAGTTTCACAGCCTACTGAACATAGCAAATCATAACAGAAATTCAGCACTTCAACTCAAATGTCCCTTAGATTACTCTACTGAGTCTAGTAACATCAGCATTCCATCTATCTGTCCGTTTATTTATTTATTTGTGACTATGGGAAAACATAATTCTTCACTTTCTAGGGGGTTTTATTTTGTGATATGAGATAGACTTCGTTTCATATTTTACTTTTCCCCAAGGAAGAAACTAGACTGATTAAAATTTTGACTACAGTATTCTCAAGAATGCCATTTTTTTGGTTCGCTCTCCTCACGGTGTTGTGCACATATCTAAAGAAATACTTGGTGATTGATATTATTTTAATAAAGTGTGGCTTTTCCTCCATGATTTAAATGCTATAGTGTAGTTCTGTTTTGTTTCTGGTGCAACTTAAAATTGGTCAGCAAGTGATATTTTATTACTGCTGACATGGTAGCAACAATGAAGGTAGGATCCAAACTTTTTGTGTTGTTTTGAATTAATACATTAAACCCAAAGTACAGGCAAGTATACATCCTGTTGCAATACAGTAAACTGTATTCAAATGAGAGTTTTATAAAACTGCTAAGAGTTCACATATTTCTGTACATTTTATCATTTCTGTCAAAGTTAGAATAGCTTCAGTTTCCACAGGTTTTCTGATAATGTGATAAAGTGATATTTAGCTTAATCAGGTCTGTGGCAAGATAGAGACCCGTATTTATAATTAGATGCTGTTGTTTTTGACTTGCGTCTTCTGAGACGTCTAACTTGTTTGAAGTCGAATACAATTGCATTCACCTAAAGCATTAATTTTGGATTTTCATCATTTGCAAACCTACATAGTGACCTAGGTGTATAGATATTTCTGACAGCATGTAACCTCACCTGTAATTTCTCTTAGGCAAGGCAGGTGTTTAGATCAGCCTCAATTCATGTGTAATTACATTTGTATGTGCTATAAATTACTGGACTACAATGTATTGAAGGTGAAGAATTTTTACTGAGCTTTAGGCCCCTAACATCAGATTCTTCAGATTCTACCCTGCAGATAGTTATAAAAAATAATGGTATTTGTTGTATATTACAGGACCGATTGCTCTTCACTGGTTCCTTCTTTCAAATTCCTCTCAAGATTTACTTTATTTTAGAAATTGAGACAGGTGTTACAGTAGATTTTATTTACAGTCACGACTTCATTTACCACCTACACATGAATGACTTTTGTATTTATAACTCCACCCCAGATATCTCTTCTGAGTTCCATACCCATATAGCCAATGGACTCCATAAACTTATCTCTAGAATATCTCAATGATTCTAGCCAAATTCTATGGCTTCACCATAGCCAAAACTCTACCAATGAATCCAGGAACACTGAGAGAATGCTTCTCACTTCAGTGAAGGTATCCTTAGCCAACTGTTTTTCAAGCTAGAAACCTTATAATCTTGATGATGGTCTTCTCATAAAATAAGCTGCCTTCATCAAGTCCATTTATCACATTCTTTAAATGCCTCTCAAATTAATCAACTTCGCTCCCCTTACAGCCCCACTCCACTAGTTCAAAATTTCATCAAGGCAGATCTCCTCTTAATGCTAATAACCTCCTAGTTTACGAGGTTCCTACACATGTCTTTATGAAACCTCCTAACTAGTTAGGTTACTAAACATATCTTTACTGTTTTAACCAATACCATCATTACACTCATGCATAGAGATCAAATGAAAATGTAAATCTGAGCATGTCAATTTTCTTCTTTTAACTCTCAAAGCTTTCTCATGACTTGGAGAATAAAAACACAAACCTTTATCTTTATTCAAAATTCTACATCATGTGCCAATTTGAGTGTATTTTCCATATGCTCTCTCTTTTTTTTTCTTTAATTTACAAATCCCTCTTAGAAGTTTCTCAAAAATGCGATGACCCGTGCTATTTCAAGTTTTTACAAATATATTATTTACCTCCATGGCTGTAATCTATCATTTCTTCCCTTTGGTAATTTTACTTGGCCTTCAGTTCACAGCTCAAGTGTTACACCCTCAAAGAGGTGTTCATTAAGCTTAGGACTGAAGCAGGTGCTTGAGTTACATGGCCACATAGTTTCTTACGGTTTTCCTTCATAGCTCTCATCACAGTTTACAATTTAAACTTGGCAGTTTTAAACTACTCTGTTTATTATATGTGGGTTTAAATTTCCTGTGGCCTGAATTCTATCTGTTGCATCCATCATTGAATTTTTGGTTCCAATTAATTGCCTGGAAACAACAAATACGGGTTCGCTGGTAAATATTTTGCCTGAAAAATATTCTTGAACTGTTACTGGCTTGGTACTTGTTCACAGCTACCTATATGCCATCATTTACATAAAATTAATGACTGCAGTCCTGAAATTGGGATTTTGGACTCCCAAATGACCTACAACATGATGATTATTAGATTGCTCACCCATGATTGTGTCAGGTCAGAATATAATAAAGTGATTTTTCTCTTTCTCTTATATTGTTTTTTCCTAAAGTTACTGCTTTATCTCCTTTTATATCAGCATGGAACCATATGTGCTTATATGGTTCTGTTAAAGTTATCATTTTACACTTGATCTATTTCTTCTATTTAATTTTCAAAAGAGAAATATGTTGTTTAGCAAAGAACAGAGAAAGAAGATGGGGAGTTGAGAAGGAATTTTTTAAATGTGCGCTACAAATTTTGCATGCTATTACTTGATTAATATTCTTGTGAGATATTCTCCTCGATAATCAGATCCCAGACCAATTTTCTACATGAACTACACAGCAAAGGTCATAGGAAATGTCCTCAAAGCTCTACTTCTATCTCACAGGAGTAAAAGAAAGGGCAGTGCGTTGTGATGCAGATTTGCTGCAGTGTTCACCCTGGTTCTCCAGCAGACAGTTTCCAATGAATATCATTATCCTGCTCATAAGAAGAAGCACACCTAGTAATGGTTGAGAAACTACCCGTAGTAAGATGAAAAGCCCTCCCAGCTAGGAAACCCAACCCCCTGACATTTGAATGTTTGGAAATTACCAACAGGTGCAAGGAAGCAAGACAATAAGGATATTAGGTTACAGTTTAAGGAATCAGGAAGAGAGAGAGTTTAGTATTACCTCTGCGAGATGTTGAGCTGAATTTGGTATTTAACAAAGATTATATACTTGAGAGCAGTAATAAAATATGGAAGGCTATGGAAATGTGTATACTTTTTAGAAACATTATCAAAAAAAGTCTGAAGGGTCTCCCTCTAAAAAGAATACGGTAAATGAGGCAGTTTCATATTATTATGGGCTTTCAAAAAAATCTTGAAGTGAAAATGTATGTATTTGATACCATTTGATGTATATTAGATATTTTACTAATTATTTTGCTTACTAAGACATTATTCTGATATGAAGTGGAGTCTCAAAGATAGATTCAAGTTTAATTTACAAATGATTCTCCATGAAATATATTTGTATAATCGAATATGTACTAAATAATAAATCTCAAGGATTTTTAAGGAGTAACTTTTGTCATCTCAAGGAAATAAAATTTAGACTTAAAAATCTAGGATAATAAAATGCTCTGAAGGATCTTGGTAATCTATTTGACTTTTGAATGAACAATGAACATACAAGAGACAGACTTACCTTGTTTCCATATGATTTCAAGAGATATATCAAGATGGGCAATCCATATGTAATATTTTGTTATTGCCAGCATTTATTAGGTTTCTATCATTACACAAGGATTTTAATTTTGAAGTAAATATCCTTTACTGATTTTTAAGAAATCAGTGATCACTTATTACTTATTTTAAACTATAACTGAATTGCTGTCTGAAATAATAGTGTATTATTCTGACACTTAAAATGTTACAATCATTTTGGATGATGATATCAATTATAAACTCTGTACAAAATGTAAAATAAAACTACTTGAGGGCTCTGAAGAGTGAATAAACACAGATTTTGGAGAAGAGTTAAATCTTAAATAAAGTGAATCACGTAAATTTGTTTCCTGTTTCAGGACACTGGTGGCTGGGTGGCCAAAATTACAATAGAGTCAAGCTGTACTTCTGGCTGGAAGAACCAGAGAAAGGAGCCTGGTCACTAAAATGATCCAGAAACCCTGTGAAGGAGAAAGCCACCAAGAAAGAAACTCCAACAAGTTTGCCTAGACTGTATGCATGTGCAGGGTAAACAGAAAACAGTCTGATTTGAGATCTGAGTTCCTACCTACCAAAGGTATGGCAGAAATTTTGGTCAAATGTAGATTTCACTACAAAAAATATCAACTTCCTTCAGAAAAACATAAAACAATTTGGAATACCCACAATGCAACATTCACAAAGTTGAGAATATAATCCCAAATAAACCAACATAAGAAAAGCCAGATAAGTAGAATCATTATCAAGGAAAAAAAAATAAACAGACTTTTAAAATGACCTATGTTGATGTTATCAGATGAGGACTTTAAAGAATATTCTTGCCATCAAGGAAAATGAATTAAATACTGAAAAATATTCTCAAAGAAATAGCAACAATTTAAAATATTTTAATATGGAATATTTTAAATGGAAGAAACGCAGTTTCTAAAATAAAATCTTTAGAGCCAGAGTGTAATGGGAGAAAGAGATGTCAGACAAAATTTCAGAAGTTTGAGTATAGATTATTTGTGATAATATCATCCAATCTAAAAGCAAGAGAGAAAAATTAATAAAATGTGAAGTCCCTGGAACCAGTGAATATTTTGTCTCCTGTAGGTTTTCATAATTTTATTCATTCTTCTATAAATGGGCAATTGAAGGGCCAAAAAAAAAAAAAAAAAGAAAAGAAAAACAAGAGAATTGAACAAATTAAATATTTCTATAAATATTTGCTGAATATTCCAAGATTGGAACCAAAATAGACTTACAGAGTCAAGAGCTCAATTCAGTCTAAATGGAAATAATTAGGAACACACACACATACATACACATACACCCCAGCAAAACTGAAAACCAGCAATTCTTGAAATCAATTGGAGAAAACAAAGCATGTCAAACATAAAGAAGCAATGATATGGCGAGCGTGGTGGCTTAGGCCTGTGTTCCCACCACTTTGGGAGGCCGAGGTGGGTGGATCACCTGAGGTCAGGAGTTCAAGACCAGCGTGGCCAACATGGTCAAACCCCGTCTCTACTAAAAAAATACATAATTAGCCAAGTGTCGTGGCAGGTGCCTGTAATCCCAGCTACTCAGGAGGCTGAGGCAGGAGAATTGCTTGAACCCAGGAGGGAGTGATCGAGTCACTGCACTCCAGCTTGAGCTATAACAGTTGAAACTCCATCTCAAAAAAATAAGAACCAATGATTCTAATGATCTCTGAGTTTGCTGAAGAAACTGTGTAGGCCAAAGAGAGGGAAAAAATGTATGTTTTAAAAATATATAAATAAAGTGTACTAGGCAGATTCGAATACAGAATGTCTAAGAGAACTTACTGCTACCAGACACACAGTAAAAGAAAAAGTTAAACTTCTTGATACTGAGTTAATTATCCCAGAGGAAAATTATCTTCTGGAATGACTAACAAACATAACTGTTTGTGTGTGTGTGTGTGTGTGTGTGTGTGTGTGTATGTGTATGTGTGTGTGTATATGTATATGTAGGGAATATATATATAATCTTATGAAATGAAACTGTAAATAAGACCCAAAGTGCTCCAGATGAGATGAACTATCTGTCACTGGTGAAGCCACCCAAATTTATGGAACAGAACAAAGTGGCCATGGGGGATCGGGTGTTGAGAGAAGAGCAGTTGCACAGACTTTGTTCTCAGAAAGGCAGCTCTGGACAAATTTTCTGTTTATGCTCCTGGGCCAGAACAGTTCTTGTTACCAGAGCTAAGATAACTAAGTTCTTGTAACCAAAGCTAAGCAAGAAATCCCCACTCTCCATAGCAAGTTGTTTGGAAGAAACATCTGACAGAGACTTCTGGTTTGGGAATTGGAAACCACCTAATCAGGGCTCAACTATTGTGACTAATCTGAATACTTTATTTACATAAACAGACCTGATTAAAAACAGTGGCAGAAACTTCCTCTGTTTAGCTAGACTCTTTGTTCTTTGGAGAGCATGCTTTCGCTTGTCCTGAAGGCTTTGCTTTTTCAATCTGCAGATTGTTTTGGTTTTTAATAGAAAATATATCTCTTCCTTTTTCCTCCAAAAATCTCAGAATTTCAGACTCTTTTCTTAACAATCCCAATCAGAATAAAAGCACACTTTCTTAAAGTGACAGGTAAATTCTAAAATTGATATAAAACACATAAACTTACACCTTAAAATAAAGAAAGTGAATTTAGAAGAGAAGAACAAAGTTGGAGAAAAAACATTACATATGAATTTAAGATATAAAGTTATGGAATCAGGACTCTTGGTTCACAGACTTTTTCTGAAAGAAAGAATATACTTTAGATTTCATAGGTCATCTGTACAGTCACTCACAATTACTCAACTCTGTCATTGTAGCAGGAAAGCAACATAAACAAACGCATAAACAAATAAGCTTATTTTCTGATACAACTTTATTTACAAAAATTGGCAGCAGACCCAATTTGCTTATGGGCCATAGTTTGCTGCTCTTGATTAAGACTGTGGAATTGACAAAAGGATAGACCTATATAAGTTGGTGGGGAAATGTCCAAATTCCAGAATAGAGCCACTCACATATAGTCAACCAATCTTCAACACAGATTCTAAAGCAATTTATTGGTAAACATTTGGTAGTAATGTCTCTATGTAGTTATATTATATTTTCCTAAGTAATGGTGTTGAATATCACTTGTCTTTCAAGGACTTTATTGAACTATCTGATCAGATCGATTTTTTTTTGTTTGTTTTTGGTGAAAACTGAGACTGATAAGACAGATATTTAATACAGATATGGAGCAACTGGGACCCTGTACATTGATGGTAGGAATGTAAACTCTTCACTGCTTAAAAAAATGTTTTGGTAATTTCTTAAAATAGTAAATAAATACCTACTGTATAAGCTGGCAATTCTACACCTAGCTATTTACCCAAGGCACATAGAAAAAACTATGTACAGACAAAGACTTGTAAATGAATGTATATAAGATATATATTTATAATAGCCAAACCTGTAAAAATACTTCTATCTACTGACTGATGAAGGGATAAACCACCTGTGTTATATCCGTAAGTTGAATGATACTGAGCAATAAAAAACAAAGCTCTGAAACAATCACAATAGGGGTCAATGTCAAAACCATTACGCTGACTGCAAGAAGTCAGAGGCATATACATTTCTAGAAAATGCGATGCGACCTAGAGTGACAGAAAGATAATCAGTTGCTTATGACTCAGCCTCGAAGGAAGAGCGGTTTGTAATGAGACATAAGGGAATTTGTAGGGGCACAGTCCATGTTCTACATCTTTTGTGGTGGTGGTTTTATAGTTGTAAACAAAAATAAAATTCCTCACATTTTTAATTTTCAATGGATGTAGTTTTCATAATGAATATATCATTTCTATGCAAATATTGTTTAGGAAGATGTCGATAACATAATTTGATACAACATAGATAAACATTATTGCAGTTATTTCTAATGTAGTATTTGAGAAAACTCTTGAGTAGCAATCCAACAATTCACAGTGGAATAAAATTTGTTATGCTAAATTTGAGAGTCTGGACTTTATTGATTTCATTGGTAATAAAGAAGCTCAATTTGTGTAAGAGTCAGTGTGCAGAAAACAAATCACAGTGCAGTCTTCCCCTGGCATGCATGGGGGACTGGTTCTAGGACTCCTCATGAATACCAAAATCTATGGATCCTCAATCCCTTATATAAAATGGTGTAGTGTTTGCATATAACCTATGCACATTCTCCTATATATTTTAAATCATCTCTAGGTTGCTTATACTACCTAATACAGTGTAAATGCTATGAAAATAGTTATTACACTATATTATTTAGGAAATAATGGCAAGAGAAAAAAAGTTTGTCCATGTTTACTACATACACAACTATTCACATTTTTTCTGAATACTTTTGACACAAAGTTAAATTTACAGATGCACAACCCAGAAATAGAAGTGGTTGACTGTAATTTGGAAAAGGAACATTTAATATAAAGAATATTTAGCTTGTAACAGGAAATCGGACTATTATTAACTAGTAATGTAATTGGTTACAAGGACAAAGAAACAAAGTAATACAGGATTAGCAGTTATACAGAAGAAGCAGTGAGAGTTTATAGAACGAGACCTTATAGAACCACAATCTGATGGCAAGAATTTTCTTACTTAGAATGGCAGATGAAGACAATAGAGTACTGTGCCAATTGTTTGCTAAATAATTGCAGTTCAATTTTATTTTACATGAGTTTATCTTAATTGATTAACAGCCCATCTTAGTTCTTGATACAGTTGGAATATTTATCCCTTCCAAATCTCATGTTAAAGGAAAAGACTGTTAATACAGTCATTTATGTGTATTATTGCCATAAACAGAACGGATAGATGTTTACTAGCACAACACCTGATTTACAAATTTATGCACAAATGCCTTGCTTTCTAGTTGTCCTTACATATAGCTGATTCCATTCTTATAGGCAGCCTTATATTTCTAGTTTTTTATATTAGTTTACTCAGACCAAAAATATGTATCATTCTGTTACATGTTATTTTATGTACTAAAGTAGATGAGTTGTTTGCCATTCTGGAGTAACAGAATCCTAACTGTCCTCAAGAGATCATCCAATGTAATCTAACATCTTTATATCATAATCTGATTCTATGACATTTTTCACACACAACTCTAGCATTATTCTGTAATAGTCAAGTCTCCTAAAGAACCCCTTATTTTCCTTACTCTGTTTTATTTTAAACCTACCTTCTCATATTCCCCGTTATGTATGTTTTAGAAATACTCATTTCACGTGCATTAAGATTAATATTTGTCTGAAACATTGGTTATAGCAGTGACTCACTAACAATATTGCGCCATATACTGTAAACATCATTTTTTAATTCAAACATCTAAAAATTCATTCATTCAATAATCTTTTACATAGAGCCAATTTCCACTTAGGTCTGGTCTTAATAATAGCTATTATGCTTCTTCTTTCATTTATACAGTACATCTATGAAATGTCATCTATAATATCAACGTGAGTTCTTAAGAATGATTTAAAAAATAATACTGAAGTAATCTGATCAAACAAAAGGGAATCGTGGTAAGCATACCTTTCATTAGACAGTCAGAACACGTGTTCACGAGCATACTAGAGAATCACCTCATATGATCTAGAGAATGTCAACAGTAAATATCAGTCAAAATAGTAAATAGAGAATTAGTGGTAAATATGGCAACATCTTTTGAGTTGAAACTGTTTTCGAGAGTTTCTATGACTTTTCCAATTCCACTAAACCATCAACTAAATTGACCATTTGTATATTTAATAAATCTCTGTAAATATATACACTTATTAGATTAAAGACCTGGAAAAAAATCACTTTTCTTTTCCAATCTTCAATGTTTTCTTCTCTAAGATAAAAAGGTATAGATAGATTTGATGAAAACTAAACAGTTTAGTGGAGGGATAAATCAGTCACAAATATTAATTTAAATAATTGCTAACAATTACCTGTTTTTAGTAACACACTAAGGTTGCCTTTTGTTTGTTGTTGCTGTTTTAAATTTATTTATTATACTTTAAGTTCAGAGGTACGTGTGCAGATTGTGCAGGTTTGTTACATAGGTATACACGTGCCATGGCGGTGGTTTGCTGCATCCATTGTCCTGTCATCTACATTAGATATTTCTCCTAATGCTATCCCTCCCCAATCCCACCACCCCCTACTATTTCTCCCCCAAGCCCCCGACCCCCCAGGCCCAGGTGTGTAATGTTCCCTTTCCTGTATCCCTGTGTTCTCATTGTTCAACACCCACTTATGAGTGAAAACGTGGTGTTTGGTTTGCTGTTCTTGTGTCAATTTGCTGAGGATGATGGTCTCCAGTTTCATCAATGTCCCTGCAATGGACATGAACTCATCATTTTTTATGGCTGCATAGTATTCCATGGTGTATATGTGTCACATTTTCTTTATCCAGTCTATCATTGAGGGGCACTAGGGTTGGTTCCAAGTCTTTGCTATTGTGAACAGTACCACAATAAACATATGTGTGCATGTGTCTTTATAACAGAATGATTTATAATCCTTTGAGTATATACCCAGTAATGTGACTGCTGGATCAAATGGTATTTCTATTTCTAGATCCTTAAGGAATTGCCACACTGTCTTCCACAATGATTGAATTAATTTACACTCCCACCAACAGTGTAAAAGTGTTCCTATTTCTCCGCATCCACTCCAGCATCTGTTGTCTCCTGATTTTTTAATGATTACCGTTCTAACTGGCGTGAGATGGTATCTCAACGTGGTTTTGATTTGCATTTCTCTAATGACCAGTGATGATGAGCTTTTTTTCATGTTTGTTGGCTGCATACATGTCTTCTTTTGAAAAGTATTCATATCCTTTGCCCACTTTTCAATGGGGTTGTTTTTTTCTTGTAAATCTGTTTTAGCTCTTTGTAGATTCTGGATATTAGCCCTTTGTCAGATAGGTGGATTGCAAAAATTTTTTCCCATTCTGTGGGTTGCCAGTTCACTCTATTGGTGGTTTCTTTTGCTGTGCAGAAGTTCTGGAGTTTAATTAGATCCCATTTGTCTATTTTGGCTTTTGTTACCATTGCTTTTGGCATTTCAGTCATGAAGTCCTTGCCCATGCCTATGTTCTAAATGGTATTGCCTAGGTTTTCTTCTAGAATTTTTATTTTCTTCTAGGCCTCATGTTTAAATCTTTAATCTATCTAGAGTTATTTTTTGTATAAGGTGTAAGGAAGGGATCCAGTTTCAGCTTTCTGCATCTGGCTAGCCAGTTTTCCCAACACCGTTTATTAAATAGGGAATCCTTTCCCCATTGCTTGTTTTTGTCTGGTTTGTCAAAGATCAGATGGTTGTAGTTGTGTGGCATTGCCTCCGAGGCCTCTGTTCTGTTCCATTGGTCTATACCTCTGTTTTGGTACCAGTACATGCTGTTTTGAGTACAGTAGCCTTGTAATATAGTTTGAAGTCAGGTAGTATGATGCCTCCAGCTTTGTATTTTTTTTTTTTTTTTTTTTTTTTTGCTTAGGATTGTCTTGGATATGTGGGCTCTTTTTTGATTCCATATGGAGTCTTGCTCTGTCGCTCAGGCTGGAGTGCAGTGGTGCAATCTGGGCTCACTGTAACCTTTGTCTCCCCAGGTTCAAGCAGTTCTCCTGGTTCAGCCTCCCAAGTACCTGGGATTGCAGGTATGTGCCACCAAGCCCAGCTAATTTTTTTTTGTTTGTAGAAACCGTTTCACCATGTTGGCCAGGCTGGTCTGGAACTCCTGACCTCCTGATCTTTCAACTTCAGCCTCCCAAAGTGCTGGGATTATAGGCGTGAACCACCACACCCAGCCAGCGTTTTTGTTGTTGTTGTTTTTAACAATGATTATTGCAGGTAAAGGCAGAGAGATGGTAATGGTAAATGAGATTAAATGGTAAATGAGAGATAAATAAGGGCAATAGCAAACATATGCAAGATTAGGAAAGGTGCAAATAAGAGTAAGTGGGAAAACAATTGGTCTTTAAGAATACATTTTTGACAGTTCTCAGGAAACTGTGGGAGTCAGCTTGAATTCCTCTGGTGTTTGTTTTGTGTATTTTCTCTGATTTGTAAATAATTGTGATTAAAGTCATAGGCTTTGAGGAGTTAGAAAAATTCCCTGGATATATAAAATGAAGGCCATATTAAGTTGAGCTAAGAAAACTTACGTTTAACCAGTGTGTGTCAAAGCTTTCAAATTATTGTAAGCACCCATTATCTTAAATACATAGAGTTAAATATCATAGACCTCTTTTCAGATATTTTTCTCTGGAAAACATCCTTCTCCCCCTTTTCAAATACATTATCAATGTTGTAAGTGATATGGAAAAGATTAATAGTTAAAAATCCATAGATAAGTCATAATTGTGATTTTAGAGAAAAGCATTTTCGCATTTTAGTTTCTCTGATAATAAGTTGAATTATTTTTATTTTCAAATTAATCATACAATATAAACCCTGTAATAAAATGTTAATAAATAGGGAAATACATTCATACTCCTTGCTAAATAAAGCTAAATACCTTGAGTCTAGCCAGATAATGCTCTTGGGTGATTTGTTTTACTTTCTGTACTTACTAGTTGACAGTCAAAGTTTGGAAATTTTATTATCTTTCATGCTTCTTAAACTGATATTTAGCCCTTAGAAAATAATTTTCTCTCACTTTCTTCATAACAGATGTCTTGGGGTTACTAGGTGGGTCAGACCACGTATAATTGAGGCAAGAAAGAAATATTATTGGGTAAAGCTCGCACATATCATGCTGGGTAGGTATGTACTCAAGTGTCAGCAGTAATTAAATCTAGAAAAATGACCAATGCATTTACTAAACAGCTATTTATAGACAGGCATCCATGTATCAGGTATTTTTCTGGATGCTGGGAATAAACAGAAAATGAAATACACAAACATATGTGTCCTTATGGTACCACAAAATATTTTACTTTTATTGGTTTCTAAATCCAAGTTTACAAGGTAACAGAAAATCAAGAGATTGGGAATAGAAAATCTAAAGGAGTTTTAGAAAATTTAAACCAATTTTATGGAACAATGGTTTACACAAGATGGGACAAAAAAAAAAAAAATCCAACCCAAACAAACATTACAAGGTAAGAATTACTACAAGACTGAAAATGCTTAGAGCAGAATAAAAGGGAAATGAGTCCTGTTCAAAACAAGGAATAAGGAACTGACTGAGAATAGGGAATCTCCGTAACCTGTACTTGGTCTTATTCTCCCAAGGAGAATGACAAGTCAGAGTAAAGTGTGGCTTCTCATTAAGCTTCCTATTTGATCTATGAGATCTATGAAATGGCTATTTGATCTAAGAGAAAATGAACTTGGCATATTTAAAAGTAGCATAAGACAAGTTATACACATAGTTTTTTTGTTTATTTATTTATTTTTTGAGACAGAGTTTCGATCTGTTGCCCAGGCTGGAGTACGTTGGCACGATCTCTGCTCACCACAACCTAGGTTCAAGTGACTCACCTGCCTCAGCCTCCTGAGTAGCTGGGATTACAGGCATGCACCACCATGCTCATCTAATTTTGTATATGTAGTAGAGATGGGGTTTCACCATGTGTTTCAGGCTAGTCTTGAACTCCCGATCTCAGGTAATCCGCCTTCCTCGGCCTCCCAAAATGCTGGGATTACAGGTGTGAGCCACTGCCTCCGGCCTATACATAGTTATTTTAAGTCAACTTTAAAAAATTCATTATTCTGGACAGTGTCTATTTAAGAGAATAAACTTTTGATTTAATGTTAATAATAATTATAGAAAATAGTAGAATTTGTCAAATTTATTTTCTCTTTTAAGCTATAAGTGACAAGGTACTAGCATTTATTTCTGCCGTATGTCAGAGAAGCCTAAAATTGCTAAGAAACGGATTCATCCCTAAACCATCACAGTTAAAGAAGCTCTGCCTTGGAGGTTTCAAGGTAAGGCACGATTCACTTTGCCCTTCAGATTGTTTCTTTTGTACAAAAATGACATTTTGGTTGGAATTTGTGTTTGACAGCTCTATAATGTAATTTTCCAGGATGTGTTGAAGTGAAACCAAATGTCACTGGCTTCATTCAGTATGTTTTCTGCCTGGTGGAACATACCATTACTATTCTATTCATTTTTACAATAGATGAAAAAATTGATTATTTTGATTTGTGGAGTTCTTTTACACACAATTTCCAGAGGATAAAAGATTACATATTAGCCCCTCTAGATGCCCTTGATTGCACATTAATTGACTTTGACTGTTAAGAAACTGCCTATGTTAGTTCCATTTTGGCATTACTTACACTAGCAGTCAATAGGTTGTATATTGGATTAGAGTATGTGTGAGCAGTGGGAGAACTCTGTGCAATGATTTAAAGGGTGGTCATGTAAAAGCCATCCAGAAATGTTGAGAATGAAAAAGGCATTTATAATAGAAAACCAACTCGCAGTTTGAGAGTAGAAGTGAAGCTGAGTCAACTACAAGTACTGAGTCAAAAACTCTGCAGTCTTGGACACGTTTCTGCTGGGGAAGAGAAGCGGAGATAAGGACAAAAGTGTTAGAATTACTTAGAGTGTCATACAGATCTGATTTTTTTTTTAGACCAAAAACTAGACTGGAAAATAAACAGTATACAGGGATTAAAGTGGTAGAAAAAGAGGCCCAGATAGACATGAAGGTTTGTTTCTTTGTGGTGATTATTGTTGTTTTTTACGCCAGCTACATTGAAATTAGAATTTTAAAGTGAAATTTTGCTTAACTTTTTTATCATATTAATCAAAGTAACATTTGTGACACTAGTGAACGTGTGGCTACTTGGAAAGAGAAAATTACTGACATTGTTGTCATTTTTAATGTTTTTAGAGGATATTTTGCTGCTTATCAATATTCTATTCATAAAAGGAAGAAAATCCACCTATTAGCATACAAATTATAATTTTAATCTATCTGCTTATTATACTGAATTTGGGAATAACATAAAATAAAAAACCTTTCTTAGTGTAGAAAGAACTTAAAATCATAGTGTTTGTGATTTTAAATTTACAAACTGAATTTTTTATTTGCTTTTGTTTTTCACCAATGCTTTTTGGCATGAAGATATTGTATGTCAATAGGAAATCAGGATGCCATAATGGTAGATGGGTTATGCAAGAAAATGGAAATCAGAACAGCGACATAAAAGACCATCATATGATATGACTGATTATTTAACAGAGTGAGAACACAGATATAAGGTGTTAGGACAAAGGGTATTGTGAATCAGGAATGTGGGAAATATCCTGTGGACCCAGACTAAACACATTAATTATAATTTTTTCCTCTATTTTGCTGCCATTTTGCAGATATGAAAAGCCATTCATGGGAAGCCTTTTAAAAATGAAGTAAACATAAACTTCTCAGTCTTTTTAAAGAGAATAAAAAACAAACATGCACTTTCCTTGAGTCAAAACTGGCCTGGTACCTCCTTCAGACTGTTGGTCCCTCATTCAGGTCCCTTCCTGAGTTATGTATGAAACCCTCTTCCAGGTTGCCCAAACTCATGAAAGTCATCTGACCTTTCTGCCTTAGCTGTCTCTCCATGGTGCAGCCTTACTCATTTCCAGCAGCTATCGCATTTCTGCTTCCTAGAACTGAGTATCTTTGACTGCCATTAGCATACTATAGTTTTTCAATTTGATTTTTGACTTGGTTATAGTACATCAAATCTACTAAAGTTGTCTTTTCGGTTACCCTGATACGATCCCAGGACTACAGTTTTTCTCAATTGATTAGTTCTCCTTCTTGCATTCTACAACTTAGACTAATCTAACCTGGCTGTATCTTCTATTAATAAACAGTCTACCTCATGTCATTTCCATGAGCATTAAATGAGAATGCAGTTAGGGGCACATCATATTACCTGGTACTGAGATATCTATTATAGTTATCTTGGTACAAGACGCTATGTTGATTAACTTTCTTCCTGTGACATAAAGTTTTATACTAGCACTGTCCATGATAAATCTAATATGTCACACATGTGGCTTTAATTTTTGTTAATAATATTAAAACATATATGTAAGTAGGTGAAATCAATTTAATGTATTTTGCTTAACTAAACACAGTATATACAAAATGTAATTATTTCAACATTTAATCAATATGAAAAATATTAATGAGTTGTTTTACTTATTTTTGCTAAGTCTTCAAATCCACTGTTTTTTAACACTTAACAGACTATCTCAATTCAGAGCAGCATCATTTCAAGTATTTAAAATCCAGATGTGATTTGAGGCTACCTTATTAGATAGCACAGCTGCAAAGTTGTACGGATCTGAATTTCCTGCTGTGACCAAATACTCGTTTTTTGAATCAGATCACTAAAATGCTGCATCTTTTCAAATGATTCCTATCACCCTGAGGTAACAGTATAAGCACTATATCATTGCATTCAAAGTTTCACATTAACTGACTCCTGTTAATTTCTTAACTATGATCGTCTGTCATTTTTTTTTAATCTGTATTTCTCCAGGCAAACTGCCTTTCTTCCTTCTTTTAAATAAGTTAAATTTCTACCATCTCAGGACCTCAATTTGCTCTTTCATCTGTTTAGAATATTCTTTCTTCAGATTTTTATTTACATAAGTTGCTATTCACATTATTCATGTCTTTGCTAAAATGTCTAATAATTATGGAAGTTTTTTGGCATCTCAGGAAGCCTGCGGTGGTGATCCAGTTCCTTCAAAGGGTCTGTGGATTCTCTTTGACTTTCCTGGTATGTTACTGTGGTAGTTCTTGGAGCAAAGGTTCATGACATGAATCTCCATATGCTGCTCTGTCCATTCAAGCGGGAGCTGCAAGCTAGTTCTGCTTCCTATATGCCATCTTAATCCCTGATTCCACATTTTTTAGATTAAAATTTATATTCCATAAACAAAATTCTCTGTTTTGTTTATGGGTGAATATCCAGTACTAGGCATAGCGTCTGTCTCACAGTAGGTGCTCAATAATATTTGCAGAGCTGGTGAATGAATTACACAAATACATACACTCTCATACAATATATACATATACATAGACACACATATACATCTTTAAGTAAAACTGTAATCTTTAATAAGTGACTTATTTACCTAATGCAGATGTGTACACACATACACACAGACAAAAAAAAATTACACACAAATCTGTGGAATCTGAAAAACTGTCCTAAAAGCACAATGCCCAAAGGTTAAATAAAGAATGAAAATATGCAAAATGTGTAGCTAAATAGAAATTAGCTAAGTATTAACTTTCTTTCATCACACAGTATTATATAGGAGTTTTTAAAAATATGAGTAAGGTTATCTGTCATTTGTACAAAGTGGTAAACAATATTTATTTTTCCATAGATTATTACAAATATTAGAATTTCTGAATCAAAAATGCTAGAGCATGATCTATTTTTTAAAGAATACATTTGACTGTATTACATATTAAAAACTTCTGCACTTGAAAGAACACCAATAAGGAAATAAAAAGACAAGACATAAACTGGGAGAAATATTTCCATAATCTATATTTTGAGAAAATAATTATATCTAGGATATTAATAGTAGAAATGTTAATGATACAATTAAAAATTAGCCAAATATTTCAATAGTCATTTCACCACAGAAATTGTATGTATGTTTGGTAAACACTTGAAAAGACGTTCAACATTATTATTCATTAGGAAAATGCACATTGTAACAAAAATCAGTTACTGCTTCATACCACTCAAATGGCCATAATAAAGAGGACAAACAGTAACAAGTGTGGTGAAGAGAAGGAAAAGCTGGAACTCATCCTGTTTTTAAGAATGCAAAATAGTGCAGCCATTTTGGGAAAGTATTTGACAGTCTTGCAAAATGTAAAATATATTTATCATACTACCCTGTGATCTCACTCCTAAGTATCTGCTCAAGAAAAACGAAAATGTAGTCTACACAACCACATACATGCAAGTATTTATAGCCACATTATTGACAATAGCCAAAAGCTGGAAATAATTCACTTGTACATCAACCGATGAATGCATAAATAAAATATATGTACTGAATTGAATATTGTCTCCTCAAAAAATCTATCTTTATTTGAAAACTTAGAATGTGATTTCATTTGGAAATTGGGTCTTGCGTATGTAATTACTTAAAATGAAGTCACACTTGATTAAAGTAGGCCCTACTCTAATGACTGGTCTCTTTATAAAAAAGAACTAACATAAGAGACACAGAGACAAACAAGAACAATACCATATGATGATGGAGATAGAGACTGGAGTGATGCCTTTGCAAGCCAAGGATCACCCAAGGATTACCAGAAACTAGAAGCAGCTAGGAAGGGATAAGGAAGGATTTTTCCACTTGGACCATCAGAGAGAGTGTGGCTCTGCTGATGCTTTGATTTCAAGCATCTAGCTTCCAGAATTGTGATAGAATAAACTTCTGTTGTCTTAAGCCACCAAGTTTTTAGTACATTTTTATGACAGCCCTAGAAAACTAATACAATGGAATACAATGGAACACCATTGAGCAAAAGAAGGAATACACTATTGATATATAAAAAAACCATAGATGAATTTCAAAGTATTATGCTAATAGAAGCCAGACTCAAGAGATCATATATTTCATGGTTCTATTTATATGAAACACGTGCTAATAGAGGCAGAAAGTGGATTAGTGTTTTCTTGGGGTTTCCAGTGAGAAGAGGATTGTCTACAAATGGTCAGAAAAATCTCTTTGATGTGATGGAAATGTTTTCCAACTAGATTGTTCTGATGATTGTACAACTCTGTAAATTTACTAATAATTGTCGAATAGTATATTTAAATGAGGAAATTTTATTGTATGTCTATTATACTTCAATAAAATTCTATTTAATAAAAGAAGAAAAAAATGATGTTGTGAAGAAAGGTGATGGAAACAAAGTAAAATGCTTGTAGCCCTCAATAATGCAGACATTAGCAATGGATTCAGAAAGAAAAATAAAAAGAATATGAAAATCTTTTTAGCCTGGACATAGTGTCCTGTTTTATTCTTTATCTTTAAAAATATATTTGGTTTTTTATATGCATCCTATAATAGGTGTAATAGATTGGAGAATTATTTAAAAGCAATTACATGTCTGAATCTGCTTATGTGAGCACATAACTAATTCCAATGATTTCTAGCCCAGAGGCTTCAGGTTCCTGTAGTACATTTAAAAGAATAATGTATATTCTCAAAATACTTTCATATTTCAATAAGCATAATAGAAATAATAAGGTTGTTATAAAGATCACCTTTTACACTTTACTTTTACATGTTTATATACTTTTGAATGCAATTATATTTACTTCATGCTGAGACACATTTTTTGGTGATCTGAGTTTCTATATGACATATGCTATGATTCACAGGAAATTATTAAATTATTACTTGACACATGCTATTGTTCAATCAAAGATATCCTTTAGTATCTAATATCTTATATTAGAATAATGAAGCAGAGCTTATGATGACAAATATTTGGAATTAGTTTGTTCTCACATTGCTTTAAAGAACTACCTGAGACTGAGTAATTTACAAAGAAAAGAGGTTTAATTGACTCACAGTTCTGCAGGCCATGTAAAAGCATAGTTGGGAAGCCTCAGGAAACTTAAAATCACAGTAGAAGGGAAAAGGAGAAGCAAACACATTTTCACATGGTGGCAGGAGAGAGAAAGAAAGTAAAGAGGAAAGGGCTATACACTTTTAAACAACCAGATCTTGTAAGAAGTCTATCATGGAAACAGCAAAGGGGAAGCTGCCCCCATGATTCAGTCGCCCTTCTACCAGGCCCCCTCCTTCAACATGTGAGGCTTACAATTCAACACGAGATTTGGGTGGGGACACAGAGGCAAACTATATCAGTAACAGTTGACTCAACTTCTATTCATATATTTTATTTTTCAAGATTTTTCTTATGGAGAAAGAACATATTTTTTTCATGAGAAGAAGATCTCTCAGAGGTCAAGAGATATCAGAAGTTACATGTCATTTCCAGTGAGTTTCAATGTAAGTTTTATAATTTTTCAATAATACAAATATTTGAAGTTCGTTGTTTGTTTGCTTTATTTTGTTTCATGTACTTGATACATTCGTAGTTTAAACAATCTCCTGTATTCTTCAGAGTGTCAGTAAATAACCACAAAAGGAATGATGGTTATCTGTAGAGTTTTTGCTTACATATGATAATACCAAATTTAGGAATGTCACTGAATCATTGATGCATATTCACACAGCATTATTTAATACATCAAGTGTGTTGAACATATACAGAAAGAGAAGAGAATTGATGAGCAATAAATACAGTACTGGCAACATACTTAGACCAACAAAATTATGGAAACTGCTTATTAATACATTTTAATAAACATAACTGACAGCATATATGTTGAGTTTATATATTTTCAAATGTATGAATGCAAGTAAGATCCCTGATAATCTGTGTAAATAAAATGATTTATAAGCAAGATTTACATAACACAATTTTTTTGTATGAAAATTTGCAAGATTAAAACAAAAATAATATGTTTTTGTGTTCAGTATTTTATCTTAAAAATGGAAAAATATTTTCAGGTACTACCAAATTAATATTACACATGATTTTGTGTAGGATTTGCATAAAATATACAAATATAAAGCAGTAAATTAAACAATATTTAGATATTCTTCTGAAAAAATTGTGAAATGACTTTTACAGCTTTCAATAGAAAGAGAAATCAACAGAGTATTTTAGCCATTTTTTATTATTTTGGATAGAGGACTTCCATTTATTATATGCTCATTTGCTGGAAAATCTGGAGTATAATAAAATCTTCCACATATGAGGAGGCTGCTCCGAATGGTAAATGTAATCACACATCAAGTCAGCTAGATAAACAGAAGAGGTCCCCTCAGGTTATCAATGTTAAATATGAAACATGATTTACATAAAATCTCAATATCCTTTGCCTTTCTGTCTTGTCTATATGATATGCAGCTGTTCTTCAAAATAGCCACTTGATTCTTGCTTATTTTTAACAATCGTCTTCTTCTAATGCAATCTATAAATTGGACCCAAATGCAAACTTCACTCTATCAAGGCATGCCCTTCTTCAACTCTACATCTTATGTATATTAATACACAATACATATGCCTGTATTAAGCCAGTGTAGTAAAAAATCAGTTCAGTTTTATAAAGATATATATTGGCCACATAATATTAATATGCTGGCACTGCGTATAATTATTTTTAGAAAACTCAATTGTATAACAGCATTTTAAGCATTTCAATCAGAATTCGTAGTATTAAATAAAATAAGCTCCTATTATTTTAAAAAAAGTGATTCCTTAAAAACATAAACACAGAATTACCATATTATTCAGCAATTCCACTTCTGGGCATATATACAAAAGAATTGAAAGCAGGGACTAAAACATATATTTGCACACCAATGTAGATAGTAGCATTACGCACAATAACTGTAAGGTGAAAACAATTCAAATGTCTGTTCCCAAATAAAAAGGTATGCAAAATATGATGTGTACATACAATTGATTATTATTCATCCTCAGGAAACAACACATTTTTCTAACACATACTACAACACAGATAAAACTTGAGGACGTTATGATAAGTGAAATAAACAAGACACAGAAAGACAGATGTAATGTGATTTCACTTATATGAGGTACCTAGAATAGTCAAATTCATAGAGACAGAGATAACAGTGGTTACCAGTGGCTGGAGGGAGGGGAGTAGGAGGAGTTATTGTTTAGTGGGTACAATGTGTTAGTGTGCAATGATGAAAAATTTCTGGACATATATAGTGGTAATGATTGGACACCAATGATAATGTACTGAATATCAATGAATTGTATACTTCAAATGGATAAAATGTTACACTGAAAGTTATGAATATTTTACAATAATAAAACTATTTTTCAACCTAGGTTTTACTTCCCTTTCACTTCCTGCTTCTTGGATCCTCCTTAGGCTAAAATAAGGGATTTTTAAAAATGGAACTCAAATAGCATGAAGGTGAGGTTGTTTTGTTATAGTTAGATATAGGAAAGATTCAAGCGGGAGGTTTCAAAGTTTTTAGATAACCTGTACTGAAGCCATGGCTTTCTGCCTTCATTTCCTCCACATGTCTCACACTATCTCATCTAAGTATAACACAGAATAATACAAATGCTACGTTACAGGCTGGTCATGATAGAAACTAGGGTCTTAAAATAGAACCTTTTCTTGCCACACAAATTTCATCAGAAAGACCAAACATTTATTATAATATATACTAGATTATCAAACAATTTTTATAACATAGTGATTTTTAAAATTTGTAACTTACATTCTGTTATAAATATTTAATATTCAGTAGAACTTAGAGATATATTTTGCCAGATATCATGTCTGTAGAATTTTCACTGATTTTTTAAAATTTATAAATTATCTCTTACAGTGCAATTTAATGCTGCAGTAGTGAGGGTTGTTCTGCACATAATAGCATCACAATTAGAGAACATTACATACAACAGTTTCTATAAACATAGGAAGGCCACTCTGTAAAAGCATTCTATTAATAAAGCAGAAAGTAGCCACTCAGGAGACTGTGGCAGGAGAATCGCTTGAACCCGGGAGGTGGAGGTTGCAGTGAGCTGAGATCACGCCAGTGCATTCCAGCCTGGACGATAGAGTGAGATTTCATCTCAAAAATAATTTAATTAAACAAATAAATAAAATAAAGTTGAAATTAGAGGTCATGTTTTACTTAGGGTAGAAAAATGTAAGGACACTAATATCCATAGAGAAAGAAAAGTTAATGAAACTACTTGGCAATGTGATTATAGTCTATATATTGCTAATTTGATGTGAAGACAGCATATGTGTCACTTTACTGGGGAGGTCAAGGAGCCACACTTGTTTTTATTCTAGCTGGAGAAGAAGGAGGCAAATGACCAGCTAGCACCAAAGAATTTTAACAAGCACTCTGTGTGGGTTTGGGTGTGTGTGTGTGTGTACAAGAATGAGAAAGAAAGAGAGACATTATATTTTTAAATTTATGAAGTTTGGTGTATTCTATTAAAATATATTGCTTTAAACACACAATGACTTAGAGAGGACTTCCAGAAAAGAAAGCAATCATTTCATAATGTCTAAGGTCTCTTCTGGCTCAAAAAGTCTATAACTTCATGTCTCTTAATTGAACAAACTTTACTATTACATTCTTATTTATATAAATATAAACATATATATAAATTACAATAAACTGGATTTGAGACCAGCTTTCTTAACATAATATTTTAGGTCACTGTTAGGTCTTTTTCAATTAAATTATATCTTTTTTCTCAAACATAATCAAAAGTATAGCCACTATTTTCAGGAGTTTCTCTATAATGATGAAACAAACAAACAAAATCCCATAATGAAATGGTTTAAATGAGAAATTTCATTAGACACTGTCAAGGAGACAACGAACTGAGAAAGGTTAAGTAATTAAATAATCATGAATTGTAGTTCATACAAAATCATCGTTTATATACACTTTGATTTTAAAAAGTAGCTTGAAATTGCATACAACAAAATCATTCATTAAAGTTCGTTATATTTAATAGGAAATACCTCATTTTACAATGCTTATACAGTACGGTATGAAGGTAATCTTTCTCACTTATTTTAGTACTATGTGCCTTTCCATTTATTTCAATTTTTAGAAGCTGCAATTTAGAAAATGATTGAGACACAATACAAGATGCAAGTTAATTAATTCTAAAGATTGAATTAGTTCTTTATAAACCTCTTACCATTATTCACTGTGTTATAAATCTAAATCCTCTGCATTTTACTTTCTTGATTTTCTTGATTTTTGCTTTGTCATGCAATGGAATAAACAGGCAAAGTTTTTTAAAATAGAGGCAACAATTCATCTCTTATTGCTTTATCTTGATAATTGTTCTCCCTCTCCCAGTCCCTAGCAATTGCAATACAGCATGTTATTTATGTTTTGGAACAAAATATTATAGTAATAAGCATCATGTATTTTAGTTTTATTGTTAGGAAATCAAATGTTAAATAGCAAAAAGAAGCACAGCACATATTCTACAACTGTGTTATGCAACCCCTTTTCATATGCTTTCTCTTTACACTTGCAAATTGTATAAATACAGCCATAGGTATTTTGACACCTAATTAAATGTGAAGATGTGTGATTATATCTCAGTAAACTACTACTATTTGGTGAATAGTAATAGTATATTTTATCATCTAAAATAAGATGAGATTGGTATAATTTGCACTGAAGTACTTTAAATTCTGCCACTTACAAACCCGATTTTATGATGCTTACAAAAACATTCGAACTGAAATTTCTATTATATACCTATATACACAAAGGACCTAAATACAAACATATATATGCATGCATGTATGTATGTACCTAGGTATTTATTACTAATTTGAAGGCATGTTTTTATATATCTCATAAAATGCTGGATCTGTGAAAAGCAATGTTAGTTTGGAAATAAATCTGAAGGCCCTGATTTTTTATTACTTTAGCCTTTGTCTTTTGTAAAATTACTGTAGAAAAAACATATTGTCAGACTTTTAGAACGTGTAAATCAATGAGAACAATCTATCACTATTGCTCATTTGGTTCAGTAAGCTTGGGTTAGACACAGAGACCTTGAGTAATAGTCTGGCCTTCTGAGTTCCAATGGAAGATGAGATGCACACTTAACCCAAGGTGGTAGAATATTAAACTATCCCCTAAAATTGTCCAAATTCAATAGAATGTCTTATGTTTCTGACAGCCATTACTTTCACTGTGTTGTTACATCGTGCATTCCCCTGTAAATTTGATCATAAATTATTTAAAGATGTAGCTGACCTAAGGTAATCATACAAAGAAGAGAAGGTATTTTAAAAAGTGGGGCATCAATCAGGATAATAAAAAATGTATAATATAAATTCAGTATATAAAATGGACCACAGATTTGCCTCCAGGTTTTAGAAATCACAGTGAAATGAGAAACTGAGCAGACTGATAATGTCCAACGGCTGTAAAACCTACACCAACTGTTCATTTTAAGGTGAGAAATTTTTTCTAAAGTTATCTATTAAAAAAGACACTTAATTAGCAATGTCTTTGACAGCAGCATTACAATCAACATTGTTGCTTTTCTTCTAACTTTTCTCAATAAAATGTTAAGAAGACTCATATTATATTCAATAAAAAACATTTCCAAAGGGCACCCATACATGACAAATCTGAAACTCTCCGCTAGCCTGGTTAAGTTCTGATGTAGACTTTTAGTTTATGTCCATGAAGCATTTCCTAATAACCAGGGCTATTTTTCCAAAATTTCACATCCTTGAGCCCACTTTTGTTAGTTCTCTGACCTAACGTTGGTTAAGTCACTCCCAAAATGCCTTTGGAAAACTGTCCATGTAACTTGGTGGGGTCTTCCCACCCTGCCATTCCTCTGGAGAGCAATGATTGGTCTTAACCAGTCAATGTTCACATTCCCTTAGCCAAGAAGGGAGGTGCAGGAGAAGGCATGTTTCCAAAGCAAAGCCCATGAGACTCTACAGGCTCTGAGACGCAGAGAGTATAGGTGTTTTTATTGGGATCTCTTAATGTTTCTTAACACTAAACAATCTTAACCCTAAGTAGTAATTTTAAAAGTATTTTACACACTTATTTTATGAGTGTGTATTTTTTTCCAACAGCAGGGTAGACTTTTCTTCTCTTAAAAGTATTCTTTCTATTTTATACAGTTGCATTTTAAGGATTCTTTATAATGCTATTACAAATGTCTTAAAGTTATTCTTAGAAATTTTAACATTTCTTCTTGTAAATAAGTATTACGGTAAACAGTATTCTAAGATGATCACAATTATCTTCTACTTTGTATAATCCCTTCCCACCTGTGCAGCATGTGAATATGATGAGTCGTTGTCATCATGATTTCATTACATTATAGGGCAAAAGAGAGATTAACCTAGGAAGGAAGGCCTGACTCATCAGATGAGCCCTTGAAAAGCAGAGTTTTCTCCAGCTGGTCCCAGAAGGGGAAGTCAGACATTTGAAGTATCAGGAATCGGCACTGTGTTGCTGGCTTCGAGGTGAAATGGCTCATCAGGTAAGATGAGGAACTAAAGTGGTTTCTGGCCAAAAGCCAGCAGGAATGCAGCAACTTTCATAAGTCAACTCCAAGGAACTGAACTCTGCTAATAACAGAAATGAGCTTGCACAAGGATCCCGAGCTTTAAATGAGAATGGAGACAGCTGACCTCTTGATTTTACTTTGAGCAGGGAAGCCAGCCATTCTCAGCTGGACTAACAAACGGAAGTGTGAACTAATAAGTGGGTGTCATCATTAGCCATAAAGTTTGTGTTCATTTGTTATACAGCAGTAGAAAACCAACACAGGAATGTTCATTTATTTTAGCTTCGAAGAGGATGTTATTTGTTGCTTATTTCCAGGCCCCATTTCTGTGCCCAATTATTTCACTTAATCACCTCATAATGAGCAAAAACAATTAAATTTCTCTTTCTTTAGATTTTCAGGTAAAAAAAAAAACATATCATCTGCAGATAAGAATGTGTTTGCCACATGTTCGTACTCACACGTGGGAGCTAAAAATATTTGATCCCATGAAGGTGAAGAATAGAATGATGGTTACCAAAACTCAGGGGAAAAGGCTGAAGAGAGACTGGTTGGTGCTAAATTAAACATTACAGTTAGATTACACATTAATCTAATGTTAGATTGAGACATACAGTTAGAAGGAATAAGTTCCAGTGTTCAGTAGCATTGTAGGGTGACTGTAGTTTAAAACATACTGTATGTTTCAAAATAGCAAGAAGATTCAAAATATTCCCAACACAAAGCAATAATAAATGTTCGAGGTGATAGATATGCTAAATAACAAAGATTTAATCATTATACATTTTATGCATATATCAAAATATCATATGTACCCCATAGATATGCACAATTATTATATAACAGTCAAAATAAAAAATTATATTTGCCTTTTTCATTTTTTCCTCCTGTTTAGCCATTTTGACGGTTATCACAAAATAATGTTACCTCATAAAAATAATTACAGACATTCGTATTATACCAGGTACTGTTGTCACCCTATATATGATAGGCTTTTTATTTCTGGAAGTGACTGAAACCGCTTGAGAGATTTCTCTGGCTACAGAAGTTGATACAGTCATCATTCAGGGAAGAACGTAAGTATTGGAGATTATATTATTTTCCTATTGTTTCTATATCAAAGTACTTCAAATGTAGTGGCTTAAACAATACAAATATATTACCTTACACTTATGCAGGTCAGAAGCCTGACACAGTCTCACTGGGCTAAAATCAATGTGCTGGCAGTATTATGTCTGTTTCTGGAGACTATGGGGCTCATCTATTTCCTTGCATTTCCAGTTTCTATATGTTGCCTACATTCCTTAGTTCACGCCCTCTGTGCCCCATCTTCAAATCTTGTAACAGTAGATTATGTCCTTCGTACATCACATAACTCTGACCTGACATCTTCTGCCTGCCTCGACTTCTTCTAAGAATCCTGGTAATTGATTACACTGGACACATTTGCATAATCCAAAATAATCTTCCTAATTTAAAGTAATGCGATTAGCAAATTTAATTTCATCTACAATTTTAATTCTCTTCCGTGTAATTTGAAATATTCACAAATTTGATGGTTATGACTTGAACTTTCTTTGGATTGGTTGTGTGTGGGGGGGGTGGGTATCATTAATCTGCCTAGAAGAAGAATATATCTCGGCTTCCTCACCGCTTACATACACAGCTTTAAGGTGAGATTTGCTGTTTTGCATAGGGTGCAAGTGGGACTGAACCTCAGTGGCACTTACTCATGTACTCAGTGTTTTCAGAAAAGTGTTTAAGATCTTTCTTTTTCCCCTTATTGGGATTGAAGGATTTGCCTAAGACACTTAGGAAGAGGAGTGGTCTTAGGAGCAAGAATCTTATAGAGAAATTGTAGGACTAGATTGCTTACTGATCAAATGATAATAGGGAACCCATTGCTTTTTATAAGTGAGGTGATGGTAATCCCTAATATACATAAGCATCACCGTTTATTAAGATTTTTGCTTGAGGAGAGGATTAAAGACAGAAGAGGATGCACTATTTTATGCAGTAGACTGAGAACTTGACAGTTATGGGGACTGGTAATTATAAGCATTGAGAAATTGTTTGACAGTTGTTAATGGCCAGGTTTTTAAACTTTGAAGGAAGAAAGTAAGTCTGCAGTCAGCAAACTATCAATCCAGGCTGCACTGTGAAAGCTAAAAGGCCATGGTTGCACTGTTTAAAGTGACACTCATCTCCTGCAGGCAGATGGAAGATTTTGATGGAAATTTGGCCCCGGATTTGACAGTGAAAATAGTGGAATTATAATGGAAACTAAAGTCAAATCTCTGGCAAGATTTTTCATGCTAACATCTCATAGAAAAGAGGGGAACTCAGAGACCTAGAATTGGTATTTTGTGGAAAGTGCTTGAGAATCTTGAACTCACAAATTCTCTGAATGTTCTGAATTAGCAGAAATAGCTCTTTCCCCTTGCTAGAGGAAGCTTCTCATTGCTTGAAGACTATGCAGTTTTCATCTGAGAAAGATACCTTGCACGATGATGTTTATCCTCAAGATTTTCCACTGCCTCCCTTCACTATTTCTTCATTAATGAAGAATGAAGCTTCAGCATCATCAGCCCTAAAGTGCTGTCCCCAGTTATGAGAAGAGAACACCATTTACCAAAGAGCTAAGAAGTGTGGTTACTAGGTACGGACAGGAACTGCAAGATAATGCCTGCATAAGAATCTTGATGGGGCTACACTGAAGAAGGAAGAATGTAAGACTGGAAGAGGGAACGTTTATCAATATGGGGCCACTCTCCCATGATGCAAAATTAACTAATTGGCAAGACCTAAAGTATCTGGAATATGTATCTGGAATAACTATTTGAATTTTGGGAAACATGATGGTTTACAGTAAATGAGTTGGAGCTGCCAGAACTAAATAGGGGGATAATTAGGGGTTCAAATGCCTCTGAAATGTGGGAATGTGGAATGAATTTGTTATGTAAGACTAGAGAACCTAGTGCCTGAGAATGCTGTTCAGGATAACCCAGAAAGCACTCCTTCACAACAAGACAAGAAATGCACTAGCAAGGGAGGCATTGACATATCTGAGAAACTTAGTGGGGGGCTGTCCTCTGCGGGCAAAGATTGATGGTATCCTATGCAGCTTTAGAATATGTCTACATCATGTCTACAAATATACTAGGATTCTGGGAAAGCAGAAGTTAGGGATTAGTATATAAGCTCACTAGGTATGAGATGAACTTAATAAAATAGCAGCAAGACCAGAATGGCAATCATGTGGGCTTTAATGGCAGGCATTACTGACTCAAGCTAAGAGACTTTGTTGTTTCTTCTAGTGGCAAAATAGATGGGCATTCAATGAAGTTATTGCTTGCCATAAACAACCGAGAAGATGACAGGTGAATGAATGTGAAGGAAGTGAATGAAGAGCGAGGGCTGATGTTTAAATGTCATAATAAAAAATCACCATTCATCAAATGTTTTCCAGACTTAAACCATTTTTCAGCCTAAAGTCCATTGATTGAACTGGAACCCAGGTACTCTTGAGGACTTATTAATACAAAAATGTCACAGCAAGTGTATATAATCACTATTCTTCTAAACTATCCCCCAAAGGGAGCTAAGCCTATTTTTAAGAGTAGCTATCCATTGCAAAAGGAACATATTCAGAACTTTCATGGATTATTAGATGCAGAATATGAGTTGACAATAATAACAGAGGGACAAAAATAACACAATGCCCCTTCCCTATAAAATCAGGTGATAGGGTCAATACCCACATCTATCCCACCATGGAGCCTATGGGTATACTGAAACACCTGGTAATTATTTCTACAGACCCTGATTTTATAATAGGAAAATTTGTACTTAACAACAGATTCCTTACGTGAGTCCCCTGACCTGTGAACTAAAACCTATCATAAAAAAGTCCAAGTGGAATGGCAAAAACTGCAATTACTTTCCCATCAACCTAATATTTGGCCATAGTAGAGACTCTGCCCCTACACAGGTCATTTGTCTATGTACCAGAGTTGGCCATCATAAGCTGCATATTGTAAGATCCACCGTTTCATAAAATAGAGAAATAGCGTCCATTTCCTGCCAAATGGAATTGGTGTATTCAGAGTAGAAATCAAGCAGGTTCAAAGACATAAGTAAGTTTCAGAAATAAGAAGCCCAGATCTCATGATGCCTATCCCTGTTGAAAAAATGGCTCTATTCTAGTAGTACCTGTAGCTTTTGCAGAATTTCCTACAACCAGAAAAGGAGAGCCTGAGGTTGGTTCTCAATATACCAAAGTGAACTGAAAATGGATTGCTGTTTCACTCAGTGTTTAACCTCAAAAGGCTAATTATGGGCCGGATGCAGTGACTCACGCCTATAATCACAGCACTTTGGGAGACTGAGGCGGGTGGATCATGAGGTCAAGAGATCGAAACCATCCTGGTCAACATGGTGAAACCCCATCTCTACTAAAAATACAAAAATTAGCTGGGCATGGTGACGCACGCCTGTAGTCCCTGCTACTCGGGAGGCTGAGGCAGGAGAATTGCTTGAACCCAGGAGGCAGAGGTTGTGGTGAGCCGAGATCGCACCATTGCACTCTAGCCTGTATAACAAGAGTGAAACTCCATCTCAAAAAAAAAAAAAAAAAAAAAGGCAAATTATGAGGGGGAAACTCCAAATCTCTCAGCTACACTGTTTGTCATCATCTTTACAAGGAGAGAGGTGTAGTCTAGAAGAAATATATATGTTAAATACTGAATAGGGGGATGTTGCCTTATTAGATTGTCAGGGAACCAAAAGCAAAGAGGTCTGGGAGGAGTTTTGATGATGGACCCATGGAAATTATCACAAATGTAGTAAACTTTTGTGTCTCTTATCACAGTCCATGAGGCATTGCCTTTTCAGCTGTGACAGTATCTAAGTCAGCTTTCATGCTAGGGAGCCACGGCAGATCCATCACCTTCTGTCAGAAGCAGAATCTACTGCTGAGCCTTTGATATGGTATCATTTCTTAGAAGACCAATCAGCTCTTGGTGTCAAGTTTATTTTACTATATTTTGTCTATCATAGAGAAAGCAGGAATTCATTTTTACTGGGGTATTCTAGATTTAGTTTTTCCTTCTTATCTGACTTAAGCACTCTATGAAACTTTTAGAGTGCCTTATTTAATGACATAAAATGTTACATAAAAACACTTTAAATAAAGGTAATAAGACAGAAGAAATGTGATGATTGGCTTATGTCATCTGGATTTCTTGATAGATAATTTCAAGTTTCAGATTCAGTGGGTATATGTGCAGGATGGTAACCTGGGCATATTGCATGATACTGAGGTTTTCAGTATGATTGATTCCATCGCCCACGTACTGAGCATAGTACCTGATAGTTTTTTAATGTATCATTGCTGGCCCCCTCACCTACTAGTGGTCCCAAGTTTTTATTTCCATCTTTATGTTCATGAGTACCCAATGTTTAGCTCCTGATTTTAAGTTCAGTTACTGTGGAAAGCAGTTTGAAGATTTCTTTTTTTTTTTTTTTTTTTTTTTTTTTTGAGACAGAGTCTCACTCAGTCACCAGGCGCCAGGCTGGAGTGCAGTGGCGCGACCTTGGCTCACTGCAACCTCCGCTGCCCGGGTTCAAGCATTCTCCTGCCTCAGCCTCCCGAGTAGCTGGGACTACAGGCGCGCGCCACCACGCCCAGCTAATTTTTTTTTTTTTTTGTATTTTTAGTAGAGACGGGGTTTCACCTTGTTGATCAGGACGGTCTCGATCTCTTGACCTCGTGATCCGCCCGCCTCAGCCTCCCAAAGTGCGAAGATTTCTTAAAGAACCTAAAACAGAGGTATCATTCAATGCAGCTATCCCATTTCTGAGTACACATGCAAAAGAAAATAAAATTTTCTGTCAAAAAGACACATCATTTGCATATTCATTGCAGCACTCTTTATGATAGCAAAGACATGGAATCAAGGTAGGTGCCCATTAGTGGTGGATTGTATAAAGAAAATGTGGTATATATACACCATGGACCACTATGCAGCTGTTAAAAAATAATAAATAATCCATCAACATGATACAGCTGGAGGCCATTATCCTAAGTGAATTGACACAGGAATAGAAAACGAATCTTTCACATCTTTGATTACATATATTGCTAATATTTTATTTTTGCAACTATGATGAATGGGATTGCACTCTTGATTTTACTCTCAGCTTTAATGTTATTGGTGTATAGAAAGATAAACAAGTTTAATAAATTAACAAAAAAGAGAGAAGATCCAAATAAGCACAACTGGAAATGACAAAGCTGACATTACAACCAATTTCACAGACATTCAAAAGGTCCTCAGAAATGACTATGAACCTTCTATGCACACAAACGGGAAAACCTAAATGAATTGAATGAATTTCTGGAAACACACAATCTTCCAAGATTGAATAAGGAATAACATGAAACTCTGAACAGAACCAATATCAAGTTCAAAAACTGAAACATTAATAGAAAACCTACCAACCAAAGAGAGCCCTAGACTAGACTTCTTGACAGCCGCATTCTATAACATGTACAAAAAGCTGGTACCAATTCTACCGAAACTATTTCAAAAATCAAGGAGGAGGTACTACATCCTATCTCATTCTAAGGAGCCAGTATCACCCCAATACTCTCTCTCTCTCTGGAGACAGATCACCAATGTCTAGTATATGGTGCTATGACTCCAACAACTAAAATATGCTTGTACAGAAAAAAAAAAATAAAAGGTAGAATTTTGTGTGCCCCTCTTAAATATTAATCTCAATGACCCACTTAGAAAATTTGTACTAGAGAAGATAGCTGAATAGGAACAGCTCTGGATTGCAGTTCCCAGTGAGAAAAATGCAGAGGGTGAGTGATCACTGCATTTCCAAACGAGTTATTACTGCCCACATATCAGGAGATTCCTGGGCTTAAAAGTGCCACTAGTTTCCAGTACAACTGTTTCAGCTGGTACAGCGGGTCTCTGGACAAACACTCATACAAATGGGGGTGGCCATTTCAACTGGTGCCTGGAATGCCTGGGAGACAGAACTGCCCATTCAACTGTAAAAAAGGGGGCTGAAACAAGGAACTGCCTTGGCAGGTTCCAGCCCCACAAAGATCAGCAACTGAAATGCTCTGGATTGAGAGTTTCACAGCAAGCACAGCTGGAACCAGGACAGTCCAGCTCTGTGGCGGTAAGAGGACCCGCTATTACTGAGGCAGTCCAACACTACCAAGGCAATCTGCCATTACCTAGGCAGTCCGCCATTACCAAGGCAATCTGCCATTACTGAGGCAGTCCATCATTACAGAGGCAATCCACCATTATTGAGGCAGACTACCATTACTGAAGCAGTTCTAACTATACCTCTAGAAACAAAACCGCAAGGAAATTCACACAGCAGCTGGGCAGAGTGCACAGCAGCTCAGTAATGCCTCTGCTGGCAGACTATGACTAGACTACCTCCTTACAGCGCAGGGCATCTCTGAAAAAAGGCAGCAGCACATCAGAAACTTATAAATAAATCCCCCACTTTCCTAGGACAGAGCACATGGGAAAAAGGCCGTTTATGAGTTTCATTGCAGCAGACTTAAATGTACCTGCCCAGCAGCTCTGAGAGGAACAACAGAGCCCACAGATCAGCACTTGAGCTCCTATAAGGGACAGATTTTCTCTTTAAGCAGCTCCCAACCCTCATATAGCCAAAGAGACACCTCATAAAAGAGAGCTCAGGCAGACATCTGGTGGGTATCCTTCTGGAATGAAGATAACAGAAGAAGAAACTTGCAGAAACACTTACTGTTCTGCAGCAGCCACAGGTGATTCCCAGGCAAGCTGGGTCTGGAGTGGACCTCCAGCAGTCCTACAGCAGAGGGGCCTGACTATTAGAAGGAAAACTAAAAAGGAGAAAGAAATAACTTCATCATCAACAAAAAGGACATCCACTCAGAGACTCCATCCATAAGTCACCAACTACAAAGGCCACAGGTAGATAAATCCACAAAGATGGAAAGAAACCAGCATGAAAAGGATGAAAATACCCAAAACCAGAACTCCTCTCCTCCTCCAAGGGATCACAACTCCTCACCAGCAAGGGAACAAAGCTGGATGGAGAATAAGTCTGATGAATTACAGAAACAGGCTTCAGAAGGTGGGTAATAACACACCTCTCTGAACTAAAAGAACATGTTCTAACCCAATGTAAAGAAACTAAGAACACTGAAAAGAGGTTTGATGAAATGCTAATGAGAATAAACAGCTTGGAGAAGAATATGAATGAACTGATGGAGCTGAAAAACACAACACAAGAACTTCCTGAAGCATACACGTTTCAATAGCTGAATCAACCAAGCAGAAGAAAGGATATCAGAGATTGAAGATCAACTCAATGAAATAAAACAAGAAGGCAAGATTTGAGAAAAAAGAGTAAAAAGAAATAAACAAAGACTCAAGGAAATATGGGATTATGTGAAAAGACCTAATCTACTTTTGATAGATGTACCTGAATGTGACAGAGAGAATGAATCCAAGCTGGAAAACACTCTTCAGGATATTATTCAGGAGAATTTCCCCAACCTAGCAAGGCAGGCCAACATTGAAGTCCAGAAACACAGATAACACCGCAAAGATATTCCTCAAGAAGAGTAACCCCAAGGCACATAATTGTCAGATTCATCAGGGTTGAAATGAAGGGAAAAATGCTAAGGGCAGTCAGAGAGAAAGGTCAGGTTACCCACAAAGGGAAGCCCATCAGACTCACAGTGGATCTCTTGGCAGAAACCCTAAGCCAGAAGAGAGTGGGGGCCAATATTCAACATCCTTAAAGAAAATAACTTTCAACCCAGAATTTCATATCCAGCCAAACTAAGCTCCATAAGCAAAGGAGAAATAAAATCCTTTACAGACAAGCAATTGCTGAGAGATTTCATCACCACCAGGCCTGCCTTACAAGAGCTCCTGAAAGTAGCACCAAACATAGAAACGAACAACCAGTATCAGCCACTGCAAAATGTACCAAATGCTAAAAAGCATTGACACTGTGAAGAAACTGTGTCAACTAACTGGCAAAACAACCAGCTAGCATCAAAACGGCAGGATCAAATTCATATATGGCAATATTAACCTTAAATGTAAATGAGCTAAATGCCCCAATCAAAAGATACAGACTGGCAAATTGGATAAAAAGTCAAAACCTGTCAGTGTGCTGTATCCAGGAAACCCATCTCACATGCAAGGACACACATAGGCTCAAAATAAAGGGATGGAGGAAGATCGATGAAGCAAAGGGAGAGCAAAATAAAGTAGGAGTTGTAATCCAAGACTTTGATAAAATAGACTTTAAACCAACAAAGATCAAAAGAGACAAAGAAGGGCATTACATAATGGTAAAAGGATCAATGCAACATAAAGAGTTAACAATCCTAAATATATAAGCACCCAATACAGGAGCACCCAGACACATAAGGCAAGTTCTTAATGACCTACAAAGAAACTCCCACAAAATAATAGTAGGAGACTTTAACACTGTACCATCAATATTAGACAGATCAATGAGACAGAAAATTAAGAAGGATATCCAGGACTTGAACTCACATCTGGACCAAGCAAACCTAATAGACACCTATAGAACTCTCCACCCTCAAATCCACAGAATATGCATTCTTCTCAGCAACACATAGCACCTACTCTAAAATTGACCACATAATTGGAAGTAAATCACTCCTCAGCAAATGCAAAAGAACAGAAATCATAGCAAACCATCTCTCAGACCACAGTGCAATCAAATTAGAACTCAGGATTAAGAAACTAACTCAGAACCACACAACTTCATGGAAACTGAAGAACTGGCTGTTGAATGTTGACTGGATAAAGAATGAAATGAAGGCAGAAATAAAGATGTTCTTCAAAACCAACGAGAATGAATACACAATGTACCAGAATCTCTGGGACAAATTTAAAGAGTAGTCTAGAGGGAAATGTATAGGAATAAATGCCCACATGAGAAGCAAGGAAAGATCTAAAACTCATGCTCTATCATCAAAATTGAAAGAGCTAGAGGAGCAAGATCAAAAAAAAATCTCAAAAGCTAGCAAAGACAAGAAACAACAAAGATCAGAGCAGAAATGAAGGAGATAGAGAGATGCAAAAAACCCTTCAAAAAAGCAAAAAATCCAGAAGCTGGTTTTCTGAAAAGACCAACAAAACAGACTGCTAGCCAGATGAATAAAAAACAAGAAAGAAGAATCAAATAGATGCAATAAAAACCAGTAAAGGGAGTCACCACCAAATTCCACAGAAATACAAACTACCATCAGATATTATGACAAACAACTCTATTCACATAAACCAGTAAATCTGGAAGAAATGGATAAATTCCTGGAAACTTGTACCCTCCCAAGCCTAAACCAGGAAGTAATTGAAACCCCGAATAGACCAATAACAAGGTCTGAAGTAGCAACCAAAAAAAGCTCAGGTCCACATGGGTTCATAGCCGAATTCTAACAGACATACAAATAGGAGCTTGTACAACTCCTTCCAAAACTATTCCAAACAATCCAAAAGAGGGAATCCTTCCCAAATCATTTCATGAGACCAGCATCATCCTGATGCCAAAACTCAGAAGAGACTCAACAAGAAAAGAAAACTTCAGACCAACATCCATGATGAACATACATGCAAAAATCTTCAATAAAATGCTGGCAAACTGATTGCAACAGCACATCAAAAAGCTTATCCATCACGATCAAGTAGGCTTCATCCCAGGGATGCAAGGCTGGTTCAAAATATGCAAGTCTATCCACCACATAAACAGAACCAAAGACAAAAAACACATGATTATCTCAATAGATGCAGAGAAGGCCTTTGACAAAATTTCACAGCCCTTTGTGCTAAAAACTCTCAATAAACTAGGTATTGACGGAACATATCTCAAAATAATAAGAGCTACTTATGACAAATCCACAGCCAGTATCATAATGAATGGGCAAAAAAGTAGAAGCATTCCCTTTGAAATCTGGCACTAGACAAGGAGGCCCTCTCTCAGCACTCCTATGCAATGGAGTATTGGAAGTTCTAGCCAGAACAATGAGGCAAGAAAAAGAAATAAAGTATATTCAATTAGGAAAGGAGGAAGTCAAATTTTCTCTATTTGCAGACGACATGATTGCATATTTAGAAGACCCCATCATCTCAGCCCAAAATCTCCTTAAAATGATAAGCGACTTCAGCAAAGTCACAGAATAAAAAATCAATGTGTAGAAATCAAAAGCATTCCTATAAACCAATAACAGACTTGAAGACAGCCAAATCAAGAACAAACTGCCATTCACAATTGCTACAAAGAGAATAAAATACCTAAGAATACAACTAACAAAGGATGTAAAGGAACTCTTCAAGGAGAACTACAAACCACTGCTCAAGGAAATAAGAGAGGACACAAACAGATGGAAAAATATTCCATGTTCATGGTTAGAAAGAATAAATATTGTGAAAATGGCCATACTGCCCAAAGTAATTTATAGGTTGAACGCTATCCCCATCAAGCTACCTATGATGCTCTTCACAGAAAAAACCACCTTAAACTTCATATGGAACCAAAAGAGAGCCCCACATAGCCAAGTCAATCCTAAGCAAAAAGAACAAAGCTAGAGGCATCACGCTACCTGACTTCAAACTATACTAGAAGGTTATAGCATGGTACTGGTACCAAAACAGAGATATAGACCAATGGAACAGAACAGAGGCCTTGGAGGCAACGCCACACATCTACAACCATCTGATCTTTGACAAACCAGACAAAAACAAGCAATGGGGAAAGGATTCCCTGTTTAATAAATGGTGTTGGGAAAACTGGCTAGCCATGTGCAGAAAGCAGAAATTGGACCCCTTCTTGACACCTTACACTCATATTAACTCCAGATGGATTAAAGACTTAAACATAAGACCTAACATCATAAAAACCCTAGAAGAAAACCTAGGCAAAACCAATCAGGACATAGGCATAGGCAAGGACTTCATGACTAAAACACCAAAAGCATTGGCAACAAAAGCCAAAATAGACAAATGGGATATAATTAAACTCCAGAGCTTCTGCACAGCAAAAGAAACGATCATTAGAGTGAACGAGCAACCAACAGAATGGGAAAAACTTTTGTAATCTACCCCATCTGACAAAGGGCTAATATTTGAAGAAGCTACAAAGAACTAAAACAGATTTACAAGAAAACAAACAAACAAAACCTTTCAAAATTGGGTGCAGAATATGAACAGACACTTTTCAAAAGAAGACATATATGAGGTCAACAAACATATGAAAAAATGCTCATCATCACCGGTCATTAGAGAAATGCAAAGCAAAACCACATTGAGATACCATCTCACGCCAATTAGAATGGCGATCATTACAAAATCTGGAGACAACAGATGCTGGACAGGATGTGGAGAAAGAGGAAGAGTTTTACACTGTTGGTGGGAGTGTAAATTAGTTCAACCATTGTGGAAGACAGTGTGGCAATTCCTCAGGGACCTAGAAATAGAAATTCCATTTTGACCCGTTACTGGGTATATATCCTTAAGATTATAAATTGTTCTATTATAAAGATACATGTACACGTATGTTCACTGTGGCACTGTTTACAATAGCAGACCTGGAACCAATCCAAATGCCCATTGATGATAGACTGGACAAGGAAAATGTGGCACATATACACCATGGAATACTAAGCAGCTATAAAAAAAAATGATGTGTTTGTGTCCTTTGTAGAGACATGGATGAATCTAGAAACCATCATTCTCAGCAAACTGACACAAGAACAGAAAATCAAACACTTCATGTTCTAACTCATAGGCAGGTGTTGAACAATGAGAACACATGGACACAGGGAGGGGAGCATGACACACTGGAGTCTCTTGGGGGGGGATTAGAGAGGGACATCGGGGGTAGAGAGGTGGGGGAGGGAGTAACATCAGGAGAAATGCCAGATATAGGTGACAGGGGGGTTGGAGGCAGCAAATCACATTGCCATGTAGGTACCTATGCAACAATCCTGCATGTTCTACACATGTACCCCAGAACCTAAAGTGCAATAAAATATATATATTATATATATATATATATATATATATATATATATTTCTTTATATATATATGAAGGAAATTTGTACTGGAATCAAGTTTATTGAATTATATGTTCTGGATTTTGGTGGGGGGGGGGGGGGGATTAGGAGCTGGGGTAAAGAAACTTCAACCCTGGAATAGCAGTGGTTGCAGAAGGGTGGGGCAGAAGCTTGGGGGACAATGGTAGAAGACTTCATTCCTGAAAGGAGTGATGATTTTATCACTGATATTGCTTAGAATTGCTGGTACGTTTTGATAATAAAACTGAACCAAATACAGATAGTTTGTTATTGTTTTTTAATTCTATACAATGTACCTTCTTATTGCCTGAACCTAGAAGTAAACAAAAGCACTCTACCTTCTCCACCTTGGTGCACCATTGGTTAGCAGTAAAGTTTCCACTAAATCTTAAGCTAAGATTACCACCTGATCATTTTGCAGTTTTTATGCCTCTGGACCAAGAGGGATTGAAACCTGTCACTGCAAAGGCAGGAAAACCAAATGTGAGTTTCATAAGGAGATAGGAGGTGAACTCATAATAGGAGCAGGAAGGTCACCTCTAAAATTCAGAGCATTAACTAAGTACATGCCTCCTGGTGTTTTGTGTCCAAGATTAGTCATTAATGGGCAAATGCAGCAGCCACAACCTGACAAGCGAACAATAGCCACAGGCCAAATTCCTCAGGGATAGAAATCTGGTTACTTGCAAGAAATCAGTCTACACTAGAAAAAGTAGTGATGTGAGTGGAAATCAAAAATGTGTTGTACAGAAGGGAGATGATGTTTACAAATCCTGGTTTTTGGAAACAGCTAGATCAATGGTGTCTATAGTTGTAGCTTTTATCTCTAATTCTTCTTTTGTAAGTCTTCTTTTTTCTTTTTCAACTTTTATTTTATATTCAGAGGGTACTGGTACCTGTTTGTTACCTGGGTATATTGCACGATGCTGAGGTTTGGGATATCAATGATCCCAGCATCCACGCTCTGAGCATAGTGTCCAACAGTTAGTTTTCAACCCTTGACCCCTCCTTTCCTCACTCCCAGTAGTCCAGTGCCTATTATTGGCATCTGTTTTTGCACAAGTACACAATATTTAGCTCCCAATTATAAGTGAGAATATGCAGTATTTGGCTTTTGGTTCCTGCATCAATTCACTTAGGATAATGGCCTCCAGCTGCATCTATGTCACTGCAAAGGGCATGATTTTGTTCTTTCTTATGGCTGCATAGTGTGCTATGGTATATCTGTACCACGCTTTCTTTATCTAATTCACCACTGAGGGACACTTAGGTTGATTCTAAGTCCGCTATTGTGAAGAGTGCTGCAATGAACATGGAAGTGCACATGTATTTTTAATAGAATTGTTCATTTTCTTTTGGATGTATACCCAGGAATAAGATTTCTAGGTCAATTGGTACTTCTATTTTAGATTCTTTGAGAAATCTCCAGCTGCTTTGGACTGAACTAATTTGCATTCTCACCAAAAATGTCTAAGCATTCCCTTTTCTCTGCAGCCTTGCCAGCATCCATTGTTTTTTTGACTTTTTAACAACAGTCATTCTGACTGGTATGAGATGATATCTCATTATGATTTTGATTTGCCTCTCTCTGATAATTAGTGATGTTGAGCATTTTCTTTTCATGTTTCCTGGCTGCTTGTATGTCTTCTTTTGAGAAGTGTCTGTTCATATTTCATGACCATTTTTAAAATTTTGTATAACTTTTTATGTTCCTTGTAGATTCTGCATATTAAACCTTTTTTGGATGCATGGTTTGTTAATATTTTCTCCCATTCTATAAGTCATCTGTTTACTCTCTTGATAGTTTCTTTTCCTGCATAGAAGCTTGTTAGTTTAATTAGGTCCTACTTGTTAGTTTTTGGTTTGTTGCAGTTGCTTTTGAGACCACAGGCATAAATTCTTTCTAAGACTGATGTCCAGAAAGGTATTTCCTAGGTTTTCTTCTCAGATTTTTATGGCTTGAGGTCTTACATTTAAATCTTTAATTCACCTTGAGTTATTTGTATATTATGAACAGTAAAGATTCAGTTTTGCTCTTCTGAATATGATTAGCCAGATATCCCAGAACAATTTATTGAATAGGAAGTCCCTTCTTTATTGCTTATGTTGTTGAGTGTTTTGAAGTTTAGATGGCTGTAAATGTACAGCTTTATTTCTTGGTTCTCTATTCTTTTCCATTGGTCTGTATGTCTATTTTTGTACCAGTACCATGCTGTTTTGGTTACTGTAGCTTTGTAGTATAGTTTGACATCAAGTAATGTGACGTCTTTGGCTTTGTTCTTTTTGTCTTAGGAGTGCTGGTAAATTATTAATGGATACTGACATATCAGTGATAGAATAGAATAAACATATTGTGGGGGCACGAGTGGATCTGAGATATGCAAAAAATGGAATGTAATAGACAGTATAGAACTAAATAGTCTCTTTCATGCCTCTTTTTTTTTAATGCAGGCATCTAAGACTTTACACAAAGTATTCATCTTGCTACAGAGCATGTTTAGATACAGATGGGCCAGAATAAAATTGCCAATGATTCATTATATTTAGAAGAAGTCCCCGAATAATTATCCACCATCCCCACAATGATGTTCATATTCTAATCCTTGGAAACTGTGAATGTGTGAAGAACACGGCAGGGGGAAATTAGGGCATCAAATTAAGTTGCTCATTAGCTGACCTTAAAATAAGGAGATTGTTCTGGATTATCCAAGTAGGCCAAAGTAATCACAAAAGCACTTTAAGGAAGGTGGCAGAAGAGTGAGTGTCAGAGTAATTAGATGTAAACAGGTCATTCCTTGCTGCCTTTGGGAATGGAACAGGGAGAAAACAAAGAAATGGGAGCAGCCTCAGAAGCTGGAAAAGGGAAGGAATCAATTATCCCTCATAGTATCCCTAATTGGGAACACAGCCTTGCCAATGTCTTGATTGTGGTGCACTAAAACCCATTTTGGACATGCAACCTCCAGAATTGTAAGAGAGTACATTTGTGTTTTCTCGAATAACTAAATTAATGGTAACACCTTATGGTAGCAATAAGAAACTAATACACTGACCCCTTTTGTAGAACAACTTCTGAGGCTTACAAATATCTCCAATTGGTTCCGTTGGGTAAACTTGCTCATTTCCTTACCCTCTATTGGCTCCCTTCTCTTTGCAGGTACATTTCCATTCTGTACTATGAATGCTTTCCAGGGTTATCTTCCAAATAAACTACTGCACCTAAATTCATGTCTCAGGCATTACTTCTGGAAGAATTCACCCTAAGACACAAGTTATTGCTTTACTGTCCTTAATGGAAATCTTTCTGTTGTTTCATCCTCAGACTGGTGTTGGCTTTGTGGTGTAAGGTTTCTTTGACTCTTGGAACCAAATATATTCTCACTGAAACAAATTTTCATTATTTTGTGAGAATTGGCTGAGTGACAGATGTGTGAGAGAGCGGTCCTGGGAGTAAAACACAGCTGGTTAAAGTTTGAACTAAATGACTTGAGAATCCAACTGTCTGTCTATCAAGGTGGCAGCCATGGTAGACACGAAACATAAAATCAAGATATATCGTATTGTCTCCTTATTGTGCCTTTCAGTAAAATGCAGTGTGTGTTAAATTTTAGTTGACAAAAAAGAGACTTGGGCCTTGTCAGCAGTTCTCCATAATTTGAAAATCCTAAAAATCATTCAAGCAATCCCTAGCCATATGGATAAAAAGTACACTGCAAAATGGGTAGGAATCTGGTCATATCTGGTCATGAAGTAAAGTGATAGAAAAATTTTCAGAGAGCAGATCTACAAAATATGAAAGAAAATGTCTTGAAAGTTACTACAGTGATCACTGTGGTGTTTCCCATTTGATTTTTTCCTTCCCAAATGGGTCTTTTCACTGCAATCATTATGTTCTCTCTTCAACGCAATGAGTAGAGTGTATATTCCAGGGTTAAGAGTTGGGTATTGATTATACCTGTCATTGATTCATCAGTTGCTATATCTAGTTATTCATCAGTAAATCTAACTATATGTTATGATAATCATTTTCTAGCTGTCAGTCCATTTTTTTTCCTGGAAAATTCATACAATACATTATTTAAAATTTTTCTTTGCCTGAAGTTGTAGGCTAATCTGAATGTTATCCTGTTTTTGTTTATAATTTTAGTTATTTCTGTGGAAGTTTCTGTAATGAATAATGATTATGTCAATAACCGAAAAATGTTTGAGGAAGTGATGGAAAAAGTATGGAGTAAGCAAAATTAACTTTCCCTAACTGTCATTTACTGTACCACATTTAGCAACTGTAGGAACAATACAACATTAACTCGAGAATAAGATGTCAGAGAAAGACAAGAGCTTTTTTGTCAATATCACTTTAATACATATTTTATTTTAGAAAAAAATGATACTATAGAGAGTAGTTGTTCAGTGTTATTCTTCTATTACAATAGATTACAAGATTCTTTGCTCTAGGCAACAATTATTGAAATTTGTTTCCTTTATGTCTTGTGAGCATGCTTTATTTTACAAGTCTCTTAGTAATGATGAAAATTTTTCTTTTAGAAAATTGAAAAACCATAACATAACCTTTTAAATCATATTTTTAAAAGCCTGGTAGATATATACAGCTTTCTATTACAGATATCATTGTTCAGAATATATTTCTGTGAGTTATACATTAGATTTATGTAAGCATAATTAGTGTTATGTATTTTCACATTTTACACATTGAATTGAGTACTATAGGTGGCATAAAAATGAGGTTTTGTGAATAATATCTTTGTTTATCAAGAATCTAGTTGTTGCCATTTGCTATTGCTTTTAATATATGCTTGTAAAGACTGTTTCATTTTACTATTGCTCAATTAATTACCTCCTTTAGCTAAAAACATTTCATGTACGAATCAAACATAACATAAAGCCTACACCCCTCTTGTCAATGTTATTCATAACTCTTTCACTTTCCAAACATTTCCCATTCATGGGCCATTACAGTAATGCCCATTTCTGAAACCAGGAGGCTATAACTTTCATAAAACAATAATATATGTAGTGGTGATATTTAAAATTTAGATACCTACTACAATATTGTCATAGACATTGGCTATTTTCTAATTAAAATGAGAATCTTAATTACTGTCTCACTCTAGAATGTAAATTTGTACAGTGAGATTACTGTCTCTCTGAAAATTCTGGGTTCTTTAAAAATGTGTTAAGGTGACTGTGAAGTGACTGAGAGAACCGTTCTCTTAGCTAGTTTTGTACATTAATAGAGATGTGGCAATCAGCTGAGCAAATATCTTAAATTTTCTGTCTTAGTTGACAGGTAGAAGAGAAATAAGTGAAACCTACCTTATGTTGATATTATATGTATTTTTTTTTAAACAGTGTATTTAAAGCTCTGAGTCATAATGCCTGGTATGAAATAGGCAGACAAAATTTGTTCATTACTTTAAAAAATATTTCAAATTATTGTGGATAGACAACAGTTGTACATATTTATGGAGTACATGTGCTATTTTGATAGATACATACAATATGTAATGATCAATTACTCAGGGTAATTGTGATATTCAACACTTCAAGATATATTACTATTATGATTATACTATTACATTATATGTGTATATATATATATATGGTGTTGCCCAGGCTGGAGTGCAATGGTGAAATCTAAGCTCACTGCAATGTCTGCCCCCCAGGTTCAAGTGATTCTCCTGCCTCAGCCTCCCACGTAGCTGGAATTATAAGTATGCACCACCATTCCTGACTAATTTTTGTAGTTTTAGTAGTGACGGGGTTTCACTATGTTTATCAGACTGGATGGTATCAATCTCCTGACCTCAGGTGATCCACCCACCTCAGCCTCTCAAAGTGCTGGGATTACAGGAGTAAGCCACTGCGCCTGGCCCATATTCTATATTTTATATAGAATATATATTTATATATTTTGTGTAAATATATATAACTTTCTACCACACTATTCATATTATATATAATATAATAACATAAATGAGTGTTACAGAAAATGACATTTATAAAAATCTGTTCTCTAACAAGAAATTTCTATTATGTATTATGGTGTTATGCAGATGATATATATATGTCTAATATTTTTATATTATATGAAATCAGATATATTCTGATCATATAAAATATGATCTGAGGAAATAAATGGGTTTTGTTTAAAAATATACCCATTTAATAATGGGCCAACCTGCACATGAAATTAAATTTCCCATATATTTTTGTAGATACTTATCCTAAAAAGTAATTACCTAACCGCAGATTGCTATGAAAAGAAGCAAAAAATCACTGTACTTTTAAAAAGACTTTTCAAACTGGAAGCTAATATTAATTTAAAGGGTGAAGAATGGTAAATACAAGGAAAAATGTATTTTCATATTTCCAAAAAGAAGAAATTAGAAATCTTCGATGTCCCCGAGTGGTAAAAAAGTACGGTGTGTGTTTGTGTGATGGGGTGCGGTGGGGTTATCTTTTTTCAAGATGCTGTTACTTGAAATATAAGATGGGGTGACAGAGTTTGTTACTAAAAAATAAGTCAGGGAGGACAGCTTTAAAGATTAGATAGTAATAATTTTTGTTCTTAATTTTTAAGTTCATGAAACCTTTGTGTAAATTAAGTCTTATACAAAAATCATAAACATAAAATTAGACAAACACGAGACTATAATGATTTAAGGTGCGGTTGATGTGGTAAGGGAGGAAACTCCTTTGTCGTCTTCTAATCCTTCCTGTCTACTCTTTTTCCAACCACACACTTCTATCTGCAAACACAAAAACTGGGACTTACCTGAAATTAGCTGTTTAGAAAGTAGAATGATTGTGAATTACTGTGAACATTAGAGTAAAAAATAAATAAATGAGTGTAATGTTTTATTACTTTTTCATAAAATTCTCTTCCAAATATTTTTACTGTAGTCCACAAGAGAGATTCTGGTCAATTATTCTAAGTTTTGAATGGCTATTTACATCTTTTCAACTTTTCAAAAACAAACACACACACACGCGCACACAAGACCACACATTTTCAGGCTTAAGCTCTCTTGAATTTCTGTCTTGGATTTCTGAGATTATTCTGGCTTGTGTGAATTGAGAATGCTTGTAAACTGGGAAGTTTTTCAGATCATTATTCTGCTTTAAAGGATAAAGCAATAAATCTTGCCTTCTCATCTCGTATTCCTGAAAAATGAATTACTCTCTTCCTGCGTACATTGTAAATCTCCAAGCAGAGACGAATTTTCCTTTTTTCGTTTGAGTGTCTTTGTAGTTCCTTGTTTAGTTTTTAATTACTTGGCGAAATTCCCTCTGAAGATTCTGAAATAGGTTACATTTTGCATTTTTAAGGGCTGTGCTTAACTTAGAATGAATGACAAAATTGAATCAGGTTGTCTTTAAAATTTATTCTAGTACTAATTCTGATTTTTAATATTTTATTGGAATATAAAACAATATGTATTACTGTAAACTATACCGTAATTTTTAATGGTTAAGTAAATGTCTTCTTGTGAAATTATACTGTTCATTAATGTGATTTTGAGGGGGATGTCATCCATTTATATTAAGATCTAAAACTAGAAAAATATCACTCCTTAACATCAATGTCATTGGTCACTATTAATGAATACCTTTTCTCAATCTGATAGCCCTAATAGAGGATTGCCATCCTACACAGGGGCAAAGAAGAGAAATTCTTTTGCCTGCCTATGTTTTTCTTCATTGCTGCAGCCACATTTATATTCTAATGAGTGAAATATTTTGGAAATCCATATTCCACATTCCCATTTGTACATAAAGGAATTAATTAAAACCCAAGAAGTTAAAACATATTCATTTTTTATGCCTTATAACGTGATATTCCTATTGTGTTCACTGTCTAAAGGAATAAAGTAACAGACTGAACAGGAAACTAGGTACTCAGGCTGCTCAAATTCAAACCTTAGCTTTGCTGCTTTACCATTCAGTAACTATCTGTGTGTGGACAAATTACTTATTTCCTTTTTGCTTCAGTTTTCTTATCCACAAACAATGATAATGACAAGATTTACTTCCAAGTTTGTGTATTTCTTCCCCCTGTGAGGAGTAAGTTAATTAATATAATGCACTTAGGCAGTTTCAATGACATAGTAAGCATTCAGTAAATATACAGCTTTAATATCAACCCATTTGCCCTATGGAATTACACATGTAGATTCCACCTGAGAGATGTGCAAAAAAATTGCAGCTTATTTTCTAAACCTAAGCTTGTTTTTCTCATATATCACCCTCACAATCCCCTATTGTAATTGTAATTGTAGGAAAACCAGAAATAAATAGATGAAAAGTGTTGTTTTCATTTAACTGTAGGTAATATTATTTAATTGATATTTTCTTATTCTTTTCTAACCTCGGATAGATTTATTTAAGTAGCTAATTATCTTTAAAATAGCAGTTTTCTTTTTATCCACAGATTCTTTTGTTCTTCTTCCCTCTTCTCTTCCCTTTCCTAAATGGCAGGTGAGTATATAAAGTATTTATTCTGGTAATGAAGAGAGAGAAGAGAGAGAGAGAAAGAGAGAGAGATCCATTCTGATTGTGCAGGATTTTGTACTATGATTATTTGACAAGTGTCTTACCTGTGGTCATCTCTCTGAATTGTTAGCTGCTAAGGTAAAACTGCTTCCAGCTGGTTTTAGAGCTGGTGTTACACCCACAAGAAAGATCATTGTCTCTTTCCTAGCCCCAGTGTCCCTAGCCATTTACAAGTCCACGCGCATTCAGGACATCTTCACATCCTCACAGAAAGGCAACCTGGAACTTCAGATCTCCTCCACATCATACACAAACTATTTACAACTTTCATCAATCTTATGTTTATGCTTAACTGAACATAGAGATCATTAGCGCAGCCAACACCAACACTCTTGGAGAGGCTTTGCAGTAATTTCTGTGAGTCAGAAAGCAGAAATGTAGCCGCCTATCCAAGTCCTAACCCTGCTTAAATTCTGAGATCAGACAAGATTGGGCACATTCAGAGTGTTATGGCGTAGACAGAAATGTGGTTAGTCTCAATATATTTTTCTCTTTTTTTTTTTTTTGCATATTTAAAAAAAGTTTCTGTCTATTTACTCTATCAACTGTGACAACTGTGTTATGCCTGGGGGCTGTTTCTATTTCTTTCTTTTTTTTTTCATTCATTTATTTTCCTCTAGGTGAATATTATATCTGGCATTTCTCCCCATGTTATCCCTCCCAACCCTCCCCCAACCCTCCCCACCCCCCCGCTGTCTCTCCCCCAACCACCCCGTCAACTGCTCCCAGTATATGATGCTCCCCTCCCTGTGTCCATGTGTTCTCATTGTTCAACACCCACCTGTGAGTGAGAACATGCAGTGTTTGGCTTTCTGTTCTTGTGTCAGTTTGCTGAGCATGATGGTTTCCAGATTCATCAAAGTTCCTACAAAGGACATGATTGTTTTTTATGGCTGCATAGTATTCCATGGTGTATATGTACCACATTTTCTTTGTCCAGTCTATCACTGAAGGGCATTTTGTTGGTTTTTTCTCTGTTTCTAAAATCATCATTTCCATGTTTGCGCCCTAGAGGAGTTACCAAGAAGTCAGTTGTTGGTGGTGAAGAAACTTGACTTCTTTTATTTCTGTAATTCATTTATTTCTTCTTCATGATGTAACTCATATTTATTTTCCCCTTTTTGGAAAGTACTTCTCTATCATCTAGTCCTTTGTTCTTGGGTCTTTAAGACATAGTTTATATTTAATGCCAGAATGGCTAGTAAACAGGTAAGGACATATCTAAACATAACTTTAACTTGGCCATAGTTGTCTCTGATACTCCAGACGTCTCTGAAATAGTCTTCACTGGGCAATCCTTTTTTACATAGCATGCATGATATCCTATTTATTATATATCATATATGTCTTTGCACTCCATTTGCTCCATTCTGTTCATACTGTCATTGCTATGTCACAAATTCTGAGTTGTATCTTAAGGACAGTATTGTACTCACTCTATTGCCAGCAATCCGCCTTACTTCCAGCATCTCTGCCTACTCCACAATGTGTTTAATAACCTACTCAACACCGTATCATGTACAGCAGGGAAAACTGATACAAATGCCAATAAGTGCCAGGTTAGTAACATAAATGAGTGATAGGATCCATGTAATAGAGAATGAGGAAGGCACACTTTACCTTACAGAGTAAACATCGTCTAGCTCCTGCTGGAATATTATGAGAAAACTGTGTTACTAGACTTTGTGATTTTTCAGGATTAAGATTGGCATTCTGATTTTGTTGAAATAATTGCCAATGCTTAAATATTTGAAATAAACTCAAGAATTCTTGAACACCTTTGGTAAGTCAATGAAGTGTCTGTAGCTAAAATGTAGCTCAAGGTTAAGCAGTTGTCAAAAATCCAATATACAGCAAAAAGATTGAATCATTTAACCTGTCATTTGAGACATTATTACTTCTACTTTGCTTCAATCAACATTTCCAAAATCCCTTTTATCAATTCCTAATATGTATTCTAAACACCATGATTCAACCCAATCATTTCTGTTCTCTTAATTACTTGCAGATATATGATATTTACACATCTTAATCTTTTGTCCATGATGTATTACTCACTGAAGAATTTCCTCTAATAAGGTTGATGTCAATGATTGTCTCCTGGTAGCTGTGTTAAACAGCTATTTATCTGTTTTTCTTAAGGTAATTTTCTAGAAAGCTTTATTATATAACAACATTTATTTGAAGAACAATTAAACGATAACTTCATTAGAGGATTAATACACTTCAAGACAGAAACCTGCTGTATTCATCTTTATTTCCCAACTCCCAGATAACATCATATGGAGAAGAAATGCTCATTCTGATAAAGGAAGCAGATTCTCTATGATGCTTGAGTATGAAATAAAGGCATAGAAGTGCTACCATCCTTAAGAACATTAGAGTAAGCCTTAACTTGATCCACATGCAAATGCTCAGCCCACACTTCTCCTATCCCCTGTGTAGGGATTAGGTTGAAATTTTTGGTAATTTTTAATAATATGTATGCATCACATTGTTCGTTCCCACTGCCAACACCCTAGTTTAGTCCCCAACTTATCTCCCTTATTTCAGTTCACTTTACTTCTAATCTCCTCCAGAATATTGTTAGACTAATTAATAATATTTGATGTCTATCTTGACTCTAAAATAATCACTAATGAGACTTGAACTCATTGCTTTGTGACCTTGACCTTGGTCCAAGGCTGTAGTGTAAAAATCTTCAGATTATGCTTTGCACAAAAGCATCTGCTTAAAGTGGCATGGGTAAAAGTGCAGCTTAGAGTGGTCATCTGAGAAGAATGACTTTTTCTAATGGGTCTATTCAAAGAAGGTACCTTTATCTAACAACTTGGGTAAGGGTGCTAATTATGATTTTCCATGGGGTAGGACACAGTCATTAAATTTGTATAATGGCATAGGTTGTGCCAACCAGGAGGATCTGGTTTGACAGAATTCCTAGCATTTTTTTCACTGACTAGTATCTAACCTCTCCCCTGCCCACCAGCTTCTTTTGTTGAGTCATAGTCTGTATAAAATGAATGTTATAGGTATTAAGTGAAAAAATTCAATGAGTTTGGACTCATGTATAAACAACACTTCAAGATGTACAACATATCTGTCAACTTGGAAAGTTTCCTTTTACTTCCTTTAGTCAATTTCTAGCTCCCACAGATAATCATTGTATAAGTTAAGGTTCTCTAGAGGGACAGAGCTAACGGGATACACACACACACACACATATAAGTGTGTGTGTATATATATATGTGTGTGTGTGTGTGTGTATTTGCATAATGGCATATAGGTATATACATATACATGTGTGTGTACACATATATACACACATATGTGTATATGTATATACATGCTTGCATATATGTATGCACATACATATATATACCCATACATATAAGTATATACATATACACATATGTGTATATATGTATACACATACACACACATATATTATATGTATGTATGTGTGTATGTGTGTACATATGTATACACACATGTAAACACACACACACACATATATATGTATATATGAGTTTATTAAGTATTAACTCACACAATCACAAAGTTCCAAAATAGGCTGTCTGCAGGCTGAGGAGCAAGGAGAGCCAGTCAGAGTTCCAAATCTCAAGAACCTGGGATTCCTATGTTTGAGGGCAGGAAGCATCCTGCACAGGAGAAAGATATAGGGTGGGAGGCTAGGCCAGTCTCTCTTTTCAGATTTTTCTGCCTACTTAAATTCTAGCCTCACTGGCAGCTGATTAGATGGTACACACCCAGATTAAGGGTGGGTCTGCCTTTCCCAGCCCACTGACTCAAATGTTAATCGCCTTTGGCTGCATGCCCACAGACATGCCCAGGGTCAATACCTTGTATCCTTCAATCCAATCAAGTTGACACTCAGTATTAACCATGGCAAGTTCACCCACTGTAAACTCGAACCCATACACATCTTCTGAGATCTTCAAATAAAGACAATAATAAAGACAATACTTATGCATAACATAATACAACCATCCTTCCTACAACTCAAAATGCACCAATCCCCAACCTAAATGGTCAGGCGTTTCACTCATGTGAAGAGACCACCAGGCAGGCTTTGAGTGAGCAAAATGGCTGTTCATTCACCAGGGTGCAGGCAGGCTGAATCCGAAAGAGAGTCAGCGGAGGGTGGTGGGATAAGAGTTCGTTTTATAGGTTTGGGATAGGCAGTGGAAAGTTACAGGAGTTACAGTTCAGGAGGTGTCACGGGATGCATGATCACACGGGTAGGGGTTATTTATTAGAAACAGGCATGATTATAAGGGTGGGGGTTATCGAGTCGCAAGCAGAGGGCAGGGTGCAGTAAATTACATAGTTACAGGAGTGGGGTCTTGAGAAACTCAATGTCCAGGGGGGAAATTTTCACAAGACTGAGCAGGAACAGTGGTTACAGGTTGCAGGGAGAGAGCAATTAGTTGAAGCAGGAACAAGTTGTTTCACTTCTTTCTGTGGCCACCTGGTTACTTGTGGTTACTTCAGACTTTCTGGCTCCTGGGGACCATCCAGAGGTGTACGTGTGGATCACCAAGGCTGTAATGGCCAGGCTTGGACTTGGAGGCCTGACACAATACTATCACATAAAGTTAACAATACTTAAATACTGATGGAAGTCAATTAAGCTTATGTTACATGATAAAGGAGAAAGGAAATAAAATGATGATACTTTCTTAGTACAAGTGTATACACGGACAAACATGTTTTTAACAAAAGAAGGAGGAAATACTCACGACAATTATAGTCCTCGATTCTCCAGCTGATCAGGTGATTGTAGCTGCTATTGATGATGACCTTCTTCTACCACACATTCTTTATTCCCTTTGTCTTCAGCAAGCACTTTACCATGTCTTGACTTTTCCCCGGTGGAGTGACCCAAACCTTCATTCTTGAAGGGTCTAAGTCATTTGTTGTCCTGACTGACTGGGCTGTTGTAGTTTCCCATTGACCTTAATTATAGGGCATGGGAATACTGAGAGACATCTTAGTGGATCTCCTGTATTTCATGAGTACTCTTTCTTACCTCTGTTTTGGAGTAGTAGACTGATGTCATCTCTTGATAATCTGGGTCAATCACCCCAGCCAACACGACCTGCTCAAGCCCAGTCATGTATATACCACTTTCATTTGATGATGGGATGCTGCTGTGCATGACCCACTTTATGGCCAGATGGGTCAGAAAGCACTCAGTTCATGATAGGTAGTTGAGGTGGCACCGTGACTTGATGACCCAGAGTCAAACGTTCAGTTTCCACCAAAGCCCAGTAAAAGGCCAAGAGCTGTCTCTCAAAAGGGCAGTAGCTATCTGCAGAAGATGGGAGGGCCTTGCTCCAAAATCCTAGAAGTCTCCACTGTAATTTACCTATGGAGACCTGCCAAAGGCTCCAAACAGCGTCCCTATCTGCCAGGGACACCTCAAGCATCAATGGATCTGCCGGATCATATGGGCCCAAATGGCAGAGCAGCTTACACAGCAGCCTGGACCTGTTGCAGAACCTTCTCCTGTTCTGGACTACACTCAAAACTGGCAGTCTTTTGGGTCACTGAATAATTGAGCTGGAGTAAAATACCCCAATAAGGAATGTGTTGGCTCCAAAATCTGAATAGAACCGATAGGCATTGTGCCTCTTTCTTGGTTGAAGGAGGGACCAAATGCAGCAACTTTTCCTTTACCATAGAAGGAATATTTTACAGGCCTGACACCACTGGACCCCTAGAAATTTTACTGAGGTAGAAGGTCCCTGAATTTTAGTCAGATTTATTTCCCATCCCCTGGCACACAAATGTTTAGTGTGTTTGCTCCATCTTGCTCACTGGATTCAATCAGCACAATGTCATCAATGTAATTGCTTCTGGTGGGACTTTGGACAGGAATGAAAAAGGCATTTGCCAAGTCAACGGCTCCATACCAGGTACCAGGAGATGTGTTAATTTGCTCAAGCAATAAAATCACATCTGGTACAGTGGCTGCAATTGAAGTCACCACTTGGTTAAGCTTATGATGATCCACTGTCATTCTTCTAAATCCATCTGTCTTCTGCACAGGCCTAATGGGAGAGTTGAATGGGGATGTCACGGGAATCACCACCCCTAAGTCTTTCAAGTCCTTGGAGGTGGCGCTAATCTCTGCAATCCCTCCAGGGATGCAATATTGTTTTTGATTTACTATTTTTCTAGGTAGAGGAAGCTCTAATGACTTCCATTTGGCTTTTCTCACCATAATATCCCCTCACCCTACCAGTCAGGGAGCCAATGTGAGGATTCTGCCAGCTGCTAAGTATTTCTATGCAAATTATGTGTTCTGGAATTGGGAAAATGACCACAGGATGAGTCCAGGGACACACTGGACCCACTGTAAGTCAGACCTGAGCTAAAATTCTATTAATTACCTAAATTCCATAAGCCCCTACTTACTGGAGGACTACAATGATGTTTTGGGTCCCCTGGAATCAATTTCAGCTCAGAACCAGCATCCAGTAGTCCCTGAAATGTCTGGTTATTTCCCTTTCCCCAATGCACAGTTATCCTGGTAAAACACCAGAGGTGTCCTTGGGAAGGATGGGAGAAAGTTTCACTGCATACCTTGTTGGTAGTGTAATGAGGTTTTTCCTCAAGGGGGCCTGGCCTCCCCTTCATTCAAGGGGTTCTGAGTCTGTAAACTGGCTCAAGTTTGGAAATTGAATAAGGAGCCATGATTGTCTGTTTTATCATTTTAATTAGACTTTTATCCATTCAACCTAGAAGTATTCTGCTTATATAAATTAAGTAGGAATGCAGTATAGCCTTCCTATCAATTTCACTTCTAGGAACATTGTAATTAATTAGCCAATGCCAGAGTTCTACATGAGTCAGACTATTCTGATTGCCACTTTGTCTCTGCCGTCCATTACAGTAGCTACACCCACCTTGCCAATGACGGTTGAGTGCCGTCACTCGGCCCCTGCCTCCTTGGGATCCAATCATTCCCATTGTATTTAAATTTTGTAGTTGAGTGACTGTAGTTCCCACTGTTAGATCTGACATACAGAGAAGAGCAATTACAGGGCTCTTCAAAGATGTAGGTGCTGCCCTCACAAATGTATTTTGCGAGGCATTGGTCAAGGGTAGTATCTTCTGGACCCTCCCAGCTTGAATGAGTAGGTCTAAAGTGACTAATCTATTCTACCATCCCAATTTCCCTAAGTCTTTGGATCTCTTCCTCTACATTAAATCAAGGGAGATCAGACATTTCCATCTCACTCACAGTGGGCCATCTTTTAATCCACATTTCAGCTAATCAAGTAACGAAACTATTAGAACTTTTTTTAACTCTTCGAGCTGCACCATTAAATGCAGAGTCCCTACTTAGTGGGCCCAAATCAATAAATTCAGCCTGATCTAAGTCTGTGTTCCTTCCACTATCATCCCATACCCTTAATATCCATTCCCTTGTCTGTTCTCCAGATTTCTCTTTATATAAATTAGAAAACTCAAGCAGTTCTTTTCTAGTGTGGCACACCTTCTCATGGGTTATGCTCTCAACCTCACTTCTAGAGGCCTGCCGGGACTTTAGTGTAGTTATAGGTATAGGAGCAAACAGAAGTGTTGGGAATGGTTCCTGAGGAGAATGAATATCATCTTGCCTGGCAACTGCTTCACAGGAGGCCATCATTGTTGCCTCAGACAGCACAGGGTTTATCTCCTCAGACAAAGGTGGAAAGGCTGATGGCAACGTGGGGCAGGGAGGGGATGCTATCCCCATGGGGGATGAAGAAGCTGTTCCTTCTGGCAAAAAATGGTTGGTCATGGTTTACAAACTCAGTGTTGCCAGCTTCATCAGGGTCCTCCCACACATCCCATTCCAAGTTGCAGGATTCCATTCTTTCACAATCAATGCCCTCACTTTAACAGTAGACACCTGGTGAGGCTGTGCATGCACCTTTCATTGCAAGTCAGCCACTCGCATGATAAGAGCTTGTGTCTGTTTTTCCACCATTTTAGCTCTTTCTCTATAGGAGATAAGACTCTCATTCAGGGCATTCTTAGCAGATTTGAGGCTCGGCATCTGCTTCTGAAGCCGGGAGTTAGAATCCTCGAGTTCATAATATTCTTTCATCACTTTGTCCATTGAACCTAGGAGGAACCAACCAGCTTCGTTATGCTCCTTGGTTCTCCACATATGGTCAAAGGTACTATATATAGAGTCACTAGCTCCTTGATTCTCAAGAGCAATGAATCAGGAGTGTCAAATGCATTTATTTTGTATAACTCTCTAAACAGTTGACACCAAAGACTATCCGTGTTCACCATGCTATTAGAAGTAGACTCCTGAGAATTTTTGGATCTAATCATATTAAACAGCCCACTCCAGAAACCCCAAAACCCAATAAAAGGACTCCATCCTTAATATTCTGTTTCTCTGGAACCACTCCCTGGTACCAAAGTCTGTATTAGTCAGGGTTCTCTAGAGGGACAGAACTAACGGCAAAAGATATACATATATATATATATATATATATATATATATATATATATATATATATAAAGGTGAGCTTATTTACTATTAACTCACACAATCACAAAGTTCCAAAACAGGCTGTTTGCAAGCTGAGGAACAAGGAGAGCCAGTCCAATTTCCAAAACTGAAGAAACTGGAGTCGGATGTTTGAGGGCAGGAAGCATCCTGCACAGGAGAAAGATGTAAGCTGGAAGGCTAGGCCAGTCTGTCTTTTCAGGTTTTTCTGCCTGCTTAGATTCTAGCCCTGCTGGCAGCTGATTAGATGGTGCCCACCCAAATTAAGGGTGAGTCTGCCTTTCCCAGCCCACTGACTCAAATGTTAATCTCTTTTGACAACACGCTTCCAGACACACCCAGGATCAATACTCAAAAAACATTTGTTTTCAGATTGAGGCTCTTAAAAACAAAACTGCTGTAAACATCTGTATGTGAGTCTTTTGTGAACAAGCATTTTCATTTATTATTAAATGAAATGTATTATACCCAGGAGTATATTTGCTGGAGTATAGAGTGTGTGTTTGTGTTTTACTATATAAGAATCTGCCCAGAAGTTGTTAAGAGTTATTGAACCATTCAATATCCCCCACCTACGTTGTATCAGAAGTGAAGTTCTCTACATATTTACTAATATTTGACCTCAGTCTTTTCAATATTAGCCACACTAGTGGGAGTGCCCTTAAGATCATGGTTTTAGCCGTCATTTGCCCGATGATTAAGGACATTATACATCACAATAGTGTTTTGTAAATTCTAACTTCTTTGTCAGGTATGTATATTACAAATAATTTATCCCATAAAGGGCTTGCTTGTTTTTATGTAGTATCTTTTGATGGTGAGTTTTTAATTAGCACGAAGTAAATTTTTAAAATTTGTATTTTACGATTACTGCTTTTTTTGTTGACTCTAAAATATCTTGCCTATGCCAAGGTTGAAAAATATTTTTTTAGGTTTTCTACTACAATTTGTATAGTTTCCGTTTTGTGTTTAGCATGATGATCTGTCTTGAACAAACTTTGTCTATAGCATGAGGCAGAAGTTAAGGTTTTACATATTTTTATTCAATTTCTCCAACAGTTTTTTGTTTCTTTGATTTCCTCTTTGTTGTTGTTGAGTGACGTCTTCACCTTTGACAAAAATCCTTGGCTTTGAATGTGTAAGGCTATTTTAGACATTTCGTTTTGTTCCATTGATCTATGTCTGTTTATGCCAATAATGCACTGTTTTATCTACTGCAGGTTCATGGTAATTTCAAATATGTTATTTCTTTATGAATATGTTAGGTGTTTTTATCTCGTTATAAATTGAAGTAATTCAGGAATGGAAAATCAAACACTGTTATGTTCTCACTTATAAGTGAGAGCTCAGCTATGAGGATGCAAAGGCATAAGAATACTACAGTGGACTTTGGGGACTGGGGGGGGGGAATCTGAAAAGGGGGTGAGGAATAAAAGACTACACATTTGGTGCAGTGTACACTACTCAGATGATGGGTGCACAAACATCTCAGAAACCATCACTAAAGAATTTTTATATGCAACCAAATACCTCCAAATCTTTTGAAATGAAAATTAAAATTAAGGAAAAATTTAGAGTCCGTTTGTTAACTTTTACAAAATAAAACAAAACAAAACTAGAGATATGATTGTTCTTACATTGAATCTATGTATCACTTTGAGGAAAGCTGACCTCTTAATGATGATTCACAGTCCTTTCCATGAATATGGAATATTTCTTAATGTATTTAGATTTTCTTTGAGTTCTCTGACTAGTGTTTAATGATCTGTAGTTTTCCATTTTTAAGTCTAACGTATTTTGATATATTTGTTTATAATTATGTTCTGTTTCAATTCTATAGTAAATAGTATTATAACTACATAATACTGCACAAAAAATACAGTAAATAGTATTTTAATTAAATTTTATTTGTTGCTTTTTTAATAGCTATGCAATTATTGTTGTTGATTTCTTGTTTTTGTTATGTTCATATATTGATCTTACGTGCTGCTACCCAGATAAATAAACTTATTAAACTAGGCGCTGTGGCTCATGCCTGTAATCGCACAACTTTGTGAGGTCAGTGCAGGAAGATTGCTTGAGCCCAGTAGTTTTGAGATTATAGAAAGCTGTGATTGCACTATTGCACTCTGGCTTGGATGACAGAGCAAGACCTTGTCTCTTAACAAACAACTTATTAGCTCAAATAAATTTTTCTTAATTTTTTAGGGGGAGTTTTATATATACTCTTATTATCTGTGAATAAAGACAGTCAAAAACTTTCTTTAATGTGCTTATTTTTACAATATTCTTATGGTTGAATTTCAGTTTAACGTGGCATAAAAGTGGTGGTAACAGACATCTTTGTCTTTTTTCCCTTATAGGGGAGAAAGCATTCTAAAAGCATTTTATATTTCATAATTAAGTAAGACGTTCGTGTTAGTTTTTGCGTTTTTTTCCTTTAAATGATGCTCTTTATCTGATTGAGGATGTACAGTTTCATATTGAATGGGTAGCAAAGATGGCATTTTGTGCAACTATGGAAAAGATCACTTAAATTTTCTCTTATATTTGTTAATGTGATAAATTACAGTGGTTTTCAAGGTTTAAACAAACTTTCATTGCCAAAGTAGACTCTACTTGGTCGTGTTGTATATCCCTTTTTATATTGTGGAATTTCGTTTTGTTGTGTAATGAAGGATTTTTGCCTCCTTGTTTATTAAAAAAACTTGACCTATAATTTGTTTGTTCTGGTGTCCTGGTCAAGTTCACACTGGTGTTATATTAGCTTCTTAAAATAAGCTTGCAATTGTTCCTGCCTCTATTTTTCAGAGATTTTGTGTAGAATTAGTATTAGTTTATCCATAAGTAGTTAAAATACCACCAATGAAGCCACTTGGGTCTGAAATTTTCTTCAAGATGAGCCTTTCTTTTTCTTTTGTCCTTATTTGTTTACTTGCTTCTTTTAATTTATAAATTGAATTTATTTTATAAAAGTATATCAATTTCAGTCACTTCCTATGTTCATTTTGATAATTTTGATTTTCAAGGAAATTTCACATTTCATCTAAGTTATTAAACAGATTGGCATAAGATTTTCCTTCAGGTTCTCTTCTTCTTCTTGTGTCATATACAGTGTCTCTAGAAAGATTTCTTCTTTCATTCTTAATATTAGAAAGTGGTTTTATTCTATTTTCTTGAGTAGTCTTTTTTAGGAGTATACGGGTTTTCTTCATCTTTTTAAAGAATCATCTTTTTGCTTTATTTTTTCTTTGTTTTTCCCTTTTATGTTTCACTGATTTCAATCCTTCTCTTCATTTTCTTCCTTCTAATTTCTCTGAGTTTAATTTGCTCTTTTTTTTTTCAAAGTCTTAAGATTGAGGCTTAATTAATTTTAGTCTTTTATATTTTTTCTAATATAAGAATTCCATTAAAAACTAAACTCTTTCCTTTAAGCTTTGCCTTACTACATTCTACAAATTTTGGTGTTCTTGTTTAAATATCTATCTACTTTGAAATAATTTCTATTTTTCTTTGTGCTCTTCTTCTTTGACATTTTATTTGTAGAGAAGTGGTTAATTTCCAAATACTTGTGGATTTTTTAGATATTTTATTGTGATTGATTTCTAATTAACTCTGCTCTGCTCTGATTTGTCCTGTTAACCTGCCAATGCCTTCACTGTGTCTGTATAGAAGAGATGCAGCATTAGCCTTTGATAACTACTGGAGGCACGTTTTTTAAAATAAAAGACAAATAACAGATATAAATGACATTTATGCATTAAAATTCTACACAGCACAGTATCTACTCATTATCTCAATGACTAATATACCCCAATGTCTTCATGTGTATTATAAAACACAATAAAATAGATAATAGATATATCTCCCTTAATCATATTACTACAATTTAAATTCTTCTTTAATGACATGAATAGGGGCACATTTTTGTAAAAGTCAGATTATAGCTCAATAAAGGACTGCATTATTATTTAAAGAAAAATTAATGAATCATCCAATATAGTATGCAGTAATTTTTGCATATCTGTTTTTATTTCAATTATTTCTTTCTGCTTCTAGAACAAAACCAGTATATACTACATGTTCTCAGAGTAGATTTCCTCTAGAATGGTAACAAGATATAGTTTAACAAATTATTACTCATGATTCTGACATGACTCTCCATTACATTATAAAATGAGCTATTAATAAGAGAAAAATGTAGTATGATAAAAGCAGAAATTTTGTGTTATCTATTATTTAACAAGAGCAGGTCTTACAGTTGTATAATATCAAAATCTACCACAAAATAGATCTCCTAAGATGACAACTTAGTACGACACAACTTAGAGCTACTGCACCTCAAAAGATAAAATTAAAAAAAATGTTCACAAATCCCAAGTATGCTATCCCAGGGCATACTTCATTTTGTTTATGTCTTAAATGGAACATTAAATGCATATCTGCAAAAGAAATCCATAGCATTCAATCTAAGTAAAGACATTTTCTGGGAAGCATTATAAAATTGAATGAAACCTATTGCTGTGAAGTCATCCAGAATGAAATAGCAACTTCAAAAATTTTTATGAAGTTTTCTATTGTAAAGCTTGACAAAAAACATTCCAATTTATTTTAGGAATGTCTTACCGGTATCCTTCTTTCCTCCCCCATGTTCCTGTTTATTCCAAGAAATGTTCCTAGTGCCTCATGAATTGCAGAATAAAATAGTTCACTAAATCATGGACATTTCATTTCTAAATTTTAAGAATAGCTAAATATTTATAAATGCGTTGGTATCCAGAGAGACCTAGGTAGTGTAAATGTGTGTTTCTGCTTTATTTCTAAGTTCTGAAACTGAATGTTATCTTTATTAGAACTCAAAATTAAACAAAATATATGGGTAGCAGCAAAATAATATGCAACCTTGAAAATATTCTTTTGAATGTAATTGCTTTCGATTTGAAAAAAAAGTAGGATAAATCATTCTCAAGGTCTAAGGCAATTTTTAGAACTGTTGATTTTGTGCATATTTAGAATCATAAAGAAATATTTAAGATCTACTTAACTGTCAGTTATGTTCTGTTTATTTTATATGAATACATATCTGTCAGACTCAGGTCTTCAGAATTAGTTTTTAAAGACTTTGGTGAAGTAACCTTTAGCTTTTATTTTAACAGTGTCACAATACATACATTTCAATGAATTTCTTTCTGTGATGTTTCATTTTCTAAATCTGGATAGCATTCGCTATTTCAAAGATAAAATGGATAAGGATACAAATGAGAAGGTGTGCCCTTTTTTCCACACACTAACAAAAACCAAACTTAAAAGAATAGTAAATATAATTTCCTAATTTCAAGCTTAGTCAATATGTCTATACAGACAATTTAAGAAAGTGGATTTTATATTGATACTGAAAATTTCTTTGTTAAAGAAACCCAAAGATGCATGTAATAAAGATTTAAACATAAGACCTAAAACCATAAAAACCCTGGAAGAAAACCTAGGCAATAGCATTCAGGGCATAGGCATGGACAAAGACTTCATGACCAAAAGCAATGGCAACAAAAGCCAAAATCGACAAATGGCATCTAATTAAACTAAAGAGCTTCTGCACAGCAAAAAGACACTATCATCAGAGTGAAGAGGAAACCTACAGAATGGGAGAAAATGTTTGCAATCTATCCATCTGACAAAGGACTAATATCCAGAATCTACAAAGAACTTAAACAAATTTACAAGAAAAAACAACCCCATCAAAAAGGGTGCAAGGATATGAACAGAAACTTCTCAAAAGAAGAAGTTTATGTGACCAACAAACACACGAAAAAAGCTCATCATCACTGGTCGTTCGATAAATGCAAATCAAAATCACAATGAGATAACATCTCAATAGATTATTTTTATTTTTTCTATTTCTCAACCATATTGAATTAAATGTTAAAGTATTTTTATTACTATACTTAAGTTCTTGGATACATGTGCAGAACACGCAGGTTTATTACATAGGTATACACGTGTCATGGTGGTTTGCTGCACCCATCAACCCATCATCTACATTAGGTATTTCTTCCCTTACCAGTTGAGTGTTTCTGGAGGAAGGTCATATACCAGTTAAACTGCCATTTTGCTTCTTAGTATCCATGGTTGAGCCCAATCGCCCAGTTCCTGAGGTCTCATAGGGAAGCTGCTGATCACCAACATGAGATGTTTTCTATCTATTGGGAGACTGCCTTTCCCTGGTGCCCACTGTGACCAATTACTATTTTAAAGAGGCAGTTTAACCACCACCTGACCATCCCCCTAATGGTTGCCTGAATTTCCTGGTGGGCGAGGGGCCATCTCTTGCCCTGCTCATCTCTGCCTGATTACTTACTATAACATTAGAAATTTTTAATAGTTTATCTTTTAATGACTATATCTTTACTTAGATTGGGGGACACCATTTCCATTTTGTTCTCCAGTCAAGACCCCACAATAAAAATATTAACCAATCAGAATCATTCTATGCAATAGCGCTGGGGTCCGCTCTTGTGTCAGTGAGCCTTTCACAGGAGTGGATACTACACCACACTCCCAGTGTGGGGGAGACCACCTGGAAGGTTTTGTTTTGTTTTGTTTTTGATTTCAGCTGACCTGATCCAAAACATATTCAGGAGATGTGTAGCCTCCTGTTCCTCTGGAATGTGAGATAAGTAGAGCAGCAATTAACAAAACACAACATAAATTTCATTTCTGAATCCCAGAAGCTTGGAATGATTTTTGTCAAATAGAAAACTTCAAAATGATTTAAAACAAAACAAGAAATAAAGTAATAACTCTAAGAGGATCCCTTGTCAGCAAATAAATGTTACAATACCAATTTTACAGATACGGTATTGGTATCTTTAACTATTTCCTGAAAATGTAATAGAAAATTATGACAATTATTGGTATATAATGAGAATACTCATAATTACATAAATTCTTATCTGAGATGAACAATAAAATAGTATATGTATGTAAAGTTACATTAAACACCAAACTATTAGTTTTCATCCAATATCTAACTGTCTATGTATTATGATATTGGTCTTTGAATATTTTTTCTACTGACAACTTAAAATAATTTTGTAAATCTATAAAGCCTGTCACACATTTTTAAATTGACATCTACAATTTTTCATCATAAGTTTAAGTAGTTGCAATATTTTTTCTAGCGTACTTTGTGTCATATATATGAATCGAATATATTTTCCTTGATATTGTGAAGCTGCAAATTTATCTTATTCACCTTATAGATAACGTCACAGTGTGATTTAATTGGCAAAGTCAGTGTGTATTGTCAAACAAATCAGCCAAATCAGACTTACTTTCTGTCATGGAAAAAAAATCTGAACTCATTTCAACCCAAATAATCTTCCTAATAGGCTTCCCCTTGAACAATCATCTCATTTCTGAACTATTTCTAATGTATGCCTTATCTTAAGTATGTAGATTGAATAAAGTAGGTCACATAACCAGCACAAATGCTTTCTAAAAACTCAAGTATTCTTTTGCACTGAGTTGGCTTTTGGTTTTGAGATCTGGAACTTTTGACCCGCATACTGCATTTGAGCAAGCTTCCGGATGTCTAAAAGAGAAATCTCTTCTTCTGAAAAGTGGGGAAGAACCTATTGTAAAAAGTGGGAGACCAGAGAAAACACAAATAGTGAGGTGGGTATATTCTCAGCCAGGCAACTTTGAAAGGCAGATTTAAAGTCCAGAATCTGGTAACCGATTCTCTTAAGATATGCTGCATACACTCCGGAAAGTTCGTGTGTACCTCCATGACTTTGCAAGCCCAAGCAAGGACCAGTACATTATAACATATCCAACATATGTTTTACATTTATACTACCATGAGCAATTCTAATTCTATTTATTTTAACTGCTTCCTTTTCAAATTGTATTTTGTTTTTCCTCTGTTCTATAATTATACCCCAAATTTAACATGTTAAAATAACAACTGAGCTTTGCTTACTAAATGACAAAGTTTTTACTTGTGTAACTTCTTCGAATTATCACACCAACTCTAAGATGTAAAATATGCCACTTTTTAGATAAGGAGTTGGTTGGAGAAGTTATGCAACTGAGCAAGCTGCCTAAATTCACAAAGGTAGCAAGGTTGAAGCTGGGATTAAAGCTCTATTTGTCTTACGGTAGAAAATATGTACAGTTTCATTTATTCTTGAATTGATTTTGTTTTAAATAAAATTAAAGTACATCAACAATTTAATTTGAATATAATTTAAAAATCTTTATATATTTATATCCACTATCTATTTTATAAAAACTAAATTTTAATACAAACGCATGTGATGTTAAATAAGTTTCTGTATAAAGGTTTTTAAATCTTCAGGATGTGAAGATAAGTCATATTTGAAAGTAAAACTAAATTTGAGTTGCATTTGGATTAGAAATGTCATCCGTTTATTATTAATAGAATAACACTGATTATTTTGTGGTTTTTAAGATAATTATTATATATCCTTATTTCTCTATCTAAACCGAGGCTACATTCAACCACAGTACTGTACAAAGCAGAATCATGTACCTTTCCAGTTGCTCAATGGATGCAAAAGTATAATATCTTTGTAAAATATCTCATACTCCATGCTGAATTAGTTTAATTGATCCCTGTATATTGAGTGAAAACAAGATATACTAATGAGAAGAGTTCAGGTGGTTCTGGCACCTCAATGACAGATAATTGAAGTGGTGATTTCTAAGGGCTGTGAGTCTAAGTGACTATGAAATTCATGTCCTCTTGTCTATGATGTGTCAAAGACATGTCAGAAGACAGTGTACAGAAGGCTGCTCTGAATATATCCCAGGCTGCCGTGTCCTAAGAAACCAGTACGCGTCAAACCTGGCCCTATGTCAATTGGTTTACACAGATTACAGAATCTGATTTCACCTTGCAATTAAATAAAGATAATTATAAACAAGTTGTAGAAGACAAAAAACAAGGGAAATGATGTGTTAGTATATTAAAAATAATGCCCACTCCTACAAAAAAGCTTATTTTTAGTGCTTTACATGGTGTAAATACTCCTATCATAACCAATTTTAAGCCAATGAATGAGAAGTTATTAAGAAATGTAAAGCCACACTCCATTACATAGCACTTCACTTTACAGATAACAATGGGCTTAAATGACCTCACCAGCTTCTCAGTGATATAGTGAAATGCTACAGTAAAAAGGAAGTGATGTATTTTGAGTATTTATTTTTTGCACTGAACGTCACTTATTTAGTTATGATTTTAAAGTTGTTTTTATTAAATTTTTAAAAAATATTTTTAAATTGAGAAATAATAAATGTACATATTCATGGGGTAGATAGTGATGCTCGAATACATATAGTATATAGTAATTAAAATAGGGTAATTAGCATATCTATCATCAATTTTAATAATTGCTATACTTAACAACCGGCTTGCAAAATTTCTGAAAATTTAACTATCTGTTCTCATGACCTGTATAACTGGCTTCAGCACATCACTGCTTGGTTTATTTATTGCAGCATGCTTCAGTTCGTCTCCACTTGTCTTCCTGGGAAACAGAAAACTTTTTTTTTGTTTTTTTGCTAAGAATAGCTCACACATTTCAGTGGGCAGTCTAAAATATGGATGGGTGGATGAGATATGTAGCCTTATTTGTGAGTTGAGACTGACGAACATGAATGATACTGAGAACTTCACATTGAATAGATGCGATGTCTTTACCGTTAAGCCCCTTTAATCACATATCCTTTAAATAAGTTGTTGCCAATGTAAGAATGATTAACTAGCATACATTGTAAATCAAATAAACTTTCAGCTGAGATAAAATTAAAATCAGTGACAAAATAAACTTTACAAGTTCTGTGTCTTTACAGATACTTAAGAGTACAAATTATATGATTTTCAAAATTAAGATAATAAATGCAGGTGCAGCAGAAATTTCAAGCTCCAATTAAAGAACCACCAAGAAACACTGTTATTCAGTCAATGCAAAATACAACCAAATATGAAGTGGGAGAGATAACCCTGAAGAAGATACAAAACAGACACCTGAAAATATGTTATTTAGCATAAGCACAAAGAGGATGTAAATGTAACAAGAGAAATATTTGTGAAGAGAGCTCTCTGAAGAAAGTTATGCCTAGAAGAGTTTCCTTCAATGGGGAGAAATTAGAACTGCTGCTTCTGGGCTTTCCAGATGAAGAGGATTTACTGGGACTATTTGGGAGAATGTAATGTGAATCTTATGAAGTTCTCATCAAAACTCACCAGAGAAACAGAACCAACAGAGAAAGAGGGAGAGACTTCAGAGCAGACCTGTAGGCTGGAGACTCAGGGGAGAATTGATGCTTCAGCTCAATTTCCCTTGTAGGTTGGAGGCAGAATGCTTTCTTCAGAGAAACTCTGATCTCAGTCTTTTTCTCTTTATTTTATTATTTTTATTTTACTTTAAGTTCTGGCATACACCTGCAGAACGTGCAGGTTTGTTGCATAGGTATACACGTGCCATAGTGATTTTGCTACACCAATCAACCCATCATCATCTAGATTTTAAGCCCCACATGCTATTTGTCCTAATGTTCTCCCTCCCTTTGCCCGCTCCCTGCAACAGGCCGCGGTGTGTGATGCTCCCCCTCCCTGTGCACCCGTGTTCTCATGGTTCAACCTCCAGTTTATCAGTGAGAATGTGTGGTGTTTGGTTTTCTGTTCCTGTGTCAGCTGGCTGAGGATGATGGCTTTCAGCTTTATCCATGTCCCTACAAGGGACATAAACTCATTCTTTTTGTGGCTGCATAATATTTCATGGTGCGTATGTGCCACATTTTCTTTATCCAGTTTATCATTGATGGGCATTTGGGTTGGTTCCAAGTCTTTGCTATCGTAAATAGTGATGCAATGAACATATTTGTGCATGTGTCTTTATAGCAGAATAATTTATAATCCTTTGGGTATACACCCAGTAATGGAATTGCTGGGTCAAATGGTATTTCTGGTTCCGGATCCTTGAGGAATCACCACACTGTCTTCTGCAATAGTTGAACTAACTTACACTCTCTTTAGGCCTTCAACTGATGGGATGAGGAGCTCCACATTACGAAAGGTAATCTGCTTTCTTCAAAGCCCACTATTTAAATGTTAATCTTATTTTAAATGCAACATCTGGACTGATGTTTTATGAAACATCTGGGTCACCTAGTTAACACATAACATTAAACATCACAGACCCCAATGAAGGAAATCTTAAAACCAAAGTCTATCGACTATTCTTTCAGCATGCTCAAAGGAGATTTGCATGTGCTGGGCACCCTGCACTTCCAGAGTTTATCCCTGGAAAGAATACAAAGGCATTTGATTATTTTTAAAACAGCAACAAGATATAGTTTATCATGAGTGGAAGGTCAGCTGAAATTATTTAAAATTGTACCCAAGAGTATCAGCTGGAGTGACCATAGGACTTTAACATAATTTCAGGGTAAAGTGAATTGTCAGTGAAGCAAGAATTGAAAACGAGCAGAAAAAAAAAAAAACAAACATTGCTGATGTCATCCAGGAACACAAGCCCCTTGAAGGGAAGTGTCAGCTTTACTATTCTGTCAGATCAAATAGTAAATATTGAGTACAGGAAAGAACTGTTTAAGAAGTTCCCTGTTACTCTTATCTGTTTTTTTCCCCTTGCTCCATCCCAGAATGGTCAGAGATCATAAGAAACCAAATGAGGGAGGAGGGTTGGAAGCGAAACAGTGTGGAAGCTAGACAGACCCAAGCAGTCTTGTAATTTTTCTTGTCTGAAGCAAGCTCCAGTTGGGTACGGAGTAACTACGGCATTACATAAGGTTGAAAATTCTTGAATAGTAAGTGCAACTGGACTCCAAGTACCGAGTCAGTTCCATGTCTATGTCTTAAAGCAATTATAGACTACTCTATATTGAACAAATGTGACCAGAGAAAGTATGAGACTTCACCCAAGGAAAGAGGAAGAACTTGCTGCATTGAAAGGTAGGGCAGGAGACCAGAAAATGCTTTCGGTTTGCATACTATAAATTGTTTGTTCAAAAAAATAGGAATTTAAATAAGGATGTTTTTGAAGTGTGATGATGATGCCATATTATACAATTTACAACTTCATAAAATAACTGATACCAATAAGGAACATGAGATTGGAAAATAAAGCTCTCACAAGAAAAGTTGTAAAAAGCATTCATGAACCTCCCTCACCCATAAATAATGCTGTTTTGTGAAATAATGTGTAAAACAATTTTAATATTTAAATCTTTTAAATGATTATTTCTGCTGACTTAATTATATATTAATACTAAATGTTTACCTATTTCTCAAAATATTCATTTGCCCTTTGGTATATAAAAACATAATTTAGTATTTTAAAAGGAACAGTTATGTATTCTGTACCTTAAAAAAATGGGAACAAATAATTTGTAAAAATACAAAAAGGAAATTTTTATTGGAAATAACATGGTAAATTGTACTATCTAACATTGTGCCAATATGCTGTTCTTATCATATTGCACATTTTGCAGTGTGAATTGTAATACTTTATAGACAAAATTGCAAACTTTTTGAAAAAAGACAGCATGAAATAAAAGAAAAATAGTATAGACTTTTAGTATAAAATACTAGTGATAACAAGGTAATATGAAGAAAGAGACCCTATACCCTACATTTCTTATCTTGGAAGAACATTATTGCTTATAATCTTCAATGCCTCATATTATTGTTAGTTAACTTTTGTGTAATTCTCTATACCCTAACATAATTGGACACAAAGGAATGTTTATAAATTTCCAAAGAGGGAACATCAACTGTGTAGAGAAAATACATACAAGTTTGAAAGCGTCCCCTGAGTTTGAAAATTGTAAATCTGCCTGGACTTTGTCCTTAAAATCATCTTCCAGAATCTCATATGCCCCATCAGGATGTGATTATTCTATCATGCTGGTAAGATAAATGATTCCTATCAGCTTCAGTAAGTTCCTGCCTACCATTCATCTTCTTGATTTCCACCTCCAATGCCAATGTGTGATGTACTCAACAAGCTTAAAATTGGTCAAGGTCACTAAATAAATGGTCTTTGGAGACGAGTGCTGCGATGGACAATCAGATTTTGACAGTTGGCAAATAAAGTACCTCAGACTCCTGGCAAGTGACCACTGTCCAAATAAAATTTTCAGGGTGTTAAACTGCTGGAAGAGTATCGTCAGCTGAAAATCTAATTTTGATCCTAAGGTCATTATTATTACCTTCAGTAGACACTGTTCCTGAGGTATTAGTATGTATCCGCATCACAAGTTACACAACAATATTGACCTGGAATAGAAAACCCAGCATTGTTTTTATGTAATTTCTACCAAGCACTAGCTGTAATGTGCCTTCTTTCATAATTATATATGTGCCTGTTTTTCTTAATAGAGTTGGAGGACCTATTGATAGTGTATTTCTTCCACTTAGCTAACAAATATTGAGAACTCAATAACTGCACCCAGAGAAAAGGGATCCTTTATGTCTCTTGCCATATTGCTCCTGCATACACAAAAAAGAGGGTTTATCATGGATTGATTAAAGGACATTCTACCAGGCAAAACATTTGAGTATTAAAACTTTTAACGGGGCTAGACTATCAGTGTTCATGAAATTGGTTCCGTTCACTGTCTTGTTTGTGTATGAGCAAAATTGTGAGTGCCAGCACTACTCACGTGGTAGACCGGGTTGATTTCTCAATATACACATATTTTATTCTCACTGTCAGCATCAAGACATAGACACAGAATTTCTGCTGTGAACTGGGAAGGTCTAAAGTGTACAGCTTCAGCTTACTCAGGGGTAGGCATCAAGGACAAATTGTGCTATTGTTGCTTGATTTTTTTGCCAGCTACTAGAGGATGTACATTTTCATGCCACTAAACTGTTAATTTCTTTTATATGAATTTGTATATTGGTGGTGGTGGGTTATGGATAAACAAAGAAAAGCTGACTAAATGGTGTACATGGGTTAGCTGTTTTGGTATTTTGGTGTTGAAGTTTGGTACTGGATCCTCAGCTAATGACCTACTACGTCTTCTGCTTTTCTGTTGCTTATTCCCATTCATTTGGGAACAAAATTGTGTTGGGAGGTGATTGGGCCAACTTAGGTTTAGGCGTTCCTGAATTTTCTGGCCCTTTAATACTTCATAATATGCTCTTAATTTTATACCTTAACGACACTTTTGTATTACTTCAACAACATCTGTTTTTATATTGGGACCTCTTCCTTAGCTGACAGGAGTTTTTTAACTTCCCTAGCTTCACTATAAAGTGTATCTTTTTATGATTTTTATATAAATTAGAAAATAACTTCTCCTGTTATTCTAATTTATAAACCTCAAAGGATGCAACACCTTTTCATCACCATAACAACCAGGAGTCTAATCAGAGAGAAGGTTAACTGTCTGAAAAACTTTTACTTGTACTTAAATATATCTGTTGCAGAAGGTTTTCTTTCTTTTCTATTTTATTTTTTCTCTTTGTGAGCATCTCGTAATTCCAGCTCAACATCTTAGCACTTGTTTTCCTCCCTTGGGTCCAAGATCAATAGCTCAGAAAAATTCTCACAAATACAAATCTTTATAACACCTAAGAAAAGTGAAAAAATTCAAAGATACTAAGAATGCAGGTTTTCTTGGAGTGGATCTATTTATTAATTTAAAAAATCCAAATTGATTGACAAATATAATGCAGAAAAACAATGGGAAAAATATTTTTTATAGGGTCTTGTGTAACTTCAGTCCATGGTAGTTTTATGTCACTTGAGTCAAAATTGAACCATGCCATTTCTATCTAAGCTACATTAACATCTGTTCTATGCCCAGAATCACGCTAAACTTGAGGAGGGAAGAGGTAAAACAGATGAATAGCTATAATTCCTGGTGTTGGTGAAAAAGATATAAACATCGACAGGACATTTAACTATAACAGGACACTTGCTAAGAGAAATAGCCAGAGAATAGAGCAATTGATGCAACATGAATTATCACGAAAGTCTTGTTATGGAAGTCATCAACTTGAGTGAGTCTATAATTACAGGAAGTAGTTACCCAGCCCAAGAAAGAGAGGGTTGGGAATGAAGGTAAAGAAGAAGGCATTCTAAATACCGATTTTAAAAAGCTTGCATAAAACACAACAGTATGCATATGGGGTACAAGTGGCTAGGTATTACTTGAATCTACTCATAAAATACAGTACAGTTTGAGATGCATTTCACCAAAAGTGGTTCTTTCATGCCTTAGATTTCAAACTGATGCATAATGCTGCATTAAACGGATTTGTTTTAAAGCCCTAATTATCAAAATATTTAAATGTTTTTCATCCCCAAACCTGACAATAGTTTCTTACATAAAATTTTCAGTTAGTAAATACAGAACAAAATATTAAGGAGATAGGAAAATAGTTTGCAGAAGATAAAGCTTCATCAACATGTTTGACACACTATACCAAGTAAGCTTGTTGAATTGTTTTAAAAGACAAAATAAGCTAAGTCTTTGGAAAAAAATGCTACATGTGGTTTTAGTTTAACCAAAACATCTGTTAATGTGTGTATATATATATTCTTCCATCATTACTAATGTAGATATTCACAGTCATTTAGCCCCTTTGGGATATACTGGTTTACTAGAGATAAAATGATACAATACTGTAAAATAAAAATGTACTTTTTTAAAACTAGATTTATTAAGTGAAATCCTCCAAGAAACAGATTCTGAGGGAATAATTGGCTTAAAGGTGGTTTTGAGGGAGTGATTTGGGAAAAATACCTGTAAGAGAATGAGAGAAGGGGGAAGGTGACCTGCAACGTACTAGCAACAGAGGCCTCAGCTGAGCTCAATAATAGAATGACCCTTAGAGGGGTCCTGGTTGCAGATGAAAGGGCAGGCTTTGTGCCTTCATAACAATGCCTTTGGTTACTAGCTGTCTGAAGACAGCCACTTTGGTCAAAAAAAAATTGTGAAAAAGTATCTCAGCTGTGAGCCATTAGCAACCAAAGTTATCAGCAAAAAATTTAAAAAAAAAGAGTTTCTTGTTAATGAACGGGTTATTTGGCCAGCTTACCACCAACTTGGTACATTTCATCTTTTGGACTACTTGAATCCACTTATTTCAGAGTGAGTACACACTATCTGAGAAAATCTCCTCCAGGATTTTCATAATTCTTTCTCTGGAGAAACTTACTAAAGTTAGGTTAGTGTGACAAAGCTGTAGTCCGTGCCATTCAAAGTGGCTTCAAGGCCACAACTGATACACAGTGTCTCCTCCCTGTCCTAACCAATTTAGAGTCCCATCACCCTTGGCTAGCAGTTTTTATGGTTTAGTGCATTTGCCTTACAAAGTAAACCTCATCTTTGAGGCATCTGAATTGGCAATCATGACTTCTCAAGTGCTGACTGCTGCACTTCTTCGTTTATAATAGAATTTGGACAAAGAGGTAAGAAGAGACTATCTAAGAGATCCGCTGGCTGCCAAGTGCCTTCATTCCTGTTGTCTGGGCTACTACAGCCCTCTCATCACATGATGATCAGAGTCAATTACCCCAGAAAATCTGATGACTCCTCTTCTTACACACTGATCTCTTGGCACAAGAATCCTGGAATAAGAATGTGGTAGTCATGCTTAACATTCAGTATGATCTTTCTGTATCTCCAGGTATAAGTAAAGTGAATTCCATCTGAAAACCATGGTTTTTAGACCAGAGAGCATAAGTGTGTAGGAGTAGTAGGCACATGTCACCAAGATGGGTTACTGGAGTGATGGTAATTTTGACTACTTCTGCTTCCCGATCTATGTATTCTATTTATTTGAGACAAAACACTAGGTAATTATGATTAAATTAGGATGTATACCACATCTTAAAAGATAAGAATCCCATCACTGCAGGATTATATCATCTGCAGACTGGGTCCTTGGATGCACATTTATTCTCTATCAGGCTGGTAAGTTATGATGCAGTGGTGTAGAACGTGACACAATTGCCAGATTCTATTGTCATATACTCATTCCCTTCCTTTGTTGTAAAGTGAGTATTTTGTTTAGGTCTAAGTTACGAATTTAGCCTTAACAGTGTTTTATATATCACTTAATCGTCAGATAATATTATTGAAAGACACAGGCAGGAAAAACAAACTCATTTCTGCCCTATATGTATTGAATCCAGTCAAGATGAAATGGTGGCCCTATCGTGGTGTAAAAGAATCAATGTCAGTACTTGTTACAAAGAGGATGGTGGAACTTCTCAAGATATGGTGCTCTAGTGATGACCACTATCGTCCAGACCCCAGAATGGTAGATCCACCCACAGATTGCACCATGCACCTGGAAAAGCTGCAGATACTCAACACCAGCCTGTGAAAGCAGCTGGGAGGGGGTCTATGTCCTTCAAAGTCACAGTGGTGGAACTGCCCAAGGGAGTGAAACCCACCTCTTGCATCGGTATGACCTGGATGTGAGACATGGAGACAAAAGGTCATTTTAGTGCTTTAAGATTTGACTGTCCACTGGATTTTAGAATTGCATAGGGCCTGTAGCTCCTTTGTTTTGGCCAATGTCTCCCATTTGGAGCTGGTGTATTTACCTAATGCCTGTACCTCCTTTGTATCTAGGAAATAACTAACTGGCTTTGGATTTTACAAGCTCATAGATGTAAGGAATTTCCCTTTTCTTAGATGAGACTTTGAACTTGGGCTTTTTGGATTAATGCTGGAATGAGTTAAGACTTTGGGGACTGTTGAAAAGGCATGATTGTGTTTTAAAATGTGAGGACATGAGATTTGGGAGGGGCCAGGGTCGGAATGATGTGGTTTGGCTGTGTCCCCACCAAAATCTCACCTTGAATTTTAATCCTTATGTGTCAAGGGTTGGATGAGGTGAAGGTAATTGGATAATGCAGTAGTATATCCCTCATGCTGTTTTCTTGATAATGAGTGAGTCTCATGGAATCTGATGGTTTTGTAAATGTCTGGCACTCCTCCCTGCTTGCTCTCACTCCATCCTGCTGCCCTGTGAAGAAAGTGCCTGCTTCTCCTTTGCCTTCCACCGTGAGTTTACATTTATTGAGACCTCTCCAGCAATGCATGAATTAAACCACTTCCCTTTATAAATTACCCAGTCTTGGGCAGTTCTTCAGAGCAGTATGAGAATGAACTAATACAGGCGTCTTTCTGGATATATTATGAAGCATTTATTCAGTAGTTTTTCTAGCATTATGTGTTTAAATATTTATATATAAACATAGTATAAGTATATACTTTCTGTCCATTTATATGTCTTTTGATTTCTTCCTTTACTGTCTGTCACAGCAGTTCTGCCATTTTTACTTCCCTAGGCATGACCAATACTTCTTCAAGATTTCAAGAGCTATCCTAGAATGTCTGCCCCTTCTGGGCTTTTGTCATGATGTTAAATACATATCAATGAAGAATGCTTCCATATGGATATGCTCTCATTTTATGAATTTTAAATCATAACTTCTTCAATCCAATATCCTCAAAATTCAGTTTAATTTATGTTTCCCTGACTCCTATTCCTATTTCGGCTAGGTTGCACAGGTATTTTGTATAGAATGTTTTGTCTCTTAACAGAGTCCACACTTCCTCTTACAATTCATCTTCTCACATAAGGGGATCTGCTGGCCTGTAATAGGAATGGGTAGTCTACTTATGTAGATCCAGAATGTTCAGAGCAGTCTAAATATTCAAAAGTTTAAGTGCATATGTTCCCATGCAAGTTTAGAGCCCCATGTCTTATCAAACAGGAGCTCTGCCTGATGTAACAGACTCTTTGGCTTGAGAATTAAAATTTATCTGGTAAAATGCTACCCTAATAATTAAATCTTGGACTTAATCCACAGTAGTTGTTTTTAACCCTCCAAGGCAATATATAAGAATCTCCTTATATACCACTTAAGCATTTAAGACATCTTCTGCTTTCACTCACATTAAATTAATATTTAATAACCCTAAGCTTTTTATTGTCCTTCTCCAGTACATCACTAAAACCCACTAAAAGCCATTTAATTTCATAGTCATTATAACTACTATTTCCCTCAATCCCCTGAAAGACACGAGATATTGTACTTCTTAAAGCATTTCCTCCTTATGACATCCTGTATACCACTAGTGAAAATTTTGACAAGAATATAGTTTATTATGTTAAGAGTACAGCAAGCCATCAGCACCCACCTTCCACTGGTAAAGGGATCTTCCTGGCTGCGGTGGATGATACAACTACAGATTCTATTTTAGAGGGCTACTTAGGACCTATTTGTTGGAATTCACTTGAGGTATCTGGCAAAATATTAGGGAAATATTAGGGAAAGTTAGAAGATTATAGAAGGCTGAAAGGTTTTAATGGAATAGGCTGAAGGCAGCCAGCTCATTACGTTAGAATTTTCAGTGATAGGGTAAGATTAAGTAATAAAGCTTCCCCAGTGAAGTCTGTTTGCCCCACATTCCTTTGTCTCTACTTTGTTTACTCATGTAAACTTTGTGCTGGATGGTCCTCTCGGGGGAGGTCAAAAGGGAATTACTCATTTATGGTGTTTACTCTGGGCCCTGGAACCAAGACCTTTTATCATTCATAAAACCACTCTTTTAACCATGTTAATTATCCACAAGCATTTTGACTTAGAACCTCTGTTATTAAATCTATACTGAATAGATGTGAGGAGGACAAGGAATCATGGTCGGTTAGCTGCAATCATTCTCTGAAAGCAGCTGACAACCATCCCTAGCCCACTCAGATTCACTGTATTCTAGTGTGTGCAAGTGCATTCATTCATCTGGTCGTTGAGTCAGGGTCTGCAGTACAGACCTCCACAGGTGGTGATCACTGTCTCAGGTGGTGACCCTGACATGATGCTTGCCACACTATTTTGATACCAAATGTTTAAAATTGCTTCCAAGAAAATTATGTTTCCACATTTATGAAACAGTAATTTGTGTGGAAGAGAGTTCTGCAACCAATAAGACTCATATAAAAATGAGAGGAAAGGACTTGTCAGAGCAAAAAGTATATCTGGAAGACTTTCACAACACAAACCAGACAATTCCACAGGAAGCTCTGGAGCTGAGCTGACTCTTCAGAGATTTTCTGAATCAGGGCAAGTCGTTTAACCTTTGTATCAGTGATGCATTTTGACTTCCCACAGAGAGAAGAATAATCTTTGATGAGGCAGGTCTCTTTTGCAAAGAAAAATTTCTAGAGAATGGCTAGAATGTGAGTCATAAAAACCAACAGTCTCAAAAGTTGGAAGAGGAAGACCCAGGTACTGAGAGGTTATAAGGGTGGCACAATTTCCTACATTAAGGGGTATAGAAAGAATGTATTTGAGGAAAAAGAAACTTCTATTTTAGAGGAACATATTGCTTTTCATACTTCCTTATACTTGGTAAGTCATTTTTGGAGTTAGGATGCAAAACATGATTATAATAAATTGCAATTCATTTGTTTGAAAGGTAAAGAGAAAATGATGTCTGGTCCTGAGATTGTGTGAAAATGAGTAGAAAGCAAATTGATTTGCTTAAGAAAAAAATATGGCATGCTAAGGTAGAAAACCATCACTCTTTTATTAGTTTATATTTTTATATTTTCTACTTTATAAGTATGGCATATTTGAATTAAATTTATAATAGTTTTGAAATATACCTAAGGAATGCAGTCAAATATTAAAAATTACCTAACCCATGGGAAGATTTTTTTATGAGAGGTTGGTTATCTATACAACTTGCAAAAATATTTTATCTACGTTTTGGGTCATATAAATGAAATTTATTTAAACCATACTATTTATAGTTGTTAGCTATTTCCTGAATTGTAAACTCCTTCAGGACAGGATGTATGTTAAAATCATCTCTATAGCACATTCTTCAAAGGCATGTACTGAGCCATTCTTCACTCTTAAATCTTGACTGAGTGAATGAATAAAACGTGTCATTTTTCTAAATATCAAAGATCGACATGTTCTGTCAAACATAAAAATAGAAAAATATGAATAATACAAAACACAACATATATGTAGCCATTGAAAAATTATCTAGCAGTACATATTTTAAAATAAATTTGGAAAATCAGATGAAATGCTATACTTCATGTCATCTCAATCAAATTTAATTTTTAAAAATCATGAATATTTCTTAAACAAAATATTTAAGTTGGAAATTATATGTCCAGGAAAAGCTCAATTATCTGAATGAATAGCATTACTTGCAGATCAACCAGGTGGTTTATTTTAAACTTGAAGATTGGACAGTGTGCAGTAAGTGTACAATATTTTAAAAGTCTTTTCAGGCACTACTCTTCAGTGAATCTTTTTTATGACAAAAATTATAATAAGCTACGTGTGATACAATATCTATTTATTTTAACAAGGCTAGAAAATAGCATTAAATTTTTCCATGTTCGTTACAGTCCTAAGTCAGTCACTTCACATTTCTTTTTGTTCAGGTTGATGTGCGTGTTCACAGTCATTGCCACATTCCCATTACCATCTTCCCTGTCATTTATCATGAGCATAGGATAGAAAGCCAAGAAGAAACTTAACGTGATGAAGAATATATAAAAGAAACACAGCAAATAAAATGAAGTGGTCCAAATAATATTCTTTGCATAATCTTGTACATTGCAAGTTAGAGAAATAATATTATTTTTGTATTTTTTCCCTTTCTAATATTGTTACGTAATTCATATGGGAAATATGCTAATGATACATGATTAAACAACAAATATGTAGAAATGTATAAATTAAAAGTTATATTTTCATTCCAGTTTCCTTCTCATAATTCATGAAGAAAGCAAAAAGCCCAGAATTGTGATTGAAGGTTTTGGTGAGATTACAATATGGGGAATTTGAGCTACACTTATGTCACTGTCCATTGATGAGACCCATCACCCCAAGAGTCAATCCTTTCAGTTTATGAACTTCCTACCTGTGTCAAAACTATTTATTGAAAAACTGGAATGTAGAAATATTTTCCGAATATATAAATATATCAGTAGTCTAGTTAACACTGTAAGCTCTTGGGAGTGGTCTATTATCATCAGGCGTGTTGAACCCATCTGTCCTCCTGATGAAGTACTCTGTCTTTCCATACCTTTAGCTATCAATTCACAGAATCATGCAAACAGCTGCTGCAAAACCAGAAAATTGGAATTGATAGAAAAGAGTAAAATAAGGCAATAAATCATATAGATCCTCTCCTTAGAGTTGACAAAAAAATTATGAATTATCAGTCCATTCAATTATGAGAAAAAAATCAATTATACATACATAAGAGGGGCATATAATGAAAGTAAAAAAGATTGAATTGTCTCAGTTATATTTAGACTCTCAGTCATTGGTTGCTTGCATGGAAATCGTAACGTTGCTGTGTATATTTCAAAACATAAGATTAATCACAGCTCCTGACTTGAGAGGAGTACATAGTCAATGATACTGCAATTGAAATATAATTGGAAGGTACCTGACAATTAGTCCAAAGTCCAGTGTGAACCCAAGGCAAGATTGTTGCCAATTTCTTTATCAGGGATTAACAAAAAAGAAATCATTCTAAGTATGCTTTTTCCCTCTAAAATGGAAAAAAAAAATACTAACAGCACTTTGCTGTTGGCCTTCCTCCGACAGGATTTGTGAAAGGGAAAGCATTTTCCATTAAATTAAAATTGAGACATTTTGGTCATGTTAGATAGGGTTGCTTAGTTCTTAACAGCTATTTATACCTCCTACATGCCTTGCTGTTTTGCAGTAATGGCAAAGCTGAAAAGCATATTTCCAAGAATCTCTTGCTAGATGTTCTAGGTGCAAATTAAGTTTTATTGAGTATAGGAACTTAAAAGGTTTATAAGATAAAGAGAAGCCAGCACCATCTTACTGGTGCTTTGTTTCTTTATTTAACAAGAACATCCAAGACTTCGAGGACATAGCGGTCTCTCTGTTTTAGTCAACAGCCTCATGGATGTGTAAGGCAATGGAGCGGACTCATTTGTAGCTTCCTGATCCTGGTTTTCTTATCCTTAGATCGATAGCATCAGAAGCGGCCATGTGATTCTCACTCATCTAGCCTTTCCAATACTTTATAAAATTGTTGCAGTAACTGCCTTTCTGTTTAAAATACTTAGAGCGGTTTCAATTGTTGGGACAAAGTCTAACTGTTGTTAAGAAATAGAAAGTAGAAATGGGGAGTAGAGATTAGTTTGTTCCTTACGTCCAAAGCAATAATAAGACAGAGGTATCAGACATGTAAACACAAAGAAAAAGTCTTTCTTCAATGTCCTGGTCTCATCATTTTCCAAAGTGACAACCTATGATTGATGAATTGCCTATGTAAACATTAAATCTGAAATGTCTTAATCTTTGAGTGAACATTTGGAAATGTTCACTCACATCACTTCAACATCACATCCCGTGAGATCCATTCTCTAAGGATTAGCAAAAGAAAGAAACCGGTTATTTAAAAATTTCAGAGAAAAAATGTATGACATATGCACCACTGAAAATTTATTTTTAATTTTTTAATTTTTAGTGATTATAGATACATAATAGTTGTACATATTTATGGGATACATGTGACATTTTGATAGAAGTATACAACGTGTAATGATAAAATCAGAGTAACTGAGATATCCATCACCTCATGCATTTATCATTTCTTTGTGTTAGGAACATTCCAATTCCACTCTTTTGTTATTTAAAAACATAAGATATATTATTTATGTCATATATTTATATATAAATATATAACAACATTAAATATATTAACTATAGTTACCATATTGTACTATTAAATACTAGGTCTTATTTAGTCTATCTAATTGTACTTTTGTATCCATTAACAATTCCTTGTTTATCTCCTCCCTCCCCCAGTACCATTTCCATCCTCCGGTAAGCATCAATCTACTCTCTGTATTCATGACTTCCTTTTGTTTAGCTACCACATATGAATGAGAACATACAGTATTTGTCTTTCTATACCCAACTTCTCTCAGTTAAAATAACTTTTATCCAAAAAACAGGCAATGACAAATGCTGTCAAGGGTATGGAGAAAGGGGAACCATAAAACACTCTAAGTGGGAATGTAAATTAGTCATATATAAATATATGACACTATGGAGAACAGTATGGAGTTTCTTCAAAAAACTAAAAATGGAACTGCTGTATATTTCAAACATCCTACTGCTGGGTATGTATCCAAAAGAAAGAAAGCATTGCATTGAAGAGATATGTGCATTTTCAGGTTTATTCCTGCACTCTTCACAGTAGTAAAGATATGAAATCAACCTAAGTGCTCACCCACAGATAAACGAAACAAGAAAATGTGAGATATATATATATGTGTGTGTGTGTGTACACACACGTACAATGGAACATTATTCAACCATAAAGAATGAAATTCTTTCATTTGCAGCAACATGGATGGGACTGAGAAATGTAATGTTAAGTGAAAATTTTCATTTTTAATTAAAGAAAACAGAAAACATGACATCACTGATTATATTCCTTACCTTATTAACTTAAGAACAAATCAGCACTTTTCAGCGAAATAAAAGAACTGTCAAAGATATGACCCTGATTTGATCATTACACAATGTATATATGAATCAAACCATTACATTGTACCTATACAATTGTGTCAATTAAAAGCAAAATAAAACTTACTTTGAAGAAAACATCATCCTGGAAATTTCTACTCAAATCATTCAGATACAAGATGATTGATCCTCCACCATTTCAATTTTTTTCAATAGCTTCTAAAAAATACTGTAAAATGCCATATAGGGTTTTATTAGATACCAAATAAATGCTCTGGCCAGAAGGTGATATACATTATTTTTGTTCACAATCTTTGACCAAAACTAGAAAAGGGTATTAACTAAAAGATAAAGAAGCCCCAAGTCCTATCCTTCCATGAGGGAGACACAGGCACAACAAGAAATATTTGGAAAACATGCGATATATAATGCATTAGGCAGTCTGCGAGGCACAGGATTTTCTGCTACTTCTATAATTTACTTTAGTGTGGGTCTATTGCTGATGAATTTTCTGTTTTTGCCTGTCTACAGGATATTTTCATTGGAACTAGAGCTCTGAGATGATCCTTCTTTCACCATTTTGAAAATGTTATACTTTGTTTTCTTTGGTTGAGAAATCAGATTCAAGCTAATTGTTTCCAAGGAATTTTATTCTTCCAAGTTTATTTACTCAACAAATTTCAAAGGATATAAAGCATATGGATACATCTTTGACTCCAATAGAATTAAACCGGAAGGCAGTGACTAAAAGATAGCTAGAAAATATTCAGCGCCGGTCGGGCACAGTGGCTCACGCCTGTAACCCCAGAACTTTGGGAAGCCGAGGCGGGGGGATCATGAGGTCAAGAGATCGAGACCATCCTGGCCAACATGGTGAAACACCGCCTCTACTAAAAAGCAAAAAAATAAGCTGGGCGTGGTGGCGTGCACCCGTAGTCTCAGCTACTAGAGAGACTGAGGCGGGAGAATTGCTTGAACCTGGGTGGGGGAGGTTGCAGTGAGCCGAGATCGCCCCACTGCAGTTCAGCCTGGCACCTGGTGACAGAGCAAGACTCTGTCTCAAAAAAAAAAAAAAAAAAAAAAAAAAAGAAAGAAAATATTCAATGCTTAGAAACTAAGCAATATACCCTGATGGGTCAATGAACAAATCACAACAGGTATTAAATAATACTTTGAAGTGAATGTTAATAAAAGTGTTTCATTTCAAAACTTGGCTGTGCAGCTGAATAATACTTAATGGAAAGATAATCTCTTTAAATGCATGTAATAAAGAGCAAGGCTGAAAATCAATGCACTAAGCTTTCTTCTTTAGATTTTAGAACAAAAATAGAAAATTAAAGTAAAAGTGTGAAACATGAAATAATAAAGAAAATAGCAGAAATTAGTAAAGAAACATACCACAGTTATTAAACCAAAAAATGGTTTTTGAGACTAATAAAATTGATATATCTATAGAAACAAATCAAGAAATGTATAAAGTAGTTATACATAAACAATATTAGTATTTAAAATGTTAGCACTGCTAGAACCTACGTTTATTGCAATGTTAATAAAATAGTTCTAAAACCAACATTATGAAATAAATTTGAGTAATATAAATACAATGAACACGTTCTAAGAAAAACAGTTATAAAACTGACACAAAAATAAAGGCTGAACACACACACACACACACACACACACAATACATAATTTCTATCAAAAAAAACTCAAGACTTAAATGGCATCATGGTGAGTGCAACTTGGCTCACAAGATAAAGGAAGGTCACGAGAATACTTCCAAATCCCTCCCACTCCCCAAACTTTAAGAGGAAAATTGAAATTCACGTAAAGATATTCTAGGACTAAATTAAGAAGCATAGCGTGCTTGGCCAGGCTCTAATACAAGCTGGGTGTTATATTTAAATATATGTTATTTGGGAGGTATAAACGTATTTCATCACTAGGTTCACCTGGAGTGAATGCCATTAATAAATATAAATACCTTCTCCAAATTAAAATCAATATTACGAGATAAAAATAACAGTATAATTGCAGAACATTTACAACTTGACAGGAAATATACTAATACAAGTATGAGGTAGATATTATTATCGTTATTACTATTTAAGTTACACTTTTCCACATTTAATTATTTCATTGACTCTGAGATTAGTACTAGCAATCTCCACGTTTGATGAGAAAACTCTGTCACTGGAAGGATAGTTAGCACATCCAAGTTTGTAAAGTTCTTAAGTGCCAGAGATATTAATCCTAGATTTGTCAGCCTCCACAGTCAGTGGTCTTACTCGCCACCTCTGCATGCTAATTTACCCACCTAGTTATTGCTTTTCTTGGTTTTCATGACAAGTAGGTACTAACCTCAGTGATTTTGGTCTGGACTCTTGGTAGCCTTCTTTCTAAAGATATACACATAGCCAAGTGCGGTGGCTCACTCCTGTAATCCTAGCACTTTGAGAGGCTGAGGTGGGTGGATCACCTGGGGTCAGGAGTTCAAGACCAGTCTGCCCAACATGGCAAAATCCCATCTCTACTAAAAATACAAAATTTAGCTGTGCATAGTGGTGCATGCTTGTAACCCCAGCTACTTGGGAGGATGAGGCAGGAGAATGGCTTGAACCCAGGAGGCAGAAGTTGCAGTGAACTGCCATTGCGCCACTGCACTCCAGCCTGGGTGAAAGAGGGAGACTCTGTCTAAGGAAAAAAAAAAAAATATATATATATATATATATACACATATATATACACACACACACAAACACACACATACTTTATTCTTTCATATATATTTATACATACATATTTTCCCTTTATAAATGTATTTTTTCTTTTCCATCTACTGTGTTGTGTAGTAATCCTTGAATATAATAAAATATAATACATTTCTCTTGAATACTGAGTGATCTGTTGCCCACAGATGACCATGTGCATCTCTGTGGTTTAGGTGCAGCCACAAAGGAATCTGATATTTTTCGAGGGCAAGTAAAAAACCAGGCATGTTATTGTTGTTTACAAATACTCTTCATTTTGGTTAATGCAGTTATAAGGGAGAGTTGTATCACCCTTGTTTTATAAATAAAGACATTGAGTTTGACAAAATTAGAAGAATAGCCTAGGGCCAGAGCCAGTTATTAACAGAATTAGTATTCAGATGCTGGTTTAATCCAAGCATTTTTTTCTGCTATTTGGTTTAATCCAAGTATTTTTTCTACTATTCTATGTCATATATAGAAGGAATATGTATACAAGAGTCAAAACTATTTGCAGATTTTTAAAAAAGAACTTTCCTTGGTTTATCTAATATTATTAATGCCTTTGAGAGAAACAAACTTACCCCAAGTGCATGAAGAAAGCCATTAGTGACTTTCACAAACCCCAGCTCCTTCACTAGATCATCAGAGCCCAACAGTCCAAATTGCTTTTCATTACAAGTTTTGTCACAACATTGTGTTTATTGCACCAACAGAATCACCTCGTGGTATACTTTCCCTGATACGTTTTTTCTATTTGTAGTTACTTGAATGAAAAGAACAGCCACACAGGAGAATGTCAATTATTTTTTATTGGTCTTTTTCTCATATATCCTACTTTTAGACTAGAGGGAAAACAACTGGATCTGTAAACATCAAACTCACATTAGAGTTCTGCATTTTCTTCCAAATAGTGTTGATTTTCCTAAAATTCTGGTGATTCATATCCCTATTATGCACTGTTTACCAGCATCCCTCTCCTCATTCTAATTTATTATCTAACCATCACCCACTGATATTATTGATACACTACTCCAGGTGTTGGAAATATTTCTCCTCTTTGCTTTATTGGGCATCGAATGAAGTAACAAACCTAAAGACATTTCCAAATTCTCAGCTTGTTTCTTCATGTGAGAGAGGGACTTGCACAAGTCTGAACTACGGGGAAAGCTAATTTGTATTCCTTTTGTGCTGAGCAATTCTCTGCAGAGTCCTGAACAATCAATTGTATATCACAGCAGTGAGACTAGCAATACTCATCCCATATCTGACATTCGCTTGATTACCTCAAGAATGTCCTTGTATCACTTTCTATTGTTGCTGATAAAACATTAGACAGATTGTGTCCCTATTCTATTAGTTTCATCCTTTTTTCTTCTTATTTTGATTAGAAATAGGAGATAACTTAAATTTGTCATATAATTTACTCCTGCCTTGATTTTCCTCTTCAATATCAATAGCAAACAATATATTTCCTAATTTATCTATAAATTGTTTATAGATTTTTTATAGATAAATTAGATAGATTTTATAGATAAATTAGACTCTGTCTAAACTTGTGGTAATTGTTTAATGTGATATGGAAAAAAAGCATATTAGATATTAACATATGATTTATGCATTTACATGTAAATAATTTCAGTTAGGCATTTGCACTATTAATACTGTGGGTAATTCTTTCATGGGATCATTTATTCTTCCTTTAATTAGGAAATAAAAGGTTGTCAAATTGATAACAAAGTGCAATTATCTTTCTGTGGCCTCTCTTAACATCTGTTTACAGTTGTATGTTAACGTATCCTATTTAGATTGAAAAGCTTTTTACTTCTCTTGACAATTTCAATAAGAAGTTCAATATTATTCATGCAAACATATATCAATTCATGTTTATACTGAGAAAAATATTCAAGATTTTACCATTCAAGAACCATTCATTTTAATGAGATAGATATAGCTAATGTTGTAAACATTCAAATGAAGATGTTTTCCTAAAGTATTAAATTACAGAATATTAAACTATTTAATATAATTAGCATATAACCTTCTGAATATATGTTAAAATGAATGTTTTAAAAATTATACCATGACTATTAATTTCAAAATGCTACATTTCTGTTTATGTGGAAAGTTCAAATAATGAAAACACATGAGAATTGGGAAATGACATTCATTCATTCATTTAATAGAACTTAATGGACAGTGTCATAAGAATAAAATATTTTCCTGAGAAGACAATTTAACAGTGAAATGTGTAAACAAGTTAATATTTTTCAATTATTTTTGTAAATGATTGCATATATTTTCAAAGAAACACATGTATGAGCAAATAATACCACACAAGAGAGTCATGGAAATTTGGCTAGGGTTAATAGTTAAACTATGATAGAGAGAACGTGAACAATGACATTTCAAGCAGTGGGCCAAAATCAAAGTCATGTAAAGCACACGGTTGGCTTAGAAGTAGCAAAAACATCTATATTAACTTTCTTCGGTTGCCATAACAATGTGCAACAAACTGAATGGTTTAAAACCACAGAAATTCATTTTATTTTACAGTTCTGGAAGCTAGAAGTCTGATATCAAGGCAGGGCCATGGCCATGCCTCTTTGGAAGATTCTGGGGAAGAATCCTTCCTCACCCCTTCTAGCTTCTGGAGGTTGCTGGCAATCCTTGGCTTTCCTTGGCTTCCAGAGTTATCACTGTAATTGTTATGTTACATATGTAATTGTACATATGATACATACATATGATTAAAGGCCATATGTTAGCATTACTTATTTAATTATATATGTAACTAGATATACATGTATATAGTTATATACATTAAATATGGGCTTTAATTAATATATCAACATATTAATATATCATGTAACTATATACATGTATATAGTTACCATATATAGCTCCCACATCCACCATCCACTTACTTGGTAGTTCAATTTCAGCAGACATGTATAATTTCAGTATACATGTTTCAGTATTGCTACTGAATTTCAGTATACATGTTTCAATTTCAGTAAACATGTTCCAGAATTGTTAACCAATATCCCAAATATACATATAATTGTTACATGATATATTAATTAAAGCCCACATATTAAATATTATTTAAAGCTCATGTATTAGATATTAAATATGGGTTTTATTAAATATTAAAGCCCATATATTAAATATTAAATATGGGCTTTAATTAACAATCTTATAACTATCTATATAGTTACATAAATATTCACATGTGTATATGATGTCCTCAGGCTTCCTCTAATATATTTTTATTGTTCCAGGGTCCCATCCAAAATATTAAATAATATTTGATGGTTATTTTTCCTTGAGCTGCTGTTAACTCTAATACTTTCTCAGACTTTCATTATTTTTTATTATGTTGGCCATCTTGAAGAATGCTGGCAAGGTGTTTTGTAGAATACCGTCAGTTAGGAATTTTCTGATGTGTTTCTTATGATTAGACTGCAGTTACAGGTTTTGGGGAGGAAGACCTCAGAGATAAATTGCCATTTTCATTGCATCACATCAAAGGTCCATCCTATCAAAACGATGTTCACTGTTATCATCGACTTTGATCACCCTTCTGTGTAGTGTTTGAAAAGTTTCAACACTGTAAAGTTACTAATATTTTTCCCCCCTATAAAAACTGTGGGAGAAAGTCCTGTACACAAGCTACATTTAAGGAGATAGAGTTATGCTGTCCCTCCTTTAAAGCAGAATATCTAGGTGAAATTTATATGTAATTCTTCCATAAGGGACATTTATCTCTTCTTCCCTACTTATTTATCTAACCATTATTTGTATCAATATGGACTCAATTGTGGGTATTTTTGAGAATATCCATGCCTTCTGGCAGCACAGCGTGGTGCAGGTTCATCATGTATTTCCTTCCTTAGTCCTAAAATCAACCATTTTGTAAGGAGCCTTCACTCCTATTACTTAAGAATAGTATTAGAAACCAATTCTTGTAGCTAAGTAAGGCCATCACTATGAAATGCCACTGCCTTCAGGCCCTCTCAGATGACATAGCAACAAAATATATGTGTGTGTACTGACCTGTGTATACACACCTACCAATAAATATTGTTTATGTAAATATTAGAATCTATATTAAGCTAAATATGAATTTATATCCATAACCAAATATATTATTGTAGCCACCTCCCCTTGTTTTTCTGTAATCTCCCAATCTAACAGTGAGAGACCTAGCTCCCACTCTTCACTACCCACTTACTCGGTAGTTCAATTTCAGTATACATGTATAATGGTTTCAGAATTGTTAACCAATATCCAATTGAAAAGCCATTATATTAACTAGAGTACAGACTTCGATCATATTTGAAGGTACTTAGGTTAATACCTTTTCTCCTTGCCCCCTGAGTGAAGTCATTTAACATATTTGTGTAGACTTTAATACTTTAATAAAAATTATCTTAAAACGATTATTAAATTCATATACAAAGGTTTTACATTTTTACAGAAAAAAGAAATCCTGGCCACACTTAATAATCATCAATAAGTTAAAGGGACTGCCATAATAAAATGATCATTTTTTTGAATGCAAAAGATACTTTTTAACTGTTTCTATAAGATGCTTATTTAGTATTATTTTGAAATCATCTTTGGCAGGGTAAGAAATAGTGTTGTAAATACTTTACTAAATAGGAGTTATCCACATTAATTTTCAAAAAATTTAGGAAAGCAACAGGGATTTAGTATTTATGTTAAAAATTTTTTACAATTGTATTTCTAAAGTTTTTGTACAATCGAAAATGAAATGCCAACTATCTTTAGAAAAGCAAACCAATGTGTGATGTCTCCAGGCAAATTTTATATATCCCATTTGTTCAGATTACCAGTCAACATTTTGTACAAACAAAACCATCTCAGGGTCTTCTGAGATGACACGAGCAAGTTTAATTAAGAAATAATTCTATGTGTACAAAGATCTCTCCTCCTAAACTGTTAGCACAGTCCTAACGTTGAGAGGAGCAACAATTAAATATTGTGCCATTTTATATCTTTATCCTGTCTTTTAAGAGTACTTTGAAACCAAGTACAATAACAATCTAGGCACCTGAACACACTGTGAAATTTGTTGCTTTTTGTAGCATAACATTCTTCCTCATCAGTGGCCATCTTTGTTGACATATTACACATTTGAAATCCTCCTCATTCCCTGAAAAACAACATCTGGGGTATGATACTGGGAAATCAAACCAGAATGCAGCAAGAAACATGAAATCATTTCTTTTTATCTGAGAAGATATGTGTCCTAGACCTAGAGTTTTTATAAAATTCCTTGTGACCTTGAGCCCTCCCCTTAATCTCTTTTCTCTCTATTTTTTATTTAAAAGTTTATTTGCTTATATGTACTCAATGAATCCTCTAATTTTAATATATGATTTTCTATAAAAATCACATATACCATTCTCTTTCCCTCTAGCCACATCTATAAATTTTTTATAACATATAGCATGGCTTCCCAGAAGCAATGCAGAAAGCAACTGAAAAAAATAATAATAATCTGCTTCATTTTGAAATTATTTTTCCTGAAATTTTATCAGAACATACAAAGGGACTAATTGTAATTCTGAATATGGATCTAATCATTAATTAAAATCCTATCCATAGCTGAGGCAACCCCAATAACCAAAATATATCTTACTGGGATGACTCTTCTTTCACCAGTACACATACTACTCCATAAAGGTGTTTGGAAATAACAGGCAAAAGTTTCAGAACAATTTAGTGAGAAGCATCTCAATAAATCATTGAAGATTCTGCTCCCCGACACACAGGATTTGCTTTCAAGTCAGCTTTTTACAAACTGTAGTTTGAAAATACTGAGTATTTTCACTCTTCAACACTTAATTACATAGAAAATATTTATAACCCCTTGCTTAGCATCGAGTCTCTTAATTATCTGGTTCATGTCTATATCTTGAGGCTCCTGGCCCCTTCTTCCTTATAGTCATCCATGCTACAGCCCTTGCCAAATACTCTTGCTGTCCGAATGGGATATTCCATCTAATGCGTCTAATATGCCTTCATGAATGCTATTCTTTCTGAATATAATTTCCATTTCATTCTATTTTCTGTTTTCTATTTATTCTGAATATTTAACAGACTTAAGCATTTTGTAAATCTCCCACCTGCTTTGAAGTTTGACATAGTTTTTCATTTCCTGATTCCAAAGTCAAATTTCATGCATGGGTGTATACACTGCATTCTGTATTGTTGAGTTACTAGGTTTCTGCCTTTTGGATTGTACTTTCTTTAAGACCAAGGACAATGTCATATTTTATTTGATAATAGCAACGTCTACCTAAATGGGGTGATCACTCAGTAAATGCCTTCTTACTGAGTCAGTGAAAAGTCACTGATAATTTTCTTAAAATATATTTTTAAAAAATTCATAATAGGCCTACTGGGTTTTATGAACATTCTCATTTGTAATATATCTAATCTTTAAAAGTTAAACAGACCCCTACATGAAAAGTAAAAGAAATTAACTTCTGATTGAGCTGAATTTGATTGATCTTGGTTATGACCATTATGAGTAGATTGACCTTAAATAAATTGCTTACATTTTATGGGACTTAGTTTTTTTTTAATTTTAAATAATTGAATGAAAATAGCTATATATCCCATATTATTAAGAGGTTTGAGTAAAATAAAAAATGACAACAACAGTTCCTACTATATACAAGACATATCGTGAATACTACTTATATTCTTCATACGGTTAATTTGAAGTTTAATTATATTCTAAAAGAGTTAAGCATGAGATCTGTACATAAGTCCTAAAATCATGAAAAATTATCAGCCAAACAAATCCTTAGATATCAATTTCGTTTTTATCTTAAAATTTGATACATCAAAATTTTTGCAAGTTACAGAAATATCACTTTTAAAAAACTTTAACCTTAAATTAGTATAAAACTCTTTAAGTAAATGACCAGAGAAAATCATCAGGCACGTTGGGCATATTTGACTATGAAGAATATAATAAAGATAATCAGTACTTGTATCCAGGGTAAATTACTGCCATTCAAATTTCTACTAGGTTCTAATTTATATTTATCAAAATTATATGCAAGGTATGAGTCCAAATGGGACCTAATTGTATTAAAAGTGAAAAACTAACAAAAAGATTATTTTCATCTCAGTGAATATCGATATAGTGTGACAGATATCTGCAGTTAGGAGTGATAAAATTATATGATATTATTATGTCATAAAATAACCAATTAAAAGTGGTTGATTATTTTGTTAACAGAAATATTAGATTAAAATATCAGATTGCAAACCTAAATTTATTTTTCTTCCAATGTAGGCTTTTACAGTTACAGTCCTAGTAGTACATGGTTGAACAGTTAGTGTCACAATAATTCATGCAGTTGAATATTAAGAGAAAAATAAGTGACAAATATTCTGAAATTGAACTTTGTGTTATTGACTTTAAAAAATTCTAAACTAATACTTTGGACATGTAAAAGTAATTTAATGGTATTAGTAAATTACTAGATATTCTGAAAACCCAATGTCTCTTACAGAGACCATAACATCTACAGCATACAGATACAATCTAACCAAAGCTATAAAGTTACAGTAAATCAAGTTGGAAAGTGTTCATACAAGAAAATTAGTCACTCCCTCATTGACTTCTAACACTCTCATAGCTTTAAATACCATCTGTACTAGGAGAATTAATAAATGAACATCTTCAGCCCAAACTTTCTTTTGAATTTTATACTCACATATTAACTGTTTAGTTAATATCGTCACCCAGATGCTTTGTCACATTAAAGCAGAACTCACTTTTAAACCTTCTTATCTTACATTCTTCTCATGTAAGTGGCAATATTGTCCCTCTAGCAGTTTGGGCCCACTCTTTGGATTCATCTTTGACTCTTCCCTCTGTATGTTCATAGGCAATCCATTAGGAAAGGCTGACAGCTCTGCCTTTAGGTATACCTGCTATCCAATCACTTCCCAATCCGGTGACACTATCACTATCGTCAACGCCATGTTATCTTTCCTCTGAATTATTGCATTAATTTTCTAATTGGTTTGACTTCTTCTGCCTGTATTACTCCAGTCCACTCTCAACATAATAGCCTGGATTATCCTGTTAAATATAAATTATAACTTCTCTGTTCAATACTGCCTAATCCCACCAGTAACACGTTTTTAGTCAGTACTAGGTTTATCTAGCTTGTTGCAGAAAGAGAAAGTTCACATCAGAGGAAAGAGGGAATCTCAATAAGACAGGACTTAAAGGGAAGACCTTATTATAAGATTCTAAAGAAGAATTGGGAAAGCAAAAGTCTGTTTTGGAGAGATATTGTTAGTAAGCAGGACCAGTTAGCAATTGGGCTGCTTGGTATAGTTGTCCAGAAGGCAAGAAGAATGTGAGGCTTTAAAGGAGCAGCAGTCACAAATAAGGAAAGCCATTAGTTATGTTGTAGCTGTGATGTAGCCTTGGCTGTGTCCTTTTAGAAATTTTGTTGATGTGATAAATAAACACAGACTGATTACCAGTGGGACTCATTTTCATCTTTTCAGAGCTCATGGATGTACCATCTACTCATTTCAGGAAAGAAAGAAAACAGTATTACCACAGCGAACGACAAGACCTCATTAAATTTTATCACACCTCTCCGACCTTATTTATTCCTAGTACTTTACTCACTCTTTTCTGTACACACTACTCTCTCTGTGTTTTGTTTCACTTTTTGCTCTTCAACAACCAGGTACATTTCATCCAGGGACTTCGCACTTAATCTTCTTCTGCCTAGAATGATTCTGTTTAAGATACATGAATAGGTTCACTTATTCTCCATCTTCAGATCCTCTCAAAGGTCACATTCCTGGAGGTGCTTTCATTTTTACCTTGTTTTAACATTGCAAATCTCAACCTGAATATATTCTGTCTCACTTTTTGCCATATTTTTTTCTTTAGAACACTATACAATCTGGATTGCTATATATATCATGTATTTCCTGTTTACTTCCTGCTGACTTGCGCTGTGTGCTAAGTTTTGTGAAGGCAAGGATTTTTGTCTGTCTTGCTTGTTGATAAACTTAATGCTTAGAACAGTACTGAGCACAAAGTAGCTGTTTAGTAAAGAAGTGTTGAAAGAAAACAATGACTAGGAAATTCTTTTCTTTGAGACTTAATCAGAATTGTAAATTTCCGTAGGCTAAGTTCATTAATTTCCTGCATTACTGCCTATGTCTGTGATCATTCAAACAATGGTGGGCCTTTATCAGGATTATATTAATTCTGAAATTAGAAAGTCACAAAGTCCAAAGTAAATACAAATTTTAATAAGTTGTTATAAATCACTCTATAATTAAGTTTTTTATAGTTTTATAGAATTATTTTGGAGACATTTCTGAAAATTTAGAATGAAAAATAGTGCAGCATCTGTGGAGGTATGATAAGGCAAATTTACTCCATAAAAATCCTGACTTAAGAAGACATTAGAAATAAATCTAGATTGCTATCTTTAGGTTTGGAAATGTTAACCTAAGAAATTATCAATTTAATAATAATATTTACTATGACAATAAATCCAGCATCTTAAATCTCCATATTTTTATATCATAAAATAAAACAGTTGTCTTGCCATTTTCAGCATTTCTAGAATAGAGCTTCTAAACTTTTTGCATTTCTTCAGTAATAAGGGTGACTTTGTATTGATAGTGGATGCCTAGAAATATGCTTCAGATTACACTGCTAAGATGAGTCAGGGGTCCCTCAGTAGTTTCAGGATGGGGAAACTGAGGAAAGTAGAAAGACAAAGCATATATGATTAGTGGGTTGGAGGTTTGAGCAAGATGATATGAGCCTAACATTTGGGGGAGGAAATGAGGGTTTGGTCAATTATTTCATCAATCCAGCCTACACCAGAAACAGCCAAGAAAAACATAGGAAACTGAAGCTCACTTAACTTGGCTGGTTGGTAAACGTGTTGATGTGCCAGCAGAGCATTGCATCCTGATTCCATGAGGAGAGTCTTGCTCTATCATCCAGGCTGGAGTACAGTGACATGCTCTAGGCTGATGGCAGTCTCCGACTCCCAGGTTCAAGCAATTCTCCTGCCTCAGCCTCCTGAGTAGCTGGGATTATAGCCGGCTGCCATCATGCCCAGCTAATTTCTGTAATTTTAGTAGAGATGGGGTTTCACCATATTGGCCAGGCTGGTCTCAAACTCCTGACCTTATGATCCACTCACCTCAGTTTCCCAAAATACTGGGATTACAAGCATGAGCCACTGGACCTGGCCATTAAATTTCTAAATACTTAAACATTTTAAAAATGTTATCACAAGACTTAAATGATTGCTCATGAACTTTTGCACACTGATTTAATTCCTTCAGACTTACTGTGTCTGTGTTTTTAAAACTGACTGTGTGCATTTTTACAATTGAATAACCTCATTTTTTAAATCTTTGACAAATTTGAACATGCCAGAATTTATAGTCTAAGAATGTATACAGGTAATTCACTAATAAGCCTCATTCACATTATATCAAACAAAGGAAGGGGGCAAAAAGAGACTAATAAAAGATGCCCTGGCTTCCAAGCTTGCATTACAGCAACCCTGGGAACATGAGAAGCTGAAATAAAGCCTTTAATATGTCAAATAAAATACCATCTCAGAAAGATCAATGTGAGCAAAATACTCATTAGCCAGAACAAAATCCTAGTGTAAACAGCTTTAAATAAAACAGAAAAGGGCATCAAAAAACAAAGAAAGAAAAGTTCAATCACTGTCTTATATGGATCACTATGATTCAAATTTCTTCCTGATCAAAATGAGTAAATTTGTCTTTTAATTTTTTCCTCTCTTTTGAAAAATGTATTCACATAAGCAGTTAAGATATGCTTCATCTTCCAAATCCTCTTCATTTCCCAAGGTCAGCAGTTCTTTGATTATAACTTCTTTTTTTCTGACAACTTTATGGAGATACCATTTACGTATTAGAAAACACACTCTTTTAAAGTGTACAATTTACAGAGCTGTGCAACCATCAGCACTATCCAATTTTAGACATTTTCTTTACTCCAAAAAGAAACTTTGTACATAAAAGCAGTCTCTCTCCATTTTTTTCCTCTCCCAACTGCTGGCAACAATTAATCTATTTTGTCTTGTGAATTTGCCTATTCTAGATTTACCATATAATTGCACAATATGTGTTTTACATGGCAGGTTTCTTTAACTTATAACATTTTCAAGGTTCCACCTTGAAATGAATCATGGAATGAGTTGGAATGTATCAGTTCTTAATTTCTTTTTATTGTCAAGTATTATTTTGTCATATGAATATATCATATTTTGTTTAACCATTCATAAGTTACAAACATTTGGCTTATTCTACTTTTCAGTAACTCTAAGTAAATATGCTGATTTGAATATTTGTGTACAAACTTTTTGCCTGGGCATATGTTTTCAATTCTCTTGGTTATATTCTTAGAGGTAGACTTGCTGGGTAATATAATAACACTATATTTGGATTTTTGAGTAACTGACACTGTATTTTCCAAAGTGCTTGTGCACTTAACATTCCCATCAGCCATACATGAGGGTTAAAATGTGTTAAAAAATCTGGAGACAACAGATGCTGGAGAGGATGTGGAGAAATAGGAACACTTTTACACTGTTGGTGGGAGTGTAAATTAGTTCAACTGTTGTGGAAGACAGTGTGGCAATTCCTCAAGGACCTAGTAATAGAAATTCCATTTGACACATTAATCCCATTACTGGGTACATACCCAAAGGATTATAAATCATTCTACTATAAGGACACATGCACACGAATGTCCATTGCAGCACAGTTTACAATAGCAAAGACCTGGAACCAACCCAAATGCCCATCGATGATAGACTGGACAGGGAAAATGTGGCACATATGCACCATGGAATATTATGCAGCCATCAAAAATGATGAGGGACATGGATGAACGTGGAAACCATCATTCTCAGCAAACTGACACAAGAACAGAAAATCAAACACCGCATGTTCTCACTCATAGGCGGGTGTTGAACAATGAGAACACATGGACACAGGGAGGCGAGCATCACACACTGGGGTCTGTTGGGGGAAAATAGGGGAGGGACAGCAGGGGGGTGGGGAGTTGGGGGAGAGATAGCATGGGGAGAAATGCCAGATATAGGTGATGGGGGAGGAAGGCAGCAAATCACACTGCCATGTGTGTACCTATGCAACAATCTTGAATGTTCTTCACATGTGCCCCAAAACCTAAAATGCAATTAAAAAAATAATTAATAAATAAAAAAGAAAAATAAATGTTTCCACACCAGCAAGAGCACTTGTTGCCTAGCTTTTTTCTTTAAATTCATGGGTGTGAAGGGGTACCTCATTGAAGTTTTGATTTACATTTCACTAATGATCAAATATACTGAGCATCTTTTCATGTGCTTGAAGATTGTTTGTGTATCTGCTTTGGAGGAAAGTCTATTTAAACCTTGTGCCCATATTTGAATTGGTTTGTCTTTTTATTGTTGTGTTGTCATTGTTCTTTAAATATTTCAAGGCTGGGTGTGGTGGCTCATGCCTCCAGGAAAATATTGTCACCACCAGGACAATGTTGAAGAGAAATGATAAAAGCAGACATCGTTGTATGATTCCTTACTTTCACAGTAATGCATTCAATCTTTCATATTAAGTAAGACGTTATCATTGCATAGATTACTCTTATCAAATTGAAGAAGATCCCTTACATTCCTAGTTTATTAAGTGTTTCTATCATAACAAGAGGGTTGAATTTTGCCAAACGGTTGTTTCTGACTCTATTGAGATGACCATGTTGTATTTGCCATTTATTCTTTTCATATGGTGTATTACCTTGATTAAGCTTTTATACATTAAAGCCTGTTACATTACTGGGATAAATCCTTCTTGCGCATGTTATATAATCATTTTTATAATCCTTTTGTATTATGCAATCCAGTCCACTAGTATTTGGTTGTGAATGTGTATGTCTATATTTATATTGGCTACTTGTTTTTAGTTATTGTTTGTATTTCTTGAGATGTTTTTGTCCAGCGTAAGGATCCAGGTGAAATTGGCATCATGGAATGAGTTGGAAAGTATTCCTTTCTTTTGTGTTTCTGTTTTTGTGAAGCAGTTTGTTAAAGATTTATGTTAGTCTTTAAACATTTGGTAGAAGTTACCAGTGAAGCCCTCTGTGCCTGAAATTTTATTTGTGAGTTTTTTTTTTAATTAACTAATTTAAAAAAAATTTTTTTTGAGATGGAGGCTTCCTCTGTCGCCCAGGCTGGAGTGCAGTGGTGCGATCTCGGCTCGCTGCAACCTCTACCTCCCTGGTTCAAGTGATTCTCCTGCCTTAGCCTCTCAAGCAGCTGGGACTACAGGTGTACGCCACCACGCCTAGCTATTTTTTTTTGTATTTTTAGTAGAGACGGGGTTTCACCATGTTAGCCAGGATGGTTTCCATCGCCTGACCTAGTGATTCACCCGTGTCAGCCTTCCAAAGTGTTGCGATTACAGGCGTGAGCCACCATCCCCAGCCGAGAAGTTTTTCTTTTTCTAATCAATGCACTCTCTTTACTTGTAGTTGCATTCAGATTCTTTATCTCTCCTTGAGTCAGTTTTAGAGCGTGTCTTTCTAGGAATTTGTTTAGTTTGTCAAGGTTTAGTATGCTGGTATACAATTGTTTATAGCCTTCTGTTATTTATAATCCTTTTAATTTTAATAAAGTCAACAGTGATATCCTCTCATTCTTGGTTTTAGTAATTTGAGTCTTCTTTCTTTTCTTGGTTAGTTCAGCTAGAAGTTGGCTAATTTTTTCTGTTCAAAAAACAAACTTTGACTTTTGTCAATTGTCTTTATTATTTTTCTTTTCTCCACTTCATTTTTTAACTTACTTTCTGCATTCTGCTTGCTTTGAGTTCAGTTTACTGCTCCTTTTCTAGTTTCTAAGGTTGGTTGTTACAGCTGTAAATTCCTTTATAACCCCTTCCTTAACTGCAGCCTATAGGTATATAATATCATGTTGTAGTTTTCCCTCACATAAAAGTATTTTTTGATATCCTTTGTGTTTATTAAAAATCTATTGATTAAGAGTGTCATATCATTTTCATATATTTCAAGTTTCTGAACTTCTATCATTGATTTTAATTCTATTATGGTCAGAAAATAAACTTTATATGATTTAAGCACTTTCCATTTAACATGGCTCTTTAAATATCTAACAATCTGCTCTATCTCTGAGACTGCTTCATGTGTATTTGGGAATAATTTGTATTCTATTGCTTCTAGGTTAATTGTGCTGTAGATTTCTGTTAAATCTAGTTGCTTAGTAATGTTGCTCATATTTTCTATTTCCTTCTTACATTTCTGCCTAGTTTTTCCATCCATTATTGAAAGTGAGGTGCTATGGTTTGAACTGGTCCCCATCAAAACTCATTTTGAAACTTGATTTCCAATATGATGGTGTGGGGAGGTGTTTGGTCATGAGGGGCAGATCTCACATAAATAGCTTGTTGCTGTTCTCACAACAGTAAGTGAGTTCTTGCTCTGGTGAGACTGAATCAGTTCTTAGAGGAAAGGGTTCATTCCTGTGAGAGTGGGTTATTATAAAGTAAGGATGCTCCTCAGGTTTGCCCTTCACATGTGTCTGTTTCCTTTTTGACCTTCTCCACCGTGTTATGATGCAGCATGAAAGCCCTTGCTGAAGCTAGGGCCATGACCTTGAACTTCCCAGCCTGTAGAACTCTAAGCTAAATATTCAAAGTATTTAGAATACTCTGTAGGTTTCTAAACCTCTTTTCTTGGTAAATTACCCAGCCACAGGTATTTTATTATAACAACACAAAATGGACTAAGACATGAGGTATCTAAGTATCTAACTGTTATTGCTAAATCATGTCTTTCTCTCTTCAATAAAGATTAAAGCTGAAATGACATGATACTTCATAATGAATCAGAAAAATAAGCAATCATAGATATTGAGATATTACTATACTTCTTTTGTAGGACCAGGGAACTCTTTTCAGAAATTTTCTGCATGCATAAACCTCATTTATAAAAATTGCATATCTATTTTCAATAAAGCTATTGTAAAAACATACTATCTAACTAAGAAAAGAAACAAAAACCTCAAAACATGTAACCATTTTCTATTCAATTAAAAATACGTTTGTAATATTTACTAGACCTTAATAATCACTTAACAGTCATATTTCTTTCCCAAAACAGCAATTTTTTTGATTCTCACAGAAGTTATTGTACACTTTCAACTCAATTTTGAAATCCTTACATTTATAACATTGTCATTCATTCTCATATCCTTTTAAAGAAGTTATATTATATTTGCCTGTCATAACTTTTCTTCTATCACTCTACATTGCCTCAAAATAATGAATATACATTAAATGATACATATTACTTGCAACTTCTTTTTTAAAAATACTACAGTGTGATTTTGTAAGTCTAGAGATTTGATCTAATTTAGAAGAATTGGTTCTCTTTTACAACCTCCTTAAAATTGTCAACTTCAGGTCCCACTAATGTATGCTAATTCTACATTTTTTGATTCTTCATATCATTCACTGTAATCGAGAATATGGTAACAGAGTTGGGGGTGAGAAGTGGAAATACTAGAGTAATAAGTAATAAGAATATGGAAAATCTTGTTCCTTGGCCTGTTTCATCTGGACAATTTAGTGGAAATATTTTCAATGAAAAATTGCAGAAAAAAGATGAATAGCTTCACTATTCTACAAAGAAAATGAGTCAAATAAAAAAAAATCTTGCAAAACATTGAGGTCATCAGCTTTTTTTTAACACTTAATGGCTTCAACAAGGCATAAAAGTATGGGAATCACACTTAAATTTAAAATAACTAAAAAAATATATATGTTTCCACATTATTTTTTAGAGTAAAATTTGCTTAGTTCACAATCAAAAGAACAAATCTATTTTGTGATATCTGTTGCATCTATAAAAATAGCTGTATCACTGTTTGGTTGATGGTTTTGATAGACAGGATTTTGTGTTGAAAAAAATCATTATCATACTTGAGAAGCTTGTTCTGAAGGCTGTTTAGCAGAGCTCTCCAAATAGGAACAGCATTATTTTTTAAAGAATTACATTAAACATTTAATGTATCTCAAGTGGCTTACTTATTATCCAGAAAAAAATATCTTATACAGAACACTTTAATAATGTTCAGTGATATTTTATTTACTTACCTTTGACACATTAATCCCACTTCTAGCAATGTGTTTTAAAGACATACCTCTAAAATTACAAAAATGCAGATGGACATGATTATTCTTTGGTGTACTGTTTTGAATTGCAAAAATATGGGAAACATTCTAAATGCTCATTCATAGGAAAATGGTTGTGCAAACTATGCAACTTTCACACAATGGAGTATTATGCATCTGTAAAACAGAAAGAGGAAAATTTCTGTGAACTGATATCCAGTGATTTCTAGGATACGCTGTTAAGTGAAAAACAGCAGATCACACACACGCAAAATCTATAATCTACTGCTCTCCATGTAAGAAAAAAAAAGAATGTGAAGAAAACATGTCCATAAACAAGTGGTTTCCGTAGCTTGGATATTGTGATAATTCTGCATATATACATATAATTCCTATTCTAAAGACTGAGAGGAAGTGATAATTTCTCATAACAAAAGTGATGTTTAAGGGCCATTTCTTGTTTATAAATACTATTCTTCAAAAAAGAAATGTGAACATCTTGCAGATGTAATTGATTACAAGCCTGGGGGGGAAAAATGCAAGATGAACATGAAATATGTTGCAGTGCCACAAAAAAAAGAAAGTACAAGAAAAGACGAAAGGAAGGCAAATGAAGGAAGGAGGGACGGTGGAAGGAAGTCACTGAAAGACAACAGGAGCTAACCTCAAACCCTTAATGACCAAAGGTGGAAGAGTTTGACTCTCTAAAATAATTAGATACTGATGGTTTTGGATTATAATCCATAGAATAAAAATCCATGAGCCCATATGCATATACACAATTAATTAAATAAATGCACAGGAGAAGGGCAGCTCTTAAATGCAGTAGAATTCTAGTTACCAAATGTAGAAGAAAACAGAAAAATAGAAAATCACTGTTAGGCAAATACCTCAGTAAATAATATTGTAGACAAGGTCAAGTTACGGATACGAATGTCACAGGATTTTTAGGGTGTCGCATCACCAGCCGGAAACTTCTGTGGCTGGAGGTGTCTTCTGCCTGAGTACCGCATGTACTCGCTGGGCTTGCTCCATTCACTCGGCCCAGCAGGCTACACTCAGCTCATGCTATCCGCCTGGATCCCACACATGCCAAGGGTGAGCCAGGTGCAGAAAATGAGGGGTGTGTGAGAGGGTGAATGTGGGGTCCGGGCACTGCACACAGCCAGGCAGCTGGCTGCTGCAGCAGGGTATGCTGCTGTAGGCATTGGCACAGGTACCAGCTCCACACGAGGCCACTGCTGGACCAGATATACTGCATGCCACTTCTGCTGTGGGCATCTGCATCTGGACCAGGAGAATGTGGTCACACCCAGAAAGCTTGGAGACACCAGGAACCACAGAACCCCAAAGAGGGTGTCACAGGCCTGGCTTGGGCAGCCCCTAGTTCTGGGCTCCCTGAAGAGCTGCCTCTCTTCTCTCCTTCCTCTAACCCACAACGTGGTGAGTTGGGGTGGGAGAGCATGTCTTAGCACTCTTTGTGTTACAGCTCTTTCAGTCCCACCATTTGGCAGGTCCCGAGTTATTGTCTTGTGGCTAGGAAGAATGAGGTACTTGGACAACTGGAGGGTAAGCAAGGCAAAGAGGAGCTCCACTGAGCTGCAGAACAGTTCTTAGGAGACCCTAAATGGGTAGCTTCTTTCCTCAGGGAGGTGATCCCAGCAAGTGTCCGGCGCCAGCTCTTAGTAGAGAGGAGACTGGCATTGGGTAGCTCTTTTCCACAGGTAGGTCATTCCTACATCTGTATGAGTCTAGCTAAGTCCGGGTTTTTTATGGGCTCAGAAGGGAGGTAGTGCATGTGGATTGGTCCATGGGTGACCATGGGAGGAGCCCAGTAAAAGCACCATAAATTCTCACTCTGGGCTCTGGACTCTACCCAGAACTGATAGCCCAGTCCCCAGCTTCAGGCCATTCCTGGCTTGAAGGTGGGGTTTAAATGGGGACCTGCCCCTTTCCAACCAGGAACCTGTCTGCCTCCCACCATCAACATGTCATCCACAGTGTCCAGGCTGTTCATGCCAGGGACACCTGCAGGCCCAGCAGACCTGCTCCTCAGATACCCCCAGCCTCCCTCCCTGAGCTCCTTAGTGCCCAAAGTTTTGGAGGAGTCTGAGGTAGCAGGGCAAACTGCTGGCGTGTCAGTGCTTTCCCAGTACACACACCCAGTCAGATCATGACAGCACCCTGGCTTGACCAACATTTCTCTGAAATCGGAGCAGGCGCTGGGGGATGGAGAGGAGAAGGAGCAGGCACTTCTGAGCTTGTGGGGCGGGGGACTTCCCCGGCTCCCAAGAGCACAGATTTGCCTGGGTCCCGAGCCATGGCTGGACGGCTGCAGCTGCGCCTGGGAGTGTAGGGCTCCCAACTCTGCCAACTCAGTAGTGGGAAGGGCTCTCTCCTATTCCTGGCTCCCAGTGGCTCCATGCAGTGGACAGACCCAGCCTTGCCTCCCCCCACTACAGCTGGCGTATCCACTACAGCTGCTCCACATGGGCTGCTGCTGCCATCACTAACATCAGCAAGCAAAACTTTAAAGAAAAACAGCAATTTCGTAATTGAAAAATAAATATCTCCCTCAAGATATTTGTGAAATCAGTAGAGAAAGCTGGTAACTTTAGAAACCTAACAAAACCACCTCAACAGATTGATCAAGGTCAATAGCACCAGTAACAACATGTACTGGCATCTTAAACCTCCAGATATGGTGCACAGAGGTGGTACAACATACTTTTCATGACATTCCTGTAAAAAATGCAGAACATCCAATGAATCATGAAAAAGTGTCAGATAACCCAAATCAAGGAATGTCCATTACTGAACAAAAGCTTTGAAGTATAAAAGACAAGAAAAGACGGGAAATGTAGACTGCAGGAGGTAGTCTATAAGGAATGTGGGATCCTGAGAGAATCCTGTAACAGAAAAAAGACAGCGAAAAAAATGGTGAAATTTAAACAATGCCTATGTTGGGAAATTAGCATTATTTTAATTCTTGGGTTCTGATCATTGCACTACAGTTACTTTAGATGTGAATGCTAGGAGTAGATCGGTAAAGGATATATGAAAATTCTGCAAAATTACCCCAGTCTTCTGTAAGTCTAAAGTTAATTCAAAATGTAAACCTAAAAACATAAAGTCATTAAGCTAAATGACACTGCTAAGCCATTGGTAAAATAATGGAAATCTGTGGCGGCTGGAAAGGAGGCAAAACAAATCTAGGGAGAAAGCTGCCGTTTGCCATAGGTACTTGTTGCTGTCTCCAGGTGGCCTAAAGACATGTCTTTACTGAGGTTTTACTTAAAAGGCACAAAAATAGCCAGGTAAACCTCCAAAACAGGGGACATATCAGACACTATATAATTAATAAAGATCTACTCCTGAAATGGGAATACTAGATAATTTTCGACAGTGCGTAGGAACATGGTGATATTTCTGTCTCTTCTTTTTGGTGGGTGGATGGAAAAACAAAATAAAAAAAAAGGAAGAGTAAAAACAAACAACATAGAAAAAAGGCAAGAAAAGATTTCTTACCTCATGGCCACTCTCATACTAACAGAGAAACAACAAGGCAGAAATTTAGAGTTGTCTCTGACACTATCCGAAGCTTAGGTACAACCAAATACTTAAGAAAAATAAGTGTGGAAGATTATTACAGATAAATGTATAGAGCACACCAAACAAAACAAAATGAAGCAAAACTCGCAGATGAACTTGGAAGTGAACATTCTTCAATGAAAGCCAACAGATACCCATGTAGAATATATCTTAAAATGTATACAGGTATTTAATATGTTAAAGACTGGAAAGATAGTATGAAAAGTATTATGAAGGAGGAAACAGTTATCAAAAATGACAAAAGAATTTTAAAAAATAACCAAATAGAACTATATTAACTTGTAGTCAAAAGAAAAATAATTACTTGAAATTGGAAACCCAAGAGACTAGAGAAACAGGAAGAGAAAATTAGTGAGCTGGTAGAAATTACACAGAAAGAAGGTGATGTAATTTATGCATGTTAAAAAAATGAATTTTTTTTTTCTTTTCTTTTCTTTTTATTTTTTTTTAAAGATGGGGTTTCACCATGATGACCAGGCTGGTCTTGAACTCCTGACCTCAGGTGATCCACCCACCTCGGCCTCCCAAAGTGCTAGGATTACAAGCGTGAGCCACTGCGCCCAGCCAAAAAATGAATGTTTAAGTGAAAGCCACCAAACATTTTTCACAATATATGAAAAATCATTCTTTAGAATTTCCAGTGTAGCTGTGGTATGCAGTTATATTAGAGGGCAAAAATAGCAAATGGAGTCTTATTTCTTGTGGTCTACCACAATTGTGCAAACGGGAGGTAATAAAGGCATACATTAGTGTAGCGAACATGGAGATGGGATGAATAAAAAGAATGCAAAGCTATTTTGAAAAAGACACATTAGTACATGATGGTTTTTTGATAAGGGTTTCAGCATTTCCTTCAGATTAATTATCTGTATTAATGAAAGCAGAAAAAATTAGTGGACTTTTTTGAAACTAAAAATAATCTAAATCATATTGGAGTATATTTTAACAACCAGATTTTTAAGAATATAATTTGCCTAATTTCATATGATTGTCTTGTTAAAATGCAGATACTATGCCATTTAATTTGGTCTCTGTGGCATTTCCAGGATGCATACATAATTTTGTTTATTTTTGGAGAAATTGGAAAATCACACATTTCAACAAGGGAAGTTTAAACAATTCAACCATTAAGGCACAAATACTCAAATAAACAGCACTAACACGTTTGAGCCGAACAATGTACTCTGGGTGGTGTTGCTTGGAATACGGTTTGGAAACAAGCTTTATTTCTCTGTTTGGGAGATAAGGCAAAGCCCTTTTTCTAATCAAAAGTAAAAACAAAAAAAAGTTTTCCAAAATCTATCATGTATGTATTCAGTATAGCTTAAACATTGGTTAATTTCTTTATTGTGGGTTGAAATATAGTAGTTGGGAGGCACCTTTGACAAAGTCTGGTTTATAGACTGTTTTGTTATGATATATGTTGGTTTTCATCCAAGGTTCCTAGTTCATAATTCCCATATCCCTTTACAGTGTTTTGTTATAATGTTGGATATGTTTGGCCTCAGGAGCAGGCTTCAGGAAATAGAATCTCTCTCCTGCCATCCTTTCACCTGCCCCAAAGCAGGACTTCAATTTTTCCCCCACCTTTATGGTCGTGAGTCTTAAAACCCTGCCCAGGGAGAGCCCCAGATTATACTCCAGGGAGTGGAGGTAAGGAACCCTAATGTCAGGAAGCTTCCATAAAACCCCAAGCGAGGCCGGGCACGGTGGCTCACGCCTGTAATCCCAGCACTTTGGTAGGCCGAGGCAGGCGGATCGCCTGAGGTCAGGAGTTCGAGAGCAGCCTGGCCAACATGGCAAAACTCGATCTCTATTAAAATTACAAAAACTAGCTGGGCTTGTTGGTGCGTGTTTGTAATCCAAACTATTCAGGAGCCTGAGGCAGTAGAATTCCTTCAACCCAGCAGGCAGAAATTGAAGTGAAAAAAAAAAAAAAAAATGAAACAAACTGGGTTTGAAGAGCTCCAGATAGCTCCTGGAGGTGGGGAATGCTCAGGGAGGGCGAGGAAACTCCCTACCCTTTCCTTCATATTTTGCCCTACACATCTCTTCATCTGTATCTTCCACAGTATCCTTTATAATAAGCCAGTAAATGTAAGTAAGTGTTTCCCTGGGCTATGGGAGCCATTCTAGCAAATTAATCAAATCCAAAGAGGGGGTTGTGGGAAACTCAACTTGAAGGCAGTTGGTCAGAAGTTCCAGAAGCCTTGATTTGAGACTGGTGTCATGGGTGGGGTGGGGAGTCAGTCTTGGGGACTGAGCCCCCAACCCGTGAGATGTGATGCTATCTCCAGGTAAATAGTGCCAGGATTGAACTGGAGGACAACCAGCTGGCATGCACTGCTTGGTGGTGGGGAGAAACTGCTACGGATTTGGTCATAGAAGTCTTCTGTGTAGGTGACTGTTGTGGTGTTAGTGTGAAAATAGAGGAAAAGCCTGATTAGATGTTTATTCTCCAACCACAGACCTTATGTAACTTTCTTAGGATCACACAAATAGAAAGTGGTAAAACAAGGATTTAAAAAAATCTTAAAATTGCATAAAACTGTACTCTTGTCATTGGATGATATTGCTACTCTGGCAATTTGATCAAATCACAGCTAAATTTATACTTAGAGAATAAAACTACATTTCATGTTTGTTCTCGTTGTGTTCTGATAGGCTTAAAATGTCAAGCACAATTTCATTTGACTTAATTTAATTTCAAATTTAGAACATAGAAAATTATATAAGCTTTAGAATAACAAAGCCTCTTTTAACACTCTTCAAAGGAGAAGAAAACTAAATGGTTATGCTTTATCAGTGAATTAATATATAGCATCCAAAGTATGGCCATTTAAAATCAGTTCCCAGGCCTGGCCCGGTGGCTCCTGCCTGTAATCCCAGCACTTTGGGAGGTCAAGGAAACAGGATCACCTAAGGTCAGGAGCTCAAGACCAGCTTGACCAACACCGTGAGACCTCATCTCTTCAAAATATACAAAAAAACTAGCCGGGCATGGGGGTGGTGCATGCCTGTAGTCTCAGCTACTCTGGAGACTGAGGCAGGAAAATCATTTGAACCTGGGAGGAAGTGAGCCCAAATGGTGCCACTGCACTCCAGCCTGGGTGACAGAGCAATACTTTATCTCAAAAAAAAAAAAAAAAAAATCAGTTCCCGATCTAGCTTTTTTGTTTTATCCAGGGCCAGGATCGCTCACGTATTTCACAGTGCATTCATCTGGAATACTTGAGCGTATCATACACTCTAAGGCTGGAAAATGCTTTCACCTATTTCAGTCCTTTTTATATTTCAACTATTTTTTCTTTATCTCTTAGGTCAATTTTCTAAATATTCTTTTTCTTATGTTTTAAGGGTATTTTTTAAGAACACATTAAAAAACATATCCCAAATTATAAATTTATGCCACAATACAAACAAGGAACTGATGAATAGTAAAAACTATAAGTAACCATAAGCATAAATAATATTCGGTCTTACTAGTAAACAAAGGAACAAACATTATAACACAAAAATACCAGTTTTTACCTACACAAGTGGAAGAAAATTTTAAGTCGTTATGTTGATAAGAATACAGGAAAACCAACAATGATACTCTTAAATAATACTGGTCAGAGTGTACACTGGCATCTCTATTTTGGAAAGCAAATAAGTAATAAATGTCAAAAGCTTTAAAATATTTTGTAGTCATTCATAATTATTTTTGGAAAAATAAATAATGGGAAACAGATCATGGCATATTGAAAGGTTAAAAAAGGTTTATGAAATCTTAAAAAAATCCATAGAAACATTAGTATTTATCATGTTTTGTATGGTTAAGTATTTAGAAGACAAGAACTGGCCTAGGTGCTAGGGATAAAATATGAATTAGATAAAGTTCCCATGCTCAGAAGACTAAGAAAATTAAGTAGCAAAATATTGCAAATAGAACAAAGAAATCACAAAAATAAGATGTAACTTTAAAAAATACTCACCCCACAAGGGGTTTTGCACATATATCCCTTGCACGTCTTCCTAACATTCTGCTCTGATCAGGCCACTGATCTCAAGATTTTATGTGTTCGGTATAGGTCTTTCAAACACATTCACTCAAGAAGTGAACAAACTTTAATCTTTTCCTTGGAATATAAAAAATTTGTTTTGAAACATAGTAAGAAATACTTAAACATGAAAAAGGCATTTTTATGCATTTCTTTGACAATTTACATGCACACTCATTTTGAGGATTCTTATATAAGCTACTAAAACCTGTGTTTTCTTTTACATTATTAGATAATACTAAAAAATAAGTATTTTTATTCCAGGCATTCCTGAAACTCACTTCATTGTTAATTTTACCAAAGTGAGGTATCATAGATTTTATATTGTACATATATCATAGAGTTGCTATGTGGACAAAACAGGCTTTAGAGGCTGGCCCACATTTTATAGATTTCTTTTAAAAGTCTGATTTGTTTTTCAAAAAAATACAATTTTTAAAAAACACATTAATATCTAAGATATGTTCACTATAAGCAATCCCCCATTTGGCACAGTAGTAATGGACTGTAAAATGACCATCAAATTAAACCCATACAAGTAATCTTAATAAACAATGGGACAAAATATAACTCTTTAATGACCTTTATATATTTTTCATCAAAATTTTAAAAATTCATATTTTCACTAATGATAAATAAAAATAAATTATTTAATATTCTGTAAAATATTACAAACATTGAGAATTAAAGCATTATTTTTTGTAAAATACTTATAAAGTATAGCATCAACAGTGTTTGCCTTCTTTTCATTGTAAAATGCACCATAAAGCAAATCTATTTAATATGCCTAACTTTGTATCAGCTTCCAGCTTCCAACACTTTATCTTTTGTGCTTTCAAAGTTGTGAAATCTCTTCTGGAGTTCCCTTAATGTGAAGCTTTTGCCAGTGTCACTTCCTCTGGGACATACTCATCATTTCATCACCATCACTTTTCTCATAATGTCAACATGATTACCTTGACTAAGTTCCCTGGCTGCATATCTAGATTTTCCTGAAAAGTAGCTAGCACTGCTGAGTTGGGCAGATTACCTGAGATCAGGAGTTTGACACCAGCCTGACCAATATGGTAAAACCCCGTCTCTACCAAAAATACAAAAATTAGTCCGGCGTGGTGGCACTCACCTGTAATCCCAGCTATTTGGGAGGCTGAGACAGGAGGATCCCTTGAACCTGGCAGGTGGAGGTTGCAGTGAGCTGGGATTGTGCCACTGCACTCCAGCCTGAGTGACAGAATGAGACTCCTTCTGAAAAAATAAATAAATGAATGAATAAATAAATAAATAAGCATGGCACTGCCAACATCTCCACACCCAGGTCTTTCTTTTGTAACTCCATTTATGTTTGATTCAAATTTCACTACCACTATTATCACTCTTACAATTTTTTAAACTTTTATTTAAAGTTCAAAGGTACATGTGCAGCTTTGTTACATAAGTACACTTGTACCATGGGGGTTTGTTGTACAGATTATTTCATCACTCAGGTATTAAGCCTAGTACTCATTAGTCATTTTTCCTGATTTATTTTCTCCCCCTCACGCCTTATCCTCTCATAGGCCCCATTGTGTGTTGTTCTCCTCTATATATCTATGTGTTTCCATCATTTAATTCCCACTTTTAAGTGAAAATAAGCAGTATTTGGGTTTCTGTTCCTACATCAGTTTGATAAAGATAATGGCCTCCAGCTCCTTTTATAGGACTTGATCTCATTCTTTTTTATGGCTGCATAGTATTCCATAGTGTGTAGGTACCACATTTTCTTTACCCAGTCTATTATTGATGGGCATTTTATGTATTTGCTATTGTGAATACTGCTGCAATGAACATTTGTGTGCATTTGTTTTATACTAGAATGATTTATGTAAATTTTGGTATATACTCAGTATGGGATTGCCGGGTTGAATGGTATTTCTGTCTTTAAGTCTTTGAGGAATCACCACCACACTGTCTTACATAATGGCTGAACTAATTTACACTACCAACAACCATGTATTAGAACTTCAAGTATGATTAAAAAAAAGAAAGAAATTGTGGTTTATATATACTATGGAATATTATGCAGCCATAAAAAGGGTAGAATAATGGCATTCACAGCAACCTGGATGGAATCAGAGATCATTATTCTAAGTGAAATCACTCAGGAATGGAAAACCAAGCATCATATGTTCACACTCATAAGTGAGAGCTAAGCTATGAGAATGCAAAGGCATAAGAACTATACAATGGACTTTGGAGACTTGGGGAAAAGGGTGTGAGGGGGTGAGGGACAAAAGAGTACAACTGGGTACAGTGTATAATGCAGCTCAATCAAGCTGCACCAAAATTTTACAAATCACCACTGAAGGACTTACTCAGGTGACCAAACACCACCTGTTTCCCAAAAACCTATGGAAATAAAAAAAAAAAGGGAGAAAATGTTTGTTCATATCCTTTCCCTACTTTTTAATGAGGTTGTTTTCTTGTAAATTTGTTTAAGTTCCTTACAGATGCTGGATATTAGAACTTTGTTGGATGCAGAGCTCTTTAATTAGATTCCATTCATAAGTTCTTTGCTTTTGTTACTATTGCAATTCACATGGAACCAAAAATGAGCTAGTAGCAGAGGCAATGCTAAGCAAAAAGAACAAAGATGGAGACATCACACTGCTCAACTTTAAGCTATACTGTACTACAAGATTACAGTAACCAAAACAGCCTGATACTGTTACAAAAACAGACACATAGACCAATGGAACAGAATAGAGAACCTAGAAATAAGAGCATACACCTACAACTATTTGATCTTTGACTAATATGACAAAAACATGCAGTGGAGAAAGGATTCCCTTTTCAATTAATGGTGCTGAGATAACTGGATAGCCATATGCAGAAGACTGAAACTGGACCCCTTCCTTACACCATATACAAAAATTAACTCAAGATGAATTAAAGACTCATATGTAAAACTCAAAACTATAAAAACCCTAGATGACAACCTAAGCAATACCATTCGAGACATAGGCATGGGCAAAGACTTCATGACAAAGACGCCAGTATTATCACTTTTTTTTTTTTTTTTTGCTACACTTTCATCTTTATTGGCCAATTCTGTTTTTTATTATCCATTTTAGGAAAGTCTTACATGCACTTTGCACTGAGTAGGTAGGAGACAACCCAACTGCATGCCTTGCTGTCTGCGTGAAAACTGAGTAACAGATGCACAGAGAACAGTCTTGTTAGACTTTGAAAAAAAAGTGGTTCAATTGGTCACAGATCATTATATACATCTTATTTACTTAGAGATTGTGGACTTGAGGAGCAAGCAGAAAATTTTGTACTTTACTCTCTTACAGTTAATAGAGCGTGATAACTGAAAATTGAACAATGTTGTTAGGAACTAGTATTATTTAAACAAACCATGGTAACTAAAATTCATGCAGATCAGAATCATTTAAAGTAAGTGCTGCCTACAATTTCTACAACAGAAAAGTATATGAGATACAATTAAAATGTTATTTTTAATGAACATTTTCTAATAGGGATTAATAAAAAATATATTTCTAAGTCTTGGTGAGATAGTTCTAAACATGTGATCTTGTGTGCCTGTAGAGCTCAGAATAGTGATTTCAAAGTTTCAATATAATTAATGTTATGTCTTTTGATTACTTGACTTTTGATGTAAAAAGATTACTGTGATTCCTATCAGTGAAATATTACTGAAAACAACATGGTTTTGACTCTTAAAAATTAAAATCCTTGTTTTTAAATGAGTTAATGTGACAAAAATATGTAATCTGTTGCTATTGCATGGAACGTTCTGCACATGTCTGTTGAGTCCATTTGGTCTAAAGTAGAGTTCAAGCCTAGTTGTAGTAGTTTGAAATCCTTACTGAGTTTCTTTCTGGATGATCTGTTCTTGCTGAAAGCGAGGTATTAAAATTCCCTAAATTTATTGTTATAGACTATATCTTCAGATATCTTAATGTTTGCATTATATATTTTTGTGTTCTGATGTTGCATTCATATATATTTACAATTGTTAAATCCTTTGGGTGAATTGATCACTTTATCACTATAATAACCTTAAGTATTTTTTGTTTGTTTTTTGAGACAAAGTCTTGCTTTGTCACCTGGGTTGGAGTGCAATGGCTCAATCTTGGCTCACTGCAACCTCTGCCTCCCGGGTTCAAGCTAGTCTCATGTCTCAGTCTCCCAAGTAGCTGGGATTACAAGCACCTGCCACCACGCCTGGAAAATTTTTCTATTTTTAGTAGGGACTGGGTTTTGCTGTATTGGTCAGGTTGGCCTTGAACTCCTGATCTCAGGTGATCCACCTGCCTCGGCCTCCCAAAGTGCTGGGATTACAGGCTTGAGCCACTGTGCCTAGCTGACCTTAAGTTTCTAGCCTAAACTCCATTTTGTCTGAAATAAATACAGCTACTCCTATTTTCTTTTGGTTTTTATTTGCATGGAATATTATTTTCCATCCATTTACCCGCATTCTGTGTGTGTCCTTTATGGTAAAATGAATCTCTTATAGAAAGCATACAGTTGGGTCTTTAAAAAAAATAATTCATTCAGCTACTCTATGCCTTTTTATTGGATAACTTATTTATATTCCAATAAATTATTGATAAATAAGTACTACTAGTGCCATTTTATTAATTGTTTCCTGAGTGTTTTGTAGATCCATTGCTTCTCTCTTGCCTTCATACTTCGTAGTAAAATGACTTTCTGCAGTGGTAAGATTTATATCTTTTCTGTTTATCTTTTTTGTGTTTTTTGTGGACATTTATTTGTTTATTAGCCTAAGAATTACATAAAACATCTTAGATGTATAACAGGCTAGTATAAGTTGAAAACAAATTAATTTTGATCACATACACAAAATTTACATTTTTACTCATTCTCCTCCCACGTTTTAAGACTTGATGTCACAATTTACATTTTATTATTTACGTATTTTTTAATTTTCCTGCCAACAGCAACAAAACACACATTCTTCTCAAGTTAACATGGAATATTCTGTAAGATAGATCATATGTTAGGCCAGAAAATAAGCCTTAAAAAGTTTAAGAAGATTGAAATAATATCAAGTATCTTTTTTGACTATAATAACATGAAACTAGAAATCAATAACAAGAAAAATTATGGAATGTTAACAAATATGTAGAAATGAAACAATATGCACCTGAACAACTATTGGGTTAAAGAAGAAATTAAAAGGAAAATTTAAAAAAATATTTATCTTGAGCAAATTTATATGGAAACACAGCATACACAAATATATGTGAATCAGAAAAGCAGTTCTAAGATAGAAATTCATAACATTAAATGCCTAGGATAAAAATGAAGAAATACCTCAAATAAACAACGAAATACTATAGGTCAAGAAAGTAAACAGGGAAGAACAGACTAAGCCCAAAGTTAGCACAAGGAAGAAAATACAGATCAAAGTAGAAATAAGTGAAATAATAATTAGAAAACAATAGAAAAGATCAACCAAACTTAAGTGTTGGCTTTTTGAAAATCTAAATTATTAACTGTTAAACCCTTAATAGACTAATTAAGAAAAAAAATGAGAGTAGACTCCAAAAATACAATCAGAAGTAAAGGAGGAAATATTACAGCTGGTAACACAGAAATACCAAAAAAAAAAAAAAAAAGAGAAAAAAAGAGAGAGAATACTGTGAACAATTATTTGACAATAAATTAAACAATCTAAAAGAAATGGATAAAATTATTAAAAGCTTATAATTCGCCAAGACTGAATCATGAAGACACTGGAAATCTGAACAGATCAATAATAAAGAGATTAAATCAGTAATTTAGATTTCTTATCAAAGAACAAGCCAGAGCCACATGGCTTCAAGACAGAATTCTATCAAATATTTTAAGAAGAACTAATATTCATTATTCTCAAACTCTTCCAAAAGATCAAAGATGAGAAAATAATTTCAAACCGATTTTATGGGTCCAGCATTAGCCCGATGCCAAAGCCAGATAAAAGCAGCACAAGAAAATAAAACTACAGGTTAATATTACTGATAAATGTATATGTGGAAATTCTCACAAAAAAACGGTCAAACCATACTCAACAGTACATTCAAAGGATCATTCAACATAATTGAGATTTATCTCTGTAATATATATCTGACAGTCACAGATGAATAAATGTGATTCACCATATTAAAATAAGGAAAGTCAGAACCACATAATCATCTCAGTAGGCATAGAAAAAGTATTTAACAAAATCCAACATCCTTTTACGATACAAACTCTCAACAAATTATGTATAAAAGGAATGTTCCTAACTACAATAAATAGCATATTTGACAAGCCCATAGCTGAATTTATACTCAACAGTGAAAAGTTGAAAGGCTTTTCCTCTAAGATCAGGAATAAGACAAGGATACCCACTCTTACCATATCTGTTCAACATACTACTAGAGGCTGTAGACAGAGCAATTAGGGAAAATAAAGAAATTAAAGGCATCCAATTAGGAAAGGAAGAAGTGACAACATGATCTGATATGTACAAAACCCTGAAAATGCCATCGAAAACTGCATTAATGGATTCAGTAAGGTTGAAGGATACAAAATCAACTTTCGAAAATAAGCATCATTACTACATTAACAACAAACTATCTGAAAAAACAATAGGAAAACAATTCCATTTAAAATGATATTAAAATGAATAAAATACTTAGGAGGAAATTTAACCAAAGAGGTGAAAAATCTATAAACTTAAAACTATAAAACCTTGATGATAGACATTAAGTAAGACACAAGTCAATAAAAAGATATCCTATTTTCATGGATTGAACAGATTAAGATTGTTAAAATGTCCATATTACCCAAGATGATCTATAGATTTAATGCAATCCCTAACCAATTTCTACGTCATTTTTTAAGGAAATAGTAAAAAAAAAAATCCTGAAATTTTTATGGAACACAAAAGGCCCTGAATAGCCAAAACAATTGTGACCAAAAAGAACAAAGCTGGAGGAGTCACACTATCAGATTTCAAAATATATTACAAAGCTATAGTAATCAAAACATCATGGTACTGGCATAAAAACACATTCATCAAGCAACGGAATAAAATAATAACACAGAAATAAACTCACATGCTGTGGTCAAGTGATGTTTGACAGAAGTGCAATGAGTACCCAATGAGAAAAGGAACATCTACTCAAAAAATAGTGTTAGAAAAACTGGATATCCACATACAGAACAATGATAATAAACTCTTATCTCATCCCTTTTATAATAATCAATTAAAATTGGATTAAGTATTTAATCATAAAAAGTAAACCTCTAAAATTACAAAAAGAAAACACAGGAAGAAATTTCCATGATATTGATCTAGACAGGGATCTCTTGATTATGATCCCAGAAAGAACAGGCAACCTAAGCAAAATTAGACAAATGGAATTGCATCCAACTAAAAGCTTTTTTCACAGCAAATAAAACCATGAACTCAAACTACTCAATAATAGGAAAACAAATAACCCCATTAAAAACAGGCAAAGGACCGGAATAGACATTTCAAAATGAAAACATGCAAATGGCCAATATATGACAAAAGGTTCAACATCTCTAATCATTGGAGAAATGCAAATTAAAACCATAATGATATATAATCTAATACTTGTTAGCATAGCTACTAACAAAAAAGATGAATTTTAACATGTATAAAACAATATATTATAATATTGTTCCATAAATACAGTGTTTTATTTTAAATATAGTAGAATCAAGCATGTGAAAACTATGTGTTATGGATTGGGACTTGGGTTAAAAACATAATATGAGATCACAGATAATATTTATAGAGAAAACAAGCAAGCAGAAGATCAATACAAAAATGCAAATATTTTTTACTTTTTTATTATAACACAAAAAGATGTGCAATTGTCAATAATTGTCATTGTACACTCAGTGGACTTGCAGAAATTAATCCTTTTGTTCTACCTTCTTAGAGATGAGGAACTTTGTCAGCAGGTTATACATGCTACTGGGGCTAGGCAGTTAGGGTTTAGAAGCTCCCTGTTTATAGTATTTTCCTGGGAATCACATCTTCCCAGCACTTTTCGTGTCTGAGAGAAACTACAGCCTTCAGGGCCTGTGAGAGTGAACCAGTGGCCCTATGGGATGCTTTGACTACATCTTACTCTGGTGGAAGATGGGTGGGGCAGAGTAGTTCTAGCTATTTTTGTAAAAGATGCACAAAGGAGACTGCAAGGCAGGAGCAATGGAGAAGTGCCTTCCTTTCTTTTATGTTTTCTGTTCCTGTTAGCATCACTCAAGCACCATCATTTTACCCAGCATCCAGCTTCATTTACAATGCCAAGAACTAGGTTTCCAGTAGCTTTCAGAAGTACCATGGTTGGTGCTCCCTTTTCAGATGTATAAACCTCTTCTCCAAGGGGTTATGTCTTTGAAATCCTGACTTACCTCAAGGGGATTTAATCACTGAATTTAAATCTAATCAATACTATAATTTAAATATATTGAAAGCATAGAAACTAATGTGCGCGTGTATCTGTTTAGGTTATAAGGTGGGTAATAATAAGCTAAACCTTCAATTTCCAAAGGAAAAGGTAAAGTTAAAAAAAAAAAAACAGAAAGAGATTCAATAAATAACAATATAAACCAATGTAGAGATGTAGAAATGAATAGCAAAACATCAGATTTTAAAAAAAGAAGTAAAATGCTTTTGATAAATTATAAGTGGAAGGAACGCAGTGGACACACCTTACTGAATTATTTAACAGTTTATAGTAAATTTTTGTTACAATTTGATAAAAATAAAAATGAAACTATCAATTCAGAAAACCACTTCTATATAATAAAGTCCATTACTCCAAGTTACAGGAAACCTAATATTAAATATTATAACACTGAATCCATTTCCATTACATTCAAGAAAAAGATACTAATAACAGCTCTTACTAATATTTTCAGCACTATTTTGGAGGACTAGCTAGAACTTTAAGAAAAAAGTTTTCTAATGTGTACACTATGAAACAGTAGGTAAAATCTGGTTGCATATTATAACAATGGACTTTTCTAGTCCATCAGCCAAACAGCAGTCATAATACAATTGCAAATGCTTGTGTATACATCATGGCCAAAGCTGTTAATATTGTCTTTACTTTATCAGAGTGATGTTTTTCGAACCATGCATACTGAGTGTAATATACCTTAAAAAAAAGAACATGCTAGAATTTCACATTGACACAGAAGTTATCTTGTACCAAAAAAAGGCTTGGAAACACTAGAGGTGATGTGCATTTAATATAGTAAAACAAGTATTTGTTGTTTGAGACATGTTTACAATTTCATGTTTTCTTGTAAAGGAAAAATACAATGGCTTCTGGGATCTGAGAAAAGACACAGAAATACTCAAAGCTATGTTATATTTTGTCATTTATGTGTGAACGAAAGATTTTCTATTGCAAACCATATAAAGGCACTATGGTTGGAGAAATTGCCAACTCCTTGGAATAGATGAAAATAAATTTGAAGCAATGAAAGGCCAATGTGGCCAATTTATGAATTTATGTTTTATGCGTGACTCTTATCAAGGAAACAAATATCATGTTGTTAGAAACATCCTGCTCATTTTGAATAGAGACTACTTAACTTACAGCAATACATGATGCAAATGAGGAAAAACCTAAATTATAATTTAGTCAAAAAGGAAATGCAGATAAAACTCTAATGCACTTCAACACACGTAAAAAGTATGCATCCAATCCTAAAGATCCCAAAGAGGTCAAGATCATCAGCACAGGTTGCAAAAACTGTTGCTTCATTGTGATTAGATTGTCACATTTAGTTTTAAACTGCAGAAGAAGGACATATCCAAAGATTTTATCATGAGGAGAAAAAAAGTTTTTATAAAGACTGAAAAGTAAGAGTAGGGTAGATAAATGTAATTAGGAGAAAGCATAAATAACATAATTTGAACATATCTATTTAATAATTGCATTTGTAATCAGAATATTTCCTACCATGAAGACTTCAGACTAAGAAGATTTCAGTGTTGACTTCTGGCCCATATTTCAGGATATCAAAACATTAGCCTTGGCCAGACTCTTAAAGTAGAAAGGAAACAACACTAAAGCCATATTGTAAAGCCCAGAATCATCCTCTTTTCAAAGCTGGGAAGAGCATTAGAAAAAAAATTAAAAAGGAAGAAGAAAGGTAGGTATATTTTATGAACACTAATACAGAATCTTCACCATGTTACAACAGATCAAATTCAACAATACACAAAAGCATTATACAACATGGTAAAATGGGGTTTATGCAGGGATTGGCTGATATCTTGTGACAAAATCTCACTTTCACTTACTACTTAAAAAAAAATTTCAACAAAGTAGGAATAGAAAAATACATTCTTAATTTTCCAAAGTACCTTTACAAATGTCTTACAACTAACAACATGCTTAATGGTACAAGTTGAATGCTTTCCTCATAAGCTAAAAAAAAAAATGCAGTGATGTTTATCCTCACATCTTATATTGAATGATTAACCAGAAAAGTAGAATGTGTCTGAGTATAAAGATATTGCAGATGACATGGCTGTTTACATAGAAAATCCTAAATATGTAAACGAATTTGCTACAACTAATAAGTGAGTTTATCAAGTTCTAAGGATACTAAATCAATATGCAAAAATCAATTACATATCTATATAGTAACAACAAACATTTGAAAAACAAAATAGAATAAAGATTATATGCATAGCAGCAAAGCTAAAATGTATCCCCCACTTAGCTAAAATCTAGTACAATATAAGCAAAATTTTATACTGAAAACTATAAAATATTGTTTCAAGAAATTAAATAATACATCAGTAAATGGAGAGAACCAGATTTAGATGTCACCTCAAACTTGCTACACCAGCTTTGTGAATTGAAATTCTCATTCGTTGTTCATGGGAGTGGGATTGTAAAGTCACACACACACACACTCTTCTGCTATAAAAGCCAGCAATTCTACTCCCAGGTGTTTGTTATAGGTTGAATTGTGTCACTCCAAAAAATGCATGTGAATGTCCTAACCCCCAGTACTTCCGAATTTGACTTTATTTGGAAGTGTGGTTCTTGCAGATGTAATTAGTTAAGCCAAGATGAGGTCCACTCCAGGAGAGTGTGCCCTTGATCCAATATGACCGGTGTCCTTATGAGACAACTGCTTGCAACGATAAAGATACATGAGGGAAACATGTGATAACAAAGACAACGGTTGGAGTTAGGCAGCCACACATCAAGGACTGCCAACAATTGCCAGCAAACTATCAGTAACTAGGGAGAGGCAAGCAAGGATTCCTCTCCAGGGTTAAGAGAGGTCACAGCCCAGCTGACAGAACCTCAATTTCAGGCTTCTAGTCTCTAGAACTATGAGACAATATTTTTATTGTTTTGAACTGCCTAGTTTATGGTACTTTGCTGCAATACCCTAGAAAACTAATACAAATGCAAGTCAAGAAAAAATAAAAATACATGTCAACAAACAGACTCGAATAAGAATACTTATATCAGATTTATTCATGATAACTTTCAGAAGGGAAGCAATATACAGAAGTAATGAACAGAAGAATAGAAAACAAATTAAGATAATAATCCTGCAATGAATACTTACCCATTACTATATATACATATATATAACAAAGACTGAATTATAAAAACACTCATCAACATGGGTTAATCTCACAAAGATGGTGATAAAAAGAAGGCAGGCAAAAAGGATTAAATATTTTATGATATCATTGATAGGCATGTCAATACCAGGCCTAAGGGAACTTTCTGACTTGGTAAAAAAAAGGTAGAGCATTAGCACAAATACCTAATGCATGCAGGGCTTAAAACCTAGAAGACAGGTTGATAAGTGCAGCAAACCACCATGGTACATGTATACCTATGTTACAAACCTGCACGTTCTGCACATGTATCCCAGAACTTAATTTTTTTTTTTAATGGTTTCTGTCTTGAGTGGTTCTGCTTCATCTCCCATCCTCCCACTTCCCAGTTTTTTTCTCCATCTCACTTTTTGTCTCCTTCACTACCTCTACTCCCATTATACCAGCCTCTTCTGTTTCTGAAACTTACTAAACAGACACTTCCTCAGACCCTCTGCACTCACCATTCTTTCTGCATGGAACCCTTGCTCTCAAGAAATCAGGTGGCTTTCTCATTCACAACCTTCACGTGTCTACTGAAATGTTTAATATACAAGACATCTTCCCTCATTACTCTGTCTAAAATGATACTTCTTATAACTTTGTTTTCCTCTGCCTGTCACACAGTAAGGTCTCAATATTTATTTGAACTAAACAAATGAATAAGCTCAGTTGAGTGATTAACTTCTAGAGAAATAGAGAAAATATGTTTAGCTTTTAGTTTCATTCACTTGCTGTAAGGTAATCAGCATTTATAACCTTATAGGTTATGATGTTTATTCAGAAACCACAAGGAATCATGTGAAAATGGAACAAATTATTTAGTTGTATTCTTTCTTTAAATCAAAAATAGCAACTTTTTGAATGTAGATGCATAACTTAGTCCATCAAAATTAAAAGAGCACACCTTACATGAAAATTAAATTGAATTAAAATTCATTAGAGGCCTAAAAAAAAAACTTATTTGATTCCCCATACCAGAAGGAAATATACATATACATATGTATGTGTGTGTATACATATATACATATATTTGTGTATACATATATATGTGTATATATATACACATATATGTACATATGTATGTATATACATGTTTCTGTATATATACATATACATATATATAACATGTATATACATGTATATGTATATATGTATGTATATACATGTATATACATGTTATGTATATATATGTATATGTACATATACAGAAACATGTATATACATACATATACACATATATGTATATATACACACACATATACATATATATGTATACCTACACACACATATATATACATATATATACACACACATACATATATATATATATAACAAAAATAACAGGGGCAGACATACCAATTATAATAATTAATCTGATAATTTTGACTAAGACACTCGCTGATTGATAATTTTATAAATAAAAGCATTAATTGATTTTAAAACACTAAAATGCTACCAAGCTAAAACTTCTCATTTAATATATGATTTTATACCTTTAAAAATCATTGCTTTGAACTTGCTTCTGTCATACAATTTTAATAACATTGTTTTCAAGAGGATACCAACATTAATACTACTTACCTCGTATTCTTAGAGTGTTGCAACATTGCTGAAAGAAAAAAAGAACACACGATTTGGCATATATATATTTATATACATATTTACATATATAACTACTACATAAAAGCTTCAGAGGAAGAAATAACTTATTCCTTAAAACATTCGAGTTGTACTTTTACGCTGTTGGTGAGAGTGTAAATTAGTTCAACCATTGTGGAAGACAGTGTGACAATTCCTCAAGGACCTAGAAATAGAAATTCCATTTGACCCAGCAATCCCATTACTGGGTATATATCCAAAGGATTATAAATAGTTCTATTATAAAGACACATGCAGGTGTATGTTCATTGTGGCACTGTTTACAATAGCAAAGACCTGGAACCAACCCAAATGCCCATTGACGGTAGACCGGATAAAGAAAATGTGGCACATAGACACCATGGAGTACAATGCAGCCATAAAAAATGATGAGTTTGTGTCCTTTGTATGGACATGGATGAATCCGGAAACCATCATTCTCAGCAAACTGACACAAGAACAGAAAATCAAACATCACATATTTTCACTCATAGGCGAGTGTTGAACAATGAGAATACATGGACACAGGGAGGGGAGCATCACACACTGGGGTATGTTGGGGGAAAATAGGGGAGGGACAGCGGGGGGGTAGGGAGGTTGGGGAGGGATAACATGGGGAGAAATGCCAGATATAGGTGATGGGGGGATAGAGGCAGCAAACCACATTGCCATGTAGGTACCTATGCAACAATCCTGCATGTTCTGCACATGTACCCCAGAAGCTAAAGTGCAATAAAAAAAAAATATATATATATATATATATACACACACATATAGATATAAACACATGAGTTGTTTGAGAAAGTGTAACCAGTACATTTAACCTCATTAGAAGTAAAGAATAAAAAATGACCATTAAGCATAGAGTAAGAGTGATTAAATTTAAAATACACATCTCAGGATAATATTTTTGTTTGGGGGAATTCTGATTTTAATGTCAATAATAACTGGAAGAATATAGTCTACATGCTTCTCATCTGCAGATTATGTAGAGGAAACTGTGTGTGTGTGTGTGTGTGTGTGTGTGTGTGTGGGTGGGTGGGTGTGATAAGCAGGAGGCTCTTAGCCTAAGGCTACTGAAACCTTACTTAGGAGTATATATATATATATATATGTACATAATGAATGTACATGGGCTTCATCAGTCACAAACAGCCAAGATTCATCCAGTCATAGGCAGCCAATTGATCAAACCATACCCAAATAAAACAAATGCTTGGCTATATTCAATCTGATGAATTGTCTACTTTGCTACTGTGTTCAGTCTGTAAAGGCTAACTTCTCACCTTGCTAAGTGAAGCACTCTGAACCTTTTCTGATTCTGAGTGCTGATTCATGAGTAATTCTTTGATCAAATTAACTTTGCTAAATTTAATTTGCCTCAAGTTTTCGGATATATGTGTGTATTTGCACATGTACATGCATACGTATATATGTATACACAAACACACATAGACTCAGATTTGAAGAAGTATAGTTTCCTATTGACTTTATGGGTCAAAAAATCATTTAAAGTTTGCATTTATTTGAGTCTAAATGAATTTAGGTTAAATTTACTACCACATAAAAATGAGATTTTTTTCTTCACCCATGGACATGGCAGCCCTTATCTGTCATAACATTTTCTTTGCCATCTGGTTAAGTATAAGTAGCAAAGTACATGGACTATGGGTTCAAATCTCAGCTCCATACTGGCTGACCTTGGACAAATTAAAGATTATCTGACCTTAGTTTCTTCACCTGTATAACTGGAATATACCAATGGCCACTAAGGAAGCATTAAATAAATGTTAGCTCTTTTTAGGTTTAATTGTACACCTTTATTATTTTATCAAAATATTGCATTATTATTATTCTTTGTTCTTTTCTTTGACTGCTAGAAAAATTATATCTTCTTTGCTTATCACAATGCATAGAAAATGAAATGACTTTGTTTAATGTTTGTCTAATAAATGATTTATCAATTTTTCTGGGTATATTTGTTCTTAACACACGGAAAAATGTCATAATTTGGGCTCTGAATATTAGATACTAAGGACAGTCATCACAACTCTCAGAAAATTTTGAATTAACATAAAGCTAATGTTTGAATGTAAGGTATGACCTTCCTACTCAGTACTACTCTGAGGTGTCAAGCTTGAAAGTGTGATTCCATGCACACACCAATGTATACCTACCCTGACACATTTCTGCTCTAAGTAAACATTAACTCAAAATAAGAATATGTTAACATCAGCAAAGTGCAGAAAAGGTCATTGCCTTCACAAGTCAAAACTGAATTATTACCTTGCTAGATAAATCACAAAGATTTCTATACATTTCAAAAAACACCAAGAGATCTCCCAAATTAATCAAATCTCACACAATAGACATAAAAATGAGTTGAAATATCAACAATTCTTCACATTTGAGTGAAAAATCAACTTATACTAATTAAATAAGTAATAGAATGAACATACGGAAAGCAAAAAGAGCACTATTTTTTCTTCAATGTTATCTGCCCATTTGAAAATCTTATTTTCTATTCAGGTAATCAACATGTGTCTTATAGTATCCTTAACAACTTAGTTACGATTCAGTGATCTATGTATGTTTTGTGTGATGAATGCTGTCTAATGTATAAAAATTGAGAATAAAAGAAATAAAAGTTAAATGTGTCTTTTGAATTATTTTACAAGCGTAATCAGTATATGCCCGTAATCTTTGACATTCTAAGCAGTCAAGCCAGATATTACTTTTAAGCTCCAAATCATGTCAGTTACTTTTTCTGGTTACTTCAATAATTACACTGAGAATTATCAAACATTAAACTATCTTGTATGACTTTGCTCCTTAGCTGTTTAAGTAGAAGTTTGGATGGCTAGACCTCAAGGATATGGTAGGAAAACTTCTGCAACAAAGCATCTTTAAGGCAACTACTAAACCTGGAATTCTACAGTTTATTAAAAAGAAAGTATAAGAATGAAACTTCATATTTATGTTTGGGCCTGAAACTACATTATTATGTACATATTTATTGTAATGATGATAAATTCTGGTTCAGAAAGTGTCAAAAATTCTTAGTCTGAAAAGATGTAAGTAGAGAATTCTCATAGATAATTCTAACTAATAAAATTCCAGGGAAGTAGATATTTTGATTACACTACTAGTTTTTGTACTATATTAGACTATTACTTAGTGAAGGTGGGGTTTCAAGTATACAGTTTGACCCAAAGGATTTTAGACTTTTTAGAAATAAGATTATAAGGATCTAATTAATATTAAAAGCATCACTAATCTAAAACTTGTGGTACTGCACATAGAAGTGGGTTAAAGTTGCTTAGTCACTAAGAGAAAATCCAAACAAATTAATAGTGTTCAAAAATTACTGTATACAGTATTCAAATGGTTCAACTACACATTGTTAAGAATATTTTAGAATTTTAAAATATCAAAACATTTGACAAAAATTTATAACTAATTACACTTTTCTTTGGGAAGCAAAGTACATTGTGCGTGAATTATAAAAATTAGCATTATTTAAACAACATGTACAATATATCTTATTTATAATTCTGAATGTTTATTTGAGGGAGAATATTCATCATATGATTAATAATAATAACTTCTACTAAATTAAAAATACTGAGTCATTAAAGTTGAACGACAAAAAATAAAAGAATTTAAATAATTAAGCAAACAACAAAATGTGTAAAAGTCTCTGTTTCAAATATATAGAATATGATATCATTGGAGATTAATGCTCTGGTAATATGTACATCATAAGGCAAGAATTAAAGGACTGAAAATAAGATGCTAGAAGTAAAGTTTATTCTGCTAGATTAAATATCTAAAGGAAGAAACAAATTTGAAATTTAATTTGATAAATTGAAATACAGGAAACAAATTCTTGTTAATTTGATTTTAATCTACGGAGAATGATATCTTAATATAGGCCAGATAAATAATACATTGACTTAGATTGGGTTTATCTCATTAAAGACCATTTTATATACATGTATTCATAAAATAATTAATTGCTTATAGTTTATGTAGAAGAATATCCTTCTGACATATGCCTGAGACATTCTTGAAGGCAGAGTTCACTTTCTACTTCCTAATCGAGATATAATTTAACATTTCTGAATTGTTCAATGAAGGGGACATCAAACGCCATTTTAAATTATACAGTAATTCCTCAAAAAACTAAATTTTTAAATTGTTACAGAAAATGTGATATAACAATTTAAAAGAAAAATTAGTATTACTTTATGCATATAACACTGTTAAAATAATGATTGTGTGTGTGTGTGTGTGTGTGTGTGTGTGTTCCAAAATTGTAACAAAAAAATCAGAATGGTTTATAATGGGATTATGTGTGCATTAATCTAAATGTTACTGTTTTATCAATCCAAATTTATATTTATCATTGGTAGAGGGGGAAAAGTAAATAATAAAAATTTTGCGGAGACTTAGCCAAACAACTATAAGAAGCATTTTGATTAATTAGAGTTTAACAATGTCAACAGACGTAAACCCACCAACCTGATGTTTATCGCCAGTGTTCTATGTTAAGTGTGGATATTCTGCATATATTTTAATGACATTGATTAAATAAGATGGTCAGAAACATTGAGTGCCCAATGAGTTCCATGTATTTATATTATCTAATTTTATCCTTGAAAAATCTGAAAGCTATCTACCCACAATTAAATGACAGAAAAACTGAGGTGAGTAGTCAGGATATATAGTATATAGTAATTCAGTTTGTCTGAAAAGGATAAATGAAAATTTTGAAAGAAATCAAAGAAGGGTTGCAGGAATGAGTAGAAGCCAGGACAATCCTAGTTTACACCTGTTGCCTGAGAGTGATTATTTATCATGCCTCTTTCAGTCTCGACTGTCTCCCAGTTTGGATGACAAATTATATGGTCACTGGAGCAATGGAAAACCATGACAGGCTGTTTAGTGGATAATGACATGATGTGGGCAATGATTTAGAAAGATTAATCTGGAAGAAATGTGTAGAAAGGAACGAAGATAAGAAAGACCTGAAGCAGAGAAACCAATTAAGTGTCTACTTCAATCATCCCAGGAAATGTACTGAAAATCTGCACTAGGAAAGGGACAGTGGAAAGGAAAGAAACCTAAATTTGACAAGCTGGTCAGAGCAATGTTACAGATATGTAATAAAAAGATCTTAGATGTTAAATACTTTATTAGAAAGACTGAAGAATTCACACTGATTGCAAGGTTTGAATCCTGAGTGACCAAGATTATCACAATACCACTAACATGTGGAAAGCCTTGTGATTGCCTTCTTGGCCTGGAGGTACTTTTTTTTTTTTTTTTTTTTTTTGAGAAAGCTGCTTCAATTATTATGGATTCTGTGACTTAATACGTTTTAGGAAATTACTGCACTTCCAACACTAAGATGCCAATATATATTTGCAGAATTTCTAGCTATATAGGTCACATATGTGTATAGTTGATTTTAAAAACTGTTATCATGGAAACCCATATTTTCCAAAATTTTCCCAAGTGATCATGCTTTCCTGTTTGTTCATATTATCCTGTGTAACAACAGCTCACCCTAGCACAAACAATATTATATAATTTTTAAAAGATTAATTATAATGTAATCTATCATATTGTCCCATAGAATCAACATTCTGTGTAATGAAAGTTATATATAATGAATGTCACTTGCCAGCACTTTTTGTCCACCTTCTATGCTTACTATGTTTTTAGATAAAAATATTTTGTGGAAATCTTTCTTAGAGAAATAGAATTTCACTAGATCCCAAAGATTTTGTTAAAGTACCTTTTAATTCAAATTAGTCAAAATGAAGTTCTATGATAGAAATTTAGTAACCAGTTAATGAATAAAACATACTTTAAAAGCTACTGAGATTGTAGTGGATATTCTTTTCTGCCCCACCAGATGCATCTCTAGCCATCTCCACTCCACTCTGTGCCTCCCACGGCTGAAACATGAGAGGATGATATCACTGGCCCCTCAGCTGAATTCATCAAGTAGGTGACTCAGAAAGTACATCTGTAAATGGGAACTGGCAAAGCCAATTTAAGGTACTTTTCCCCCATTTGACTTAAGAGGTTTCCTGGACTGGCTGCATCCCTCTGAGTAAAGTGTCACTTCCCTATAGTCTTTCTTTTCTGTAGGGACCAGTAACTTTTCCTCATCCCTCTGACCATTCAGACCTCTGTGTTAACAGGTGCTGGGAAACCGCATGGCAGTGTCTCTTGTGCTTTTCCTATATTGTTTGTCTTAGTTTGCTAGGGCTATCATCACAAAAGAATACGCATTGGGTATCTTAAACAATGAAAATGTATTGTGTTAGAGTTCTGGAGGTTAGATGTCTGAGAATAAGGTGTTGGCAAGTTAGGTTTCTGCTGAGGCTGTGAGGGATAATCTGGGCCATGCTTCTGTGATTTGCCACCAATCTCTAGAATTTGTTACCTTGCAGACACAGCATCCTAGGTGTCAGTTCATGTTCACACAGCATTATTCTTCTTCAAACATTTTTGAATACAATAAATTACCCATTTTTAAATCCAGGACTTTAAATACTAAATTATTTATTTCTTATGTGCAATGTATGTTTAGAACACAGATTATGATATTTTACAGAAGTCCAGATACAAAAGAATCTCCCTTGATTTATGTTCCAAATTGCTTAGGCAAATTTTATGAATTTCCAAAACAAAATTTATGCAATTTTGGCATAGAAAAAAGAGCATAATTTTAACCACATTACTAAAAATTATTTTGTCTTAAAGATATTTATATTACATAAATTCCATTTCTCAGTTATTTTTGCATAACCATACAATCATGAACTAATGTGAAGCATCCATGTAATACCAGGGTTACAATTCTTATCACCTTTCTCATTATTAAGACATTCATTGCAAAATACATTAAACAGAGAATCGATCATTTAGCAAACATAAAACATGTGCTGACAATTATATAATTTAGTACTAACACTGCAGTAGTCTAACAGCTATGAGAAGGAAGGCAATGGCAAGAGTTTTGATGGAATATGATACTTTTCAAAGGGTAAGAAATTGTTTCAGTTAGGCTAAAAACAGGAGAACCTTATCAGAGAGTGGAAAAGGTGACTAAACTGATGGAAATGTGTGTGCAGTAGAATTTGAAGTAAAAATCATCCTAAGGTAGAAAAAAACATTAAACAAGTTAGCCCCCTCAATGCGTAGATATTCTTTTCCATTTTTTGCTAATAAGATTTCTTGGGGGATTAAATATATGATAATATATGTTATATAATATTGTTCTTCTAAGACATTCAATATCTTAAAAATAAATACTAAATTACATTATAGGTATATACTTAGGAGTCTAAAAATATGAAAGAGGGGTTAGCTTCAGATTCTGGCCAAAAATGTTGATGCTACACACTGGTTTTTGGCATTATGAAAAAGAAAGCTGTATGCAGCCTAGATATTTGCAGTAATATAAGAATGTCCTAGTTCTTAGAGGATGTCTATCATTATTTTGCTATTTCCTCTGCTTGCTTGTTTCAATGCCATGCTCAGGGAAACAGGAGAATGAGCATGTGTGAATGCACAGGAGGATATCTCCAGATAACAAGGTTGCGTGAGCAACAGAGGGGTGCCAAAATGAAGATCAGAAGTCCATCAAAGTCGTGGTTTAATCAGGAGAGACAGAGAAATCTACAATGTTGCAGAAAAAGGAAAATATAACTTTATAACTTTATGGAGCAAAAGAAAGAGGAAATGAAGAGAGTCAAGTTGGAAAATAAGAGAAATTGTATGTTAGATTGAGAAAAAATTAATAGAAGAAATGAATATGAAATTGACACAACAGAGTTTGGCATGAGGAAGATGATGCTAAACTTTGGATGCATGACTTTTTATTGTCCAGTAATTTAAATTAGGATTTGCCTCGATCTTATAGTTGCTTCTATTGTTTGTAAGTTCTCATACACAGATCCATCAAAATCTTACATCTATTAGCCTATATTTAGGAATCTGTCTTCAACAGAGCAGAGAACATACCAATGTTATCAGCTTCTTCTCCTTATGAAGTTGAAAATTGCTTGTGATCCTCCGATCTACGTGCTGGCGATTCATCACTAATAAGCATATATGTGCCATCTGGAAAAGTTTCTGCTTCAATACAGGTACCTATAAACCTGAACTTTTTTCTTGAAGAAAAAAGATTGTAGCTACAAGTATAGAAGATCGAAAAATCAAGGTTGTTAGATTGAGGCAGGAAGAGGTGAAGCCTAGTTTTGCCCCTTCCTACACTTTAAAATATCAGTTTGCATCTCTAAGTTGGGCATAAACTTAAGCATCAACCTCTTTAAAATTGTAGGTTAAAGAAAACTACACAAAAATTACCATTTTAATCATTTTAATGTGTGATACAGTAGTGTTAATTATATGTAAATTGTTGTGCAACAGGTCTTTAAAAGTTTTTCATCTTGAAAATCTGAAACTGTATGCATTGGATAGCAATGCTCTACTTTTTCCTTCCTTCAACCATTGGCAACCATCATTCTACCTCTGTTTCTCTGAGATTCAGTCATTTAGGTACCTCATATAAATGGAGTCATACAGTTTATGTCTCTCTGTGAGTGACTTATTTCACTTACTATAATGAAATTCACTTAGTATAATGTCCTCACAGTTCATCCATGCTGTAATATTTGACAGCACTTTTTTTTAAAGGCTGAATAATATTCCATTGTATGTACATACTACTTTTAAAAAATTGATTCATTCATTGATGGATGTTGGGTTTACTTCCACCTCTTGCCATTGTGAATACTGCTGTAATAAACATGATTATGCAATTATTTCTTTGAGATCCTGCTTTCAATTCTTTTCAGTATATACTTTAAAATAGAATTGCTGGATCACACAGTCATTCTATTTTTAATTTTTTGAGGAATCCCGATAGTGTTTGCCATAGCAGCTGCACCATTTTACATTTCCACCAGCACTGCACAAGGGTTCCGATTCCTCCACATTGTAGCCATGACTTGCTTTTCTCTTTGTCTACTGTATTCCCAGCGACTCTTACAACATCTGACCCAAAGGAGATCCTCAGTACATATTTCTCTAATGATCAAAGTGATAAATACATGTGATAATCGAATTTATGTGTATGTATCGGCAGATATACACATTTAATTTAGAAGCAAATCCATTGGCAATATATTCTTTTTATATTTAGAAAAATGGGCTTGAAACACAGTTCAAGTTGAATTACTATCCAGTAATCCATCTTTGTCAAAGAATTTTATGAAAGTGTTAAGTTGGAGCAAATGCAATGAACATTTATAGGAAAAAAGATGAACTTCTGTAATAGATGAGGTGGAGTACGTTGAGAATCTTCAGCTCTGGTTTAATTAGGATTGATTAAATGTTAAAATGATAATGAAACAAGGGAACTGGAGCCATTAATTGAACATGAAGATAGGTAATAAGGCAGGTTATCTGTGAACTGAACCTGAGGAATCAGCTTTGTGAAGTCACCTACGATTATTCTGGGACATCTATTGTGTAGCTAAGTGAACCTTGTCACTTGCTCAGAGTCAGAATGAAGCAGTGTGCCAGGAGCAGGGCTTGATTTGAAGTAAAAATACGTAAATAACCAAACAAAACATCGCATTATGTGTGCAGTGAATTGTTGCATACATCTAAGGCATCTAATTATTTTAATGTTTTTCATAAATTTTCTTTACTAGTTAGTCTTGATATTTTATGCTCAAATAGTAAACATAGCCAGTAGAACATATTAATCTTCAAGACGCATTTTAAAATGTGTTATTTCTCTTTGTTTATAACTTTTAATTTCTTTCTTATACTTCACCGGCTAACAAAACATTTTTATTTATTCAGTATAAAATGTCCTCATAGAACTATTTTCAGTAATTTAAGCAGCATTCTGTAAAATAAGTGATGCCATAAAACTCTTTGGGCTAAGGTTTTATGACACAATTTAGTAACATGGTATTGTTACTCATAATTGCTATACACCATTGAGGATAATTTAACTATGATCGTTTTTAATGTATCCTGCCTATATTATATTTGTTCTAAATTCTTTCTCTACAATAATTACATTACTTTAATCTCTATTTTTAGGTGAAATAAGTGGAATTTGTACATAATATTTAAATCCTATAGTACAAAATATTTATTTTATTTGCCACTGGTTTACTCAGGTAAAATATTAGATAGAAATATTAGGCAAAAACCACAATTACTTTTGCACCAACCTATCCTTAACTTACCCTTGTTTACATCTCTCTCCTACATTTAGCAAGAATAAATATAGACTAAGAGTCTACAAAGTGTTTTACAGAGTAAAGTAAGCTGAGACACCTGAGGCACTGTTAGAAAGTTGAAACGTATAAATCAGAGCGTGCATTGCTTACTCTCAGATAACAAATTTTCTAGCCACATTATACCTAGAACCTGACATACATTTTTGTAAATGTTTATAAAATATTAAATTAACTATTTTCAGTTAAAATTAGGCGTAATTAAAATTCTAGTAATGTTCAGACATTGCTTGATAGAATAGACATTTAAATGATTAGTGAAGACATAGCAGGCTTAAAATACATTTAACAGATGATAATATGAGGATTCTCACTGACAAGTTTCAAGAATATTTTAGGGAATGTTATATTAGTGAAACAAATATTCAGATATTCATTCTTTCAGCAGTTATTTATGGGGTTTCTCCTACTTGCCAGTTCCTGAGTAGGAGATGAGGATATAGTACTGAACAAAAAATAAGTCCAAATCCTCACTCTAGGATAGACAACAAACATAAATAAGTAGAGAGAGCGCAAAGACATAAATTAGTAAATACACATGCTTCTAGATTATGTATTTACTGTGAGCCAGAAATTTACATTACATTATGGATATCAAGCTCATAAATTTTAACTGTTTTCTCGGAGGTGATCACTATCTACACATTAGATAGATTAGACAGAGGAGTTGAAAAAAAAATCTTTCAGGTCAGAATTAACATCATGATTTAATTCTACAGTGGTTAAAAGAAAGTGTCACAATCAGTTTGCAGATAAAGTTCTGTGAAAGAAATAGCATTCTATGTGCTCTTTAAAAATAGGTAGAATCTTAAAAGGCTAAAAGGCATTGACAATTAATGCATTGCCAAGTTAATTAAGGTATTTATTCAGTAAATATGTATTGATCACTTATATTATGGACAGTTCTCTAAGCATTCAGAATACGGGTATGAAGGACTTTGGCCTTACATGCAATAAGGTAACATTTGGGTGGGAGAAGACATGATATTGACAAATGAATGAATAAATAATAAAGTTGGTGCGAAAGTAATTGCAGCTTTTTCCTTTGAAAGTAATGGCAGAAACCACAATTACTTTTGCATCAACCACATATAATTTCAGACATTCATGTATGATTATCTGAAGCAGCAGCAGCAACATAATGGTTAAGAATTTGTGGTACGGTGTATTGGCAGGCGGGAAAAGCCACTTCAGAGAACTAAATGTTACCGGGTCATCCACGGGGAAGTCTGTGGAAACAATTTTGGAAGAAGAAGCATCAAGAATATATTCGAAGAACAAGAAATACAATGATTGGAACCCAGTGAAGAGACGGAAAGAATGGAATATGATATTAAAGATGTGAATACCTGATAGTAAAAGATATGGGGAAAATGGTAAATAATAATAACTTTTGAAATACCAAATGGCAAATGAGATGTCGAATTTCAGCAAAGAAAGGACATAATTTGACATTTAAAAAAATATAGCTGATGTGTAGAAAATAGTTTAATGGATGGAATAAAGTAAAGAGATCAATTAAATTACTAATATAATAGACGAGTCCACAGAACGGTAGGTTGGACTACGGTGTGTAACAGTGAGAAAATAAACTTACAAGGTTTAGCAGAATTTGTGCTGTCCAATTTCGATTGTGTGAGAAGTTAGTTAGGAATTTGGCCAACACCAAGAGTTTTTCAGGAGCTTTTATTTGACTTAGTAGACAATAGCAACTCCTTAAATGTTATTTTGTTCTTGGTGATGGTGGAGTTTTTTTGTTTGTTTGTTTGTTTTAATTCAGGGGTAACGTGCATTTTTGTTATCTGGGTATATTGCATAATAGTGGGGATTGGGCTTCTAGTGTACACATTGCCCAAATATTGAACATTGTTAGTTAATCTTTCAATCCTCATGCTCCTCCAAGTCTCCACCTTCGGAGTCTCTAGTGTCTATTATTTTCATCTGTATGTCAGTGTGCCCCCATTGTTTAGCTCCCGCATATCAGTGAAAAGATGTGGGTTTTTGATTTTCTGCTTCTAAGTTATTTCATTCAGAATCATGGCTCCAGCTCCATCTATGTTGCTGCAAAGGACATAATGTCATTCTTTTCATGGCTACATAGTATTTCCTGGAGTATATAGACCATGTTTTCGTTATCCGATCAACCATTGAAAGACACTTGGTTTGGTTTTATAACTTTGCTCTTGTGAATACTGCTTTGATAAACATATGAATGCAGGTGTCTTTTTTATATAATAATTTCCTTTGAGTAAACACCCAGTAGTTAGATTGCTGGGTTGAAAGGTAGCAATCTTTTTAGTTCCTTGAGATACCTCCATACTGTTTTCTCGTAGACGTTGAACAAATCTACACTTCACTAAAAGTGAACAAGCATTCCCTTTCTCCACATCCATGATAATATCTGTTACTTTTTGTCTTGTTGGCTTTAATTTGCATTTCTCTGAAGATTAATAATGCTGAACATTTTTTCATGTTTTTGTTGACCACTTGCAATTATTTTGAGAAATGTCTGTTTATGTCCTTTGTCCAGTTTTTTTGTTTGTTTCTTTGTTTTGTTTTGTTTGAAACAAAGTCTCTCTCTGTTGCCCAAGCTGGAGTGCAGTGGTGTGATCTCAGCTCACTGCAACCTCCACTTCCTGAGTTCAAGTGATTCTCCTGACTCAGACTCCCGAGCAGTGGGACTACGGGCATGTGTCACCATGCCCAGCTAATTTTTGTATTTTTAGTAGAGACGGGGTTTCACTATGTTGGTCAGACTGGTCTCGAACTTCTGCTTTGTTCCATTTTTAAAGAGGTTGTTGGAATTGTATATTGAGTTGCTTAAGTTACTTGTAGATTGTAAATATTAGTCCTTTATGGATGTATCATGTGAAATTTTTTTCTCTTATTCTGTATGTTGTCTGTTTACTCTGTTAATTATTTCTTTGCTGTGAGGAAACTTTTAAGTTTAATTAAATCCCTTTTGTCTATTTCTGGTTTTGTTGCATTTGTTTTTGCAATATTCCTCATAAATTCTTTGCATAGGCTGATATCCACAAAAGTTTGTCCTAGGTTTTCTTCTAGGATTTTTATAGTTTTTGGTCTCACGTTTACATCTTTAATCTATCTTGAGTTATTCTTTGAATATGGTGATAGTGGTCCAGTGTCATTCTTCTGCATACGGCTAGCCAGTTTTACCACCACCATTTATTGAATAGGGTGTCTTCTTCTTGTTTCACCTGTTTTCCATTCTCACTCATCCTACTCCTCCTCGTTATCATCAGAAACTATTTTCCTCCTCCTTCTTCTCTCTTCCCTTCCCAAGACTTCTTCCAATTGTTGTTTAGTTATAATTTCACCACTTAACAAATCCTCCTACTACATAAAATAGTCAATACAATAATTCTTGATGTTTTAAAAAAAATTTTATGAAAGACATTGTTAACCTTATTAAAATGAAGTTCCATGGAGTTGTGTGATTCTTTTGAAACTTCAGTGAGCAATTGCTGTTGTTTCCCTTGAATTGTTCTTTGTTTATACATAATGGTGATAATCACTGTCTTTCACGTCTTCATTATCTTTAGAATTACTACTATATTTTTACCTCAGCTCCATATGTATTATTTCATCTTGTCCTTCTAACCCATCCTCGATGTGCACATTGTCACTCCTCTATTAAATGTTATTTTTTGGAACTCTCAAATTCTTGAACTTGTATAATACAGTATATTTAATACAACTATCATTAACTATTGACTCGATGCTGTGAGACCAGTGTGGGTTAATGTTCAAGATCCAATAATGGAATTTCTCATGATACCTACCTTCAGGAAACAGGCTATATGCTTCAATATGTAATTATATAATGTAAGAAATACAATTTGGGAAAAATTGAAGGCATAATTGACCATAATGTTGAAATATGTAATTAAGCATCCAGAATTTATGTCAGGTACTTTAAAATGTGACATCTAAGCCAAAATGCAAAAAGAAAAAAAAAAGAAAAAATACAGCAAGATCTTGAACTTCAATTCTGATAGAAGATGTCATTCAATAAGAAAAGGAATGTTAAAGGGAAAGATTTCAGTAAGACACATGGATTCAATTTGGGACATGTTGGGTTGGAGATGCCTGAGAATAATTTCATTAGAGTTGCTCAATGAGGCATATGAATCTGTAGCACCAAAGAAGGTCAACAAAATATAGACAGTTGTGAAACAAGAAGAGGAGAATTCTAAGGCAATATGTAGAACAAAATGAGTTGTGATCCAATCTCTGAGAAACAATGTATCAGAAGGCAGAGGCAAATGTGGAAAGAAGAGAGAGAGAGAAAGAAGAGAGAGAGAGAAAGAAAAAAGAAAAGAAGGAAAGAAAGAAAGAGAGAAAGAAGAAAGAAAAAGAAAGGAAGAAAAGAGAAAAAGGGAAAAGAGAGAAAGTAAAGAAAAAATAAAGAAACAAAACTAAAAATGATTAGGCAATTTAATCAAAACAGGAGGTGTAATGTCACAGATGTGAAATGAACAACGTGTTCCAAGGCCAGAGTGGACAACAGTGTTAAGTGATTCTGAGAACTCCAGAAAGAAAAGGTGTTCTTGAGATTTATTGAAATAGATCTATTTGACTGACTAGAGCAGATTCTAAAGAATGTTTGGAGCAGACACTTTAAAGGGAGAATACATGGAGAAGTAAATGCAAGAGGAGAAAATGAAGATAATGATCAGAGACAATTTTTAAAAAGAAACTCTTGCTGTTTCTTTGACTCTCTTCATGCACATCATGGAGCTTGTGTTTTGTATACTGGATGACTTTATAAACCATAAAACCAACTATTCAACATCCCGTTTCTTTTGAATATTTTCCTGTGCCTGCAATGATGTTTTCTCTTTCGTAAATTAACTCCTTGTTTCTGTAAATAAAATTGGTTGTCTTCTTACTCTTTTTATTATACCTCAACAAAACAACTTTAAAATACAAAGGGTTATAGAGACATACTATGATGGTAAGTGGAAAGAAGTTTAGAATTCGAGAGGCTGGGATTAATTCTGGTGTCTTTCACTTTCTTGATCCTCAACATTGGATAAGTTAATTAACTTCTCTGCATTCCTTCAACTGTAAACCAATGATAGTAATAATAAAGTCAAAAAGTCTTAGTGAGTTATAAAATAAATAACAGATTTAAAGGATCTAGCAGTGTTTGATGTCAAATATTTTCTCATTTAAAGCTAGTTTCCTTCTTTATAACTTTTCTTTTCACTTGAATGAAATTCCTTATATATCTATTAAATAGTTTGTCCTAACAATTTAGGACTAGTATAAGTCTTGGAAAAGAGCAGCTGGATTTGACAAAATTGGATCAACTCACTACCTTAAAGAAGCAATGGAAAACAGTGTAGAGATTTCTTAAGGAACTGAAAGTAGAACTACCATTTCTTCCAGCTATCCCACTACTGGGTATCTACCCAGAGGAAAATAAGTCATCATATGAAAAAGATACTTAAACATGTATGTTTATAGCAGCACAATCTGCAATTGCAACAATGTGGAACCAACATAAATCCCTAGCAATCAACGAGTGGATAAAAAAACTGTGGCATATATATGTATGTATACACACACGCGCGTGCGCGCACACACACACACACACACACACACATATATGGAATGCTACTCAGCCATACAAATGAATGAATTAATGACCTTAGCAACCTGGATGAGACTGGAGACTTATTCTAAGTGAAGGAACTCAGGAATGGAAAACCAAACATTGTATGTTCTCACTCATAAGTGGGAGCTAAGCTATGAGGATGCAAAGGCATAAGAATGACACAATGGACTTTAGGGACTCAGGGGGAAAGAGTGGGAAGGAGTGAGGAATGAAAGACTGCAAATAAGATGCAATGTATACTGCTCAAGTGATGTGTGCACCAAAATTTCACAAATCACCACTAAAGAACTTACCCTTGTAACCAAACACCACCTGTTCCCCAATAATCTATGGAAATAAAAAGTTTTAAAGAAAAAGCAATGGAGGCTAATTGCTGAATTCAGTCATCTGGATAATCACAATATTCAAAAGAGAAGGTAATTCCTTTTTTTTCTTAGTAGATAGAATAGCATAATATGCATTTAACTAGCAGTTGCTCAATCTAGTGGATGGAGGATGAGTCTGAAAATAGAGAACACACACAGGCAATACTCTCAAATCTGTAGTCAGGTATTTGATATCTAGAACAGTATCCATAAATAGTCTATTAGTCAGTGCTTCAGAATGAATTTTAAAGGCAAAACTTTTGCCCCTTGGAGAAACAACCTAAGGCTTATCAGACTGGGATGATTTTAGGCACATCACAATAATTGGGTCCTTATTACACTGTATTGTAATGGCTTGGTTGAGTCTTATTATGGCTTTATATATTATTTACTAATCTCTAATTCCCAGCATATATATGTAACAGCAGGCACCTGATTTCTATTTGTTGAATAGATAATTGAAGGTATACTTGAAAAGAACTAAGTAGGTTCTTATTCTGGGCAAATATGGGTAAGTGGAAATGAAATTCAGATAACTGAAGGATAGCAAGCCATCACTCAATGTGCAGAGTGAAATTCAGATAATTAGTTCTAGAGTAATGTATCTAGGCCAGAATAACAGAAAAGCTAAGTTGGTACAGAACAATACAGAGGGATCTTGCAGCAATGACTAAATTTTCAGCTCCAAAGTGTCTTGTATCACTTCCACTCCTAATTATTTGTACAGAAGTGGACACATGGCTCCACTCACTTGTTAAAAACCACAGAATGTGATTCAAACATGCACAGGAGGAAAGAGCGTAGCTAAAAGATGAGATTTGCTTTATCTAATTCCAGGTAAATATGAAACGTAGAGAATAAATAAACCTTTATCTTAGGACATCAGTGTGATCTATCACGTAAGAAGCTAGATAACTCAGAAAATGTGAAACTAAGGCGTTGGTGAGGGATTAGTGCATACACAACTATTTCAAAATCAGTTCAGTTGCTGAAACCTATCAATTTCTTTAATCAGTTTATGCTGTGGTAACAGACCAACCAACCTCAAATCTCAGTGGCCTAAAACAAATTTCAAATCTCAGTGACCTAAAACAATCAATGTTTATTTCTTGCTCATGCTTTGTGTCCACAGTGGGTCAGCAAAAGCCTCTTGGTTCATAGTTGTGTTTCAGGGCCCACTCTGTCTAAGCAGTCACTATTTCAATTGTTAACAATGACTTTGACAGAGAGAAAGAGTTGCAGGATCTTGCATCCGCAGCTAAATTCTCAACCCAAGAGTAACTTGTGTCACTTCCACTCACAGTTCTTTGTACAGAAGTAGGCACAGGACTTACTCAACCACTGGAGACCACAGAGCATGATTCAAATATGTGCACAGCAGCAGAGTAGCCATGATGTGGTAAGCAGCCGTGACACATACAAACAAGTATATTGTGAAATGCTAATCTACTATGTAGAATTGTTTCAAGTTTCTTTTTCAGCAGTGTTTGCCTACTTAAGTTCAAATAATTTCTGCATAATATCAACAAACAACAGCAATGAACATTTGAAAAGTGAGACTTTAAGAAAAGTAACATAAACATTTCTGTTGGGTCTCTTACCACATTTACTCCCAGAGAGTTCTAGCACCATTCTTGAGTTCAAAAACTGGAGCAGTTACTTTGGATCACATGGTTTAGAAGGATATTCTATACAGGAAAGGCTAAAAAGCATACCGGAAAATCAGTAGTAATTTCTCACTTTGCCAAACTCTTGTCTTTACTTCACTTTAAAGATGTGTCACTTTGTACCTGAGATTTTACTAATTTTGACCTGCTACACTTACTCTATATTTCTAATACTTTTCATTTATAACTTACTTATCTTGTAATAGAATTTTAGTTATAGAGTTATTAATTTATGTATTATTACATGCCTACAATATTTGTACATTTTTCACATACAGATGCAAGGACTTAAATTTCAGATTTTTCTCCATCCTTTGTCATAGCTGTGCTTTTTTTTCCTAGCAAGTACCTGTGATACTTTGGGGAAGAATTACTTCTCTGTCTGGACAAATATGCAGATTATTTTCATTAATAACATTGTATTTTCTTACACATTATGATATTTCTGAACTCAAGACTTAAAGTTATATTCTCTAAGTCCTTTTAGATTCTGCTGTCAAAGATTATAATGCAAAATGTGTTACTGTGTGTACTTCTTGAAAACTGAAAGAACAATTATTTTGTCTCTCCTATAAAAATTCAGAAGTGTAAGTAAAATACCAAAGGCAACTAATATGCACAGTGACATATCAGATTCTAAAAAACAATTAACATTCATTTTAAGTGTTGAAATAGCCAATATTGAAACATTTGTAAGACCAACTCCCACCCCTATTTGTTTTATGCATTTGCTTAATGCTTTAAATTCAACAATAGATATTACAGATTTCCAACATAAATCTATTCATCAGCAGCACACATTTTAATCACTGTGGGTAATTACAGTGTACAAACCGTACACTGTACAAACTGTACAAGTTACACAAATTGTGATTCTCATATGCAATACTAACATTGGCCAATAGATGCCCTAAGAGCTCTCTTAAACACAAGAACTCTAAGAATGAAGGTTGTCTATTTGATCATCAGCAAGTCTCATGCTTTTTTTTTCAGAGTTCAATTATGAAGTAGCACCATAGTTTTAGATTCCAAAGACTTAATATTACCGAACTTTAAACTGCCTCCTGACATACGAATTTCAATTCTATTAAAGTAACAGAAAAAAGAAAGGACAACTGAATTGATTTGAAAATCTATTCATACAGAGAAGGTAACAATACATCTGATTCACATAATTGATTATTTCTAATTTTATAAGTTCAGCCAATAATATTGTTTATTACTGTGGTACATAAATATGATTCTAGGGTTAATTTAATCACAGAAGCAGATAAGATTGAGTTGTAAAGTATTTCTTGAATTAGCTGATACTTTTAGGGTTTGCTGCTTTTATTATAATTTTAATCTTTTTTCTACAGTGTTGCTAGTAATAGAGTGTACTTAGAGTCCTATTAATGGATGATATTTTAAGTATGATTACTACTTCTAGATTTTTTAACATTGAAGTTAATTCATAGAAAATAAACGATACTTAAATACATTTGTTATATAAATCTAGCAAAATAAAACTATGTTCTTATCTCACCAACTTTAGTTTATAAAATGTTATACGCGGATTTTTTTTCTAAGCCAAGGGACAAATGATTTACTTACAGGCTTATGTCCATGTCTAACATTGTCCTAATGAAGATATCTTAAATTGTGAAGATACATAGCTCTATAATAACAGTTTTTAATTCTTATTTAATTATACTTATTATTATTATTATTGAGACGTAGTCTTGCTTTGTTACCCAGGCTGGAGTACAGTGATGAGATTTCGGCTCACTGCAACCTCCACCTCCCAGGTTTAAGAAGTTTTTCTTCCTCAGCCTCCCGAGAAGCTGGGATTACAGGTGCCTGCCACCACACCTGGCTAATTTTTGTAATTTTTTTAGAGACAGTGTTTCACCATGTTAGCCAGGCTGGCCTTGAAACCCTGACCTCATGATCTGCCCACCTTGGCCTACAAAAGTGCTGGGATTACAGGTGTGAGCCACTGCACCTGGCCCTTATTAATTTTTTTAATCAATTCATCATTTCTATCTATATTTTATAGAGCAATATTTATTGAATCCATTCATATGAGCTTAAGAACTCTGTGTATGGACATGTTAATACTTGCTAGCTCTTACTGAAAGTTAATTTCCATTGTTTATGGACTACTGTGGAAAAAGCAAATGTTTTTACCAAGCCAAAACAGAAGGCAAAATACAGCTTAGGAGGAAACTCATAGTAGTATTACTTGGAAACCAGAAAGAGTGTGTCTGTGAAGTTGACAACTAAATAAAAAAATACAAAAACGCATGAAAACTAGAATAGTTAACGCAATTCCAAGTCTGCTCAATCTGTATGTTAATATTGATTCCCCATGATGTGGCCGTAAAAGGAGCAGGTTTTTCTCCTTCAATTAAGAAGATGAAACTTATAACATTATATTAAGAATCTATATATTTCATGGAGAATAAAACAGGGCTATTTGTCTTTGCACCTACAGCATTCAATGTACACCCTTTGATTCTGCAGTCATCCTTTAAGTGGCCATTTACTACAATTCTGAATTCATTTTGACCCCAAATTATTGATTACAATGAGCAAATCTATTATTTAAAGGCAAATCTAGGTTTCTGTATTAAATGTGGTAGGTTTCAGCTTTCCTGTTAAGCAACACTTATTAAACCATGTTCTATCTTTCTCCAATTAACATTACCTCAATAAATATTGATATCAAATAATTTCTTAAACCTGTAACTTTTATTCATATGATACATTTGTCCTGGTTATGGTAGAATTTGAGAAGCCTATTTACACACTAAAAATTAACATTTATACGTGCATTAATTTGATAATTAATGGGGTAGAAGAGTAAACAGTTATAGTCAACTTTTAGCCTGGTATTTCTGAAAAAGTCCTCTACTTCTTTATGAAACCTGCCATTTTGATGGTGGATTTATAATTACAAATGATATGTTAATGTAAATACCAGCAAGAAAAGACCTTTCACAATAGTCTTGATTAAATTTAACGATCTTGTCCAATGCCACCAAAATGCTTATGCTATGATATATAATAGAGAATGAAAAATAAACAATACAATCTCAATTTTAACATATATTGAGATTTCAAATAATCCAAATTAAACTAATTGAGATTTAAAATTAAACTGATATAATCTAATGAAAAGTATATAGTTCATTGTAAATGCTGCTTAGATCAAATAACTGCATATGCGTAATGATGTAGTGTTAATTTGCAGCTTTATTTATTAATAGTGAGTTTTTAATATATATATATTTTAAAGTTTATTTCCATAATTTGAAGAGAACATATTTGAAAATCCTCTTTAGCATATCCAACCTACACACACACACACACACATAAATGTGTTCAAGGTCACAGTTTAGAATTAGCTAAGAAATTTAATATAAATGTATTGCATTAACATTTCATTCAATAACAACATACTGTATTTAAATGTCCTTTAGCACAGTAGACATATAACTAATAGACATTTTAAATAGAACACTAAAATGAAATAAAACATAGGTGAAGAGCACAAAAGTGCCCAAGGGAGCAAAAGAGAGAAAGTGGGAAGGTACGAAACTAATGGAAGTAAAGAAGCCTGAAAGAAAAAGGAAACAAAACTATGTATTTCAAATATCAAATATACAAGTCATGTTGTATACTACATATATGTGTATATATATGTGTGTATATATATATATATATGTATATAAAATTTGCAATCACTATAAAAAGTTAAAAAGAAGGAGCACAAATTAGTTTTTAGCCACAGATTGGTTCATAAGATCTAATGGTTAACTGCAGCATCCACTCTTTAAAAACGCTTATGTACATGTGCATTATCAGGAGAAAGCACAATCAGGTATAAGCTCATATTTCAGGGATGCTGAGATCTCTCTCTTAATCACATTAGTGCTTATGTTGAATCATTTTGCTCTCTTTTATTTAAAAAAATGTTATTTATAGCTCTCAGTTTTTTCCTGGCCCTGCTTTATTTTGATCCCCAAAAACTAAGCATGAAAATTACCTAGCAAAAAGTGTATCTTTGCTTTCCAAAATAAGCATGTTCTCAATTACTAGCAAACCTTCTCATAGTTGATTCAAAAAGAAATATTAACAAAACATACACTGTTGTTTTCTTTAGAGTATTTATGATTCTAATGTACTACAAATGCATTAAAATAATTATAATTTGAAAAGGAGCTTGTAAAATTTGATGATACTACAGAAGCCCCAAAATATGCACATTTGAAAGACAACATTACAATGTGCTTCGTAATTTCTGTGTATTACATTCTAATATGTTCATGTAAATTACCTAAATTAAAATCCTTCAGTAGATGTTGGTCATACAGCTTTAAAGAAATTCTCCTTAAGCATACTTGCTTAATTTTTAGCCATCTTTTCAGTGCCAATTTACAACTAAAAATCCATCTAACCACTTTCGCATGCCTTAAATTTTATCGTTGCTTTACAATTACTTTAAATATCCTGAACAGTAATTGTATCTGTGACTATATGAGAGATTATTGCAATATGCTTATATAATAAATGAATGCTTTAACAGGCCTATTTTTCCTTCTTTTAGTTTTAACCTGGGTGGATAAAATTTATTTTTTGACCTCTCTTTGCCTCATAGTTGATCTTAGCCACTCTTTCCCTCTCCCCCACCTCCCAATCTAATTACATGAAGATATTCTTTTCACAGGCTTAGTAACCAGATGCCAATTTATCTCATTTAGGGGAAAAATTCTTAAGCTTTTAAACTCTAATATAAATTTTGAATTCTAATATAGAAATTTCTGAAGTTTTGAAGTCTAATATAAAATTACAGAATGACAAGCCTGTAATGAGTTTTAGAGATAGCAGGATAACCTACATATTTTACAAATGATGAGTGTGATGAAAAGGTTTAAATAACTTGCCCTCAGTCACATTGCCATTTAGGACAGAACAAAACCACGAATGCCCTAGGAGAATATTCTCAATGCTTTTCTGCATGTTTTCATCTTTGTTCATGCTTGCCAAGATGGCTCTTTTCCTTTTGTTTTCGATTCTTTCTTTCTTCTGTCTCTCTCTTTTAAAGACAGTTACAAAATGAGAAAATGATCTGCCTTTCCTTTCCGTCTTTGAAAGGAAGTTTTGTTTTCCAGTTTTATTCCCCTCAGGCTTTTCAATAATATTATGACCGCTTTAATTGAATTAATAGCCCAAAACATTATGATCACTAGAGCAAACTGAAAAATAGTGTCTATTATACAAACAACATAGGTCTTGGTGGAATTTTATAAGCATACATAATGTACTTTACACATTGTTAAAGTGAACTATTAAGATTTCTATGATATTTTGGCACATTGGCATGAAGCAGACCAGTGTGCTATGTGATGGTCTCAAAAGAAGCATATTATGGGTGCCACAGCCAGCCTAAGTTCAAGTTATGCAGTTGGTTCCATTGAAATAATAATTGTGCAACACCCACCTGACTCCACAGAGCATCTTCCTGCCCTATCATGGTGTCTGCCACCTTTATTAAAATGACTTTGGGAATTGAAGCACTCTTAATACATGCATGTATATCTGTGCAAAAAGTCATGGCATTTGACACTTACATATAAATGTAAAATCAGTAATTGTTTGAGAAAACAAAAACATTGCAGATAACCCAAAATGCAGCAATCATAGTCAAGATGTGTTGGAGAAATAGTACTGGGGATTGTACGTTAGAATAGAAACTGGCAATTTCTGGAATAAAGCCACAGAGAAAGGTTTCTGTGGGTGTGAATCAGGATTAAAAAATGTTCCTTCCCTCAGGCAAAAACACTATAGATTTCTTCCTCTATTTTTTTTTTCTTTAAGTCACTAGAAAGAAGGAATTTGGGGGTATGGGCCCACAAAGTAAATATACTTCCTCAAATCACTTCTTAATATTACAGAAAATAAAATTTATTATTTTTCCTGATGGGGGAATAAACAAGGGTATTCATTTGATTAGAGTCCCTGAAAATGCTTGTCAGTGGATCCAGTGCTAAATTAAGTCAGATTCCTGGAGTATGATGACACATATCAGTATACATGCATTCTGATGGAAAACAATGTGTGAATGCTATGAAATTTTTTGAATAAACAACCTTTTTTATTAAACATGCTTTATCCAACTTAAGAAAATTTAAGCTTAGTTTTAGATACCCACTTCTCTATACAAGTAAGTCATGATAGTTGTAGGTGGGACATGTGCATGGAATGTGAATAATCACCCTTCTGGATGATTGATTGCTTCAGTTCACTGAAAGTATTTGTTTATAAGTTTAAGCAGTCTGTGGAATTTGGCATGACAGGCCCCCTTTCTCTTGCTTTCAAGGCCTTTAGAGCCTCACTGGGAGAAGAAATATCACATATACTGAGAGAATTGCTAAAGGCTATGTAATGCTTCCAGCATATCCCATCTTTCATAGAACAATTGATATATTAGACATAATAAATATTGCATAACCTTCAGAATTTTGGCAGTGGAAGCTGAAGCTGAGAACTTTCACTTTTTATTATAAAATTAATTTTCTTTTTACTCTGGAATCTCCAAGTCTATACAGTTTGAGGATATATTTAAATCATGATAATGAATAGGGAAGGTTCTGTCGGTTTTATAGGAACGCATATGAAGTCTGATATATACTATGGAGTGCTTTCACGTTTTTTCCCAGTGCTCAAGCATCTTTTTTTTTCAGGCAAGTTTCTGCAGCAGCGACTCCCTCCAGCGGCTCCGCGAATCGAGGGAAGGGAGCAGAAACACCAAATACGTAAGCGTTCAAATAACCAAATGGCAGGGAGAGGCAGCAAAGTTTGGCCAGGAAGATCAAAAGGATCTGGGAGGTTTTCAAGAATGGTTGAATAGATTCATTCCATTTCTCTGTCTCCTCCCCACCGCCTCCCACTCGGTCCTCTCCACGCTCCACTGCCCCTCTCTCCGCCCCGTCTTCCTTCCAGAGCTGTGCCCGCAGCGATCTCTGGAGTGCGCAAAAACGGCAGTCCCAGCGAAGGCAAAGGCTCCAGCACCGCCAAAGCGTTTAGTTTCTCCTGGACTGGTTGAGAATACATCTTGAAGTCCAAAGATGCCCACGCTGACCTTAAGCCTGGATTTTGTCGCCTCGATTGCCGCAGCTGACCCTAGCAGAAGCCCAGTCAAGGGGCGGCCCTTCACCTCTCTGCGAGTTGATATGCAAAACAGTTACGTCAGATGGTGGGGGCGGGGCACCCCCGGGTTGAGTGGCAGCAGCTCCTGCCTAGGGAGGAGGAGCGAGAATCAGCCTGGTTCAGTGACTGAGACAAACTGGAGGTGAGAGGCGCTGGTACTGTCCACTGTGCTGTCGGTGCTGAACCTGAGACGCGAGCGGACCAGTTGCTCCAGCAACCTGGAGGCAACGCCCTCTTGCACCCTCTGTGCCCTGTGGGACCCGCTTCACAAACAGGACCCATATCAACTTGACAAAGGAGTGTGGTATCGGACGTGGGAGAGAGTCCTCTGTTTGCCACCTGGGCGCTCATTCAGGCGTGACTTTAGAGATTTCTATAGTTTTAGACCAAACTATTTTGTTTTGTTTTTTTCCCAGCTAAGACGATCTTTTTAGTGTTTTTTTTTTTTAATTGTGATTTATTTTTCCACAGCGTTTAGGAATCTTTCTGGGGGACTTTTGTGACTGTTAAAATAAGGTAAGAAAAAGAATATTGTTATAAATGATTACAAGTGGGGGGAGAAATACAGACTTCTATACAAAAATTTTAAAACAAGTTATGCTTATTTTTATAATTTGAAACTGGACTTTTGGCAATGATTGCAAAAATATTTTAATAATTACTATTATTATTATTATTACAAGATCAACTGTTAGTGATTATGCACTAAATTCTAGAGGGGAAGTTTGAGAGCTTTGTTTTTTGTGAAGTTAATGTCATCATGTTATATCTTGCTTTATACATATAAATATTTTAGAGCAATACTTCCAGCAGGGTTCAAGGGATAGGAAGCATTAAAGAAAACCCCCAAATATATAAGCAAATGATATTAAATAAATCAACCAAGTTGTTTAGAATAAATATAATCTAATAATTATTTGAATGGACTAATCTCTGGTTAATCATCAATATTATTTCCTATATCTAAAGCATAAACTTCAAAGTGCAGAGCTCTCTAAACATTTTTTGGAAGGGAGGAGGTAGAGATAGGAACATTTATATCATGCTGGGTCCATTTACTTGTGTTGTTATGCAGTAGATCCAAATAAAACTTGTGAAACTCAGTCTCTGAGAATTCCACACCCCAAGGTCATGTGTATTTCCAAGTTGGGGGCTGTTTGTTCTGCTATTGACTAGTAAATGTTATCCCCTTGCTACCCCTTCAGGTTAGAGGTGGATATAAATTGGAAGCTCTGATTTAATAATACAGTATTAGCTTGTATTATAGTCGCTTGTGCTGTTGGTAATTGAATGGAACTGGGAAGCATGGGCTAGAGAAAATGTCTCACTATTTCAGCAATGTTTAACCTCTTGCATGCTTAACAGAGAGCTTTTCTCTACTTAGAAGATTTTCTTTTGAAGCTATGTTCCTTTTGTCAATTGGCTGTGTGTTCTGGGTGTGTACAGAGAAAGAATTCAATGTGGAAAACGACTGAACAGTACTTCTCATAGTGAGCAATTATTAAATGATTGAAGTTATCCTGTGCTCTTTGTATTTCTTATTACTATTCATGACTTTATTTGACAGGTGTGATGGTTTGCCTGATAAATGGAATTGTGGTCTCTCATTTATGTCATTTAGTGACATTAGATTAAGTATAAATGATGACTGGAAAAGCATGGGGGGTGGGGGGGGGTATTTCCTTTACGTTCCAGAGAGAGAGAGTTTAGGTTGCAAGTAGATGTCCAATATTAATAGGAATGAGTTAAAAATGAAGCTGTTTCATACTTAATAAGTATTATTCAACTGATTAGAGCTATGCTTTTCAGTAGGAGTACACTAAGTTTAAATATTTGTATATTTCAAAATATAAAATTTCTACCTTAGTTGCATTAGAGTTACTAGGATGAAGTTTAGCTTTAGAATTTCATGATTTAAAATAAGCCCTCTAGGTAGATATTTTTCATTGTATTTACTACACAGCCCTACAACAGAGTGATTGCCACAAGAAATGTGTATTGTTGCAAATACTAGAGGTCAAATGTAAATCTTTTTAAGTTGTTCACATCTTTTACCCTAAACAGATATTCTTTGTAGGATTCATGTCAGTCATGTGATCTTAAATTAAATATTCATACAAATTTTGAAAGCCTGGATTGGGTAAAAAGGCAAAACAGAATATATAAAACTCTGAGCTAGGAAATTTATACAACATAATCTCCTTTAAATTCACAAAGAATCAATCTTTACTATTACAAATTTTGAAATTTTCTTGTTAAAACTTATATTGGTATAAATATTTAGACTGTGAAATTTCTAACAGAATTATGGCTTATTTTATTTTCCATTTTGTTTATTATCTTGAAACATTAATATATGTCTTAATTTTATAACATTTGAAAGGCAGTATAATACATAAACATTGTATTTACTCAAAATGTATCTAAGTATGTTATTGACTTCCGTTTGCACAAAATTTTCCAAGATGTATGTCTTTACTCAAGTATAAACATTTACCTGGAAGTACCAAAATCTGGAATTCTTTCAGATGAAATTTAGTGTTTCATCTAATAGTAACATAGCTGAGCACTAAAATCAAACTAAGCTACTGGCAATACTAACCAAAGGTTGAGTTGATGAGATTGTAAATTTAAAGTGTTAGAATCATTTTTTTTCAGATTTTTCTATACATTTAGCTTTTGTATCTTAGTCCTGAAATAAGTTAAACTGGATTCCCATCATAAGTCCAAATTTAGCATATAGAGGACACTATTTAAATGCAGAATGATTCCCATTGAAACTAATAAAACTGCCAACTTTAAAGACACTTATGAAAGGTATTCAAATGTGGTGGCCCCTTATTAAGTCTTTGATCCACAAAGAAATGACCATATTTTGGAGTTATAATGAATTCATGTAAAACATAAAGGACTATTCAGTAACACAACACTGGATGGCTTGTTAAGACGTTAACTCATTTCATTACAGACACTGCAAATATATGCAGCACTGTTTGCACAAAAATGATGAACTTCTTAAAGTCTATAGAAAATTATTAAAATAATTTAATTACATATTACATGACATGCTAGATTTGTCTTTCTTAATTGTTTCTCAACCTCACAAGGTTCATCAATCAAACAAAAAGAAATTGAGTCAAAAATGAAATTTGTAAATAGATTGTTTTTCCTTACAAATAAGATGAATTCCTGTTTATGTTTTGTGAGATTTAAGATAAGGATAGATCAATTTGGAATTTCTGTTACCAAGGTTATATATTGCTTTATTTTTCTTTCTTTCTTTCTTCTTTTTTTTTTGGTTTTCTATTTACTAACATGTGCGATAGAGAAATACAAGTCTTAATAAATCTGAAATACTCCAAAAAGTTTGAAAAAATTTTAAAAATACCTTTTAAGATGATATTTAAGAAGTTATTTGCCTGCTAATTTATTGATAATTTTCTTTAAATAATAATCATTTTTAAAATAATATTGAAAGCTCATTTATCAATGAGACCTAAAGGTCTTGAATGACATCGATTAGTCCTTCATACTTGCCCAAAATTGCCATATTATCTCATATTTTTTACTACTTAACATATTATGAAGCTCCAAAGACTCTTGTGAAAGAATAAGCTAGAAAAAAATATTTCCTGTTGTTAGCATCATTCTAACAGTCAAGTGACCAATTATCCTTTACCAAACAGACGTAATCACCTTCTGCTTCAACACCTCCAATGTCTTTTGGGTATAGTCTACTTAAGGTTAGCTGTAGAATAGCTTGTGGAAATATCCTAATTTTCCAATTAAATCGGTAACCATGCAGCAAAGCAATTGGTCCCTTTGTGTTTTAAATCACCTTAGTATTGAGGAATTAATATTATTATAATTGATGGGATCAAGTTCTGATAAACTCAGAGTCCCAATGAGTTTTCTGAAAGGGGATGAATTAAATAATAGTATAAGTATTTCAGACAATTAGAGTGTGTGTGTATGAATATATGTATGTACATATATATTAACACATATATGTATATACACATCTGTAAATTCTTCTCTACAGTGAACATGCAAGAGGCATGACCTAGAACATGCAAGTTCAAGACAAGCTACTTAATACAAAATAATTTAGATAATAAACTGTAACACAATATATAACTTTTAGGGGCAAATTTGTCTTCTAATTACTGTTATTTTTTTATTTTGTTTAGAATACTTGTGCACACACCAGTTTCTTTGGCATGAAAATGACATTTAGAACCTCTCATGCTGATTGGCAAGGAAAGGAACAATTGAAAATGAAAATTTGACAGGAATAAAAAACAAAATGGATGTGTACATAATAAAGAGTTTATAGCATCACATTAATTATGAGAAAATATGAGTTCCGATGAAGGATTTGAAAATTACTGTCTATAAAAGTAAAACATCAGGTTTACTTCCTACAAGTCTTCAGGTAGTAAGCCGTACCCCTTTGTGGAACAAAGCCTGGATATCCCTGCAAGTAACATATTTTTATTACTTGTTTATTAATGTTTTCATGCATAGATGTGGTGAAATAGGAGAACAATTTTATTCTGAACTTTCTTGGTTTAAAATCAAGTAATTAATATTAATTTAATGTGGCTTTTGGTATCAAATTATGTAAATCTCTAAAGCAAAGTGGTTGCTTAGTGAGTTCATTTGCAGGTCAATACATAAAATATTATTTCAACTCATAACTAGTTCATCACACAACTAACAATTCTAAAGCAAACGATTTAAAAATATTTCTTCATCAAGTTGTACTTAAACATACATTGTAATAGAGAAACTTACTTTACTGACGTATTTTCTCTGTTAATATAGCACCAAGGTAGCAATTAAGACATACACACAGTAGCAATTAGAACACACGCACCTGAACTGTATTCCCCAAAGATGATGATGAAATGGAAGTAATTTACCTTTGTTAGTTGGACCACCTCCACACAACACATTAGATATTGTTTCACTGCCTCTTGAGTTATTATTTTCTTTAAACTTGTAAAACCCTAAAAGTAAAGGTCCTTACATGAAAACACAAATGCCTACCTGCCCTCTCTAGTTACATGCCCCTTTTCTCAAAGCCCCACCAATGGCTGTGACTCTACTGTCAATCAGACTCTGAGCTGCCTCACTTAGGTTTAAGGAGTCTGGGCCTTCATATTTCTAAAGAAAAAGAGCCAGTGAGTTGTTACTAGTAAAAAATATTTGTTGCCTTATAATGGAGTGTCTATTGATATTTTGCCATTTGGTCTTTGATCCTGGATTTGCTTTTTCATCTGTGAAGAGGAATAAGACAGACATAGAAACCATTCAAAGTATTAATGGTATTCATATGTATTTATTGATATCAGGCCATTTTACCTGTATTAAGCCATGTAACGTTTACATGGCTTTGAAAATATTGATATTATTCATTTCTTAATTATTCACATTAATTTGAGAAAGCAGAAACTCACATCAAATCTCCACACCACTGTATCTTGTGGTCACACAACTAGGAATAGGTGACTTAGGGAATCAAACCAAATTTACAAGCCACACTATATATGTCTAGTGCCTCTATTTAAGTCAAAAGTCCAATTAGCTATGTCATTTTCAAAACTAAGTTTTTTAACTGTGATAATCTCTTTACTATATGTAAATGCCTCTTGCCATTTCCCCAAGACTATTCCTTAATTAAGTCATTGAAATTATTTTATAGCCTATATTCTTTAGTGTACACACTTTAAAATGCATAATACCAAAGACCTTAAGGAGTTTTTCCTCTGCATTTAATGTTATAAAGATGTTACGTTAATTGATCTCATAGAATATTCAAAATATTAGCACCACCCAATGTTTCCCTTGGTGACTCCAACACCATAAGAAACAACAGAATAGAGTAGTTAATGTTTCCTAGGAGTTGAAGTTGTTTTTCTTGTTTCCCTTAAAAGTCCAGTAGGAGATCAAATTCAAACACTTGGTGAAATTTAGACCATTTTAAGCAATCAGCATTTGTGGTATCAACTGCTACTCACATGTAATACTTAAGATTAGTTAGCTACTAAAGTTTTGAATAGTCTATGAGATTAAATCCAGATTAAATAAAATAATCAGAACAAATGTCTGGATTTGAGGCACAATACCAAGGAAGTAATCTAAGGTGGACTCTTGAAGGCTTTGGAGACATTAATTTATTCTATTGTTTCTATCTAATTATATCTGAGGTAAAGGGAAATATTGGCCACTAGCTGTTGCTGTTTATTTTCATGTAGCATTCAGGGTAAAAGAAAGAGAAGAGGTGACTGCTGTTTGCAGCAATTATAACACAGCTTCCCGATGAGCCAGAAAGTTGCATCAGACTCCCTACTGAATCCCCATTATACAAGTTTTTGTTGTCTTTATTAAATGGATCCCAAAGGAGATAGAAAAGTTTTATTTTGTTAAGAAAGTTTAACTTTAAAGTGGAAAGCACATAGGGCCTTTTGTTTAATATTTTACATGTTGGCTAGCAATAATTAATGTTTGACTTTTGACATGAAGTCTGGCATAAAAGTTTTTAATCTCGAAATTTTTATGAAATTGTGTATACTATTTGTCGAACTCGTTGTTCCTCATTCTCTGTGGAGCCCTGGGAAGTCCATTCACTCTAACAGCTACAATTATCATCTCTTCACAGATATTCTCCAAATCTGTAGCTCTGACCCAGAATTGAAGTCCATTAATGTATTTACAAAGGTCTGCTGGACATTTTAACTCTGATTTCATGGTGACAGCACAAGCCCCATGAACTCATGAGCTCATCCCTAACATGATCCCCTATTCTATTTTTTTCTGCCATTCAGTTAATGGCAAATTCTCTTTCAATTTACTCTGGTCTAAAAATCTACAGATATTTAAAAATTATATCGTTCTTCTTATATAATATGCAGCAGGTACACAAGTTTTAACATCCCTTGCTTTATCATATAGCTTTATCTGATTCCCAATTCTTTATTTTTTCTCTTACCATTTTTACCTTGATCCAGAGTGTCCAAACTAAGACAGAATTATTTTGACCTTCTTTACACTAGTGTCTCTTATTCCTGTTTCTTCCTGCTGTAATAATAATTCATGAGATAAAATTTCTGGTGAGTCATAATATGCCATGCATAGTTTTGAGCATTTATAAACACAGTTTCATTTTATATGCAATGCAGACATAGGAAAACCATCTTTTTTTTTAAAAAAAAAAGTTCATTTATTTTTCAACTTTCATTTTAGAATCAGGGGATATATGTGCATATTTGTTACATAGATGCTGAGGTTTGGGGTATGAGTGATCCCATTACCTAGGTACTGAGCGTAATACCCAATAATTAGTTTTTCAGCCCTTGTCTCCCTCTTACCTCTCCAGTCTTGTAGTCTCCAGTGTTTGTTATTGTCATCCTTATGTCCATGTGTATACAATATTTAACTCCCACTGATAAGTGAGAACATGGAGCATTTGGTTTTCTGTTCCTGTGTTAATTTGCTTTGGATAATGGTCTTCAGTTGCATCCACATTGCTGCACGGGACATTACCTTATCCTTTTTTATGGCTGCATAGTATTACATGGAATAAGTGTAGCACATTTTCTTTATCCAATCTACCATTGATGAACACCTAGGTTGAATTCATGTCTTTGCTATAGTGAATCATGCAGCAATGAGCGTTCCAGTACATGTATGTTTTTTGTAGAATGATTAATTTTCTTGTGGCTATGTACCCAGTAATTGCATTATTGGGTCAAATTGTAGTTCAGTTTTAAGTTATTTGAGAAATCTCTGACCTGCTTTCCACAGTGGCTGAAGAAATCTGTATTGTGACCAATAGCATATAAGACTTCACCTTTCTCTGCAGCCTCACCAGTATCTATTGTTTTTTGACTTAATAATAACCATTCTGACTGGTGCGAGATAGTGTCTTACTGTGGCTTGATTTGCATGTCTCTGATGATTAGTGAACATTTTTTCATGTTTGTATGTCTTCTGAAACCACGTCTTAAGGTGTTGCCCACAGAGCTGAGACTCAGATCAAGTTTTGTCTGAAGTCAACCACATGGTCAGATCCTGGTCTTTATGACCTGCTGTTACAGATTTCATATTTTCTCTGGATTTCTCTTGATTAAAATATGCTTTAAAATGCCACTGTGTTCAGAAATCATCACTAGATCTCTAATTCTTACATTAAGTTGACACTCTGCTGCTTTAAAGATTCTTCTAATTGCTTCTACATCCTGTAAGTAGTCAATCTGCTTTTCCATTTTCTGATATGTGAAATGCACATACGCGAAACAAAGATAAGTTAAAATATAAAGCATAGCGTAGTTCCTTACCTCTGTATAAACACAGTATCCTGTCTGGACTTTTGGACTTTCAAGAATCCCAATTTGCGTCCCACTCCTCTGCATCCTGTCAAATGTTCTTATAGTGTGAGAGCATATTGTGCTCCCATGTGATTCTCAGAGTTGCTGTAGTTTTTGTTGCGGTAAATGTCATGTCAGCGTCACCCGGGATCTCACCAAACTGTTCACTTTTTTAAAACATATGTATGTTTTCTGTTGTGACGTACAAATTATCACAGACATAGCCACATAAACATTTATTATCTCACAGTTTACATGAACTATGAGTCTGGGTACAGGTTAGCTGGCTCCTCTGCTCAGGACCTCACCATCAAGGTTTCTGCCTGGGTTTTTATTTGAGGCTCAGGATCATTGGCTGGATTTGTTTCTTTGCAGCTCAGAACTCATGGAGACTTTCTCTTCAAGGCCAGCAGAAGACTTAATCTGACTGTGTCTATTTCTGACCTCTAACTCCGCTTTTAAAGGCTCACTTATCCAGTCAGGCCCAGCTAGACTAATCTCTCTTCGATATACGTGAAGTCAACTGATTTGAGACTTTAACTATATCTTTAAATCCCTTCCTTTTTGCCATATAATGTGACCACAAGAGCAATAGCACATTACCTTTGCCATGTTCTATTGGCCAAAAGCAAGATATAGGTCCTGCCTGTATACAAGGTGAGGTGATTATACAAGAGTATATCATTGGGATTCATGCAGCATTCTGGCTAATGCACCTGGTTAAAGTTTTACTTAAACCTTAGTCTTTATTGCTTGAATGCCACTGAGCTCTTCTTTCTAACCCTAAATTAATGACCTAAACTGTGTAGTAGACAGTTTGGAGTTGCTTTTGGACTTTTTAATGTGTCGTAGGCTGTTTTTCCTAATTAATCCTTTTATAGGAAGAAGTCTAGAAACTTCTGTGTGTAAAAAAATGCATAGTTTAAAAAGTTTAAAATTACTTCATATATACGTAAATTAATTGATTCTCATTGGATTTTATTCTGATTTTATACTTGCTTTTATTACACAATGTTTCATACATGTGCAACTATGGTAGCTTTATGCTGAAGGATTTGGGAAATGGTTTTTGTTATTAGAGTTTGGTAATCTGCTGTGTTTTCCCATTCTTAACTTTGGTCTCTGCCTAACTGAGAACCACACAAAGGATATTTTATTATGACCTTATTGCATGCAACATGAACTATTTTCATGCAAATCAGAAACTTGTATTTAATATTATATTTATGCTCCTTAACAGATGATATAATAATTACATAGAAAGTGAGCATGACATTTTACACTTGCTATTTAGGAAACGTGCAACAGATGTATTTTAGATTTACTTTAAAAAAAAACTTCAACATTTGAAAAAAATGTCATGTTCAAAAGATCTTCAAAAGAAGATTTATGTGCTATGGATAATTTTTTCTTGTTTGTGTAGTCTGAAGATTAGTATATTATTGGGCAATTACTTTTTACTAACATTAATTATACAGAAAAAGCCATTGCGCTTATATCTTTTACATAGAACTAAAACAATTTCATCTTGACAAAAGCTAAATAAAAATAACTAACTCATAGATAAATTCCATTTTTTATTCTTTTATAAACAATGCTTTTAACAGTATTATTAAGATTATAGTATTTTAGCTAGATGCAGTGGCAAAAGCCTGTAATCCCAGCACTTTGGGAGACCAAGGTGGCTGGACCACCTGAGGTCAGGAGTTCAAGACCAATCTGGCCAACATAGTGAAACCCCATCTCTACTAAAAATACAAAAAAATTAGCCAGGTGTGGTGGCGGGCACCTGTAATCCCAGCTACTTGGGAGGCTCATACAGGAGAATCGTTTGAAACCAGGAGGGAGAGGTTGCAGTGAGCCAAGATCACGCCATTGCACTCCAGCCAGGGCAACAAAAGCAAAACTGAGTCTAAACAAACAAACAAAAAAAGATTATAGTTATTTTAAGAGAAATAAATTACTTCAATAAATATATTAAATACCTACTAGGTGCTGGGGTTCGGTAGAGAGAGAGAGAGAGTACCTGCCCTACCCTCTCGGGGGCAAGATAGACAATAAGCAAACTAATAAGGCCAAAGTAAAATATAATGTCTGGCTTTGATAAGTGTTCAGGTAAAAAGTAAAACAGGTAAAGTATTACTAAGGACTAAGAGTGCTACCTAAGATAGGAGTTATCATATGTTCCAATTTCATGTCATTCTGAGGAACTCATTAAGTAGTTTCTGATTAAAGTTAATATTCCTTATCATTCTAAAATGTGTGAATGTTTTATCCATAATTATAACTGAGAAAACATGATGTTAGTAAGCCCCAGGGACTTTAAGAAAGAGCTTATCATCCAGTAAGAAGTCAATACATTTCAGGTGGGAGAATGTTGACTACTGAACATCTACTCACAAAATAGAACTTTATGATTATCTAGTATTGATTCAATATAATACCTTAAAATCCTCTAGAATGAACTTCAATTTGTAAAATTCTATTCAGTCTTAAATGCCAAATTGTTGGCAAAAACCAGAAGGTACATATCATGGAAAAAAAATTACTTTCTGTGGTTTTCTTGTTAATGAAAATTAGCTTTCATTTTTGTTTGGCACTACAATGTATTTGAAATATGTTAATTAGGTTATTTTCCTTTCTTTCCACTTTTAAACATACTATACAGAGCATGTTGCAACTAAATTCTGGGACTTAAAGCTGATCTCTGAGTATAAGTTTAGACCCTTTTAGCATTGTGCAGTTTGTTTAGAACTTCACATTTTTTCATCGAAAATTTAAGTGTTCTAAAATGTATGTTCCTTTAAGGCAATGATTGAGTGAGCTGGTATTTATATCAATGATTCATTATCCCAGACACTATGGCATTATTAGGGAAAGAGAAATGCTTAGAATGCTTTTTGGGTTTGTGCACATGCTTGAGAAACTACAGTGATGGTTTGTTATTATGTAATTGCATTTTCTTTATTCAAATAGTGTGACATTGTTGGACTATGTAGGAAAAAAGCAAAAGAAAATAATAGTAATAAAAATACATCTATACCTTTAGAAAATAAGTGCAAAAATTAAGTGCACACAATATCTCAATCCCTTGGCAGAATATCAGAAGTTAGTGCACTTACAAAGAAAGTAAGACTTGAAAGAAATACATGAATTGTGCCGAAGATTTTCCTGAATTATTTCCTTGGTGAGAATTCTCACAAAGCTATAATTAATTGAGGTAAAAACAATTAAAACCTGAAGAGAAAGTTTCTAGAAAATGCTTTGCATGTAAAGTCTACTTATTTGCAATTCATCAACAACAATTTCAAATTAATACCCTCTGCAACTGTTTATTTTCTTTCAGTCAGTGCCCTATTTCTCCACATGTCCTGAGGCCTGAGAAAGTCGAAGCAGTTTCATTCAGTTTGTTTCCCTGTCTGTGCACAAATAGTACAACTTAATTGATAATGTCTGCAGTAGGACTGTGTGCCCAGCTGTGAAACCTGCTCCAGATGCTGGCACTCTACTGGACTTCTAGTTAATTATACATGTTTTCTGAACATCTTGCTTAAGTTAAAAACTGTCTAAAAATCAGCAGAGGGAGCTCAAGAAGGCATTAAGGATATTCTGATTCTGGCCTTCTAATGCCGCTATGTTTTGCCTCAAAAGTAGTCTTCAGGTAGAGCAAATAAAGGTATCTTTACATGCAAAATAACCTTTTGAAGTTGCAAAATTCAGAATTGTTTAAATAGTTAGAGAGGCCACACTGTTGCTCTTGAAATGGCTGTGTCCTATTTATTATTGGCCTTAAATGGATTTGATTTATAAATGGACACTATGGAAACCCTGCTGTGTGATACTCAGGCTTTTACTGCCCCAGTTTTTGGATCTTAACACTGGACTCTTGATCCAGAAAATAGAATGTGACAAGATGCCGCGTATACAAGAGACTTCTGTGAATCACCAGCAGGCTTAAATTCAATCTGTGGTAGTCATTAGAATACAGCAGGTCATACCCTAAAATTTTGCTGTTTAGTTCAACTACAATGGACTTAACCATTATTTTTTGCTCTCCTTCAGAACCTTTCAGACTTTTAAAACTGGCACAAGGTTAAAGCATATCGATCTTCAGAAACTGTTAAACAGAGAGAATGTTTACAGTTAGCAACTTCACACCAAGAACCATGTCCCACATTTATATACCTCACATATTTGAAAATAAAAACTATCTCAAGTTATGTTTGATTGCGATGTTGTTATATGATTTTTAAACATCCTGCTTAAAATATAAAACCTGCCAATTTAAACACTTTTTCTAATTAAAATTTTTTCTTTTTTTGTTTTCATCAGAGACAAAGAGTATAACATATGCCCTAAAGATTCAGTTGAAAACCTCCATTGGATCATTCTGGAAAAATAAACAAAACTGTATTTCTAATGATTTAACATAACTTCGTCTTGATAGTGTTATTCATTCCTGATTTCATACTAAATTAATGGATTCCTCCATAATGGCATGTTTGTAATTAGTTGACTTTTTTCTATATGAAATTTAAATTGAATAGCAGTGCATGTGATTTATTGAGATTACATGAAGCCAACTTTTAGCAAAATTTGCTTATTTGGTGTGCAGTTTTTATATTAATGTCTAGTGATCTACAAGCTTTTGAAATGTATATTTGAAATTAATTTATGCTTTTATTATTATTACATTTCCCTAGAAGTTGAATTACTTGGTAAAAATCACACGATCACTTTTAAGTGATAGGAATAGCTATTGTCATATTATTTTTTATGAGGATTATATCAATACATTCATCTAGTAATGGATGAGATATTATTTAACCATAGTGCTGGGTGCTAAAATTTTGTTAAGAGTAAAAATGCACTCTGGATTTTTATTTATATTTACTTATTAGTGAGTGTGACGTTTTAATGTTTTTTTTTTCTGGTAGTAATTCTTCTGTTGTAACATTTCTTTATATCTTTTGATGGTTATCTTAAAAGAATCATAGCTTGATTGTACAGAATCAATGAAAATAGATGCCATAGAATAATAATGTGTATTGAACAATTATTGTACCTCAGACACATTTCTAGACACTATTAAGTTATTTTGATAAAAGTTTAGAAGAGCTGTTAAAGTAGAACCAAGCTGAAATCAAGATTTCTGAGACTGTCTCAGACAGGAAGTGCACGTGTTTCTCTCTGGCTCAAAAGGCCCCAAAGATCTCTGTTCTATATTAAGAACTCTGTGACTTTACCGTTATATTTTCCATGTAAACTGATTATTCTTCAGTGTGTAAAATCTTCCTTAAAAATCATTAGGCCCAGTATGTTTTTCTAGGAAGCACTTGGTCTTCTCAAGTATGTAAATATTTCTTCAAAATATCTTATCTCTTGAATATCTATGATTCCAAACAAAATATATTATTCTGATATAATCCTGATTATCTCATATTCTTTAAGAAGTTCTAAACTGTTAGCAAAAACCAAAATTACCACTAATTAAAAACTTCCCTCATTTAGAGGAAAAATAAAACTAATTTTATTAATGTGGTTATATATCTGTTTTTCATTCAAGTCTTACCACTAAAAGGCAGAATAGTGAAACTTCTATTTCAAGCATACTCCACATGTTTTATCTTAGTAGCAGATGTCAAACTGAACATAATATTGAAACTGAGTTACAAATTAAGTAAAATCATAAGGTAGCATTTCTACCGGGAACAAAAATATTTTTTCAGAAGTCTGTTATCTATACATATTTGTAGCTATATGAATATCTACAAAAATATTTTTTCAGAAATCTTTTATATATATATTTGTCTATGCATATATATATGTATATATATATATATATATATATATATACACATGTAGATACAAACATGCAACAACACACAGATCTAATTTATTTTTTAATTTTTAGATTTATTTGTGGATGGAGGTCTCTCTATGTTGCCCATGCTGGTTTTGATCTCTAGGCTTGTGAGCCACCACACCTGGCTACATTTTTAAAAAGTATTTTTATATTTTGGAGAGTTGGTGGGGAAGGTCTCTCTGTGTTGCCCAGGCTGGTCTTGAACTCCTGACTCAGCCTGGATTACAGGCTTGAGTCATCAAAGTGCTCAGATTACAGACATAAGCCACTGCACCCAGATACATTGACTTTTAGTGGGAAGAATCTTCTGTATGAGTTTCATTTCAATTACTCAACACTCCCAGATTTGTTGATCATTCTAAGTAGATAACATTCAGCTATTTTGTTTTTGGGAGTGTTTTCAAAATGACTTTTGAATATTAAAACTCTATGGGCCACAGAGCTATGATCACATGGTAAATGACACACACATACAAAAGATGTTGGTTTTGACCTTGCAGTAATTTTCCTTAAGAAAGTTTGGCTAGAGTAATCCAACATTGTTTTGTTTGATTACTTGCTTGCTTGCTTTATGTATATTCCTTTCAGGCTGCCTACTAAATCTGGTGTTTCTGAAGAATTTACCCATTGAAATCACTATAGCATTTAAAATTCTTTTAGAATTATAGATTTTACATTCATCGAAAAATGGTTTGTGTGATCACTTCTTATTGAAATGCAGGTTAATAATGCCTGACCCCCCAAAATAGAAAGTATAGTGATGAATCACATGCACTTGGGAACATTTCATATCATATTTAGAAGACATTATAAGGTAACTTTACCTGTGTAAGGTTAACACAACAATCATTTTTGGGGTATGAGCTACAAAGACGATAATTTATTATTGACAGTGGACACTCTAATCATGTTTATTTTGAAAATTTGTTTTTGTAACGTATAAATGTATATATACATAATCTTGAAAACTTTTAATTAAATCAACGGGTGTTTTTTAGACCCATTAATATGCAGATAAGTACATTTTCAATAAAGCATTATGTTGATATATTAAAATTTGAGGATCCCCTAGAATCACAAATAAATCAGATATAATGATTGAAAATATATTAAAGTTCCAAATTCAAGACATAAAAGGAATTTAGGGTGCCACAATGATTATCACACTAAAAAATATAAATAGTGGATGTTTTTTCTCAGTTTATTTTGGATTGTGTTTGACAATTTTTCGGTGACAGACTGGTTGAGGTATTCAGAGGGAAGATTTGGTCAACCAGCTTGGAATAGTCTAATTTATTCACCAACTCACCTAATATGGGAAGGTTCAAATAATTTCCATGTTAATGTATTTATTTATTAGTTTTAGATATCAAATTTCACTAAATATTGACTAGTGATCTGCCAGATTCAATGTAACTCAAACTGTGGTGTAAGTAAAGATGGATTGGTTGGCTAGGTATGAATGTCTTCTTTACCTAAGTAGTCTACATGTTTCAAACATCAATTTTTATTTTTTTATTTTTTTTTATTTTTGAGACAGAGTCTGGCTCTGTTGCCCAGGCTGGAGTGCAGTGGTGTGGTCTCAGCTCACGGCAACCTCCGCCTCCTGGGTTCAAGCAATTCTCCTGCCTTAGCCTCCCCAGTAGCTGGGATTACAGGCGCCTGCCACCATGTCCAATCAATTTTTTGTATTTTTAGTAGACATGAGGTTTCACCATGTTGGTCAGGCTGGTCTCCAACTCCTGACATCGTGATTGGCCCCTCTAGGCCTCCCAAAGCGCTGGGATTACAAGTGTGAGCCAGCGCGCCTGGCCCAAACATTAATTTTATGGATATAAATTAATAAGAAGTAGAAAAACTAAGGAACCAATGCAAATAAAAAATGTTTCTGGAAAGCCTCGTCAAAGAAAAGACAGTGAACTAATCTCAAAGAGAACCGTTACTTACATAGTATACAAAAATGTGACTTTTATGAGGATTTATCACTCTATTTTGTATTTTCTTTTTTTCTTTTTTTTTCTTTTTTTTTTGAGACAGAATCTCACTCTTTCGCCAGGTGCCAGACTGGAGTGCAGTGGCACGAGCTCGGCTTACTGCAACCTCCACCTCCTGGGTTCAAGCAATGTTCCTGCCTCAGCCTCCCAAGTTGCTGGGACTACAGGTGCGCACCACCACACACAGCTAATTTTTGTATTTTTTTTTTAGTAGAGACAGGGTTTCACCATGTTGGCCAGGATGGCCTCGATCTCTTGACCTTGTGATCCACCCGCCTCGGCCTCCCAAAGTGCTATTTATTTTCTTATAGCTATAGAGCCATTGTATAATTCTGTACTACAAATAAATCATACAGCTTTTGTTATTGGTCATACTTTAAAAAATCAAGCATGAAAGAACAATTGTAGATTTAAAATCCACCTTTTGCCTGTTGTGAAGACAGCTTCTTGTGAAATGCTTCTTGATGTTGAATTTGATGGACATATTTTGAAAAGCAGTATTTTTATGTTAAGTTAGAGAATGTGAACTAAAGAGAAATAAGAGCTAAATTTAGAAACGAATTCCCGGATGAGAATAATTATAAAATTTTTAAGAAATAAAAATAAGAAAACAAGTGAAATCATAGTTAAGAAGAGTCTACAGAAACATGATAACTAAATGCCATGTTATGTCCTGAATGGGATCTTAGGAAAGAAAAGGACATTAGGGCCAGGTGTGGTGGCTCATGCCTGTAATCTCAGTGGTTTGGGAGGCCGAGGTGGGCAGATCACTTGAAGTCAGGAGTTCAAGACCAGCCTGGCCTACATGGTGAAACCCGGTCTCTACTAAAAATACACAAATCAGCCAGGGCGTGGTAATGTGCACCGGTAGTCCCAACTACTCGGGAGGCTGAGGCAGGAGAATGGCTTGAACGTGGGAGACAGAGGTTGCGGTGAGCCAAGATCCCGTACTCCACAACTGGGCAACAGAGCAAGACTCCCTCTTACAAAAAGAAAAAGAAAAAAAAAAAGAAAGAAAAAAGAAAAAAAGGCATTAGGTAAGACACAGAAACAGAATAAGGTGTGCCTCAGTAATAAGGCATTGGCATTGGTTTATTAGCTGTGACAAATGTATCATACTAACATGAGATGTTAACTAATACATAGTATATGTACCATCTTTGCAACTTTTCTGTAAATCCAAAACTATTATAAAATTTAAAAATGAGTGAGACATAAAAGTAGGTTATAAAAAGGCGATTTTAGCTTTAGATATAGTGACCAGTTAGTACGGTATTAAGGAATTTACTCTAGAAAGGAAATTTTATATTTGATCCTTCTATTGGAATAGATTCACTCCAAAGTGACATGGATGTTTCAGTTAAAAGGGAAATATTCTTCAGCTGGATAGACAAATATATGCAAAGATTTATAGATAAATATATAAATACATAGATATCGACATTATATTTATATAGATATCTCCATTCAAGTGTTAGAAAGAAAACAACATTGGGTGCTTCATGGGTTTAGCTTTAGGTTACACAAAAATCACTATTATTTCCTTTACATAAGAAAATTCCAAACAAAAGACAAATTAAAAATATAACAATTAATGAACCAGATTATCAATATACGTATACATCATATTTCACCTAATTCTTTTTGTTTTTCCATATTGGTACCTTACTGTAATATGTATTCACTTTTTTATGGATTTTTATATTTGTCTAATCAATTTTGAAAAGAACCATGATATTCTTGATGTTTACAACCTCATCACCAAGAAGCACTGCTTTTGTATTTGGTGTCATCAGGCAGAGCTGACAAGGTTGTTTAAAATATTAAGTTGAATTTGATGCTATACTAATCATACACTCTGTATTTGAGTGATTGCATGCACCATGGCATACTCTGACATGTTTGATTGTACTGAATGGAATGAAGCTCAAATAGTAACTTGGAAATAAATTTCCGTTTGGAATAGCCTTGTAGGAGAAGAGTTCAAATTAAATCCTCTTAGTGAATTAAAATGCAAATATAAGAAGGCAATCCAATTGAGTTACATCGATAATAGAACATATAACACAAATGGAAATTCCTCCCAAATAATTAAGTTATAGCTATATAAATCACTGAAGTGTGCATTTGAATTTTGTTCCTTGTGTGCATGCTTGAAAGTTCACTAACTTTGGATCACATTAGAATACGTTTTGTTTATCTCCTGCAGACCAGTCTCTTGGCAGGTTCTTTTCTCCAATGAGGCCAATGAAGGCTCTTCCCTGTTCACTGTGCTTGCTGTGCTACAACTAAAGCTTTAAGCTCTGCCAGCAGGTTTTGTTTTAGACCTAATTATGGAAGCTCTTTAATTGGGCCATCGCCCTGGGAAGTTCAATGTCTTGAGCTTCTTCAGTAAATAATTTTGACTCTAAAATATGCATTATCATGAGAACAAAAATGTTTGTACTTCATTTATATAATCTTTGCGGGGGTCAGGGAGACTTTATGGATAGTTTTGCTTGGAAACCGAAAAGATATTTTTTTTTCCCGGGGTGTGTGTATGTGTGTGTGTGTGTGTGTGTGTGTGTGTATTTAAAGTCACCTTAGCTTTTAGGATTTAGGATTCTAAGCCTTAGGGTCTTAAACAGTTTGTAATGATTTAAAGATCCAGATCCCCCCTAAAACATGCAGCTTATAACAGTAATGGAGGCTGATTAGTATTGCATTAAAAAGAGATAAACAGAAAATAATATGCTTTGGACATTTAAATTAATAATGATGCCAATTTTATGTGCAATTAGCATGAAGCATTAGCAGTGGTGTTCACCACTAAACATGTGAAGAATTGCTTTTGGTCTTGGAAAACAATCATTTGCTCTCAGCTTTAAATTATATAAGAAACACTGATAAGTGATAGCATACATCCATAAATAAATATTAAAATAAAATAAAATTGAATTAAATTAAATGGAATATATTTAAATTTAAAACACATATTCTAATGCCTAAATATAAATCAAGGTAAAGTCAATAATCTTTAAAAATTTGATTTTTATTATTGTAATTTAATATCTGTGCAAGAAATAAAATGACTAAATAAAAATTACAGATGGCTAATGATGTAAAATATACAGGTATTTTTGAGTTAATTTGCCTACTGTTATCTATAATCAGATACCAGCATTTTTGAGCAGGAGGTATCTCTCTTAAGGTGCTGCTACATGGCTACAGACATAACATTTAAATGATGATGACAATCAGAAATATCCCAAGAATGAAGGAGTTGATTTTATCATTAAATAATAATGATAGTAATAGTTGTCATTATTTGAGAGCCTAGTGTGTGTCAAAGGGACGCATTAGGTATTAAGCACACATAATCTTGTTTAATTCTTAAAACAGCTTCATATGAAGGAAAGATTACACAGATGAAAACTGAAGTAGAAAGACTAAATAATTTGGCAAAAGTCACATAGCTAATGATTGACAGCGTCAAAATAAAATTCATGCAGATATGCATGTTTATGATTGAGAATGCTTGTTCTTTCATCTTTTGCCTTTCAAAAAACATTGGAGTCTATCAATAACTATATTACAACTTCTCTTAGCTACTCAAGGGCATTGCTCCAAGGGTCCTCCATTCTCTTTTCCACCTTATCAATTTGTTTCACTGTCCTGGATCATTTTTATCAGCATGAAAGAATGGTGCTATTTTCCCTGTCTTTAAACTCAAAACAGCTAGCAAAACTCTCTTCATCTCCATATAGAATTCCTTTTTTCTTCTTTATTTTATGCCAAAATTTATTGAAGAGCTGTCTCTATCCACTGTCTCAAATTTCTCTATATATATTCTCTCTCAAATCGACCAGATCATTTCCTGAATTCTAATAATAATCTACAGATCGTTAAATACCTTTGTCTCAATAATGCTTGAACTATCAGATAATTTGCCATAGTTGAGGGTACTTCCTCATCCTTCAGACATTTCCTTTACTTACCTTTCAGGACACCACAATCTCACTTCCTCCTGATTCTCAGGCTATATCAATCTCATTTTCTTTGCAAGATCTTTGCCCCAAAGCCAAAGCCGGGTTTCTTAACAAAGTTTCCTAGATTTGGCACCACTGAGATTCTGGGTGGGTAATTCTTTATTGTGGGGGTTGCCATATACATTGTAGAATGTTAGGCAGAATTTCTGACTTCTACCCCTTAGATGCAATAGCACCTTCATTTCCCATTGGAACAACCAAATGTTCAGGACAAAATCACCTTTGGTAGAGAACCACTGCTTCCAGTGGTGGAGTACTCTCAAGCTCTTCTTTCTGTCTGTGTACATTTCCTCAGTACTCCCATTCATGGCTTTCAGTACATGCTATTTGGGGCTTGACCTCTCTCTGTACTTCCACTCTTGTAAATGGAACTACTTTCTCTACATATACATTTGAAGATCTATGAAGCCCCTCAAACTTAAGTATCACAGACTGAACAGGTTATCTTCTGCTCTTCCCGCCACCACCGCCAACAACATGCGTGTCCTGCAGAATTCTCTGTTTTTCTAAATACTTGTCTTAATTCATTTGCATTGCTATAAAGGAATACTTGAGCCTGGGTAATATAAAGAAACGAGATTTACTTGGCTCATCGTTCTACAGGCTGTAAACGAAGCACGGTGCTAGCATCTGCTTCTGGGAATTACCTAAGGAAGCTTACAATCATGGCAGAAGATGAAGACAGTGCAAACGTGTCACATAGCAAAAGAGAGACCAAAAGAGAGGAGGGAGGGAGACCACACTCCTAAGCAACCAACTCTTGAGTGAACAAATATAGCTAGAAGTCACTCATTATTCTCATTGAGGAATTCTTTTTTTTTTTTTTTTTTTGAGATGGAGTCTCACTCTGTCACCCAGGCTGGAGTGCAGTGGCTCGACCTCAGCTCACTGCAACCTCCACGTCCCAAGTTCAAGCGATTCTCTTCCCTCAACCTCCTGAGTAGCTGGGACTACAGGTGTGAGCCACTACTCCTGGCTAAATTTTGTATTTTTAGTAGAAACAGGGTTTCATCATGTTAGCCAGGATAGTCTTGATCTCCTCACATTTTGATCCGCCCATCTCGGCCTCCCAAAGTGCTGGGAGTACAGCCGTCACTGCTGTTTAAATCATGTCTATGTTATCTCATAATAGAGTTAGGGCTTCACCATGTTGGCCAGGCTGGTCTCAGACTCCTGACTTCAAATGATCCACCAGCCTCGACCTCCCAAAGTGCTGGGATTACAGGCATGAGCAATGGCACCCAGCCTGAATGGCCATTCTTAAGAGGTCTATCCCCAGGACCCAAATACCTCCTAGCAGGTCCCACATCCAACATTAGGAATCAAATTTTAACCTCAGATTTGAAGGATTATATATCCAAACTATATAAATACTTATGTTAATATCTTGGGGTCATAGTAACCATTTTTCTTTCTCCTACTCCTCATTTCAGATTCTTCAGCAATTCTTTAAGATTAACATCAGAATGCATGTAGAAACTGGACATTGTTTTATCCCCCTCCACTGGTGTTACCTTTAAACAAGTCAGTGCTATTTCTACATTGTTTATATTACTCTTAAGACTAATCTCCTTGCTTTTTATCTCTATCCTTAATGTATTATCAACACATCAGTCTGAATGATCATATGAAACCTAAGTCAGGCAGTTTCACTCATGTCAGATCCTCCAATGTCTTTCTGTTTTATTTAGAGTAAAAGCCAATGTTATTAAAATGAACCTCAATGACTTTCTCAAACTGATCCTCAGCCCTGTTAACTTTCTGACCTCGCCGGATTCTTTCCTTATGATGACTCTTGTAGCTTTCATACATTAGTTTTTACTGTTGTAAAGGAGTAGAATTGCAAAGTAGGTAAATGTTCAACCTTACTAGACAGAATAAATACATTTTTTAAGTGATTGTGCCTATTTACATTCCCATCAGCAGTATGTATTTTTTTGGTTGCTTCCTATTCTCACTAGTAGTTTATACTATCATGCCTTAAAAAAAAAAACAACCAACTGCTTAGAGCGTAACAATATATTCCTAATATTCATTGATTGGCGTTTACCTAAAAATAGTGAATGTGAACATATTTTTAGATATCTATGAGTTTTATTTTAACATTTTCTTTTCTGCAAAATTTCTACTCATGTCTGTTGTCCATTTCTTCATGGAGCCTCTTGATCTCATGCTGTTGATAAAAATTCTTTGGTGTTGACAAAGATAAACAAAGATCTTCCAGCTGTACCATGTCTTTTTACTCTCTTTGTGGCATCCTTTGACTTAGTGGCATTCTTATTTTTGTCACAATATAATTTGCAAGCTATCTTTTATGATGTGTGACTTTTGTTCCTTGAGAATTTCCTCCTTACACACATTTGTAAGGAAATTCTCTTGCGTTCTTTTAAAAGTTTCATCATATGGCTTTTCATAGAAGACTAGATTTTATACCTTGTGTCAGACAGAAATTAATTGTTTTCATACAGCTATTCAATATTCCTTGCACAATTTGTCAATCACATAATTCATCTTTTGACATTTACATGCAAAGTCTGCTTAGGAAAAAGATAAAACTTTATGTATGCTGCCTCTAACTTTTGCCTAATGTGGTATATATGTGTGTGTGTGTGTGTGTGTGTGTATATCTGTGTGTGTTTATGTGTGTGTGTGTGTGTATACTCTCATGATATGTCTTGAAATATGGTTTGAAAAATCCTCTCCCTATTCTTTCTTCAGGAATTTCTCAGATGTTCTTGGCCCCCTTTTTCAATTTCCCTTCCAATGGTCCTTGCAATTAAAATCTACTTATCAAATTCTACAAAGAACTCCATTAAGGTGTATGTGGCCATGAAAATAGAAATAATAGACACTGGGAACTCCAAAATGGTCTACAGAAGTTGGAAGGGAGGGAGCGTTAAAAATTACCACCTGGGTACAATAGTCACTCTTTTTCTGATAGGTACACTAGAAACCCAGACCTCACCATATATACAATATATCCATGTAATAAACCTGTACATGTACACTGGAATCTAAAATTTTTAGAAAAGTAAGTGAAAAATATGTGGTGAGAAAAGAAACTTATTAAGATGTTAATTGGAATTGCACTAATTCTATACAACTCAGTTTGAGAAATATTGATACATTTATTATAGAGAGTTATTTCCAAATGTCTCCATTTAAGTAACATTTAATGTTTTCAATAAAATATTTAAATTCTTCCATAAAGGGCTTCTACATATTTTTATTGGCACTCTGTTCGTTGAAAATACGTAAAATACATTTTCTGATGGAATGTGGTAGTCTAAAGATTTTCTATGTGTGTTGCATGTCAGATTTCTCTTTCTTCTTTTTTTCACCAAACCTTACTTATTCTAATAATACAAATATATTTGGGATTTTCTATGTAAACAAGCACTTCATTAAAAATAATCAAGGTTTTGTCTCAATCTTCTAATTATTACAGATTTTATTTTATTATGTTTTTAACTGCACTCATTAGGAATCATAGTACAATCCTAAACAGAATGGGTAAGAGCAAACATTTTTCTTTGCTGCTGGCCTTATTAGAATTTATCTCAGTAAGTATGATAGTCTTGATGTTTTTCTTTTTACATTAAGAAAAATAGATGTCTTTTAAAAGATTAAGCATTGTCCTTCTATTCTTAGTTTGTTACGAGTGTTTGTCATACACTGACTTTAATTTTATTAAGTGAATAGTATCTGCATGCACTGAGATATGCTCTAGTCTCATTATCACTGTCCTTTAATCTGTAAATGTGGTAAATTACAATAGCTACCAGTCAAATGAATGAATTCAGCTAATTACCTAATTGAAGTTCTGTAACTCTGAAGAGTTTTCTCGATCATACTGTAATTTCTCAAAAACTTCTTCAAATTCAGAATAGAGCTGGATTGTTTAATGTCACATATTATTTAGTATATTGAAGAGGAAGAAGGCTTATATAGATATAAATATAAGTAATACTATATGTATATATATTTCACCTTCTTAGTTATGCTTTCATAATGTTGCTTTTCAGCTATCAGTGACCTCAGTGAAATATTTAAAGCTTGCTGCAGGTCTTGTGTTTTGCTTCTGTTTCTCACACTCTACCTTCCCACCAGCTCTCTGAGTGCGTGTTGGAACATAGGAATTCCCCTTCTTGCCAGGAGACTGTGGTCACTGACATGTACTTCACACTTTCATTACTCCTAAGTGAACATTTTATCCTCCCTAAAAGCTTAGGTTATTTGACATTACTTTGTTAATGAATGTATTAGTTTATGATATGCTAGCTATTATATTGCCTTTTGATAGTAATAGAATAGTATCGTATAGTTATAATTAGCAATGCCTTTCTGTAAGTTGTGATCATGTCGGTAGACAGGTTAAACCTCTTTCAAATACTATTTGTTCAAACTGGTTTTTCATGAATTTGTAAATAATGCAGATGTCTACTGCCAAAGAAGGACAACTTATTCCATCTATCAGCTAATAAACATTTTTTGTGACAAACTGAACTAAGCATTGAGGTAAAAAGGGCAAAGAACACAGTCTCCTATAAAGAAATCCTAATATAGTGAGTGGACAAATTTCAGATACAGTTCCAAATGTTAAGACAGATTTTGGTACACATGTTTGTGTGTAGTATGTGGCCACTGGCCCCTTTGTTTGTCCACGTGTAGCTGAAATTCCTTGTTCCTAAAGCAAAGATTATATTCTAACTATAGTCTCTGTAAATAATCCCCCAGGCCCTGGCCTATCGGATGACTAGATGATCTTTAGACTTTTAAGAAGTGGACTTTGCTAAGATGTGACCTAGGAAATGGCTGATAAGAGATCTGACATTAATAAACTATTAAATGTGCATGTTAAGATATTCTGGTACATACATAAAGTATTTATTTTGTGGAAAATATTATCACTTTTTGTTTATTTCTTGCTCAGAGAGAAATGATGATGACTACTGATTTATAGCCAAGGTAGGAAAACAGCTGAGAAAAAGTTGAAGTACATTTTAAACATGGATTCTCTCTTATTTGGTAGGTTTCATTTTTTTCAGTTTTGTTTTACTTAGTACCTACTATAGGTAACTGGGTTGCCTGCAGATATTTATAGTAGTCTATTTTAAAGTTTAATCACAGGTCTACTTATCACTTAATGTGTTCTTCTTTTAAAAAATAGAAAATTTTATTAAATATGTTTAAGAAACTCAGAATGCTACAGCTTCCTTTTGGTGTTTCTGAAACATATTATCATACTACAGTCTCTGAGAAATGTTTCAGCATTTTCTTTTAATCTCAGTATTTCCAATCCTTATTTAACCATCTAAGTCTGTTTTATTTCTATATAAATCCAACTAATACATCACTACTGTTCTGCAGAATAGGCTTTGGATAATACAGTTATAAGTAAGAAATGTATAATTTTGCAGTAATACTTTGAATTACTTCCTTTTGGTATATAAATGGCTATATCTACAGGCTAGATTTTCTTGCATGGATTTACAGCCTTTTTCTCATATTTTGGGCTCATTGATCCACTGTTGTAGGGTTCTGTCTGGGTTTTTTCGTTACTACTCCAACCAAGTTCCCACCTTTATTTCAATTAATTTTACAGGAACCCTTATATCTACAATTTCCCCCAACTCTAAAGATGTAAAATCAAAATTTGATACACTCTCAGTAAGTAATTTGGTTTTCTGGTGCATTTTCCTCCAAAGTAATTATCACGGCCTTGTGAATCGTTCAGACTGATCTTCAATTCCTCTCCTTTCGTCTGATAACTGAGTTCTCATCATCCCTTACAGTCTTGTCCACTTCACTGTGACTGTTCCTACAGATCTCACCGCAGGATGTTAAATACGCATGTTGAAATGTTTTGGCACATATTAAAAATATTCATTATGTAGAAAATATTTATCAATTTTTATTTATTTCTTGCTGGGAGAATTTTGGGGTGTGGGAGAGAGTGTATTTTTTGACTTAAGACACCTTTCTGAGATGAGTGTATCATGGTAGAAAACTACAGTACTCAGTCACATTTCTGAATCCAGGGAGAGAAGATCTGTAAAGGATTTTCATTTAGGAAAGATAATCTATATGGCAACTGGAGTCACAAGAGTGCGTGAAAAGCCAGATAGCACGTGAAAGATGAAGGTCTAAAACAGAAACTCACTAGCATAAAATGTGTATAGATAACAAAAGAAAAAGAAAGAGATTTTGAACATTCTTCTGATAAATAGTAAAAATTCAAAAATTTAATTGCTGTGAAATAAATTCACACATTTCTTTGAGATCAAAGGCTTGATCATTTATTTAACAAAATATCTGGAAAGCCATTTTATCTGCCAGGTACTGCAGTGGTGCTAGACTAGAGATAAAAATAATATGGTTACAATCTCTGACCTCATGGAGCTTAAAATACATGATATCCAAATATTTGGGAAAAGTCAAGGCCGATGAGAGAGTATTAACATGCGGCATTGGTTAACCTTAACAACATTGAGGCTGTAAAGGACCCAGGGAAATAACTTTTTATGGAGCAGAGGTGGAATAGGCCATATTGAAATCGACTGAGCTGTAAAGCATTTTAGGTTATATGTATGAAGAAAAGATGGAAATAAACAAACTATGTGCTTTCATTGCCTCTAGGCTGTGAGATTACAAGTTATTTTCATTATAGTTTTCCTTATCTGTATTTTCCTCAAGTTTTATAAATGCCTACAATGAAGGTATACACTTTCTATAAAAAGAAAATATATAATTTATTATGTTAACAAAGAAAAAAGAAAAGCTATTTTATTGCAATAAATTATTGTGTTTTAAATAAAAATAAATTGAGGTATAACATTATAGATTAATAGTCTGATAAACATAATGAATTTAACCAGAGTATTCAAACAAATAATAATAATGAGAAAATTTGAGTAAACCCATTTTGAGGACCTCATTGTCCTGATTGGCTCCATAATGAGCTAATTAAGTGGATAATTGCAGAAACTCCACTTGTACTACACTGACAATTCATATCTACCAAACTAAGAGCTGGTAGAAGTTTTTTGAAAGTAGTAATCAAAGCATTGATTTATGTAGTTTCCAAGTTAGCACATGTGAATGCTTTCAAAATGTGCAATAGCTTCACTTCCCCACCAGTTTAGCAGCTGACCTGGTTAGGTGCATGGATCCTCTAGGAAACTGAGGAAACGGTAATAACAATCCTAGTTAACAACAGAAGAAAAGGACTGCCTGGCTGACTGTCTAAGTTTCCCACATTAACACTGATTATAAACATCAGTGGTGGTAAACACAGCCATTCCATGAGATTGAGTTGTGAGCATTTATGGGAAAATGAGATCAGCAGCCATGATTCCATTCTATTAAAACAACTCCTCCGAGAACTATGTAAGATAATACCTTTGTTGTTCTCTCTTCCCTCTAGCAAGTGAATGGGACTATGAAATTACAATCTCCATGAGCTAAATGAGAAAGGGTTAAATTGTTAATTTTTCTTCCAATGGTATTGTACTGTTAAAAAAAATGTACCTTGGAAACCAATGAGTTATTAAGTTGTTTTGTTTTGTTTTCCAGATAACTTTCATAAGCAAATGAAAATATTTTTGAAATATTCTCAGGTGGTCTCCCATGTCATTTTACAGAAAATAGTGTGTAATTGCTAGCCTGAAGCTCATCAACCAATTACACATTAATATGCACCTTCTAAAGTATAAGACCTCAGGGGCAGTGAAATCACATATTTTGAAATTGATTACTTTGAGTTACTCAGTACACCTCTAGGTCCCTCTGACAGAAATTATTCTCCCCCAGTTCACTTCCACTAAGCTTCCACGGCCTGAGATACCACCGTGCTTAAAATATCCAGGATGATTCTTATTCCTCAAAATTTTAGAGTGCAGTAGCCCAGAGATGCAGGTGAAAGAAAATAAACTGGATATAGTAAAAAGGAAGAATCATGGGAAGTATGCACTAGAAATCAGAGCTTTAAGAAACCGTGGAGATCATCCACTCCAGATTTTGAAGCTGACAAACACCAAAACAATTTCAGTGATTTACCCAATGAGGCACAAAGTCAAGGCCAGATCACAAGTCCTTTAGCTCTAAAATTAATTGCCCTTCCAGCAGGAGCACCATGACTCTAGTTGAGAGAGTCAAGGTCATCAGAGAATCTCAGAGAAGAACTGGTGGGCATTGGCTCTCCAGGTAAGAGAGAATCCTGACTGAGAATAAAGGAAGTTGAATTTCATTAAATATATGCTAAGATCTCTATTCTTTATCATTGTAAAGCTGTTTTCTTAATGTTCTCTAAAAACAGAAAGAGAAGAAATGAAGCATCATTTTATGGCTTCAACAATAACACATTTAGGAAGTTTTGCTATTTTATGATAGAATTTTATTTATTCACTTATTAAATATATATCAAGAGTCTACCATATGACTACACCAGCTGAACCACTCACCTCATGTACAATAAGGGCTATATCTTCTATATTTTGTATATTTAAGGTGTCTGAATGTTGCCAATATTTATATTAAAATGAAATATTACATAGAATGCCAAAGCTAAACAAAAACAAAATAAAATAAAAAACAAGACTTAGGTGAGAAGAGAAAGAAAGCATTGAAAGTTAAAGAAAACGCCATTAATTAACAATGACTGCTTCTTCTACTTGATGTGCTGTAAAATCATGAGTAGGAACCAAAAGAGCTGAGGGGTAGGGTGACCTTGTAACGCACTGTGTGACCTTGGAGAAATTACTCACCTACTGCAGCCTCACTTGTGCAATCGTATACTGCAGACTAGATGTTTTGTTCCTTTCTCACTTTCAATGCTATTCAGACTCAGAATACTGTTAAAAGTTTAAATGCATGTGAAAGCACTGATTGAGTTCAACACGACAACCTTCTGACAATATTAGAATTGCATTACTACCATTTTTTCTGCTGAACTTTGAAGGGATTTTGATCTATTTCTAATAATTAACAAAGGTCAGACTTCCAAAAATTAGTTATAATCACCTAATACCATGTGAGACTTTACAGTTTCCAGGCTGACAATCTTGAGACCCAAACAGCCTCCTTCTCTAGAAGATAAAATGGAGTTCCTCCTGGAGAGTAGATGGCAAAAATTCAAAGAGAAATTCAAATTACCTGCAATTTTCTTGAGTGCAGCTTCTCCTTCGTGCTCTGAAGATTATTTCAAGAAGCAGAGATAGTTTGCACATCTATGCAATAGGCATAGATGCCTTATTGCCAAACTCTGAGGAGCAATGCGATATGTAGGTGTTTTTAATGCCACTAACAATTGCATCTCAGGTTAGAAATAATGGATTTTTTAAATTCTCAATTGTGCAATATTTTGTCTCTGATGGAGCGCTGTAGTGCCTGCAATTGTTTTCTGACCCCAACCCTATAAATGAGGGTACTTATATAGATAACAATTCTGCCTGCCCCTGTTTCAGTAGACAAGAAAACCTAAACACTGAAATCACATGGTTTACTTCTTAGATAACGTTCTAAGAATGTTGCATAGTCACCCATAAATAACCTGCTAGACTTTGGTATTGAAGTTGTAATTCAAATGCTTTAAGGTTAATCTATTACTCACCTGACTATGGCAGATATTATAGAGCAGTGTTTCACAAGTATGAGGCTTGCTCCAACTGTATTGAAATCACCTGTGATCCCTATTCAAATTGTAGATTCTTGGATCTCATCTAAGACCCCTAGAAACAGAGTATCTTCGATCTGGCCTAGGAACTTTGTCAAACACTCCCTGCTCATAATTTTCTTTCCCAGCAAAATCTGATAACTGTCAGCATGGTATAAGGTCTGCTGGTCTATGACTGCAAAAAAAAAAAAGAGAAGGCAAGCTCAGAAAGCCAGTGAGGTGGAAACCAGCAAAGAGCAATGTCATTACAGACACCAGTGGGCTCTTACTTTGTGACTGAAGCTTCTGACTCATTCTTATGCTGCTTATGTCTTTCTAGCCCAGGGAATCTTCTCTCAGTGAGAAGCCCCTGCTGCAGTAGGTACTCTCCAATTCCATGGAGTAATTTTATATCATTGTGCCATTTGATTACTATAATCTCTGTAAATAGAGTTGAATCGTTTAGCCACATCCTCCAGAGATTCAAAGTATATCTTTTGGAACATGAATGCAATTTGAAATGAAGCCACCAAATGGCCAATTTTAGAAATGATCAATGAACTTGTTCCTAAGTGGACAATGGATCCACATATTTTAAATTTTATTTTTTTATATTAAGTAAATTTGATATTTTTATACCCACAATCCATAGTTTGTCACCATGTGAGTATAAACAAATGCATTCATTCATTTAATATAAAATATGTATAGGGCTTTATTAGTGGCTCATAAATAACAAGATATCCTCCAGTGAGAAATCATGTCCTGTGGTCACTCAAATTACACGGATAATATCTGAGATTCTAATTCTATTGAATTTCAGGGTTACTGTTTAGTAATGTATTTTTGCTCTAAATACATTCTTAAATCTTCTAAAGGGATTATATTACAGCTAACAGAGCAGACAATAATATATAAACCCATTGGACCACCACATTTGCAATGAGCATAATTTATGTTCTAGTTCAAATGATATGTTTACATAGGCTTTAAGTATTTGGGTCAGAAAATGTGACTTTCTAAATTAATATGTGATTAAAAGTATTTTTCTTTTCATTTAATATTATTCACATATCTAATATGTTCAATGCATTGTTATTGGCCATATTTAATATCGATATTATTAAAAATATTGATAAAGTTAACATTTTAAAACTATATAGCCAGTGCCTATTCCACTGTGATCTAAATCTTTTGTCAATGTGTTCATCTTGGGCAAATCACTGCACATTCCTAAGCCTTCGCTTTTTTTGTTGTTGGTATAAGTTGAATTATTCATATAAGCTATGTAATTTAGAGCTCCAAATAAGGTAATCACTCAGAAAATGTTTGCTATTGTCATTATTATTTTGTTTTTACTCTGTGGGGCTTGACGTATCTTGAAAAGATTTTTCTATAGTTTTCTTTGCCCTAATGCAGATTATATAAACACAAAAAACTAGGAATAAAACAATTGCTTGTACTTGAAGTTTTTTCTTATTTCATATAGACCAGCAGTCATTTGAAAAAATATTGTTGTAAGGATAATAAACTTTTGTTTACATAGGACATGGATATTTAGCTCATACACATTCTCACTTTTATAGGAAACACAACATTCTTGTTTGATTGAGCTTGTTTTAAAAGACTATATGCAATTTTCAAACCCATGAACATATTTATTATGCAGGAGATAAGAGGTAAATGTATAGTTATAATGAAACCTTTAATACTGATACTACTAAACCTATGGGTTTAGGAATATTCTTCCCTCCTAAGAATGAACTCACATAGACAGTGAAAACAAAACACAAAAAGAAAGATTTTCCACTATCAGACACATGATTTTTTTCCTAAATTCTTCATCAAGTGCTCAGGGTTAGCAGACTACAATCATTTTACAAGACCTTCACTTCATTGCTTAAAATGGCAGGTGATTTCAGAAAATGAAAAATGCTTAATATCTGTGTGGACTTTATCCCTCTAGGCTCTTTAGAATTCTGTTGCTTTATATTTGCAATCTCACTGTGTGTCTTCCTAAAATATATTTATAGTGCTAGCATGTTGCTTCTTTAAAAAGGGTACATTTAAAGTCTTGTGATGAGTAAATCTAAAAGAAATGATGGCTCTGTTTGATTAAATCTTTCCTCTCCTTCCTTCATATTGTACATAATTCTGACTACTATCTCTAAAGCTATACAATTTGGAAAATTGTTTTGATTACTTATTCAAATTTAGCATCTGCATAAAATAGATAAATATAACAAAATTGTTTAATTTATGTTGAATTACTGTGTAAGACAAATTTGAGAGGATTACTTTTTCATTTTGTTTTGGTTTCAATACGGAGCTGTGAGATGCCTTCTCTTATTAATAATTCCATAATATATTTTGTGACAATTCAGGAAAGTTTCACCATTATGTAGCAAGGCTTAAGTCCCTTCTCTGGGGCCGATTGTAAACAATGTTCTCTTGATATTTTTGATTATTATGTTTGTTGATTACTGTGCTTTAATTAAAAACGTGCTATGCACCATCAAGTAGATTTATCAAAGTTTTCTCTCACTTTATCTTTTTGTAAAGAATATGACAATTTGCAGAGACTTGCTTGGAGATATTAAATTTCAGATGAGTTTTCTCTGAGATGTTTTAAAGCTTAAAATACAAATGATATGCAGTAGGTTATCACTATAATATTTGAAGGATTACACTTTAGGTAGGGTGTGGATTTGAACAAAACAAACGCGTTAATTAACCATAAAAATTGATAGTCTCAAACAGTAAGGTATTATAGGTAAATTTAACTCAGTGATAACATACTGCCAATAAGTGACCAATATTTTTTATATCAAGTCTTTTACGATGAGAGTCATTTTAAGAAAAATATGTAATTTGCAAACATCATTGTAGATATATGTATACTAAATAATGAAATAGATAGAAAGTTCAGGAAAAAAATGCCAACAGCTTTTTCCTATTTTCTTAATCATTCTTCTATATCTTCTATGATATTGGAATAATCATGTGGAGTTATTCTATCAGAATCTGTCTCAGTCCATTTAGAGTGGTATAACAAAATGTCATAAGCTGGAAGGTTATAAATGTCAAGAATTTATTTCTGCAGGTTGGGAAGCCCAAGATCAATGCAGGTCTGTTGTCTGGTGAGGGCCTACTTTGTGGTTCATAGAAGGTGCCTTCTCCCATGTACTCACATGGTGGATGGGGTCTTAACCCTTTTCCATAAGGGCGCTGTTCCCTTTCTGAGAGCTCTGCCCCTTATGACCTGATCACCTCCCACTAAACCCACCTCCTAATATTATCACCTTGCTTGTTAGAATTTGAAAGTATGAATTTGTGAGAGACAGAAACATTCAGACCATAGCAGAAACTTTGAGTGAAAACTCGAAAAGACTCTGAGTTTTAGAAAACTTTATATCTAGATATATTCCTCTACAACTATCTAGAAATATTCCGGACATATTACTAGAAGTAATTAGTTATATGCAATCAGAGTTGAGTTCATCATGCCGATTCTTCTTATTTGTCTGTGAGAAGTGTTTTTGTATATATATATTCTAAGGTGTCTTGCAAATACATATAAAATTCTAGTTTTACATGTTTCATGAATTAGATTTATGTTGACATGAAGTTAAGTTTGGCATATCAATTATTTGTACTATAGTTTTTGAAAATCCATATAACTAGTGGGATTTCTTTTAAAAGAAATTGTTATTTAATAACAATTCCTTTAGTGAATAAATTGATTTATAGGATATGTATCCCACAAATTAATGATTTGCCAATGGTATCATCAATTTTCTTCACCCAAGGGTTTCAGTTTGTGGATATGTAAAATAACCATATGTCAACCCTTGTTTATAAAAGATCCCATTCAGATTGGCATCTTTTTCTTTTCTCTCTTCCAGATTTTCATAGTAACGTCTCAGTTCTATCCTTACACTGTATATATATTAGTATTTTCAGTTCAAATTTGCATTTAACAAAACTTATGAATGCACATAAAAATTACCTACTTCACTTTTATCATAAGAAAAGTTCATGAAAATGCTATCACTAAGTAACTTCAAAGGAACAAAGGTTGCAAGATATATGTTGTCATTAAATGACTTACTAATGGTATTTCTGTGAAACTTAAAAAAAGTTTTAATGACTTTTAAGTTTATTTTCTGGGTCTACCCAATAAATAGTTAATACTTGATTCATCCTTGCACGTCAAAAAGCTACAGATGAATTATGAGCATGCCTCAGGTATACCAGCAGTTTTAAAACAGAACAAAATATAATCATTACCTTAGACTTTGAGGCTATAACAAAGCATAAAAGATAAAATAGTAATAAATAAAATACGAAAAGGGAAATGAAAAAGGCATAGCTTTGTGGGGATGTCCGAGACATAACTGGTGAAAGTTAAGAGTTTCCAAGGAAGCAGGAAAGGCAGCCTGGAGAGTTTGCAGTTTTGGGAAAATGGAAAAGAAAACATTCCATTGCAAGTTCTTGGAAGCTGCCGTGATCAAACCAGTTCCTCAATCCAGGCACAGGGACAGTATTGATTGAGATGGGCTGGTTAATGGTGTGGCTTAGATAAAGCTGTGTGTTGAGAGAGGTGGATGCTTAAAAAAACATGGCGATCGGCCGGGCGCGGTGGCTCACGCCTGTAATCCCAGCACTTTGGGAGGCCGAGGCGGGCGGATCACGAGGTCAAGAGATCGAGACCATCCTGGTCAACATGGTGAAACCCCGTCTCTACTAAAAATACAAAAAAATTAGCTGGGCGTGGTGGCGCGCGCCTGTAGTCCCAGCTACTCGGGAGGCTGAGGCAGGAGAATGCTTGAACCCGGGCAGCGGAGGTTGCAGTGAGCCAAGGTCGTGCCACTGCACTCCAGCCTGGCGCCTGGTGACTGAGTGAGACTCTGTCTCAAAAAAAAAAAAGAAAAAAAAAAAAAACATGGCGATCAGGCAAGCTGACCACTAGGTTGGTGACTCAATCTGCAATGCTCTCAGCATAGTCAGATGGTAGAAGACCAAAGTTGCCAGTATCAGCATGAGAGGTAGACTTAAAAACACAGACAAACACTTACCCTCTGCCAGGCACACATGCACACACACAACCAACAAATAAATACATAAATGCATATGATTATATCCCAGAAGAAACAAAATTTTGTAAAAACCTGAATTTTTAAAAAAATGTGTAATGTCCAAAAATCACAAGAAAATACAAAATCAAATCAGAAAAAGTTAAATATAAAATAAGTTGATGCTTTTGAAAGACAAAATGATGTAAAATCTTGACAAAAATCGTCTATAGACATTTAAGTAAAAGTTAAATGAAGAGGCTACACATTAGATTATACACATTAGATTATAAAAGGAAAAAACAATGAATTGTAAATACTACTGGGAATTTCATCAAAATAATATGCTAGACTCTTGAGAGAAAAAGTAAGTTTAATAAAAAGAGTGTTAAAAACTACCAAAGAAAAGACACATTGCCTAAAAAAGAATGATAATTAGATTAACAGGAAACATCTCATCAAGCTGTAAATGCCACAAAATATTTGAAAGTGTTGGGAGAAAGTTCTAGAATTATTTACATATCTAAAATTATAATAAAGTTATTGTTTCAATTAATAATTTTAAAATTGAGGCTAGTAAAGACAATTTAAGATACAAAGACCAAGAGATGTTGCCTCTTATTGGCCCATATTGAAATACTATAGATATGTTTACTTCAGCATAAAAGTAACCTATTAGAAAGGTATGGAATCCAAGGAAAAATGGTAAGCACAGAAGTTAAGTAACTATTGACTTTAATTGTAATAAAAACTAATTTCTTATCTTTTAAAGGTAGAATTATTATTCTCATTAATTTCATACATGTTTGCAAAACATGTTTAAAGCTTAAGATTTTGTCTTGTTCAAAAGAAAGATAGATTGAATATTTTAGACTTTATAGGCCTCTACAAAGAGAAAAAAGCAGATATATTGAAAATGTGTAGCAATACAATTTAAAGTATGAAAGAAAACAAAAAAAATTAAAGATATACAATGGTAAACACACACAGGCACAAAAGTACTTGTAGAAATATGTGCAAATATATTAGCATCTTAATGAATGTAAAGATACTAAGTTTATCTCTTAAAGATGCATTTTTGTCATAGTAAGGAACCAACTTCATACACTGCTTAAATAATAACACCTAAAGTAAATCCCACAAAGGATTAAAAATAATGCAAATCGAATATGAATTACAGTGTCTGAAGAAGAACTGTATGTGCTCATTCTAAAGTGAATACGGAGGAGAAAAGAGCCAAAGATTTTCTTCTTGAATATCAAGAATCATTACCAAACTCTAGTAGTTAAAAGCTGTGGTACCTGCATAGGAATAGATAACTTAATGGAAACAAATAGAGAGCTTAAAAGCATAACCACAGATACAGGTAAATCCTACATCTAACCAAAATGTAATTATAAATCAGATAACCTTTTCAAAAACCACAGTTTACTTTTGACAAGAATAAAATAAAATCTTGTCGTTATAATATACCTCAAAATTAATATCAGATCAATTAAAAATTCAAATGAAAAACTTCAGATAAACATACGTAAGGATATTTTTGTAAACTGCAAAGGTAGCTTTTCTCAAACATGGCAGCTTTATCACAAACCGTTAAATAATCCAATGAATTGATACATTATAATTAAAAGTCATATAATTTATAAAGTAAAAATTTTAAATGCAATTAAAATTTCATTTTTATAAGATAAAATGTTCAGAAACCAATGTTGATAGAAGGCTGTGCCCCAGGCTAGTGTCCCTACATGCTTTATAAGCAATTCTACTTCAGGGTTGGCCTTAGCTATTTTTGTGTTTGCTGTAGGATAATCAGTGGACTGAATCAAACTTATAGCTTGCTTTTTAAAGAAAAGTAATGAAATAAAAGAAGCTTTGCTGTATGTTTTGATAGATTCTCCAGCCAGTGCTCAGTATTATTTTGGCTGCTCTCTGGGTGTTCAAGGCTTCATTTTGCAAGATTCTCTCATTAAAGAGACATTTCTCTCAGCCTCCACCCAGAGGAAGTAATTATCCTTTCTGCTTCTAGCCCTTTAAGAACAGAGAAAGGGAGATACATTTCACTACCAATCTGGGCCCAATCAGTTATACTGGGAATTTTATATTAATTGCCCAGAGAAGAAGAGAGAATGGAGAATGTTGCTAAAAATTACTGGTGGTCAGGGTTACTGTGGATTTTACAGACTTACAGGGGTTCTGAAGCAGGCCATAAGTGGGTGGGATGATGCCGCTACATTTTTGATACCTATCATCGGTCTAGAAACAGCATCTTGATGAAGTTGCATATAAATTCTAATTCTACATTTCTTAAATTCAATGTAACAAATTTAATTAGAGACATCATTTCAAAATTTCACTTGTGCAAGATTCTCAGACATCATACTAGTACCAATGTCTTGCCTTTATTATCTGTTAAAAGCGTTTGCTTCAAAAGACATATATTTTTAAGTGCTGTTGTAGATATATTTTCTGAACTCATCTGAGTAGTCTACCTAGATTAGTATATTTTATGTTGACAGATTATCAAGAATTTTATGACAGCTCATGGTGTAACTGTGCCTGGAACACATTATATATCCAATACGCACTTTTAATTGTTATATTATAAAACACTACGTTACTGCTTTATTTTTACCTTTCTTCATTTTTTTTTCTTTCAAAATCTGATACAATTGATACAATTTAGTTAAAAAAACAATCTTTTACCTATTGCCTCTTTTTCATGCTTGAGACATTGGTCTAAAATAAAATGTAAGTTTTATGTCTCTTGCTGAAAACAAACTCGACTTTTGCTGTGTTATTTACTCATGACTTGGGTTCTGACCACTGGCTATGATAGGCCACATGACCAGATGAAATAGTCCCAATAGCTTTAGAGTTTTCTTGCAGGGTTTCAGCGCTTCTTGTCTGCTTTGGTTTAAACCACTAGAAATGTGCTCAAGTCAAGTTCATCTAAAAGGATAGTTTACTCTCCGCTTTCCATATTTTCTAAGAAAACATGGAGATTTTGATTCCAATAAACTGAGTGAGAATCTTTATGGTGCTACTAAGTATCATTAACCTTCCTCCTTCTCTCCTCTGCACACCAGGGTGGCCATCTCTCTCCTTCTGGGATCTCTCTGGAAAATATCGTGGGTCTCAATGACTTCTGCTAACTGTGGACTATTCTCAGACTCTCCACAGTGTTCTAAGAATGAACTAGAATTCCTCTGAAACTTAGCTGACCCCAGTGAATGGGCAAGTTTTCCCTATGGCATTTCAGTTTTAAATACAGAGGAAATTAACTTGTTCCCTGTGCAGCAATTCATTGTTAAACTGTGACAGTTTTTTTTCTTGTACAATAAATGTAGTTCCAGATTTAAAGAACACGGGCTGCTGGAGACCTTGGTACGGAACAGGTTGAATTTAAAATCTGTCTGACATTGACAAAATTGCAAGGATTTTTTTTAATAGCAAACAAAATCCGTAACATAGTACCTTTGGGATTTTAAGCAAAGTCAGTCCTAAGAGCTGTATTCTTCCTTCATTTACATTTTAAGTGCTCATCAAGGTAGAAGGCAATGAATTCAGAAGACAGAGCCTATAATTTTATCTTTTCTTGAACCAGGGAATGATCTTCAAGGTCATATAATGTGTTATTATTTTCAAACTTTTAAAACATCATTTTTCCACATGACACTAGGCAAACTTAGGTTTAGCTTACATACAAAGTTGGGTAATAGGTCTTTCATGCCAGACACATATGAAATGTGCAATAAAGTATATACATAGTGTTTAGGAGAAAAAGTAAAGCTAGGATCCATGTGATTGGGTAGTTTTAATTTGCATGATAACATCCAGTTGGTACCCACTTTCAGAAGTAATAAGATATTTTTCCTTAACTTTCAGCTTGTGTTACTATGACATACAGATGTCGTTCCTTCAATGTTTATTGAAGATAGTATTGAAAATAAAATAAAATAAACTTTATCAAACTGATTAAATTGTTTTCAGAAATTTAACATAGCAAACCTGTAGCTTTACAATCACAGGTGAGTAAAGGAAAGTGGAAAAAGAAACTACAAAAGCATGACTAGGAAATGAAAGGAAATCATGAGAATATTTGGTGTGTTTGAAGCTACAGGGAGGAAAGAGCAAGTGTAGTGGTGACCTCCAAGCAAACAGTTTAAGTGGATTAGTTGGTGGTAGAAGCAGAGTACGCTGGGTTGAGAATGTTAATTCAAGTGGTAAGAAAATCAGTTTATGAGCCCAGCCACAAGTAGAATCATGTCTTTTGACTTTCAACCTATTGTTCTTTCTACTATAGTATGTCGCTGCTGAGTATTAAAAGTAGTTTTTCTGAATTGGTATAGTTTTGAGAAATAAAGTTAGCCCTTGAACGACATGGGGGTTAGGGTGCCAACCCCTTGCACACTCTAAAATTCAAGTATAACTTTTGACTCCCCCCAAAACTTAACTATTAATATCCTACTACTAACTAGAAACCTTGTGACATAAACAGTCATTTAGCACGTACTTTCTATGTGATATTATTAGATGCCATATTCTTACAATAAAGTTAAATGGAGAAAATAAAATGTTATTTAGAAAATCATAAGGAAGAGAAATACATTTACTCTTCATTAAGTGGAAGTGGTTAATTATAAAGGTCTTCATCATCATCATCTTCACGTTGAGTACGCTGAGGAGGAAGGCGAAGAAGAGAGACTGGTTTTGCTTTCTCAAGGGTGGCAGAGGCAGAAGAAAAATCTGTATAAATGGAACCACGCAGTTCACACCAATGTTGTTCAAGGGTCAATACTGAAGTCACTTTTTTTTTGATACTGTCATATATAAGCAAAGCTGATACACAGTAGGAAAGAGCTAAGTGCAGCATACTGAAATATATCACATTATTTTGGCCATATTAGGACATAATTTTAACCAGTAATTTTACACCCTGATACAGACTTCAGCTTTCAGCAAGGTGGGAGACTGATGGTCCATTCTGTGTGCAAACCAACATACATAATCCAGAGTTCTGAAGGTAGACAATATTATTATTTTTTATTTTTAGTTTTTTTTCTTTTTAAAAGAAAAAGAGAGAAAGAGAAAAAGAAGGGAAAAAAGAGAATGAAAGAAAGGAAAAAAGAAGAAGAAAAAGAGGGAGAGAGAACGGGAATCTTGCTCTATTGCCCAGGCTAGAATGCAGTCTAAAAATGGGTATTGAAAAGCTCTTTTATACTAATAATTGTGTTATACAATGGAGACAAGAAGGAATAAGAGAGGAAAATAACAAACAAACAGTCAACCAATATTTCATTTAAACCTATGAAATGCTATGCAATTGCTGGGGAGTGATTTAATCCCAACCATGTGGTCACTTTTAGAATAGATGTGATGTGTTACTGAAAAAAATGTATGTTTTGTGGATTTGGAGTAGAGAGTTCTGTAAATGTTTATTAAGTTTACTTGTTCGAGGTCTAAGTTCAAGTCCCGGGTATCCTTGTTAACATTCTGTCTCATTAATCTCTCCAGTATTGACAATGTAGTGTTAAAGTCTCCCACTATTATTGTGTGGGAGTCCAAGTCTCTTTGTAAGTCACCAAGAAGTTGGCATATGTATCTGGGTGCTCCTATATTGGGTGCGCATAGGCTTAGGATCGTTAGCTCTTCCCATTACATTGATCCCTCTACCATTATACAATGTCCTTCTTATCTCTTTTGGTTTCTATTACTTTAAAGTCTATTTTATCAGAGACGAGAATTGCAACTCCTGCTTTTTTTTGCTCTCCATTTGGTTGGCAAATCTTCCTCCATCCCTTTGTTTTGAGTCTCTGTATATCCTTGCATGTGAGATGGGACTGGATGCAGCTTACTGATAGGTTTTTTGGAATGGCTGATACTGGCTGTTCCTTTCTATATATAGTGCTTCTTTCAGAAGCTCTTGTAAAGCAGTCCTGGTGGTAATGAAATGTCTGAGTAGTTGCTTGTTCATAAAAAATTTTATTTTTCCTTCACTTATGAAACTTAGTTTGGCTGGATATGAAATTCTGGGTTGAAAGTTCTTTTCTTTAAGGATGTTAAATATTGGCCCCCAGTCTCTTCTGGATTGTAGGGTGTCTGCTGAGAGATCTGCTGTGAGTCTGATAGGCTTCCCCTTGTGGGTAACCTGACCTTTTCTCTCTGCCTGCCCTTAGTATTTTCTCCTTCATTTCAACCCTAGTGAATCTAATGATTATATGCCCTGGGGTTGCTCTCTTTGAGGAATATCCTTGTGGTGTTCTCTGTATTACCTGGAGTTGAGTATTGTCCTGCCTTGCTAGGTTGGGAAAGTTTTCCTGGATAATATCCTGAAGAATATTTTCCAGCTTGGATTCATTCTCTTCGTCACATTCAGGTACACCTATCAAAAGTAGATTAGGTCTTTTCACATAGTCCCATATTTCTTGGAGACTTTGCTCATTCCTTTTTACCCTTTTTTCTCTAATCTTGTCTTCTCGTTTTATTTCGTTAAGTTGGTCTTCGACCTCTGAAATCCTTTCTTCTGCTTGATCAACTCGACTGTCAAAACCTGTGCATACCTCGCAGAGTTCTTGTATTGTGTTTTTCAGCTCCATTAATTCACTTATATTCCTCTCCAAATTGTCCATTCTCGTTAACATTTCGTCAAACCTCTTTTCAACGTTCTTAGTTTCCTTGCATTGGGCTAGAACATATTCTTTAAGCTCACACAAGTTTCTCATTATCCTCCTTCTGAAGCCTGATTCTGTTGATTCCTCACATTCATTCTCAATCAGGCCTTGTTCAATTGGTGATGAGGCACTGCAATCCTCTGTAGGAGGAGAGGCATTCTGATTTCAGGTGTTTTCAGCCTTTTTGCGCTGGTTTCTTCCCATCTTTGTGGATTTAGCTACCTGTCGTCTGTGTAATTGCTGACTTTCAGATTAGGTCTCTGAGTGGACGTCCAGCTTGTTGGTGGTAAAGTTTTTTCTGTTTCTTAGTTTTCCTTTGGTGGACGCCCCCTCCCCCCACAGAGCTGGACCTTCCCGGGTTCAGCTGTACTTGCTGTGAAACTCTCAATCCTCAGCAGTTCCAATTGCTGTTTTTTTATTTTGTGGAGGGGGGTACCAGCCTTCCCCTGAGGCGACCCACTACACCGGCTGAAACAGTGGCTTTAAGATTCGTGGCGCTTTTCTGCCCAGGAATCTCCTGTTCTGGTTCCCCCACTTCAGTCCGCTTTTCAATCAGCTCAATGGGAGACTCTGCCTTCCCGGAGCTCCAACGCCAACCAAAAGGGCACTCAGTCCCGTATGCTCTGGACTGAGAACTGCCACGCCGGGCCGCCTGCAAAACGGCCGCACCGGCCAGAAGAGTCGCGCTGGCGACCCCTGGGGCTCCTCCGCCGGGAATCTCTGGTCCGTAGGCAATAAAAATTCGTCTGAAAATGTGGCGTCCACTCACTCTCTGTGCTTTCAGTGGGAGCTACAGTCCTGAGCTGCTGCTAATCGGCCATCTTGGATCTTTTTTTTTGATTTTAAAAATGGACATATAGAATTAATTTCAATTGAGGCAATATGTAGCACACCTTTTCACTACTGAATCATGAATATATTACAGTGAATTCCAGGAACCTGTTTTGAGAGGTAAGAAATGACTCACTATATGTTGTATTGGTTTTTTGGACCTAAATTTGAGACACTAGTATATAACATTCACAGTCCCAGCCTATTGTAATATTATACAGTTTCCTTGGTTAAGTTTTATTAAAGGTTTATTCTGTTTCAAGGTTGTCAAAAAATGCTTTAAAATATATATGCTATACTATATATAACTATCTCTTTATAGCTATACATATCTATATGTTTATATATCTGTATATCAATAGCTATATGTGTATTTATATACAAATTCAAATTTATATGTATTTATCTATAACTGTAACCATCTCTATATAATTAGAACTATAACTATATATAACCATACTCTCAATGAACATCTTGTGAGAAACCAAATGTATGAACCAAAAACTCCAAAACTTCTACTCAAATAAGTGATTCTATAAAGATGGTTACTATGATGTTATTTCAGTTGACTTTAGAAATTCTACTGAATAGTAGAAACAATTTTACTATGTCTCACAGAGATATAGCTGTCAAAACATGTTTTAGACGCTAAGCATTTGTACATATGTGTTCTTTCTTTCCATAGTGAATGGGTTATAGTCAGGTATGCTGTAGTATTTTTTAAAATACTATGCTAGGAATCAGGACAGCTGTATTTTAGACCCACTTTTTATCACAGGCATACTGTTCACTGGTTCTCATTTACTTCAAATATTAAAAGGGGTTGGACTATGTCTCCAGCATTGTTTCCATTTCTGTTCAATTTTGTTCTATGTCGTATTATGTTGTTCTTAAACATTTTGCTTTAAAATGTGTTTTTGTGGACCAGAGGAGTTAATATAACTGCAGTATAGTTTTTCAAGGCATGGATGGTTTTAGACAACAAATATTTACCACATAACTAACATGCTTCTAATAATGTGGGGGTTTTCGTAAGTACCATTTGTTTAAAGCAGAGTGTATACATATTTTGAAACAAAATAATGGAACTAGGAGTGAATACTTTCACCTAATGCAAACTCAAATTCCTATACATTTTACATCTCAGTATCTCTAAAATGGCAATGGAATTATTTTATCTACATTTAGCCTCAAATTAAGCTGGTGATTGAAAGGTATAGTTGATTACAATTTGGAAAGTTTGTTCACCCAAATTAATGACTGAGATGTCACTGAAGGAAAAGTTCCTCCTTTTTAGAGTGGGTAAAATTAAATTAATGATCATAATTCTTTTCATTTATCACTTAAAATTCTATTTGTATCCCATATACTAAGAATAAAAGTGTACTGACCATGTTGTAATCTTTCAATATAGATCATGGCATTGAAAAATGTTGGCTATTTTCACCATATGGACCAATAAGACAAATAATTGAAAACTAAAGACTTGGACACTTCATCTCTATAAGCTTTTATCTTTCTTTATGTTAGTCATATATAAGCAATGACACTTATTGAAAATATTTTTAGAGAATTAAATACCATCTGGGGTACTATTCTACTATGTCTAGTGGAATGTATAGGATCTGTTTTTCCTTTGTTGCTCTTCATGATGGATATACAACATGAAAAGTAGTAATTCCTTGTTTTGGTGGTAAATAGTGCTAGTTAGAAAAAGCATTTGCACCTAATGCAATGATAGTGAGCATCCATTGCGCTGATGAGGATAATGTGCTTCTGAATGGAGACAATCCACTTCTCTGAAGAGGGAGTCCATTGCTCTTATAAAACTGGACTCTTTGGAGATTGCTTTTTCCTAAGCAAAATATTAAATTAGAACTCAACCAGAGAGTTCACAGTAGTAGGTATGAAATTAAAGGGTCTAAATAAATGAAAACAACTGCTACAACAGACTGAGCTTGATAGATGTAAGAGAAGCCACTCTGTTCCTTCCAATTCCAGTTAAACTAAGGAATAGAAACTTTTTCCGTCCTTGACAAGGGAAGTTTTTCCAAAAGAACTTCTCATTGAATGACTAGTTTTGATCCAAGTGTAAAAGGAAAAGCTTTTTGTGCTAACTGTAACTTCATTTTTAGACTCACTTCACTGTCAATTCAAACAAATATTTTCAATTATATAAAGAATAATTTAAAACCACTTAATGTATACCTAGTATTTCAAATTAATTTATTTTTATTACGATTTTATTCATTATTTTATTTATCCCCAAATATTTGTTACACAATGATTAACATAGTTCTGTCTTTATTGAGTTAACTTTGTGGTTGGATACAGAGAATAAATAAGCCAATATCTGTGTAGCAAAATCAAATGATGAGAAGAGCTGTGACTTCCAGTCATGCCATTTGAATATTTTTTCATCTATTATTTTTCCAAATTTACTATTTCACTATCCTTATTTTCTAGAAATATATAACGTATTTTAACTAAACCTGCCTGATGGCATAGTCTTTGGACCTATTCTCTTCTCTAACTACATCCTCTTCCTATCTCACACCTAAATTGGGTGATTTATAAATGCTAAGAACTCAAACAGGTACCTCAAGCCCATATCTCTGTGCTAAACTCCAGGTTCCTATATTCCAAGGCTTAGTTAATATCTCCATTTGGACTACGAAATGGCATCTCCAAAAAGAAACTGTCATTGCTCTCTCAAACCTGTTCTTCCCCCATCTCTTTTCCAACTTGATAAGTCTACTCAGAGGGAATAATCTGGTACAGGCGCTACACTGTATTGGATCGTAATTCCCTTCTTACAGATGGGGCCCACCCAGGGTAATCGGTTTTGCTTGCGTTACACAGTAAGACCCAAGGCAGTCTAGAAGTCAGTTTTCCCATCTCGTAGAATTCTAGGATACCAGAAAAGAAAAAAGGGCGCTAGTGAACATTTCCATCTCTTTTCTGCTGCATAATAGAGCAAGAAGTCTGTGGCATTTAAGACACTTGCTAGATTGTGGGTACTAGTTTAAGTGCACTTTCTTCTACATCTTTGTAAGAATGATAGCCTTTCTAAAAAGCAATAGCCAAAGTGCAAGGCGAAGTCACATAAAGGAGATACATAAAAATTGCAGCAGAGGGCAGAAAGCCTGTGTGATGTCAGGGAAGGTCTCACAAAGAATCAGGTTGGAGTTACCTCTGGAAAGACCCATAGGAGTTTTCTAGAACAGGATGAGTTTTCCATCATGGAGTTGTGGCAGGATAAGTAAGATTAGGAGGCCATACTGATGTCTCCCTTGTGTGAAGCCCCCACAGGCTCTTTTCCCCTTGCACCTTCCTGCATCAGCTCCTAACTCTTTTACAAGATAAGTGGTCCTACAGGATACCAGCAGACCGCCAGATGGCTACAAGTTCCTGATATCTAGTACAGCCTGGGAGAGAGAACAAAAGTCCCTTATCCCTGATGTAGCCTCCCCAGTCTCCAGCCATTTAGCACCAAAAGCCCAAGAAGCTATTAGCTACAAATTTTTGCCAGGGGGTGGGAGATGGGTGGCGGGGGGGTGGTCTCTCATGCACAGCTAAGCTCAAGATTTAACTTATAGTAACCCTTTCTTCATTTTAGTAGTAAAAAGCCCACACGTAGGTGGAGATTTTCTATGCTTAATAATACATGCAATGTGCTAGAGCATGCAGATACTGAGTGCATGAGCCAATTAGGGGTCGGTCGGCCTTTGCACACGTTACCTCACAGTATTTTATGAATATTCATGTACAGTTCCCATAATAGGAATTCCTCTCAAAGCACTAGCTGCAGCCTTGCCCTTTGAGCAGTCAGCTAGCTCTGCATCTCACTGTGTACTGCTGCTTTGCAATAAACTTCTTTGCATACTCTCACTTCGAACTCGCTCTCAAAGTCTTTTGTGCCAGGAAGTCAAGAACCTGAAATGGCCAGCTCACAACAGAGTGAGAGGCAGGTGAGGATACTTGACTTCTCTGCAACATTTGATAATGTTGGATATTTTGCTTCATCTTGACACTGTTTTCCATCATAGGCATGCCTGTGTTGTTCAACGACAGTTTTCTTCTCCATCTCAAATGCTGCATTTTATTCTCAAGGCAATGCTTCAGTGGTCTTAGTTTTCCCAAGTGATTAGAAGTGACATTCTGGAGAATATGTAAACAAATCAAAATCCCTCAAATTTGAATCTACTAAATAACGTAATTACTCTAAATCCTGCCCCCATAGGCAGCATGGCATGTTTTGCCATGAATTGAAAATAAAAATAGCTTGATTCAAAGAAAAATATTATCTGTTGAAGAAGAGAGGTCTCTGCCCACGCCCTCACAATTGTGAAGTCTCACTGTGTTAGATCTGAAGTCAGGCAGATACTTTTTAGATACACATATATTTTGTTTTCTTTAATAATGAGGTTGTTTTCTGATGCTTTTCTATGAATGTGGAAGTTATAAGGAAAAGTCATAGGATCATTACTGCACCATCTGTTCCAGCTGGTTTGTTTTAGTCACGTGCTTTTCAATGTTCTCAGTGAGCTGTCAACAAACTGCCAATTAATTATGAAAACCTAACAGGCTGTCAGAGGTTACTATACTGAGAAAGTGAGATTACAACACAGTTCATCATGGGATCGATTACTGCTGATTTACAAACAATTTCCAGAACACTTTCCATAGATGAGAGGACTTTTAAAGATAAAATAATGATACCTTTGGATTCTGTATCTAAAGAGGAATAAGAAGATGATCATTATTCTCTGAGCATACATCGAGAAGAGCCATTTATTTTTTAATTGAGGTTACTGTTGGATAGTTAGGTAATTGGATTCAATCGTTTTCCTTAGTGATATTTCAATGAAAAAATTACAAGGTAGTTATTTACAAAAAGATAAGCCCAGAAACTAGGTTTTATCCTTTCTCTGGTCTTTTGGCTGTTACCTCTACACTGCTGAGCTCAAATGCCTATCTGTAATAGAAATCAGAGATTTCCTAAGGAAAAAAAACAGTTATCTGACTTTTATTATTAGTTCTGTTTAGTGTTATTTGTGATACCAGTAAATCATTCCAGTCATATGATAAATCTTGCTAAGGTAAATAATATATGTATATTTATTTTTGTGTAAGTTTGTATTACTGAGAGATTTTGGACTTGGAAATCTTAGGACTATCAATGGAAACAATTAATTATGGTTAATCATATAAGCAATATAGAGAGATGTAGGTGAAAATAGCACAAATAGGTTGCATATACTGCCTTGAAGATTTGCAGGCTGACTTATTTTTATTGACTTTTAGCAAAATGTAAGTCAGATATTTCTAGCTTACTGACTTTGGGGCAGATAAAATATTTCAGGATAATGTTGCTCTAAGTCTGAATACATGGGATCTTACAGGAGGTTTAGAAGATTCTTAATAACCTATTCAAAATTAATTGTTAATTTGCTTTATATTTTATAATGCTTGAAATATTTGTAGCCATATAGAATGTGTGTGTGTGTGTGTGTGTGTGTGTGTGTGTGTGTGTGTGTGTGTCTGTCCACACACAAAGAGAAAGAGGAGAGGGAAAAAGAAAGAGAGAAAATGAGAAGGCGGGCAGAGAAAGAGAAACCTTAAGTGAGCACTTTAAAGAAATTTCTGATCTCACTTGTACCCACAGTCAGGATGGAAGTTGTTTTCAAGCCTTTTTCTTGACTCTCCTTGTGGACAACAAAAGCAGCAGATGTATTCAGAACTTTGTGGAAAATATATCTTAACCTGATCTGGTCCTTTTTGCTTTATTCTTGGGCTCGATCTTGGATTTAATATCTTCCATCCAGATGTCTTATAAACAAATATTTACCTCTGAGAAAAGGATTAGGCTATACATCAAAATGACAAAAAAGGGGGGATGGGTTGCAAATCAAAATATTTAGTTTGCTCAGGTTAGCTTTCAGAAGCTTTGTAGCATAGGAGGAAATACGATTACATTCAACATTATCAGAATGTAAGGAAATATGATCTTTATTTTATCCTTGAATGCAGAAATGACATTTATGCATTCATTTATTGTTTAGTAGGTGCCAGGCTATTTGCTAGGCCCAGGTGATATAATGCTAAATGAAACAAAAATAAAAGCAAACAAATATTGGGAGGCTGAGGCAGGTGGATCCCGAGGTCAGGAGTTCAAGATCAGCCTGGCCAAGATGGTGAAATCCCATCTATACTAAAAATACAAAATTTAGTTGGGCATGGTGGTGGGTGCCTGTAATCCCAGTTACTCCGGAGGCTGAAGCAGAGAACTGCTTAAACTCGGAGGCAGAAGTTGCAGTGAGCCCAGACCGCACCACTGTATTCCAGCCTGGGCGACAGAGCAAGACTCCATCTCAAAAAATAATACAAAACCAAACAAACAAATTACTGCATTAACAAAGTTTGGAGGAGAAAAAAAGACACACAACCTAATGGAAAAGACCAACGTATTTCAAATAATCATGGTTATGATTTATAATTAGATCCCTGAAATGAAGGAAAACTGATCTATGGGAATGAGTAACTAAAACGAGCAACTCGGGGAAGGGATTCTTGAGAGAGATGTTTTGATGTCTGAAAGTTTTTAGGTGACTAATGGGACAGGGAGAAGGGCCATATTTGAAGTGAAGAAAATACCTTACAAAAGCTTTATAGCAGAGACTGGCAAAATAAGTTCAAAAAATTGAATGAAGTTTAGTGTCCCTGGAGGTGATATCTAGAGGGAGAGAGAAACAGAGTCCAGACACTGGGAACTTATCAGCTAGGTCAGAAATTTTGTTTATTGTCTTAAAAGTACATGAAAATATACGAAAGTTATTAATGAGTGCAATAACATGATCACTCAGGCTCTCACGTGGAGAATGGATTTAAGATGCATGTACAGAAATGTGGAAGACTAGTAAGGATGTAGTTGTGGCAGTTTCAGTGAGAAGTGTCTTGATAGCTTGCAATAGAGTGGGGACAGTCAATTTGAGGAGGAACTGAAGATTGGGAATATACTTAGAAGGTAGATATAAAAGAATTTGGTAATGGTTTAATCTAAAGGCTAAAGGAAAGATATCAAGGGTGCTTCCTTGGTTTCTGGTTTGATTACACAGATGAATAAAAATCTGGAAAAGTGCGGTGTTGTATGAGGGTATGCATACTATGAAGAGCTGCTTTTGAAACATGAAGGTGGAGCTGTTAAGTAATCAAACTATACCAATCTATAGGTTGAATGTGAAGCAATATATATGTATAATAAAAACCAGAGATGATGCTGAGGTAACCTGGGCTGAATGAATGAACCAGGAAGATAAGTGGCTAGCGATGAGATTTGATAAACCACAATATTTAATGGCAAAATAAGGCAGTAGGCTGAATCTCCTAAAGGACTGAGGAGTTTTTACAAATTCTACAGAAACAGAAGAGATAAGTGTTATGAACACCAAAGAAAGTGACAATTTCTTCAAAAAAGAAAAAAGAAGGAATGGCCAGCATATGTCTTATATGTCTTATAAGAACTGGATTAGGTGTGCCTACTGTGGGGTGTGTGTGTGTGCACATGCAAGTGTGTGTGTGTGTGTGTGTGTGTGTGTGTGTGTGTGATTGGTGATTAGCCTTGAGAAAGTTAAAAGTCACTTTAATGGCATGATGAAGTCAGAAGCATGACTGAGTGAACTAGAGTAAGAAAATGGATGGAATGACATATATAACTATTCCAGAAATTCAGAAAGTAGAGGAGAGAAATTATCTTAAAATATAGGCCATTTAAGCCTGTCTAAAGATGGAAGAAAATGATTGAGAAAGAGAGTTAAAATTCAGTTAAGGCCAGACTCAGTGACTCACGCCTGTCATCCCAGTGCTTTGGGAGGACAAGGCAGGAGAAGCATTTGACACCAGGAGTTCAAGACTAGCCTGGACAAGATAGTGAGATCCTGTCTCTGCAAAGTAAAAATAAAAAATTAACTGGGCTTGATGGCACACACTTGCCATTCAAGCTATTGGAGAGGCTGAGGCAGGAGGGTCATTTATGGTGTCACTACACTCCAGCCTGTGTAACAAAGTGAGACCCTGTCTCTAAAACAAACCCAAAATACAGCATAGAGCAATGTTAATTAGTTGATTAAGTTTCTCAAGAAGTCAGACATAACAGATTGGCTTCAGTGGGAGAAGGAAAAGCTCCTCTGTCTCACAGTAGGGAAGGAGGTATGTTGGCGAAAGTGATAAAGCAGAATATACTTGAACTCAAAGCTTAGATCTGTTTGGAAAAAAGTTAATATTTATAAAATAATGAGTTTATGGCATTTTACAACTTATTTATATCTGAAAACAGAGAGAGGCTAAAGTAGACATAACATTTTTAGTTTAAAGTACTTGTAAAGCAAATTTCTAGGAAATGCCTTTTTAGATAGTGAAAAAGTACATTAATAACTAAATATAATCCACCTGCATAACTTCTGTGGTACACAGTTAATTTATTAAGTACTACCTATCATAGGCTATCTTATTAATTCCTCATCAGTATTTACCAGTGAATTATAGTAACTCTAAGTCTATTAAGATTTATTTATAAAATATACTCAATGAGAAGTTCAAGACTTATATATCCATAATTGTGTTCTGTACAGATAATTAGAAAACTAACTATAGTGCAATATTTTCTCTATTTCCCCCTTTTCCTTCAACCTGTTTTTTATCAACTCTTTTCTTATTACATTTTTATCAGTCCCTATATTTCTTCTCGTTTCATATTTTGTATAGGTGAATGAAAAAAATGTATTCGTTATAATCAAAGGAATAATCAGCATTTGGAGATGCTTACTTCTCATTTCAATTGGCAACTACCAGCAAGCTTTGATTAGATTAATAGAGATTTATACATGATATTAAATATTTCATGAAACATGTTTTTCAATATACAATTCATTTCTCTGATTCCTTGCTATTTTAATTTTGACAGGTGAAAACCAACAAGGATGTTTAAGTGCTGGTCAGTGGTCTTGGTTTTTGGATTCATTTTTCTGGAGTCAGAAGGAAGGCCAACCAAAGAAGGAGGATATGGCCTTAAATCCTATCAGCCTCTGATGAGATTGCGACATAAGGTACAGTCAATTTTCTGAATCTGCTCATAGTGCCTGCCAATTATAAACTGAGCTATTCGGTTTTTTTGTTTATTATTCACTTAGGAGCCCTTATTTCAGAATATGCCTTCAGTAATTTACATATTATTTTTTAAAGGCATATTTTAATACACAAAACAGCAGTAAATGTGGAAATTTACAATTTTGAAAACTGACTACCTTTTGACAAAAAATATAGGTGGCCCATTAAAAATATAATTATTAGAAATCACAGAGTAATACTTACAAATTTATAAAGAAGTAAATATAAAACCCAATCTACCAGATAATTTATATTACTCCCATATTAATTTAGAAGATTTTAAACTAAAAAATGTGTTATATTTCATGCTTAGTCATAAAGATAAACAAAAAGATATCTACACCATCTGCAAATATATAGGTTGGCAAATAATTTGCTTCCATATAAATTATTAGAAATTTTAATTCCATCAAAAATCATAATATGGGGTTTTCTAATGTTAGGCAAATATTCCACTTATGTTAAATGTTTTCAAGTATAAAATAATCTGATATTTAGACATATAATAAATTATAAATATTAAATGCTTACAGTAAATTAAACTAGTGTTTTATTGTAATAGGAGTCCATGATGCTGAAAATAATATTCTCAACGTTTTATTAAGTCACAGAAAATTTTATAACACATTTTCGAGTTTTAAGAAAGTAGGAGAAACACCAAAAATAACATACCAATTTTGGGAGAAAACATTGTATATTTGTAAAATTTCTTATTCAACCTCTCTATAAGAAAGACATTTGAAATAAACAAATATTTTTTCCATTGGAATTAAGATATGCATTTTCACTGTATATAATTTTGCTGAAATTATTTGTAAGTATTATATATTTTGATAAAATAATCAATCTTTACTGGGCCTTGAGTAGAGCAGACATTAAGCAAATCTCTTCAATGTATTATCTGATTTAATCTTCAAAACAGCCTTATGAAGAAGTAACTTTTCATTTTATAGACAATAAATTAAGTCATAGATAGGTGAAGGAATTTTCTAAACTCACACATTTATTAAATATATTAATTGGGATAATATGAAGGATAGGTTTGGTAGCCAACAAAAACAGAAGTAAAATGTGAAAATATACTTTAATGTCAAAAAGTATTGTAAAAATTCAATTACATGTGAAAATAAGTAAGTTTTTAAAGTTTCTAGTCTTGACATATGAAATTGGAGAATTGCCCTTGATCTACTGCCTTTCATGAGCTAATCATCAGTTTATGCCCATCCAAAGTTTAGAAATAATAACTACTATATTAATCATCTCAGAACACATTATTAATACAGCAGTTTGGTACACATTGTTGTGTACCCGTTGAATATTTATTCTGTGCTGTTTATCTGCCCTAAGTTATGTGTCTTGAAATGAGGAATTATGCCTTTCTATCATATCCTTTTATTTCTGGTACCATGAACATAAGAGGCACTGTTTAATAAAGTCAATGGCCGAAAAATGACAGGTAGAATGCATGACAATGCTTTTCTGAATGTTCCCTTGCTAAAAGTAATACCACAAGTTTTAATGTGTTAGCATATACCTTTAAAACAAACTATTTTTAATTAAGTTTGTATGCCAAAGAAAAATTTATGTGTTGAGATTGAAGAAAACTGTAAAGAAAAGAAATAATACACTGGTTTAAACTTGTTGGAGAAGCACTAATACCTACCAAAAATCATCTAAGTCATCTTCTAATATTTTCTATGTCTGCATGTCTTTACCGCTAAATAGTTAGAAATAATATGTGACTGTTGGCGTTCAAAAGCACAGAGACAGAGAATGCCTGGTCATACCTAACTTTCAAACAACTTTGGACAGAGTTGAGATTAAGTTATGGAAGGCATTTGGTGAATGTGTGTGTGTCTGTGTGTATGAGAAAGTGGATATTTGACTGGAATGACAAGGGATTCTAGGTTGTACAAGTCCCTGTAAAAACCCCATCTTATACTTTGTACTCATTGTCAACCCTCATCCTCAGAACTCAGAAATTACCTTCTTTTCTCTGACACCTTGAAGATTGTATCAGAGCTTTTCCTTTTGTTTGTGTCAATCAAGATTAGGATCGCAGAATTTTCTGGCCTTCCTTTTCCCACTGATTCCTATTATGAACCCATTGGGTCCATATATCACATTATTGGTGAGACCTTACTAAACCATGATTGAAAATGGAAAGCCATAAACATTCCCTATCAATTTCTTTGGTTTATTTTCATCCACAAAACTCGACACCATTTGTCAAGACATATACTTTACTTATTTTTTAGTTTGTTGGATGTTTTCTTTCATTAGGATATTAACTAATTTTCATCTTGCCCCAGAACAAGGATAGTATTAGGCACATGGTACACATTCAATAAATATATGGCGAATAAATGACTTTATCAGATGGCTATAACAAGACTGAAAACAAGATAACATATGTATCATATATACATATATATTTGTATTTATATCATTTATTAATGAAAATAAGTAAAATTTATTTTCCTGTTGTTTATCAGAATAAAATGAATTGCACAGTACTTCAAATTTTAAAAATAAATTGTTTTAGTAGCATTATATAAATTAATTTTCTCTTATTCATTATTTTTTACCAATATGGATTATTTAAATTGCAAAAATATAAATACTTATATTTTTGCCAGAAAAAGAAGACAAAATCCATTTGGATTAGGTTTCACTAATGTTAACTATTATTTATTGACTAGAAAAGTATAAAATAAATAATACACAAAATAGATCTTTAGATCTGAGAAGGCATATTTTACATTTTTCCTAAAAGAGTTTCAGTACTTTGAATCTGAACAAATACATGCAAAGAACTCATTTTTACCAAATATTTGTGTGCCAGCCATATAATGAATCCAATTTTGGAATCAAAAATGAAAATATGAGAACTATTTTTCACGTTACATTGAAATATTGTAGATACAAATGTAAACGTATGCAGGTATATCATTTACAACTATATGTAAACATAAATGTAATTGAAAATTTGTATATTGAGATAAAAATGAATGACATAACAATCTATTATGCTAATTATGGAAATCTTACTTATAATCCACAGATAAGGAAGGATGCTGATCACATGTTTTATCCCCTACTCAACAAGCATGTATGGACCATCATATGTAGAAATTCATTCATACTCTAGAATTGTAAAATACGATTACCAAGTCCAAATCCCAAAAGTGGATTTTATTTATGATTTTAATTTAAACATTGCATACTTATATCATGCTAGGTGGTTTCATATACACTAATTATTGTAATTTATAAAATAATCCTGGGATATAGGGAATATTATTCCCGTTTATTCAGAAAGGTAAAGTAACTTTCCCAAGGACAAGAGAGAACCACAGAACTAATGAGGTCATTAAAGGGAGGTAAAAGCAAAGGTAGGCCAGACATAGGGGAAAAAGAAAGGCCAGATAATAAATAAAAACGATTATATTAAAGCAAAATGGCATTGACCTCAAGGAGAAATACCTTAAGTTCTTTCAGTTTATTTCTCTTGTTCCTCCATAAGCACAACCATAGAATCCCCATATCCATTTCTGAAATGAATGTCTTCTTCTGATGGTTGTTGCAGTCCTCATTTAGGCCAACCTCACAATGAAGACTCACTAGGAAGCAATACTTAATCATCTTAATTCCAAGTCTGTGACCCAAAATCTGTGTGTGAGCAGTGTCGTAACTATTGACAGCCTTGTGCATTTGTGAGAAAGTTCCTTGGACAACTCCCAAATTTTGAGCGGTCTTTAGAATTAGTGTACTCAGAGTAGCCATGACGAACTTGAGTTAACATGTAATTAGGCATTCACTATATAGCAGGTACTCTGGTAGCTATATTCCATACATTAGGTTACTTAATTATATGAATATTCCCATGGCATAAGTGATTTTATTGCTATTTCGTAAATGGGGAAACTAGAGTTCACAGATATTTACTAATTACTTAATGTCACAGCTGGAAAGCCAGACAGCAGTATTTGGAAATGCACAGTCTAAATAACTTAATAGAGGTTACAGAATGAGTACTTTTGTAGTAATTTGGCCTGTATCCCATGTATTTCCTGTTCTCCCCACATTCTGATCATGTGATAGTAATGTAGGCTTATATGTCTTGGCCCTTTTGTGCTTGGATAGGACCCACGTGTCTAGTTCTGGCCAATGAGTTGGGAGCAGAAGTGCCATGCAATGCCTCTGGATTGAATTGGATCATAATTCACATTGGATCGCAGTTGTAAAACCTTCCAGAACTCTCTTTTTTTTCTTAAGCATTGCAAACAGCACCTGTTCAAGGTGGGGGCTACTTAAGTATTCCATACTGCCTAAATAACTATGATGAGTGAAATGTCCTGGCAATTAGAGATTGTCATGGAATAAGAACTCACGGTTTTAAATCCCTTCATTTTGTAAATCATTGAGATTTGGAAGTTGTTGGTTATGTCATTAAAACCTTAGCTTTATCTGCAATCAAGACAGAACTAGTATTTAAACCCACATCACCTAATGACAAACCCTGTGCTTCTTTTTCTTCTTCTTTTTTTTTTTTTTTTGAGACAGAGTCTCGCTGTGTCGCCCAGGCTGTAGTACAGTGGCGCAATCATGGCTCACTGTAACTTCTTCCTCTTGGGTTCAAGCAATTCTCCTCCTCAACCTCCCAAGTAGCTGGGATTACAGGCAGGCACCACCACGCCTGGCTAATTTTTTTATTTTTAGTAGAGACTGGGTTTCACCATGTTGGACAGGCTGGTCTAGAACTCCTGACCTCAGGTGATCTGCCCGCCTCAGCCTCCTAAAGTACTGGGATTACAGGCATGAGCCACCACGTCTGGCTCTGTGCTTCTTTTTCTTTATCATTTTGGCTCCCTGTTTCATTTATCCTATTGGCCTTTTAAAATCCTTATTTCTCCGCTATTCCTTTCTTCTCACTACTTGCTTGATTGTAATTTTCCATCCCAATTTAATCACCAGGTATATTTATAATGATGTAATACGTATGTATTAATATTTCAGCATATTAACATGTACCTAATTGGTTGCTGGTAAATCCTCTTGAGGTCAGTAGCTTACAACATTTTTTTTTTTCCCATGGTGCTGATCACACTGCTACATTGTTTGCTGATGATGATAATCAAAGTCAGGCTTGAGGGAATATCTTATAAGGACAGACAAGAGTGTTCTTTGAGTATACCAAGTGGGACCACTTAAAGTCCTTAAAATGCTTTTATCTCTGTCTAACCAGAGACTACTATGTCCAAATTTGTAGCGCAGAGCTACCTCCTGCAAATCTAAATTGACATATGGTTCCCTTACTTACTGAATCAAAATGATTTATTTACTGAATCTGTGAAGGTAGTTACTGAGCAAATAGGGCAAAGAGTGTACATTTAGTAATTCCTGAGAGTGTTGCTATTTACCACGGTGCAGTATAATTCAAAGAATTCCTTTGTGGGATGTGATTTTTTTTTTTTAACTTTTGGTATTAAAGGAGTAAGATGTGGACTGGTGAAGAGTGGCAGTAGAGAACTCTAGGGAAACAGACAAACATTAAAGAAAACATCAAAACTTTCACTGCTTAGAGGCTGTGAACCTTTAGGCAGACCCAGGAGCATTATTTCCTGACTGAGAAAAAAATTTGCTATCCCTTCTGAAATATGTGATTTTTGGCAGCATTATTCAAGAAAGGCCCTTTAAAATGTTAGTGTATTTTGCAGAGGTCAGGAAGCAATTTGGACCACCATCTGAGAGCAAATATGTCCATGGTGAGAGGAGTTAAAAGAATATTAGTTAAAGAATTAATTAACTAAATAGTAAGGATTATACCAATTAATATGTTGCTATGTTTATTCTGTGTATACCAAAAAGGCTGAATATTGTTGCTAAATCTCAGAATTTTTTCCTAACAAAATAAGCTGTGTTTGAAAAATGTTTTTTTCTGACAAATTATATTTCATTATTAACTGACACCATCCTATCCCTATCTTTGTAATTGTATAAGAACTATGAAGGACAATTTAAAAAAATCAAAGTCCTAGGTTAATAAGATCAAAGTACACATAATAGTTCCACATTTTTTATAAATGGGAAAAATTATCTAAGAAACATCATTTGAGTTTTAACAAAAATGCTTTCTTAGTCATTTAAGAGGCCTAGGCAAAAATCAGATCACCAAGATGTTTGTAAACGTTTCAGTTATGCAAGATGAATAAGTTCTGATATCGAACGTACAGCATGGAGGCTACAGTCAACATTAGTGTATACTTGGAATTTGTTAATACGGTAGATCTGAAGTGTTCTCACCACACAAGCACACAAAAAGAAAGTAAATAGTACATATGTGAGGTAATGGATATGTTAATTGATGGCGATGATCATTGCACAATGCATGTGAAACATCAAGTTGTACATTTTAAATATACACAATTTTCTGTCAATTTTACCTCAATAAACCGGGGGGGGGGGGGGGAGGAAAATATTAAAACCAACTTTTTTTTTTTTATTAGAAATGCTGTCCACCTGCATTTCCAATAGGCTAGATGCTTTTTTATTATTAAAATTCTCATGCTAATTGCCTGACAGGAACTCTGCATTATACGGATGATTCTGTTGACAAGGGGTAGGTTGTTTATTTGTTTTTTTCTCCTGAGCTCCTCTGTCCTCCTTTCATCTTCCAAGCTTTAGTTAGGCAGGGAAAAATGTAAGCAAGTTTGCTTCAGTGAGTGACTGAATAATATCAAGAATTGTAAAAGGTCTGAGATGTTAACCTCTTTGCAAACCTCTTAAGATAGCCTGTCACACATAGTTTCATGAACAGTGACAGAAAACAAAAGACTCCTGGGTCAAAGACAAAGGACAGTTCATTCTTCACAGTAGTAGAGGTAGCCAGAGTGTCATTTGTACTCATTTTATAAGCCCAGTTTCCACAGGGCAATGCAGGTTACAGTAGCGCACACTATAGATTGTGTTGCACAAGAAGATCTGTGAGTCAAAAAACACCATGTATTAGCATGTCTGTTCTTTTGCTCTAGAGAAAGACATTTTCTTTATCATAGGGGACAGTATGTGGTCATTTCCTTTGTTCCAAATGGCGATACAATTCCTGTGGTACCAGGCTGTGAGTACAGTAGCCTTTTGCTTCAGAGAGAGACATTGTCTCTGTGTTCCAAGACTTTGTTATACATGTATCCTTGAACAGAGAGATAGTCTAGAACAGATGGAGGTTAGTGTCTCTGTTCATAAGATGTGCAAAAACATTAATGGAGAACTGGCTACCGATACACATTAAGAGTACCACTTATTACATACTCTAGGTCATAATTGCCACTAAATACATTTGTTTAAGGCCAAAGCTAAATGCTGTGTGGACAGAGTTAACCTGAAAACCAGGTACTTGTTTGTAGCTTCATTCTACCTTTTACCTAGTTTTGTCCTTTTACGAGTTTTAAGAAAATACAAAGTTTTGTTGACCTTTGAATGTGTTATTTGCATGTTTATTTCTTCAAAACAACTTTATTTGTTATTCTAGAGAAAACTGGCATTCAGTAGACTGAATTGCTTTGCAAGTAAATAAAGGGATATATCTGACTTCTCAAATTCTCAAGATAAAGACCTACTGCAGAAAATGGACTTTTGATCTTTGACAATGAATTCCCAAAGCAATATTATTATTATAGATCTATAGGTGGAATGCAAAAACAGTTATTCTTTTATACCTCTATGACCCCACATTAAAATATTTAGCTTAAAGCTTTAAAAGTAACTGTAACTTGGCAAAATAGAGCTGCTTTCCTTTGCAAGTTTGAAGTTTTGAAATACTAAAATTGTGTTGCATCAGCATTCTATTTAAATCCATTCAACACAAATAAGACAAAGTAGGCAAATAAAGTCAAATGTGTATAGTATATTAAAGCCAAGCTTGTCGGGAGTCCAGAACACTCAATTATGTGCCAGCCTTTAGCACATATGATATTTTCTACCTCCCCAAATATGAATTTTCAAGTGACCTAAAACACAATACTTTCTCTTACCCCACTCCCTCTCTATATTTACATACATATATATATAAAATATATATATAACTTGACAAAATAGAGCTATATAGAGAGCTCTATTATATATGTGTGTGTGTATATATATATATACATATATATATATATATATAAAATTTTTCAATAGTTGAAAAACAACATGGATTTATCCTTGTTTCCAGGAAGAGTCGCTGACTTTTTACAGATAAAAAAGCATCAGAATATTAGGACATAGGTGAGTTAAGCAGGTTACTGTTTATTTATTTATTTTTTTTCTGTTGGACTTCCAAAGTCTTTTTACCATTAGATCTCTTTGCCTTGTCTCACAATTTTTGTGGAAACAGTAGTGCTAGATCATAATGCTTAGCTAAGGAAAAACAATCAACACACCCAAATCTACATTAATTAAGCACTTTATGCTTCCACCTATTCAAAAAATAAAATATAGGTGTGGTTGCTTTCAAGAGGCCTCTATGTGGGTACTCTAAACATGTATATATAGGAAAAAGGGTTATGAGTTAAAAATAGGTGAATGAAGTAAAGATACGTTTTCTAATCATTGATATTGATCCATTGGCAAGCTGGCATTTGCTGTCACTACTTCAATATGTGAATTAATAAGTTATTTTCTTCATGTTTTATTATTAAAAATTCCACTGTGACTTCAATTAGCAAAGCTCTGTGTTACAAATGAAAAGAAATAGTCCGATTTATGAGTTTGACATTCAGCATGTTTTTTAAGAGAATAAAAACCCTTCAGTATACAAGCCACAACTGCAAGGGTTTTCTTTGTAACCAATATTACTTATTGTGTTATTTCTTACCTTAGTTACTTTGCATATGAACTGAGTGTTATAGGACAGTGGAAATATTTCTTCTGTTTAAAAAAATATATAATACAGATGAGTCGGGCATGGTGGCTCATGTCTGTAATCCAAGCTCTTTGGGAGGCTGAGGTGGGTGGATCACTTGAGGTCAGGAGTTCGAGACCAGCCTGGCCAACATGGTGAAACCCCGTCTCTACTAGAAATACAAAAATTAGCAGGGTATGGTGGCACACACCTGTAGTCCCAGCTACTTGGGAGGCTGAGGCAGGAGAATTGCTTGAACTCAGGAGCCGAGATTGTGCCACTGCACTCCAGCCTGGCAACAGAGTGAGACTCCATCTCAATAATAATAATAATACAGATGGGAGAACTGAGAGCCTGAGAGGCAGAGATTTTTAAGTTGATAGTGACACAGCCAGGTACTTTTCAGCCAAAAATAGAACCCAGATTTTCTGTCTTCCAGAACAGTTGTTTCCCTTTTAGGCTCTCTCCCCAAATTAACACTTTAAATTCAGCTTTTGGCAATAAAAAAATATATTCACTCATTATTTCAGCAAATATTTGTTAAGCCTACTACACATGAAGTACTGAATAAAACAGTTCAAGTTCTTAAATACACAGCTTCACTCGCACTGACTGCTATTGAAGCAGACATCTCCAATGAATTGACTGAAAACACACTTCAAAACCTTATTTAGATGTGCAACAGAGAGGTAGTTCTTCAGGGAGAGCCAACGCAAAGTTTGCTTTATAGGAGGTAGTCTACAAGAAAATAAATGCAGTTGATTAAGTATGTTTGCCAGACTAGGTACAAGAGTAGCATGCTTAGTCTAAGATGTTGAACTAGCTACCTAGCTGTCTGAAGGTGATTTTGTGTTTATCACCTGTGTAGGTTAAAACCACTGCCCCTTTCAAAAGTGGGTCTGTCACTCATTATACAATCAGTAAGTAGAAACACCCAACAATAAATATCTATTTCCAACAGGCTGTCAAAATTGTGCTTGCATATGTTATCAGAAATGCCAGCAGTGTGGTTTGTTTTCTCTGGAGTTAAGGGCCTCTTTTCTCTTTCTCACTGCTTTTTTTTAAAAAAAAAACAAAACATTATTTTTAGAGAATTTTAGGTTCACAGCTAAATTGGGCATATTACAGAGTCCCCCTATACTCTGTCCCCCACCCACACACAGGCTTCCCATTATCAACATGCTGTATCAGAGTGATACATTTATAGTCAACAAACCTACCTTGAATACATATTATCATCACCCAAAGTCCATTGTTTGCAATGGGTTCACTCTTTGTGTTGAATATTCTAGGAGTTTTGACAAAAGTATAATGACATGTATCCACCACTATGGTATCATACAGAATAGTTCCACTGCCCTAAATGTCTGTGCTTTGACTCTTCATCTTTCATTTTCACCAAACGTTATAGAGTTGGAATCATATAGTCTATACCCTTCTGAGATTGTCTTCTTATTTAGTAATATGCATTGAAGTTTCCTCTATGTATTTTCATAGTGCAATAGCTCATTTCCTTTTAGTGTGGAATAATACTCCATTATCTGAATGTACCACGGTTTGTTTTTACATTCACTACTGAAGGACATCTTGGTTGCTTCCAGGTTTTGGCAATTATGAATAAAGCTGCTATAAACATCTCCATGCAGATTTTTCTGTCCACATACGTTTCAGCTCTTTTGAATAAATACCAAGGAGCATGATTACTGGATCATATGGTCAGCATATGTTTAATTTTGTAAGAAACTGCCAAACTGTATTCTACAGTCACTGTACACTTTTTCATACTCACTAGCAATGAATGAGAGTTCCTATTGCTCCACTATCCTCACCAGCATTTGGTGTTGTCAGTGTTCTGGATTTGGGCTATCCAGATAGTGGTTGCTGTAGTTTTAATTTGCAATTCCCTTATGACCTATGATGTTTAATATCTATGGAAACAGGAAATGATTTTGTCATTGTCTGTCTTTGATGATAGTGTCTGTTCAGCTCTTTTGCTCATTTTGTAATTGGGTTATCAGTTTTCTTTTTGTTGTGTTTTTCAAGTTCATTGTGTATTTTGGATAACAGTCTTTTATCAGATATATCTTTTGTAAATGTTTTTTTCTGAGACTGTGGTTTGCCTTCTCATTCTTTTGATAGTGTTTATTTCTATTGCAGAATTTTTTAATTTTAATGAAGTCCAGCTTATCAATTATTTCTTTCATGGACTGTGCCTTTAGTGTATTTAAGAGGTCATTACCATACCAAAGGTTATCTAGATTTGCTCGTACATTATCTTTATTTGGGGATCATAAATTTATTATGTATACACAACTTTGTTATTTAAAAGTTTTTATATTCTATTTTAACAATACAAATTATGAACGATTAAATTAATGCTGAGAATTTCAAACTTGATTCTGCATTAAACAATATTTTTATACTATAGTTGGGCATTTTATACACTTTAATATTTCTTCAATTCAATTGTTTTCCTCTTTTCTTAAATACTTTGGATTTATGTAGACACTTAGTGTGTTATAGTTAACAATAACTTATTGTGTGTTTCAAAATAGCTCAAAGAAAATATTTAGAATGCTACCACACAAATAAATGATAAATGTTTGAGGCGATGACTGTCCTAGTTATCTTGATGTGATTACTAAATGTTGTATGCATGTATCAAACTATCACATGTTCCAGAAATTTATACAATCATGTCTTAACTAAAAACTTGAAAAGAAGAAAGATCTTCTATTTTATCATCTTTAAGTTTTATAGTTTTGTTTTGCATTTAGTTCTATGAGCTATTTAGATTTAATTTTTCTGAAGGATTTAAAGTCTGCGTGTGGATTCTTTTTGTTGTTTTTGATGTAAACGTGCAGTTGCTCCAGAAACATTTGTTGAAAATACTTTCTTTGCTCGATTGTATTGCTTTTGCAACTTTTTCCAAGATAACGTGGTTTTATTTATTTATGGACTCTCATTATGTTCTAATGATATGTTTATCTGTTGTTTTACCAATATCAGTCTTATTTATTGTAACTTTATATAATAGTAAGTTTTGAATTTAGTATTTCTAGTCCTCTGACCTTGTCCTTCTCTTTCAATATCGAGTTGACTATTTTGGGGGTTTCACCTGTCTAACCTTAGAATCAGTTTAGTGATATCCACAAAATAACTTTCTTGAGTTTTGACTGGAATTTCATTGAATCATTTTGTGTTAACTCATTGCATCCGAATCATTGTTTGTACAGTGGACAGTCCAGATGTTTCATGCATATTCTCTGGGTCTTGAACAACACTGTATATTTTTGTAAAATACATCAATACATAGATGCATGAAGATATAGAATGTTATCATCCCCTCAAACAGTTCTCTCAGGCCTTTTCTCTGTCAATCTCTGCTTCCATTTCTTCTAGGGCAACCAATGTTTTGATCTTTTTTTTTACCATGATATAATTTTGTCTGTTTTAAGATTTTCTTGTAAATGGGATCATACCATATAGCAGATTTATGTACTATGTTTTTGACTCAGAACAATATTGAGATTCATCTGTGCTATTTTGATTATCAGTAGTACATTCCTTTTTATATATCTAGTTAGAGAAATACTACCCAGTGTAGATAACTACACTTTTTGGTGTTTGGTTATTTTCTCTTTGGTTCCTTTTACTATGATGGAAACCTGAATGGGATTCTGATAAATAAAGCTGCTCTGAACATCCTCATGCTATATTTTTGTGGTTATTTCAGTTTTCCTTGGGTCAACACTAGGAGTGGATTGCTGTTTCATAGTGTAGGCATTTTTAAAAATAAGAAACTACCAGAACTTTTTCTATAGATGTACAATTTCACATTCCCAACAGCATTGTATGAAATTTCCAGGTGGTCTACATTTTTGTCAATATTTGCTGTTTTGGTCTTTTTAATTTCAGACATTCTGGGGTGTGTAGTATTATCCATTGTAGTTTTAATTTAGTTTTCTTGTTGATTAGTGATGTTGAGCTTTTTCTTTTGCATTCTGACTTTTCATAAATTTTCTTTTGTGAAGTGTCTACTTGAATCCTTTGCCTATGTTGTAAATTGTTTTTCTTTTTCATTTTTGAGTTGTTGAAGTACTTTACATTTTATTAACACTACAAAGGATATATAATTATTTTATAGAAATATTTATTTTATATCATTGTAAAATTCTAAGGTAGTTAAACTACTGTTTTCCACTTTAATGTAATTTTATAGAAAATGATGTTGATTATGACAATAAAAGGGCATAGTTGGGCAGAAATTTTAAACATTTAATAATAAAATAATTGAAAGTTATAACTTGCCACAGATACATATTATTATATATTTTATTGAAATGCACTTAAATATTACATATACACATATATACATACATATACACAAATATATATATACACACATCATATTTATTTCATTAATGTTTCATTGCTAAAAAAAATAGAAATTTCTCTTCTCTATTGCTGTCAATTTATCAGCCACTAAGGATAATCAGTTACACCCAATTTAAGATTTAAAACAGTATATTCATAATATATTATCCATATAACTTATTTCTCTGAAAAGATGAACTATACTCAAACTAGAAATGACAAAGATAACATTGAAAAGAGTAAATTAATTCTCTAGGAAAAACAGTAGTAAAAAAAGATATAATTGTTGTAATGAGAAAACATCTCTTGCTTTATCATCTTATATTTTAGATTTTAACAAGTCTTAAAAATAAACTACTATTTCATATTAAAGAATAAAACAACAAAGGATATTCACTCTTACTGAGTTCTACATTTCTATCAGTGTAGATGGGTGGCAAATGTTAACAGAGATTCAATAATGTTTCACTCATTGTATCCATTTCATTTCATCGACTGAATATTGTTAACTTTAAAAAATTGTTGTGTTAATCCTATAACTTTATTTTTGATTTATAGTTATATAGGAGATTATATGAATACATTTTAGAATCTATAGTAAGCTTGTTCATACTTAAGCCATATTATTTTGGTAAAAAATTAAAGCTACATTATTTGTCCACAACAACTATTTTTTTCCTTTGAATGGAGAACGCACATTAGCCAAGTTGCAGAGGTACTAAGGGAAAGGGTATGTAGGCATCTGTGAGTCACTGAACCAGATTTCCAGTTTTTATTCTGTTTTATGTTTAGCTTTAAGGTTACTTGGGTATGACCAAGAAATAATAAATGAAAATGCAAGACAAACAGAAGGTTGAGAAGCAAGTCCTCTTGATTGCCTACTCCCACTTCACTTAAAGAATTTCTGATTGCATATCTATTATAATATATAAATAATATATTTATATTTATAAATTGTAACTCATCATAAGTTTTTTGGAGGAGAATGTTTTGATTGCTTAAGAAAAGTTAAGTTATTGAATGATTGGTCTTAAGATTCTGCTGCAACAACCTAGTGATTTGTGAATTTTGATTTCAAATGGTTTTTAGCTAGTTCCATAAATCAAGTTGGTCTTTGAAGGATGAAGACTTGCCATGACGAAATATATTTTTAAAAATTGAGGATGATTCAGAAATTTATTTTAGGACAGCAAATTAAATATTTGGAGGCATTATTGCATTAATTTATAAAACTACTACAAAAGCATCACTGGAATTTAAAGTTGAAATGTAGCTTATCTGGCCACAAGGGTAATATCTTCATTTTACTAGTGAAAAATTTAGGTCATTATATGCGTGTGTCTGGGTTGCTACAATCAAGTAGTGGTAGATTTGGAAATAAAACTCTGGTCTTCTAACAAAGTGTAGTCAGAGACTTCACACACACATTAGAGATTTTTTTTTCTAATGTATTTGTTTAAAATGCTCGATCGTAGTACTTACACATGTAACCTATGTGTATATTTTAAGTACAGACATTTCCACCACAAGCATATTTCTATCAGTTCTACTACAATCAGCTCCTATATACATTTTTTTTTCAGAACTTGATGTTCTAAATAACTATATGTTCTCCAAAAGTAAGTACAATAGCATTTAATTCTCCCCATGAAATTTCAGCCATTGTTTAAGTCCATCCTTATAATGAAAAACACCCTCTTTAAAAGCATGACTCAAATTGGTTTATGTGCTACAGTTAAAAACCCGATGCTCTGCCCAGCGTCCCTGTCTTCAAAAACCTGTTCCTCAAGATTTTATGATTTTTTCTTTTGATTGATAAAATAAAGTCCCTTATTCACCTTCCAGGAGTCGCCATTCATTGCTCCAGAGAACATTATTTCTGTGAAATGTTCCACTGAATAAGGATTCTAATGGCTAAGTCATTTGGCGAAAACTGCATATTATGCTTCTGCGGAAATCCGCAATGCACAAGAGCATATTAAAGTCTGAGAAACATTATAAACTTTGCTTAACCTAGAATTTCCCAACTAAATGAACTATAGAAATTTTTGAACACCTTCTTATATTGTGGGAAACACAATTTAGGAAAATCTGCTCTGGTAGCTTTAGAATTAACTGTTGCTATACATATCAGCAGACTTGGCCTCTCTTGAAACCCACAATGTTAAAGGTCTTATTAAACATCATTTTATAGTTATAAATAGCAAAGTACAGGAAACTAATTTTTGCTTTTTTATTAATCTAGATGTCAAAGTATTTTTTTCTAGTAAGAGAATGTTGATGCTTTTTTTTTTTAATTGTAATATAGAATTTAAATCATGTGCTGGCCCTGTATTTGAAATGCCATTTCTGAAAATACTGCTATCAGTACCCAGACTGTACGAGTAAAGAAAAACATTGAAATAGAGCACTTTTTAAGTTTTAATTGAATTAATTTATTTATTTCCTGCTTCTTCCTCTGAGGCAAAATTGAGGTAATATAGGTATAGTAAAATGCTTAATTGTATACTTCACTCCATATTTAGATTTGTATAAACTTACAGTGCCACCACTCAGATTATGACACAAAATGTCTCCTGTAATTCAGAAGTTTACTCTTCCCAGTTCTGACTAATTACTATATACTGTTGAAATACCATCTTCTGAAGGCAAGTAATCTTATATTTTTCACTATGAATTAGTTTTGCCTTTGAAACTCATATAAATAGAATAAACAGAATCCTACGGTAGGCATTCTTTCATGTCTGTTTTATTTTTATTATATTTTTTGCTTAACAGTGTCTGAATGTTGCAGAAAACTATTGTTTTTGTTACTCTGCAATGTCCCATTATACAAAATTCATTATGCAATTTATTATCCACTCTACTACAGATGGAAATCTGGGTTGTTTCTGGTTTGGCACTGTTACGACATTCTCGTGTATGTCTTTTGTTTGGTATTATATACTCATTTCTCTTGGAGTATAATTTTAGGTCATAAAGCTGACATGTTTAGCTTAAGCAGATAATTCTTAAGAGTTAACAAAGTGTTGCTGCCAGCATATTTGTTTTTCTAAAATATATCAAAATGGTTCTTAATAATTATTTTAATTTTAGCTTTATTTTGTCTACCTAAAAAAGCTGAGATGTGAGCAGATGATAGGTTATTGCTGCTGCGACTAAACGTTGAACAAGACGCAGAATGATTTCATGACTGAATGTTTATAATCCAAGTGAAAATATACTAATATTGAGTCTCTAAAATTTCTTACAAATTTATTTTTTGAATGTTTTATAAAATGTGAATTAGTATGCAATACCTAATTTAGAACAAAAGTCATTCTCCAATTTTGAATTTGCCCGAAATGATAAACAAATCACAGAAATTTGTGGTTTAAACTTTTCTTAAAGACATTTCCCTCTTTTGATATCTGAGGAAACTTAGTGATTATCAATTTAAAATTCTTATAGCTTTTGTATAAAAAGTACACTAAAGGTTCTAACATCTAATTATTTTATATAAAAATAGTCTCTTGGATATTGCATTTTATATTTATATTTTTTTTTTAAAGAAGGAATTTGAACCATCTTTTATCTCTCCTAATCCCCGTCAGGATTATCTTCAATATTGCTTTTTTGTAACATTTTCTGGTAATTAATAAAATAATATTTTACTGTAGAAACATTCATTCCTTCTGGTAGAGAGTATGCCACCAGAAAACATAGTAACTTTATCTCAGAGAAGTGTTGGGATTTCCAACAAACATTTCACCTACCTAGTATTTCTTAAGTTAGTTAAAATTTTCCGTAAGTGAAAAATTAGCTGAAAATCTGAGACCAGTATAGCATTTAAGAAATAAAGAAAGCAAACACACAAAATAAGCACTGCCATATATCAGCAGTTTTTCTTTGTATCCGTTGGAACATCAAAGTCTTATGCTATCGCCATGCTTCTCATTTGCCATTCTAGTTTATCTCAGTGTTTACTGACACTTGATATTCGCTTTGTCCTGTACTTTTCTTGTGGTTTCATTATTATTAGTTACAGACACTTGCTGAATCTAGGAGTTTGTTTAAGTTACCTATGTTTATAAGGTATAAGCCTCTACACCACTGAAATACACAGTCTCAGCTATGTTTTGAATTATGTGCTGGTGTTAAGAATTTTTGAGTTTCTAGATAAAGCTAATGTAGCTTACTTCTTCTACTTATCAAAGTTTAGGAAAATGATCTCAAAGTGAGTTACTTTCAGTGTTGTATTATTGCTGTTCTGAGGACTATAAGTCAGGTGACATAATTTCTAGCAGCAAAATGATCATCTGGTGGGGAAATTTATCTCTTACCAGTTATAAATAATAACAAATACTACTGACTTCCAACAGAAAACTTATGTTTAGTATCCTCATGGTTAAACATTATGTAAACTTGCAGAAAAATATTTTCTATCAAACTTGTTTATTTTTAATGATTTAAGAATATTTCAAGGAAGGAATTCCAGGTGTAAAATGACTCTAAGTGCTTCTAACACAGTGGTTATCAATCTTGACCAGACATGAGCATCACCTGAAAACATATAAACATGCAGATGTCTGGTACGTTCCATTCAAAAACTATATAAGCACTTCCGGAAACTGGAATCTAGCATGGGTATTTATAAAAGTTCCTAGATTATTTTAAAGAACAGTCCTGATAGACAATCATTGTATTAATGTACCCTAGGATTGAATATCAAAAAGTTGTAAAAATATTGATTAGTGTTTAAGTGTTTTCAATTTGGAATTATTACAAATTCTATATATAATATGGAATTCTATATTCTATAGAAATCATATATATTCTCCTATAAGGTAATCTATATATAAATATACATATATTGTCATAAATATAATATAAAATATACATATATTCTATAGATTACTTTATAGAGGAATAGATATAATTTCTCTCTATATATAAATATAAGTAATAAAAGTAGTTTCATATAAAAGGAAACCTACTTTGATGAGAGCTCTGTGTTGGTCATAATTTTTTTATGTGGATTCAGGTGTTGGAAGACCAAAGAAAACAACAGTCCAACAACATTGAGTAGAGAGAGAGTCAACTGGTGGTGCATGAGACAGGGCTGACTACAATACGCACATTACATTAACAGAGGACAAACTTAATACTCATCAGGTCACAAATGAGACCTTGGAAAATGACTCCAACTTCCAGAAACAGTGTTTGGATCATATCTTTCATTAGCATAACTGTTTGCTAGGTTAACTGGGGAAGGAGGGTAGGAAATTTTAATGAAAACTTGCTGTAATAAACCCCCTAAAACTCAAGACACTTGTTCAGACTAGGTTGGGTCTACTCCTAACTAGGAGAAAATGTACTAGTTTAAGTCACAACTGATAGTAGTTGAAGATTATGAAGTGAGATGCCTATCTGAGGTTTAGATATTTAAAATCTCCCAATACTAATATACATTTATATACGTAGGTAATAGCATAGAGATTTCAACAGTGTATAGTGATTAGTCAGGAAAACAGATAACTCATCAAGCAAAAAACTTGAGATAATTGCAGAGTGTAATGGAGTGTATAGGATGATTCTCAATCTGGTCGTAGAGGGCAGAGTGGCTGAAGTGATAATTTAACTGAAACCTGAGAGAAATAATTTTGGAGTTACTAAGAAGAAGGAATAAATGTATTCTTAGTGAAAGGCAAGGCTTATATTCACAAGCCTGATAATCACTTCAATATTGTCAGTCATTAAAACTAACATATGGAAGAAGAAGGCAGAGGCAGTGACTCAGTTTAAAAACATGAGGAGCAGAAAGGTGATGGAGGCACTGTAAACAAGAGTACAACTTTTACATCTTATTCTAAGATTGGCAAGGAATCTATGGAAAAGTTTTAAGAAAAAGGAATGTAAAGATGTTGGTAAATTGTTTTAATACTGGTGGGAGATGGTATCTCACTGTGTGTGTGGATGTTATGTGTATGTGTATGGAATTTTCTGGCTCTGTCCCTCTGGTTGGAGGGCAGCGGTGCAATCTCGGCTCACTGCAAACTCCGCCTTCCAGGTTCAAGTGATCCATGCTTCAGCCTCCCAAGTATTTGGGATTACAGGCATGCACCAGAACACCTAGCTAATTTTTGTATTTTTAGTAGAAACAGGATTTCATGCTGTTGGCCAGGCTAGTCTCAAACTCCTGGCCTCAAGTGATCCACCTGCCTAGACCTCTCAAAGTGATGGGATTACAGGCATGAGTCACCGCACCTAGCCTTCCTCGTGGTTTTGATTGGCATTTCTCTAATGCTTAGTGATACTGAGCTTTCATTTCACATGCTTGTCTTTTTTTGAGAAATGTCTACTAATGTCCTTTTCCCACTTTTTAATGGGATTATTTTTCTCTTGTAAATTTGTTTCAGTTTCTTATAGATGCTGAATATCAGAACTTTGTCAGATGCATAGTTTGCAGAAGCTTTCTCCAATTTTGTAGGTTGTCCGTTTACTCTGTTGACACTCTCTTTCACTGTGCAGAAAAACAACCCCATTTTAACTAGATATCATTTGTAAATTTTTGCTTTTGTTGTGATTGCTTTTAATATCCGTTGTGAAATTTTTGCCTGTTCCTATGTGCAGGATGGTATTGCCTAGGTTGTCTTCTAAGGTTTTATAGTTTTGGGTTTTACACTAAAGTATTTAATCCATCTTGAGTTGACTTTTGTATATGGTGTAAGGAAGGGGTCCAGCTGTAATCATCTGCATGTGACTAGCGAGTTATCCCAGCACCATTTACTGAATAGGGAGTCTTTTCCCTATTGCTTGTTTTTGTCAGCTTTGTTGAAGATCAGATGGAAAAAATATATAATAATAAAAATAAAATGTGTATCCACAAAAATATTTTAAAAAGACATTGGTAATTTTATATACCTTAAAGTTTAATAACATATTTTGCTAATTTTTAGTGAAATGTAATTTTACAGAGAAGCAAATTTTTATCAAGCATTAGTTAATAATACTTTGGAAAGAAAGCCATTTTGCAAAATAATCTGGAGTTCCAATTGTACTGTTCTATAGGCAGAATTTTAACTTGTTTTTTAAGTATAGCAATGATATTGCAACCCCAATTTCTTAAGGTGGTGGTTCAGAAAATGTGGCCCCAGTGCCAACCCCATCAGCATCCCGTGGTGCCTTAGTTGGTTTTGTTTTGCTGTAACAGAATAGCAAAGACTTAGTAACTTGAGACAAAATTTCTCACAGTTCTGAATACTGGGAAGTACACTATTAAGGTGCCAGCAACTGGCAAGCGTCTTCTTACTGCATCATCCCATGGAAGGCAAGAGAGGGTGAGAGAGAAAGAGGGAGAGATATGCAACTATTCCCTTAAAAAGAAACCCACTCTCAGAATCATGAACACACTCCTGTGATAACAACATTGATCTATTGATGAGGGCAGAGATCTCATGGCCTAATCATCTCTCCTTAGATCCCACCTCCCAACACTGGTGCATTGGGGATCAGGGGTCCTACACATGCTTTTGCAGGGATGCATTCAGACCATAGCACCTGGGAAGTTGCTGGAAATGCACATTGTGAGACCTCACTTATATCTATTAAAATCAGTCTTCCTAGTAATTCTGAGTAAATTCGAGAATCACTTAAACATTTGAGAACCACTGCCTTACGGGAGAAAGCATAAGACACAAGGTTTCAGTTTTCCTTACTTAAAGATTTTAACATAACAAGTAGTTTTTTTTCCTACAAAATTAAGTTCATTTCTAATAAGTATTTAAGGGTCTAAATCATAATTCTTTCCTCTCTCTTAGTAGCTAACTTATAGTTTTCTATTTTGAGTATGTTGAAAATCATCTTGTCTATGAGATGATTGTCTCTGTTTTGACTGAATACTCTCAGATGTGCGTGGAAAAGAGTCAGCTTATAGTAAATTACTTTGAGTAACTTACTGAGGATAAAGCAAAATTGTGGCGGTTACGTGTCATTTTTCTGATTGGAAGTCAATGGCTCTTTTTTGAGCAATAGTTAAATCTATATTGACACAAAATGACATTTGAAAGAAAATTTATAATTTTCTAAGTAACATCAAAAATCTTGAAAAGTGAATACTTGAGCTACAATTCTATATATTTCTTTATAAAAATATGAATGAGGCACACAAGGTAACCTAATATTCTATTAGGCACCAAAGAAAATATAGATTTTAAAAATTATATATTATTAATAATTCATAACTAGCCACATTTGATGTATCTTGTGATTAGAATATTGCTAAATTTTCAGTTGCTTGTAATGGCATAAATGTTATTTAAATATCATAATTTGGATAATTCACAAAAAATGGGGGTAGAAGAAGAAAAATAATCTAGCAGTTAACCAAAAGTGCTACTCACATCTTGGAGATTTTTTAAAAACTAAGAATTATTTTTTAAGTATTTCCCGAATTTATTAAACAATAAAGAAACTGATCATTACAGTGATAAAGTATATCACAATCGTAATCCAAAAACGACTCCATCAACTATGACAAAGCAATTTTTTTTGTACTCTAAATGGCTCTACATTGAATATATCTCATTGATTAATATATTCGAAGTGATTCTGTCAAGAACACAATTGATTAATACGTAATGTGAGCTCTAGGATTGTGGGTTTGAACTGTGCAATGATATTTTGTCACCTCCAAAGCAGCGCTGTGGTGGGGAAGGTCCCTAGTAACTCTGAGAGGCTTGGTTAGAGTATGTCAACAACTATCCACAAAGCAGAATGATGATGGAATATTTAACTTGTGCTTATTACACGAATGCCCCAGAATTCCAGTGGCTCTCATGATTTCTACAGTAAGTGAAGGGCAGAGAGTTAGAAGATTAATCAACTTAGTAATCAGAGTGTTAGAGAGCCTTTACTGGTACTTTTCGTTCTTTTCCATTAAATATACTGTATTTTTAAAAATCATTTTTAAGGATAATGATTTTTAAAATATTTATAAAAAGGAGAAAATCCTGTACATTTTCTCCTCTTTCCTCTCTATTCTCTCTAACATTATAAGAATTGAGAATATTTATATAACACTTCTAACCAAAATTAAGGTTCCTGTGCTTTGTACTTTAGTACATTATAAACTCATAAATAGTTAAACATTTCTTTGCTCAACCTAACTTCCATTAATTGAAGTAATCTTATGTAAGTCCTGCTCAAAGAAATTGCACTGTTTTGTTTAGGTGGACTTTGAATTACTTATTTTTCATTCTCTTATTCAAAAATAATTAAAGTTTAGTTTATTTCATTTTGGCAAAGATAAGGTAGTCATGTTGGTGAAAAACACTGAAAATCTAGAGAAGAGTTCGGCATCTCTCCCAGTAGCTGCATTTTATAAGAATGCTTGCATTTCTTTATAGATTTTCTCAAATTTGATTCATCAGTAAATTAAGATTTATGGCTATAAATAAAAGAAAATGTTTATCATCAGACGAAGGTTATCTCTTTTAAATATTCAAATAGTCATATTGATATTCACAAGACCATATGTAATTATAAAATATTATTTACATACTTGGATTCACATACTAATCAAACGATCAGATATGCTTGATTTCATTGTCCTTAAATATTGAACATTACAGAAGCATTAACTTCTTTCTAAATCTAAAATTTTGTTATTATTTTCCTAAATAGAAGTTCAATAGAAGTTTGTTGAATATATAGAAATAAAGATTTAAGCTCTTTTTAAAAATATACAGATCTATAGCTCTCAGATCAATAAACAGCATAAAAGATATAGAGAAATGAGAGAAAGAAAAACAAATCCCACAGACAAAGTACATTTGAAATAAACCATAAATTCAGCATTAAAAAAGAGTAATAAAAAAGAAAAAACATTTTAGATGGCATCAATTTTCCAATGCATCCCACAGAGATGTAAGCCTTGATGATTAAAATGTAAGGATAGCACACCGTATATTCATTATGACAGAACTGAAAGTTTTATAACTATCCTATATATTGTTACTGTTGCCATGGAATACTAAGTCAACACATAATCGAGAAAATAAATTTATTATGAAAATTGAGGTTTGAGAAAGAATAGCAAAAATAAAGGATGGAAGAAGAGAATGAAATAAAAAAATAGGAAGAAGGAGGAAGGAGGGGGGATGAGGTTGAGAGCGAACACAAATGCAATGGCAGTAATATGTGAGGTGAAATTACATAAATAAAGACATTCAGAGAGTATATTTTTTCTCATCTAGGTTAGAGAAGTTTTGGATTTAACCTGGTGCCTGGAGAAATTAGATACTTAAAGAATGCTCTCTAATAATGGCTGATTAAAAAACACATTCAATGTATGAAATATTAATGTAGAGAGGGAAAAGAATATCATTACATCTAGCTCCCATATTGACAATACTCTGTGGCTACCAACAAATTCAACTTCAGAGACTACCTGCTTCATGTGCTGTAAATTTTTAAAACATTGACTATATTTACATTTGTTTTACCTTGCTCAGGAATTCCTACTTAATGTAACTATGACCATTTATGATGTAAATTAAATTGTGAAATTTGTTTAGAATAAAATCGCAAAGCATAATAGTTGGATAAAGGTATCAAATCCAAAGCTTTACATTTTAATATCCAAGAGACTGAATCCTTGTAGGTATAGTGAACCACCACACAAATGACAGGACATGGTAGGGCTACCATGACAAGGAAAGAATTCTGGGTGTCCCAGCCCATACTTCACCAAATATCATTATCTTTCTTTTCCACATCCATCTCAGTAACATTTCTTCTTAATGAAACTGGTGATTTAACACCTGGCTAATGATTAGATATTTGTGTACCAGCTATGTATCGGATGCTGGAGATGCATATATATACACACACACACGTGTACACACACACACATATATATACACACATACATTTGAAATACTGGATAATTGTAGGCAACTGAGAAATCTTATATATCTGATTTTTGAAAAATTGTTATAATTAAAATTTATTTCACTCAAACTTTCTTATACTAAAACTAAAAAATCTCTCCTGATTGTTAAGTACTTTTTAGTGATTTAAAGAATTTATATTTATTGGGTACTTGAATTATCTTTGTGATTTTTTACTATGGGAATTGTATATTTTATAAGTCTATAACAGTACTTGATAATATATTGAATACATTAACATTTTAGTCCCAATTATTAGAAAATTTGTACCAGTCCATTCAATAGCCTCAGATGATTTTAGTAAAATCAGGATGAAAAATGTAAAATATTTGTTGGGACAGAATAAAATCTTTTATATCTTTAAAAATATTTTGTCTTATTTATATGGGAATGTTTCCCAATTTTTTGTAACAGCTTGTAACAGCTGTTATTTAGTATAGATTTTTTTCCCCCGTCCCTATACTAGCAATGTGCTAAGGACAAAATGCCATTCTAGAATATTTATCCTGGAAGTGATATTTAATAATTTACATTTACATTTAAAAGTTTAAACATACATTCTAAGAAGTTTGTGATACATTTTATTGTTGTATTTTTATACTGATATTTGGGTCATGAATCTTTATTTCTTTTTTCCAAATGATTGACTGGTTTTCAAATGTTATTTATGAATGGGTTGTGTTTTGTTTTCAACATTTTGAAATGCTATTTAATCATAAAATAAATTGCAATATAAACCTGATTCCAGGAGGTGATACTCTGAATACTTAACAATAAGTATAGTATAGACATTGACCAATCAGGATTATTTTGTGTTTATATCAGCTAACAATGAGCTCTACAAAATTCTGGGTGTATAATTTATAATTTATACCACTGATGCATCTGTTCATTCTAGCATGAGGTCTACAATTTTATTTATCATAGCTTTATGATATATTTTAATATTTGAATGAGCATATATCATCCCTCTTAATTATTTTCTCTAAATTCATTCTGTCTATTTGATAGTCTTTTTTTCCCAAGTATACATTGATTTAATGTCTAAATTATAAAATGATTTATTGTTGCATTACATTAAAGTTATTAATTAACTTGTTCTTGCATCAAATATTTATCTCATATAATGAATTTAATTTTTCCCTTACAGAAGTAAACGTCATTTCAATTAATATTTCCTTTATATTTTTCAGTAATGTTTCATAGTTCTGCTATATTGATGCTGCCTATTTTGTTAGGTTGATTTCTAGGAGTTTTACATGTTCTGCTGTTATAAATTGATGTTTTGATAACATTTGAAATTATTCCTTGCAAGTATATTAAAAGGCCCTGGATTTTGTAACCAGCCAGCTACATAAATTTTCCTATTAAAAAAATATTTTTTTTTTCAGTTGAAAGTCTTGTTTTCCAGGGAGATCTCTTCCAAAGAAGTGATTTTTCTAAATTATTTCATTTATTTTATTAAGGCTAGGTAATTTTGCAAAAACTTTTTGAATGAAAACATGTATTTAACCCTAAACTCTGTGTTCTTGAAGAGAGAGAGTCACTATTTTACTGCCTAAAGTTGAACTATCTAATTTTTTCATGCTTTGAATAAAGCCATGTACATATTCATCTCTGTGAGAATTAGAGCATAGCATGTGGTAATGATTGCTCATTAGTTTTTATTAATTTAACCTTGTGAAGACTTTCATTACATTTTCTTAGCCATTAATATAAAACAATCACAAAGTGTTAGTCCTTCTATGTTCTCAGCATGTTTCAAATAAAAGTATGGTAAATCAATATTGTAAAAGATCATGTTCAGTCATTGTGTTCAAAGTATAATAAGGGATAAAATGGTGTATTGTCTCTGGCGTGAATATTCTTTTTTTTTTTTTTTTTTTTGAGACAGAGTTTCACTCTGTTGCCAGGCGTCAGGCTGGAGTGCAGTGGCACAGTCTCGGTGGACTGCAACCTCCACCTCCCGTGTTCAAGCAATTCAATTCTCCTGCCTCAGCCTCCTGGGTAGCTGGGACTACAGGCACAGACCACCACGCCCAGCTAATTTTTGTATTTTTAGTAGAGTCGGGGTTTCACCATGTTGGCCAGGATGGTCTCGATCTCTTGACCTCGTGATCCTCCCGCCTCAGCCTCCCAAAATGCTGGGATTACAGGCTTGAGCCACCGTGCCTGACCGAATATTCTTATTATAAACTATTTTCCAAACAAATGTCTCTCAAAACACTTGCCATTGAGTAAGTGCTAAATACTGGCAGCTGCTTTTACTGGTACCATTCATTTAGCAAGCTCATAAAATCTCAGTATGAAGTGACGTCAAAATTATCATTTAAATTTGTATTTGATATTGATTTACTTAATAGTATGTATGGAGGTATTTCATCCGTGATTAGTTGCTGAATGTGTTCGGATGCCACCTGAGATTGAATGGGTGAGAGTATTTATATCATACCTTGTTTCCAAAAAAAAAAAAAGGGGGAGGGGAGAGAGAAAAGATTTATGTCCTGCCTTAATTATCTATGAGTTAAATTCAAAATGATCCTGACATCAGAAGATGTATATGTTTCTATTTAATATACTGTGACATGAGAGTTTCTAAAAGTTGATGTGCTGATATTTAGAGATTATAAATACAGTAACTTTAAAAACTAAGCAAGTAACAACTAAATAAATCGGGCCTAGTGGATGCTGTGAGAAACTAGAAAACAGAGAAAGACATATACACTTAAATATCTTCATCATCAAAGAATTTGAAAAAAAAATCTGTTTATCCTTAAATTGAACAAAGAATAAATCAAATAAAATCAGGAATAAGGAACTAATAAAGTGAAAGCAGACAATAAAAATTAGTTGGACAGGTAAATAAATCTCAAAATTCTTTTGTTAAATTACAGATAAAATATATAATCTTCTTCTAAGCCTAACCAATAATATATGTGAACAATAATAGGAAGTACCAGGAAAGAGGAAAATAGTCATAAGCAATTTTTACAGCAATTCAATTGCAGCAATTTGAAAATTTAGACTGAATGTGTAATTTCCTTGAAAAATGCAAACTCTCAAAATCAACTCAGATGAAAGTGGAAGTGTTATTCTACAACTACTATGGAAGGAATTGGAAAGAAGATTAGAGATCAACACTGTTAAAGGCACAAGAATCAGACGGCTCCACAGCTGAGTGTTATGCATCTAAATTCTAAAAATCAGATAATGCCAAAATGATATTAAAATAATTTTATTTTTATTTGTTTATTTTTTATTATACTTTAAGTTCTGGGATACATGTGCAGAACATGCAAGTTTGTTACATAGGTACACAGGTGCCATGGTGGTTTGCAGCACCTATCAATGTGTCATCTACATTAAGTATTTCTCCTAATGCTAACCCTCCCCTCCCTGTGTCCATGTGTTCTCATTTTTCAATTCCCATTTATGAGTGAGAATATGCAGTGTTTGGTTTTCTGTTCTTGTGATAGTGTAACCTGGTTTTTTCTTTGGTGCTGGTGAGGCACAGCTCCTCCAAGAGAATGCTGTAGGTTCTTGGCCTCCAATCTCTTAAAGAATAAGCGATGGGACCAGTGCAGGGGCACTGTGTGCTCGTAAAAGTAAATATTGGACCCAAGAAGTGTTGCAGAAAGGTGATTTTATTTAGGTAGAGAAAGAGAAGGAAAGGAGAAGAAGAGAAAGACTTCCACGAAGAGTGTGGAAGGGAATTCCAGAGGGGAAATCCGAGAGGGGGCTCCCACCATGTGGGAGGGGATTCCAGAGAGCTGGAAATCCAATGTGGGTGAAGAAGCAGGGAAATTTATCCTGGGAGAAATTCCCACCTTCCCAAGTTCCTCTGGCCAATGAAAGGAGTTCCTTTAAACTTCCACTGGGATGATTGACTCTTAGTTTCTTCCGACGCACAACATTCAAACATAAACCGTTAAAATTCCCAGATGGAGAGAGATGGGACGGGGCAGGGTGCTGGGAAATTCCCTTAAAACTAAGCCCCCTCGTGGACTCAGAAAGAGAACACATTCCCTCAATAGTTTGCTGAGAATGATGGTTTCCAGCTTCATCCATGTCCCTGCAAAGGACATGAACTCATCCTTTTTTTATGGCTGCATAGTATTCCATGGTGTATATGTGCCACATTTTCTTTATCCAGTCTATCATTGATGGGCATTTGGGTTGGTTCCAAGTCTTTGCTATTGCAAACAGTGGTGCAATAAACATACGTGTGCATTCGTCTTTAGAGTAGAATGACTTATAATCCTTTGAATATACATCCAGTAATGGGATTGCTGGGTTAAATAATATTTCTAGTCTTAGATTCTTTAGAAATGGCCACACTGTCTCCCACAATAGTTGACCTAATTTACATTCCCACCAACAGTGTAAAAGCATTCCTATGTCTCCAAGTCCTCTCCAGCATCTGTTATTTCCTGACTTTGTAATGAACAGCATCCTAACTGGCATGAGATGGTATCTCACTGCAGTTTTCCTTTGCATTTCTCTAATGACCAGTGATGAAGAGCCTTTTTTTCATGTGTTTCTTGCAGGCATAAATGTTTTCTTTTGAGAAGTGTCTGTTCATATTCTTGTCCACTTTTCGATGAAGTTGTTTGTTTTTTTCTTGTAAATTTGTTTAAGTTCTTTGTAAATTCTGGATATTAGCCAGTTGTCAGATGGACAGATGGCAAAAATCTCCTATTCTGTAGATTGTCTGTTCACTTTGATGATAGTTTCTTTTACAGTGCAGAAACTCTTTAGTTTAATTAGATCCCATTTGTCAATTCTGGCTTTTATTGCAATTGTTTTTGGTGTTTTAGTCACGATGTCTTTGCCCATGCCTATGTCCTTGATGGTATTGCATAGGCTCTCCTCTAGAGCTTCTATGGTTTTAAGTCTTACATTTAAGTATTTAATCCATCTTCAGTTAATTTTTGTATAAGGTGTAAGGAAGGGATCTAGTTTCAGTTTTCTGTGTATGGCTAGCCAGTTTTTCCAACACCATTTATTAAATAGGGAATCCTTTCCCCATTGCTTGTTTTTGTCAGGTTTGTCAAAGATCAAATGGTTGTAGATGTGTGATCTTATTTCTGAGGCTTCTGTTCTGTTCAATTGGTCTGTATATCTGTTTTGGTACCAGTATCATGCTGTTTTAGTTACTGTGGCCTTGTAGAATAGTTTATAGTCAGGTAGCATGAAGCCTTCAGCTTTGTTCTCTTTGCTTAGGATTATCTTGGCTATGTGGGCTCTTTTTGTTTGTTCCATATAAAATTTGAATTAACTTTTACTAGTTCTGTGAAGAAAATCAATGGTAGCTTGATGGGGATAGCATTGAATCTATAAATTACTTTGGACAGTATGGTCATTTTCATAATATTGATTCTTCCTATCCACAAGCATGGAAAATTTTTCCATTTGTTTGTGTCCTCTCTTATTTTCTTGAGCACTGGTTTGCAGTTCTCCTTGAAGAGATCCTACACATCCCTTGTAAGTTGTATTCCTAGATATTTTATTCTCTTTTTAGCAATTGTGAATGGGAGTTTCTTCATGATTTGGCTCTCTGTCTATTATTGGTGTATCAAAATGCCTGTGATTTTTCCACATTGATTTTGTATCCTGAGATTTTGTTGAAGTAGATTATCAGCTTAAGGAGATTTTGGGCTTAGACAATGGAGTCTTCTAAATACACAATCATGTCATCTGCAAATAGAGACAATTTGACCACCTCTTTGCCTAATTGAATACACTTTATTTCTTTTTCTTGCCTGATTGCCCTAGCCAGAACTTTCAATAATATGTTGAATAGGAGTAGTGAGAGAGGGCATCCTCATCTTGTGCCAGTTTTCAAAGGGAATGCTTCCAGCTTTTGCCCATTCAGTATGATATTGGTTGTGGGTTTGTCATAATAGCTCTTATTATTTTGAGATACATTAACTCAATAACTAGTTTATTGAGAGTTTTCAGCATGAAGGGGTGTTGAATTTTATGGAAGGCATTTTCTGCATCTATTGAGATAATCATGTGGTTTTTGTCATTGGTTCTGTTTATGTGATGGAATACATTTATTGATTTGGGTATGTTGAACCAGCCTTGTATCCCAGGGATAAAGCTGCCTTGATTATGTTGGATAAACTTTTTGATGTGCTGTTGGACTTGTTTTGCATTATTTTATTGAGGATTTTCACCTTGATGTTCATCAGGGATATTGGCCTGGATTTTTTGTTGTTGTTGTTGTTGTCTCTGCCAGATTTCAGTATGAGGATGTTGCTGGCCTCATAAAATGAGTTAGGGAGGTGTCCCTCTTTTTCTATTGCTTGGAATAGTTTCAGAAGCAATGGTGCCAGATCCTCTTTGTACATCTGGTAGAATTCAGCTGTGACTCCGTCTGGCCCTGGACTTTTGTTGGTTGGTAGGCTATTAATTACTGCCTCAATTTCAGAACTTGCTATTGGTCTATTCAGGAATTCAACTTCTTCCTTGTTTAGACTTGGGAGGGTTTATGTGTGAGGAATTTATTCATTTACTCTAGATTTTCTAGTTTATTTGCATTGAAGTGTTTATAGTATTCTCTGATGGTAGTTTGTATTTCTGTGGGGTCAGTGGGGATATCTCCTTTATCATTTTTTCTTTGTCTATTTGATTCTTCTCTCTTTCTTCTTAATTAGTCTGGCTAGCAGTCTATCTATTTTGTTGATCTTTTTAAAAATCCAGCACCTGGATTCATTAATTTTTTACAGGGATTTTGGTGTCTCTGTCTCCTTCAGTTTTGCTCTGGTCTTAGATTTCTTTTCTTCAGATAGCTTTTGAATTTGTTTGCTCTTGCTTTTGTGATATTAGGGGTTGACTTTAGATCTTTCCTTCTTTCTCTTGTGGGCATTTATTGCTATAAATTTCCCTCTAAACACTGCTTTAGCTGTATCCCAGAGATTTTGCATTGTTGTCTCTTTGTTCTTAATGAAATAAACCATGAAGACAAGATTAGAGAAAAAGAATGAAAAGGAATGAACAAAGCCTACAAAAATTATGGGACTATGTGAAAAGACCAAACATACATTTGATTGCTTTACCTGAAAGTGATGGGAAGAATGGAATCAACTTGGAAAACACTCTTCAGGATATTATCCAGGAGAAATTCCCCAACCTAGCAACACAAGCCAGCATTCATTTTCAGGAAATACAGAGAACACCACAAATATACTCCTTGAGAAAAGCAACCCCAAGACACATAATTGTCAGATTTGCCAAGGCTGAAATGAAGGAAAATATGTTAAGTGCAGTCAGAGAAAAAGGTCAGGTTTCCCACAGAGGGAAGCCCATCAGAATAACAGCAGATCTCTGCAGAAACCTTACAAGCAGAAGAGAGTGGGGGCTACTATTCAACATTCTTTTTTTTTTTTTTTTTTTTGAGATGGAGTTTTGCTCTTGTTACCCAGGTTGGAGTTCAATGGTAGGATCTCAGCTCACCACAACCTCCGCCTCCCGGGTTCAAGCAATTCTCCTGCCTCCACCTCTTGAGTAGCTGGGATTATAGGCACACGCCACCACGCCCAGCTAATTTTTGTATTTTTAGTAGAGACGGAGTTTCACCTTGTTGACCAGGATGGTCCTGATCTCTTGACCTCGTGATCCACCTGCCTCGGCCTCCCAAAGTGCTGGGATTACAGGCATGAGCCACCACGCCTGGCCTCAACATTTTTAAAGAAAAGAACTTCCAACCCAGAATTTCATATCGAGCCAAACTAAGCTTCATAACTGAAGGAGAAATAAAATCCTTTACCAACAAACAAATGCTGAGGGATTTTTATCATCACCAGGCCTGCTTTACAAGTGCTCCTGAAGGAAGCATTAAACATGGAAAAAAATATCCTGTACCTGCCACTGCAAAAACATACCAATTTGTAAAGACCATTGACACTGTGAAGAAACTGCATCAACTAACGGACAAAATAACCAGCTGGCATCATAATGACAGGATCATATTCACACATAACAGTATTAACCTTAAATGAAAATGGTCTAAATGCCCCAATCAAAAGACATAGACTGTCAAATTAGGTAAATAGTCAAGACCCATTGGTGTGCTGTATTCAGGAGATTCATCTCATGTGCAAAGACACACATAGGCTCAAAATAAAGGGATGGAAGAGATTTGCCAAGCAAATGGAAAGCAGAAAAGGCAGAGGTTGCAATCTGGTCTCTGACAAAACAGACTTTAAACCAACAAAGATCAAAGGAGACAAAGAGGGGCATTACTTAGTGGTAAAGGGATCAATGCAACAAGAAGAGCTAACCTAAATATATGTGGACTCAGTACAGGAGCACCCAAATTCATAAAGCAACTTCTTAGAGACCTACAAAGAGACTTAGACTCCCACACAATAATAGTGGGAGACTTTAACACCTCACTGTCAATATTAGACAGATCAACAAGTCAGAAAATTAACAAGGGTATCCAGGACTTGAACTCAGCTCTGGACCAAGCAGACCTAATAGACATCTGCAGAACTCTCCACCCCAAATCAACAGAATATACATTCTTCTCAGCACCACAACACATTTATTCTAAAATTGACCACATAATTGGAAATAAAATACTCCTCAACAAATGCAAAAGAAAATAAATCATAGCAAACAGTCTCTCAGACCACAGTGCAATCAAATTAAATTTCACAGGTACATGGATACTGAACAACCTGCTTCTGAATGACTACTGGGTAAATAATGAATGGAGGCAGAAATAAATAAGTCCTTTGAAACTAATAATTTTATTTTGAGAAGAGAAGACAACATTTTCATATTGGTATGAAATACCTTAATTTTTACGTCAGAATCAATGCACATTTAAAATACTATGTGCCCTAGATAATTTTGAAGAACCCATTGGCCACTTGTTTAAGATGTTTTATTTGGATTAAGGACTGATTTTTAGTTACTGAGCTCTGTTTAGAAATCACTGAAGTAAATATCCTTATAAATTTTGTCTGCTTAAGAAGGGGTATGTGTGTATGTTTGTGTGTGTGTGTGTGTGTGTGTGTGTGTGTGTGTGTGTGAGAGAGAGAGAGAGAGAGAGAGAAGAGAGAGAAAGAGAGAGAAGTAATTTTCTAATTTTCTTTCTGGTTCTATTTTCCCATTACATACATTCTTTATTTTATAATATCTATGGACAAGGTGTCATACTATAGATGAGTTCTTGTTTGCCCAATTATTATATTAACTCTATGATGTTGTTAAATAATAACTGCAACACTTTTTGCAATGCCCTCCTTAGAACTAAAATAATAGTCTAACCATTTTTCTATAACTTTATACCAATGGCCAAAAATGTGAGCTCTTTCTTATCCATGTCTCTTTTGCCTTTGGAGGGTGAAGACAAATGTTTGACTGTGTTTATTATTTTATATATGTTGTTTGATTTATCAGAGTTTTGCTCACTAACAGAGAGAATCACTTTGCAAATTGGCGTTTGACTAACCAAATGCCAGGCCAGAAATGAGAATTAAATCATTCTGACCAAAATTTTGCCTTTGATCTGCTTCATTAGCAAAGGGTCCTCCCCTAGTGGCCCTTGAACTCCTAGTTTCACTGTGATCCATTATATTGTGTTAGTTCTAATCAACTCTAATGAGGACTGCTTGTTAAGAGCATTTTGGTGCTACTGACCTTGGAAAACTCTGATTTTGTATAAGCCCCAATATTTCTAGTTTTTGAGATATTGGTATTATTTGAAGAGTGATTAAATATTCATCATTAAATAATTAGAATACTTCTGAAAGTAGAGTTTATTTAGAAGGCATGGATAAAATTATGCCATCAAAAGAACTTTTCAGCTCAGTCAACTGAATAGTCTGTTTGAAACTTGGAAATTTCAATTATTATTTTGGGAAAAAATAAATCCCTAGAGAATAATTTGCATAGAATAATACTTTTTAAACCAACACAGCTTATTAATTCTTAGTTCACGGTAATAATTTTAACCTTCAGCAATTTAAATACACTAGGATCCTTTTAGTCTGTTTATTTAGGATTTGCCTGTTATGAAATTGTGTTTTAGAAGCAGTTACATTTAATCTACTGCACAAAGTTTGTTTCGCAAACTCACATCAAAAACTTCAATAAGAAAAAGAAAATGTGAGCAAATTTTAGGGTATGGGGCTTTTGTCCAGTTTCAGTTTCAAAATACTAATACTTAAACTGAAAAGCCACATTGTAGAGACAAGAGAATGAAATCTGAAATAGATCATACAAGAAAATAGTAAAACTTTAAAAGTGGATTGCTTTATAACTAATTTTAAGGAAAATACCAATCTATGGTACATTCATAAATGGCACAGTTTATAAAACTTTACAAGAATTTCTCGAATTAACCTCTCACTTAGGAATTTCTAGAGCAGTTTTTATGTCAGTACCTACTGAATAATGGACATCAGATACTCTCTTTCTTTCTCTGTGTGAGTTTTAATTGGTCATTACACAGTTTTGAGCACAGAAGGGACATACCTTCTAAAAACCCTCTAGCAATCAGCTTATGCCCTGTGGCATGAGGCTTAATTATTCATATCAGTGTTAGGATACACGTTAAATACATTAAGCCAGAATAAACCCTTACACAATTTGTCATAGAAAAGTAAATGTTATAAAAATGTAAGTGAAATTCTTTATGACTTTTTTCACTTTGGAAATTAAAGTGCTTTGAAATTGCTCTGCTCCTACCCTGAATATTTTATCAAATTAAAGGGTATTTTTTACCGTAATCAAATATTTACATAAGCTAGTTTAGGGGCACTATACATAAATCCAGCCTTATATATTTGTTATTGAGTTTTTAAAATGATTAACACATAAAATATACAGAAAAATCTACAATAGAAACCCACATGTTCATAACCATTTTATAGACATTAACATTTTTTCATGTCTTTCTTTTTGTAAAACATGAAAAAGAAACAGATACAGCTAAAACCTTCTCTCCTTTTCTCTTCCTTTCTCTACTGTAGCTCCAGAAGTCATGTTTCCATAATGATATACCCAGAAGTAGACATGTAGACATGCTGAGCTATATTACTCATGGGATGCATCTTGAGAGGATATTCATTGCATTAATTTTGTTATATAAATTCAATTTGATAAGCTCTAACCTGAAAGCTAAATTAGAAAGCTAACCACCACCTACACATCTTACGTAAGTCCACAGGAGAAAACTAGATTAATATTTTTCAAATGATTGATATTTGCAATAGGCATAGAATAGAGAAGAGTGAAAATCCAGAGGGTTTCCATACTTTGTAACTTTCAACTGGATCATAAAGCCATAAACACCCTTCCTCCACTAACAATTACATGTTAGACAATACCTCAACCACTGGAGTTTTCTTATTGTTGTTACTGATGTTTTCTGCAGTAGATCATGCCCAAATTTCTTTTCTGAAATTTGTCCTGTTTAGTGAGTTTGCTTGTATTAAGTTTATGTTACCGTCTATCGATATTTACCAATGCATGTAAAAATATCATGAGTTAGCCCAGAGAATTTCTTGAGTTTCAGACAGATGATTTGTGCTTGTGACTCAGTTCTCTTATATTCATAATCATTTTCCTTATTTACTTCTTGTTTCAATTGCATAAAGATATAAAATGGTCATGTGGCTATTTAAACATCCAGGTCAATGGAAAGTTTCTTTGATCCCTAAGTGGGAGCATTCCTTCTTTGTATACTAAAGTAACAAAACTTGATGAGCTGAAGGAAAGATGAGCAAAATTTGAGAATAGTTTATTAAGTGTAGTAATGAGAAATATTTCCACCAATTCTACCACTTCTCTCTGTTCCCTGGTATTCTTGGAGATGGGGGAACAGCATCATGTATTAGTTACCAATTTATAATATCTATCTCATCTTGGATCATGAACTTACAAGCAGTTTTTTCCTTCTAGATGGCAACATAACTGAATACTAAATAAATTAAGCCATTACACATATTTGTAAAGTCAGCTGCTTCTAAATATTGGGATTTATGGTAAGACCAGTGAATTTTATTGTCATATAAATCACTTATCTTACCTAAAAATGAGTTATTTGTTCCAGAAGCAATATTTTATGGTGTATATGAGGCACTTGGCAAATCCCAAAAAGTAGACAGCTTCAGAAATGTTGCTGACAGGAAAGGTAAATCCATACCCAGATTACTGTCTATTCTAGCATGGAAAATTTCTGCCAACTGCATGATGGAATGTGACCCATGTAATCAACCTGCCCTAGGAATTGACTGGTCCTTCTATGTACAGGTGCTAAATCAAGCATTTAGAGTTGATTTCTGCTGCTAACATAACCAGCATAGTTTTCAGGGATGCTGGTGATCAACTCATCAATGCCTTTATAAAGATTTTACAGTCTAGTCTTTTAAGCTGTTATTAAAAAGCTTGAGTACGTAGCTAACGCTGAATTTGTTCTAACTTGACTGTTAACTTGAGTGCTTTATTTAATATTTTGCAATATATTAAGAAAACTTAGAACTCTCAATATTAATGGGCACTGTTGAGTTTTATTTTGATTAATAAATCAAGCAAAGGAATTCATTGTTATATTCTGAAACTAGCCTAATAAATCCAGATTGCTATACCTATATTGATAACTATGGTCTAATCTAAAGTTATTTTTCTTTCTCTCTAGTTATTTTTTTAATTTTCATACATATGTTCCTCTGGGTTTTAGTGATATAAATTACCAAAATTTTACAAGTATTTTGGTGTGTTAGCTACCTCCTCCGAAGTCAGAATTTGTATTTTCCCCCACAGGCCATGCCAGATCTAACACTGAGGGGTAACAATGGGGCAGAACAGGGTGGGCACCATGGCTCATGCCTGTAATTAATCCAAGCACTTTGGGAGGCCGTGGTGGGCAGATCACAAAGGGAGGTGATCAAGACCATCCTGGCTAACAAGGTGAAATCCTACCACTACAAAAATACAAAAAATTAGCTGGGTGTGGTGGCAGGTGCCTGTAGTCCCATCTCTTCAGGAGGCTGAGGGAGGAGAATCATTTGAACCTGGCAGGGGAAGGTGGCAGTGAGCCAAGATTGTACCACTGCACTCCAGCCTGGACCACAGAGTGAGACTTTGTCTCAAAAAAAAAAAATAAAAAATAAAAAATAAATGGGACAAAACAAATATCAGCATGTGACTGTAAGATAGATACATTAAGTGAGGTTATTACAGTGTCTTTAAGAGAGACAGAAGTAGTTTGATTAGACATATTACTATGATTTGAATGTGGTTCCCAAAGTTTATGTGTTGGAAACTGGATACACAATGCAGTTTTCTGGGGAGGTGTTTGGGTAATGGGCGCACCACCCTCATGAATGGATTAATGCCAACATCATGGGAGTAGGAGAGGGCTCATTATAACAGGACCAGTTTGACTCCCTCTTTCTTTATCTCTCTGTCACTCTCTTGCCCTCTTGTGTTTTTCTGCTATGAAAGAACACAGCAGTAAGGCCCTTGAAAGATGCCAGCCCCTTGATATTGAACTTCTTAGCCTTCAGAACTCGAAGCCAATGAATATATTTTATTATAAATTACCTAGTTACAGGTATTCAGTTTTTCAACAACACAAAAGGGATTAAGACACATATAAATACAGCTGATTCTACTGGCAATGAAGGTTCTGTATGCTATATCTCAAGGTATCCAATTAGATCCACTCTAATTTTCAGAGACTCATTTTCCCTAAGTGGTACACTAACTCATACTTAAGAGAAATACCAAAGTTATATATTTACTTTATGTTCAATTTCAGCAACCTATATGGTTCGATTGTACAAGTGATTTTTTGATACACCAGCCCTGTGTCTGTAGAATATAAGACATAATTTTAGTGCAGTTATAGAACCTGTTTGGGCCTGCCATTTGAGCATATGAAGCCCTTAGCTTATAATTTTCTGTATTACAGTCCCTCCTGAAGCTGCCATTATTCTACCCTCATATTTGTTTTTTTTCTCCTCACAATGTTAGATCCCAGCAGCCACTTTATTCACAGAATTCTTGCCTTCACCAGCACGTTATTCCAAATAACCTCAGATGATAATCTATATAATCATTTTTCATTGAATAATTGTGGGTTTGTCTCACAGCGGAATTACCCAGAGCTTAGAGATCCCAAATCAGACTTTGAAATGAGCTGCCACACACCTGTTAAAGCTTTACCTAAATAAATGTAAGGCACATTATCTTTATTATACTAAAAATCAAACAAACCTACACTCTACTTTAGATAGTGCCCTGTACAAACATTCTTGACAAGACAGTTTGGGAAAAAGAAGGCAATGAATGTTTTGCTCACAAAATGCCCAAATGTGCAGAAACATCAAAAACACTTGGAGAACTGTGTCTCAACAACAGACTGTAAAAGTAGTTATAGCTGTATGATGGCCCTGAACTGGTAGTCCAGTTGTGGCCTCAGGTCTTTACTCCTCCAGCCACCTCAATGATTTTGTAAGCATTGGACACTGTATTCAAGTATTTGTGCTTGAGACACCAAGAATAGTTTTCATTTTCTTAAGTATATGTCTTAAGTTGGTTTCCCAGAAACAGAAGCTGAGAAAGAGATTTGGGTTGAGGTGGCTTATTGGGGAATACTCTGAGGAAATCACTTTTATATAATGAGAGAGGCAGAAATGTGCAGAGGAAGGAATTAAGTTACAATGCTGTTTCAACAGAGACTCCAGCCAACCCTACAGGGAGTTCTGAAGCTGGAATGATCGTTCCAGAATGACTCAACTGACACAATTGTGACAGCCTTTGTAACTCAGTTTTTAACTGATCACCACTTGTGGCCGTCCCTAAGAAGGTGTGCAGCATCTATATGGGTGTCTCTTCACTGTCTTTGTGTGATGATGGGACATTATCTCAAAGGAGAAAATTAAGCTTTCTGCTCTCGTATTAGTAATAAAGTCATTTGCCTGTGTATGATCCAGGATATTGGTGTCCTCTATCAATATCTATGAAACTGTGCAGACTAATTTGCTAGTGTGCAAGTAGTGTAAATCCTCAGATCCCCCAGTTAACATCAGGAAGCTATTGGTGCTCCATCACAGCTGACTCTCATACTCATGAACACGATGACCAAACACTGGAACATGGTATCTATCTACCCTGCCTCAGATCCTCATGGAGCTGACACCTGGACACTGGAATGCTAATTCAAGCCTCCTCGACCATCTCTAACACTCATTGTTACTACATTGTTTTCCGGCAGCAGTAGCATCAGGAAGATGGTCCCTGCCTCAGTGACTCCAAATCTCATGCAAGTTCATCTAATTGGAGAAATTCAACTAACATCCAAATCCTTGAGGAAAAGGAAGTTTGGGAAATATGAATTTTATCCTCTGTCTATCCAACCAACAGAATGGACAAGGGGTTGAGAAATTAGGAGGTTGAGAGAAGTCATTGATGGCACACATCCTAGGGAGAGCTTTGGCTTTGATTCTACATGGGGCTTCAGCAGTATATTCAGCCGGCCAAATTGTACATGAATAACTTCTCCTGGCTCTTCCTATGGCACAGATATTGCATATTTAAAACTACCTTGTGGACTTGGGGTTGTGGTTATAAGTTATGTTTGTTTTTTACTTTCATTACAGTATTCAATAAATGACATGAGATATTTAACACTTTATTATAAAATGGGCTTTGTGTCAGATAATTTGGCCTAGTTGTAGAATAATGAAAGTGTTCTTAGCACATGTAAGGTAGGGTAGGCTAAGCTATGATGTTTAGTAGGCTAAGGATTCAGTATTAAATACATTTTCAATTATGGTATTTTCAACACATTATATATTTATTAGTATATAACTTCATTGTAAGGTAAAAAGCATCTATACCTGAGGTAAGGCATATATTATTTAACTTGATTCAACCATCCCATAGTGTATACATATATCAAAAAATCAAGTTCTATACCATAAGTATATATAATTTTTATTTGTAAATTAAAGTAATAGAAAAAGAAAGATCTGAGACTTGCTTACAGAAAGTTCATATGATGGTGAAATATAGACTAGACCCAAAAATTCCACAGTGTGTGCATAGTAGGAGAAACAATTAAGTCTGTTATATTTTTGAAATTTAATGTTAATAATTTTGATAATGTATTTATTAATGTCAATTCAAGAAATGATCATTAAATCCTTGGTACATAGTACCTCTGGTATCCCATTTTGAAACATAGTCTTTAGTGAAAAAATCCTTTGATCGGCTGGGAGTGGTGGCTCATGCCAGTAATCCCAGCACTTTGGGAGGCTGAGGCAGGTGAATCAACTGAGGTCAGGAGTTCAAGATCACCCTGACCAACATGGAGAAACCCCATCTCTACTAAAAATACAAAATTAGCTGGGCATGGTGGTGCATGACTGTAATCCCAGCTACTCAGGAGGCTGAGGCAGGAGAATTGCTTGAACTGGGAGGTAGAGGTTGCGGTGAGCCAATATTGTGCCATTGCACTCCAGTCTGGGCAACAAGAATGAAACTTAATCTCAAAAAAAAAAAAAAGTTACAAGATTAAAACTAATAAATTTAGGAAGAAACAAATGACTCAAACTAAAAAAATAAAAACCTAGCAAACATTACTAAGAATATCATAATTTAAACAATAATAAATATTCAAAGAAAAATACATATCCATGATCATAAAAAATAATAAATGTAGCTAACATTAAAAAAAAGAATTTCTTTCAGAAAAAGGGAAATGATAAATCTATAAGTTACTAAGTGGTCAGAAAAATACTTTTGTCTTGGTAATTATTTGGTCACTAGAAGCATAATTTAAAATAACCTAAAATTGAAAAGTGGCTATGTATAACCCAGCTGACTTTGTGAAGGGCTAATTGTGCTGAACTAATTTAATTTCTTTTTATAGTGGAATAAGAGTTTTCATGAACAGTGGAACAAGAGATGTGAAAATACAAGGAAAAAAATAGGTTTTTACATGTATTACTTCCTCATTGCCCAGCTGAAAAATATAAAATGCACCATATTTAATTTACTTTTAAAATTTATTGGCCTGAGGATGTTAATGACAGCATCTGTATTGCTGTGGGAATCACTTGTGAACAATACAAACATTTCCTTATCAGTGCTACCTTATTTCTGAAAAGAGTACTGCAAGAATGTTCAATGTTATATGCAATTATACCAGAAGAAATAGAATTTCTGATTTAGAACTATTAATTTCCCTACAATTTTACCCATTAAGTATTATCCTGACAAAAATTAACTCACTGAAGTGAACTATAGTCACTGTAAATGGATATTTTTTATACTTGCTGTTATAGTTAAACATTATCTGTGTTCTTTTTAGTCAGAAGCATATTTTTAAAATATAGCTGCTTAAAGCCTACAATTTTCTGCTTCCTGAGACATTTCTTGATGTAACATTTTTCTATTTTTTGCAAAGAGTAAAGGTATATTAAAAAAAGGTGCTATTTTATGATATCTGTTTCTTATTCATATGTGTTTGACTTTATATGAAAAACTTAACTGTGGTGTTTGCAATTTATCAATCATATAATTTATTTCAAGACGTATCAGTTAAGAAACAGATGTTTTCTAAACCGATCAATTTTAAAAGATGTTATTTTTTAAATCAAAATAATATTGTTATATTGAGTTCATACCCATAAATATATACAAACACACACATACATACACATGATAGTATAATTTATTAAAAACATATAGTTCTACAGTGAAACAGACACAAGATAATGGGATATATGTGTGTGTATATATGTGTGTATATATGTTTGTGTGTATATATGTCTATATACATATTATAAAAATTGTGTCATGCACATTACAGGCCAACCATTCCAAGTGAAATAAGATGAGTCACCAAACGGGACACCCAGGGTTGCGGATGGTGTAGGTTTTCTCTGAAGGCTGGCATGCTTGAGACCCAGGAAGAGTCAGTGCTTCAGTTCAAGTGCAAAGGCAATATCAATTTCTCCGTTGGAAGGCAGTTGGGCAGGAGAAATTCTCTCACTCAGGGGAAGATCAGCCTTTTTTGTTCTATTGAGGATTTAGTGTTTGCGTGAATGAGGGAATATATTATCTTCCCAGGTCCACAAGGGGGCGTAGTTTTAAGGGCAAGAACTTCCCAGCGCCATGCCTCCCTCCCATGCCTCTCCATCCGGGAGATTTAACAGTTTCTGTTTTAATTTTCTCTGACTCGAGAAAGAATCAGAAGTCAATCACTCCAGGGGCAGTATAAAGGAACTCTTTTCATTGGCCAGGCAGCTTGGAGAAGGTGGGAATTCCTCCCAGGTTAAAAGTCCCTGTCTCCCTCATCTGGGAGCATATCCCCCCTCTGTGGACCCCTTCCACCCTTGTGGAAGTTGCTTTTCCCCTCCTGGATTCCATACTTGGGTCCCCTTCCACATTCTTCATGGAAGCTCTCTCTCTCTCTCTCATCTTTTTCTCTTTCTTTGCCTAAATAAATCACTTCTATGCAAAAACTCTTTGGGGTCCGATATTTTCTTATGCGTGCACCCACCTCGGTACACTCTTCCATTCTTGGGTGAGTGAGATACCAAGAACCAGAGGAGCTAAGCACTCCTCTGCACCCCAAAACCTGGACACATGAGGAACACCCCCATTAGAAAGAGTAATCTGCTTTACTTGGTCTACAGTTTTACATGTAAATCTCATTCAAATACACCCTCACAGAAACACCATCCACCACCCAGACTGATATTTAACTAAAAATTTTGGCACCATGTGACCCAGCCAGTTTTACACATAAAATTACACCGTCAAACATTCTAAATTTTAAAATATTAAGTTGGCTACAGTGAAACATATCTTAGATTTTAAGTGTTTGCTATTGTATTAGAATGAAACTACTTTGTTAATAATGTTTTCACTGAGGGATGCCTGTATTCGTTATCTAAACATAAAACTTGACCCTGTTCAAATAACTGTTCTCATACTTAGAAACAAATTAATGTAGCATATTTATTCATTAAAGTAGTGGTAGATAAAGAATTACTTGTGAATTCATTTGTTGATATGTTTTCCCTTATAGTATTCCTAATAGATTTCAGAAACTTGTTATCTTTCTTTAAAATTACTTTGTTTTGTATTTCATTTCACCTTTACAGTTTGGAAAAATAACAAAATGAGAATTCTCTTGAAGTGATTTTATCTTTGTTCTGTGCATGTTGGTGGTGGAAAGGAAAGATATACTTTAGTAAATAAACACACTTTGGCTTTTCAGATGTGAAGGAAAATTATGAACTCTGATTAGATGTTCCTTTATTAATTGTGAATTGTTTTGTACATGGAAATAATGTCAATCAAACTGACATTCATCAATGGATAGCAAATAATTATATATACCTGCCATTTGATTTAAACCTCCTTCATATTATCTATTAGTATTCCTTTGAATCAAAGTTTCACTGATTACTTGTGGTAGATATTTATGTTATATCTCAATGACATAACTAATATGTAATCAATGATACCATTTCATCATAACTGATGCCAATTAGTACCTAATATTTGTGTTAAAAAATCTAATATCAAGAAATTTTCAAATGTCCTATTAATTTCTTCATTGACCCATTCATCATTAAGGAGCATGTTGTTTAATTTTCCTGTATTTGTATATGTATTATACAGTTTTCAAATTTCTTATTATTGATTTCTAGTTTTATTCCATTGTGGTTTGAAAATGTTTGATATAATTTTGATCTTTTAAAATGTGTTGAAACTTCTGCTGTAGCCTAACATACTCTCTATCCTGGAGAATATCCCATGTGCTGATGAGAAGAATGTATATTCATCAGCTGTTGGATGAAATGTTTTCTAAATGTCTATGAGGTCTCTTTGCTCTGTAGTGCAGTTAAGTTCAAGACTTCTGTGCTGATTATCTCTCTAGGTTACCTCCCCAATGCTGAATATGGGTTGTTGAAGTCCTCAACTGTTATTGTACTGGAGTCTGTTGCTCCTTTTAGCTCTAATAACATTTGCTTTATATATCTGTGTGCTTTGGTATTGGGTGCATATATAATTGAAATTGTTATCTGCTCTTACTGAATTGATTCCTGTGTTATTATATAATACTTTTTTGTCTCCATTTGTGTTCTTTTACTTAAAGTCTATTTTATGTGATATGAGGATAGCTTCTCCTACTTGCTTTTTATTTCCAATTGCATGGAATATCTGTTTTCTTCTCTTCACTTTTAGTCTATGAGTGTCTTATAGGCAGCATACAGTTGGATCTTGTTTTATTTTATTCCATTTTTTATTCATTCAGCCGGTCTGCATCCTTTAATTGGAGGAATTTAAAGCATTTGAATTCAAAGTTTTTATTGATAGTTGAAGAGTCACATGTTTCATTTTGTTAATTGTTTTCTGGTTGTTCCATATAAGCTTTGTTTCTCTTTGTTTATTTATGTAGGTTGGTGGATTTCTGTAGTTATAAGATTAGATTACTTTCTCTTTCATTTGTGTATCAGCTCTACTAGTGAGTGTTATACTTTTGTATGTTATTATGACAGTATATATTATCCTTTTGCTTCTAGATATACAATTCACTTAAAATTGTAGAGTTAGTCTAGCGATGATGAATTTCCTCAGTTTGTGTGGCTGAGAAAGACTTTATTTATCTTTTACTTCTAGAGGATAGCCTTGCTGGATGTAGAATTCTTAACTTTATTTATCTTTTATTTCTAGTGGATAGCCTTGCTGGATGTAGAATTCTTGGCTCTCAGGTTTTTTCCTTTTACTTTTAGAACGTGAATACATTATCCTATTCTTTTTTGTCCTATAAGGTTTTTGCTGAGGAATCTAATATTAATCTTTTGGTGATTCCCTTATATTTGTATTTTCAGGCAACTGACTTTCCAAAAAGGTACCAATAACACACATTGGAGAAAGAACAGCCTCTTCAGTAAATGGTCCTAAGAAAACTGGACATATATATGTCAAGGAATAAAACTAGACTCTTACGTCCCACAATATGCAAAAATCAACCCAAAATGAATTAAAGACTTAAATGTAAAGCCCAAAACTATACAACTAATAGAATAAACCACTGAGAAAATTCTTCATGACATTTGTCTGGGTGAAGATTTTATAAGACTTGAGATGAACAAGCAAAAATAGACAAAAAATATCAAACTAAAAAGCTTTTGCACAGAAACAATGAATTGACTAAAGAGATCACCTATAAAATGGGAGACACTTGCAAAGGGTTTCTCTAATAACAAATTAATACTCCAAATATCCAAGGAATTAAATGCAACAGCAAACAGAAACAGCACACAAACAAAAATGTCCCATTAAAAAGTGGGCAAAGGATAGGCATTTCTTTAACAGAAAACATACAAATTCCCAAAGTGACTTTTTGGGAATAAGGAAAATGCAAACCAAAACCACATGAGATACTATCTCATGCAAGTTAGAATGGCTATTATAAAAAATAAATAAATAAATAAATAAATAAATAAGAAATAGGAAATGCTGGTAAAGATGTGCAGAAAAGAAACTCACACAGTGTCAGTGGAAATGTAAGCTAATACAGCCATTATGGAAACTACTATGGAGGCTTCTCTAAAAATTAAAATAGGAATATGATGTGATTCATCAATCTCCTACTAGATATTGATTCAAAGAAAAGAAAATTAGTGTATCAAAGAGATATCTGCATTCCCATGTTTATTACAGCACCATTGACAAAGGCTAAGATATAGAGTCAACCAAAGTGTCTGTCAACAGATGAATGCATAACAAAAATGTGACATATATACATATTAGAATACTATTTAGTGTTGCTAAATTTGTTAACAAGAATGAAATCTTGTCAATAGTGGCAACATGGATGAGCCTGGAGGACACTCTAGTAAGTGAAATGAGTCAGACCCAGAAAGATAAATACCACTTGCTCTAACTCACATAGAGGAACTTAAAAAGTGGAGTTCGTAGAAGTAGAGAGCAGAATTGTGGTTATTAGAGGCTGGAAGCCATCAGGGGAAAGGGTGAATAAGGAGAGTCTAGTTAACAAACAAAAAATTACAGCCAGATAGGAGAAATAAGTTTTAGTGTTTTTAAGAGCTGTGGGTTGACTATAGTTAATAATAATTTATTGTATATTTAAAAATGCTTAAAAGAGAGGATTTTAATGTTAATAACACAAAGAAATGATTAATGTTTAAAGGGTGAGATATGCTAATTACCCTGATTTGGTCATTTCATGTTGCATACATGAATCAAGTGATCACTCTATACCCAAAAATATGTACAATTATTATGTGCCAATTTAAAAATAATTAAAATGAAATTTAAAAATAGAGTATCAATAGATGATACTTTAATGAGTGGGGTTCAGTTTAGATGTGTTATAGGAAATAAAAGGACTAATGATTCCAGGTTTTTGAGAAATTACCACACTGTCTTCCACGATGGTTGAACTAATTTACATTTCCACCAACAGTGTAAAAGTGATTCTATTTTTCCGAAGCCTCACCAGCATCTGTTGTTTCCTAACCTTTTAATAATCACCATTCTGACTGGTATGAGATAATATATCATTGTGGTTCTGATTTCCATTTCTCTAATGATCAGTGATGTTGAGGTTTTTTTCATATGTTTGCTGGCCACATAAATGTCTTCTTTTGAGAAGTGTATGTTCATGACTTTTGCCCACTTTTTAATTATGTTGTTTTCTTTCTTGTAAATTTGATTAAGTTCCTTATGGATTCTGGATATTAGATCTCTGTAAGATGGACAGATTGTAAAATTTTTCTCCTACTCTGTAGGTTGCCTGTTTGCTCTGGTGAGGGTTTCTTTGGCTGTGCAGAAGCTCTTTAGTTTAATTGGATCCCATTTGCCAATTTTTGCTTTTGTTGCAATTGCTTTTGGTGGTTTCCTCATGAAATCTTTGCCTGTGTGTATGTCCTGAATGGTATTGCCAAAGTTTTCATCTAGGGTTTTCACAGTTTTGAGTTATACATTTAAGTATTTAATCCACCTTGAGTTAATTTTTGTATATGATGTAAGGAAGAGGTTTAGTTCCAATTTTCTGCATATGGCTAGCCAGTTCTCCCAGCACCATTTATTAAATAAGAAATACTTTCATTATTGCTTGCTTTTGTTAGGTTTGTTGAAGATCTGATGGTTGTAGATGTGTATTCTTATTTCAGGGTTCTCTATTGTGTTCCATTGGTCTATGGGTCTGTTTTTGTACCATTACCATGCTGTTTTGGCTTCTGTAGCTTTGTAGCATAGTTTGAAGTCAGGTGCCGTAATGTCCCTAGCTTTGTTCTTTTTGCTTAGCATTGTCTTAGCTATATGGGCTCTTTTTTTGGTTTCATATGAAATTTAAAATAGTTTTTTCTAATTCTGTGAAGAATGTCAATGGTATTTTAATAGGAATAGCATTGAATCTATAAATTACTTCTGGCACTATGGTCATTTTCATGATATTGATTCTTTCTATCCATGAGCATGGAATGTTTTTCCATTTGTGTGTGTTTTCTTTTATTTCCTTGATTCATAGTTCTCTTTGAAGAAGTCCTTCACTTCTCTTGTTAGCTGTATTCCTAGGTTTTTTATTCTTTTTGTAGGAATTGTGAATGGGAGTTCATTAATGATTTGGCTCTCTGCTTGTCTGTTGTTGGTTTGTAGAAATGCCTACAATTTCTGCACATTGATTTTTTATCCTGAGAGTTTGCTAAAGTCACTTATCAGCTTAAGTTTTTTTGGGCTAAGACAATAGGGTTTTTTAAATATAGGATCATGTCATCTGCAAATAGAGGCAATTTGACTTTGTTCTTTCTTATCTGAATACTCTTTATTTCTTTCTTTTGCCTGATTGCCCTGGCTAGAACTTCTAATATTATCTTGAATAGGAGTGGTAATAGAGGACATCTTTGTCTTGTGCTGGTTTTTAAGGGGAATGCTTCTAGCTTTTGCTCATTCAGTATGATATTAACTGTGGGTTTGTCATAAATGGCTCTTATTAGTTTCAGGTATTTTTCTTAATACTGAGTTGATTGAGAGTTGACCCAGCAATCCCATTACTGGGTATATACCCTCCAAAATATAAACATTCTATTATAAAGATACATGCACACATATGTTCATTGCAGCATTATTCATGATACCAAAAACATGGAATCAACCCAAGTACCCATCTTTTAAAATTCAACAATAAGAAAACAAAGAATAGGCTGGGTGTGGTGGCTCATGCCTGTAATCCCAGCAGTTTGGGAGGCCAAGGCAGGCAGATCTTCTGGGTAAGAGAGGCCAAGGACCTCTTCGGATCTGGGAACATCTTAGGGATGCCCCCCTCCCACACACCCCACATTACTATAATAACAGTGTAGAATTGTGGTTTCCAGGAGGTGTGGGGGTGAAAGAAATTGGACATGTGAGAGAGATCCAAGATGGCCGATTAGCAGCAGCTCAGGATTGTAGCTCCCACTGAAAGCTCAGAGAGTGAGTGGACGCAACATTTTCAGACGAATTTTCATAGCCTACGGACCAAGAGATTCTTGGCGGAGGAGCCCCACGGGTCGCCAGTGCGACCCTTTTGGAGGGCGCGGCCGTTTTGCAGGTGCCCCGACGCGGCGGTTCTCAGTCCGGAGTATACGGGACTGAGTACCCTTTTGGTTGGCGTTTGGAGCTCCAGGAAAGCAGAGTCTCCCATTCAGCTGATTAAAAAGCGGATTGAAGTGGGGAACCAGACCGGGAGATTCCCGGGCAGAAAAGCGCCATGAATCTTAACGCCGCTGTTTCAGCCGGTGTAGTGGGTCGCCGCAGGGGAAAGCTGGTCCCCCCCCCCCCCCAACAACAATAACAAAACAGCAGTTGGAACTGCTGAGGATTAAGCGTTTCACACCAAGTACAGCTGAACCCGGGAAGGTCCAGCTCTGTGGGGGAGGGGGCATCCGCCGAAGGAAAATTAAGAAATAGAAAAAACTTTATAACCAACAAGCTGGACGTCCACTCAGAGACCTAATCTGAAAGTCAGCAATTACACAGACGACAGGTGGATAAATCCACAAAGATGGGAAGAAACCAGCGCAAAAAGGCTGAAAACACCCGAAATCAGAATGCCTCTCCTCCTACAGAGGATTGCAGTGCCTCATCACCAATTGAACAAGGCCTGATAGAAAATGAATGTGAGGAATCAACGGAATCAGGCTTCAGAAGGTGGATAATGAGAAACTTCTGTGAGCTAAAAGAACATGTTCTAGCCCAATGCAAGGAAACTAAGAACCTTGAAAAAAGGTTTCACGAAATGTTCATGAGAATGGACAATTTAAAGAGGAATATAAGTGAATTAATGGAGCTGAAAAACACAATACGAGAACTTCGAGAAGTATGCACAAGTTTTAACAGTCGAATTGATCAAGCAGAAGAAAGGATTTCAGAGGTTGAAGACCAACTTAACGAAATAAAACGAGAAGACAAGATTAGAGAAAAAAGGGTAAAAAGGAATGAGCAAAGTCTCCAAGAAATATGGGACTATGTGAAAAGACCTAATCTACGTTTGATAGGTGTACCTGAATGTGACGAAGAGAATGAATCCAAGCTGGAAAATATTTTTCAGGATATTATCCAGGAAAACTTTCCTAACCTAGCAAGGCAGACTAATATTCAAGTCCAGGAAATCCAGAGAACACCACAAAGATATTCCTCAAAAAGAGCAACCCCCAAGGCACATAATCATTAGATTCATCAGGGTTGAAACGAAGGAGAAAATACTACGGGCAGCCAGAGAGAAAGGTCAGGTTACCCACAAGGGGAAGCCTATCAGACTCACAGCAGATCTCTCAGCAGAAACCCTACAAGCCAGAAGAGAGTGGGGGCCAATATTCAACATCCTTAAAGAAAAGAACTTTCAACCCAGAATTTCATATCCAGCCAAACTAAGTTTCATAAGTGAAGGAAAAATAAAATTTTTTGCAAACAAGCAAGTACTCAGAGATTTCATTACCACCAGGCCTGCTTTACAAGAGCTTCTGAAGGAGGCACTATGTATAGAGGGGGAACAACCAGTATCAGCCACTTCAAAGGACCCATCAGTAAGCTGCATCCAGATCCATCTTACATGCAAGGATATACAGAGACTCAAAACAAAGGGATGGAGGAAGATTTGCCAACCAAATGGAGAGAAAAAAAAAAAAAAAAGCAGTAGTTGCAATGTAACGGGAAGAGCTAACGACCCTAAGCCTATGCGCACCCAATATAGGAGCACCCAGATACACAGGGCAACTTCTTCGTGACTTACAAAGAGACTTGGACTCCCACACGATAATAGTGGGAGACTTTAACATTACATTGTCAATATTGGACAAATTAATAAGACAGAAGGTTAAGAAGGATACCCGGGACTTGAACTTAAACCTCAAACAAGTAAACTTAATAAACATTTACAGAACTCTCTACTCCAAATCCACAAAAAATACATTTTTTTTTTCAGTAACGCATCACATTTATTCTAAAAGTGACCACATGGTTGGGAGTAAATCACTCCCTAGCAATTGCATAGCATTTCATAGGTTTAAATGAAATATTGGTTGGCTGTTGTTTGTTATTTTCCTCCCTTATTCCTTCCTGTCTCCATTGTATAACACAATTATTAGTATAAAAAAAGCTTTTAATATCCATTTGTAGACTGCATTCTAGCCTGGGCAATAGAGCAAGATTCCCGTTGTCTCTTCCTTTTTCTTTTTCTTCTTCTTTTTCTCTTTATTTCATTCTTTTTTTCTTCCTTCTTTCTCTTTTTTCTCTTTAAAAAAAAAAAATTCAGACAATAAAGAAATGTATTTTCTACCAGTTACGTATTGTTATGTAAAAAAAAAAAAAAGAAATTGGACATGTTGGCCAAGGAGTATGTGATTTCAGTCATGTGATGAACAATTTCTTGGGAACTAAGATACAGCATGGATGGTGTACTCATGTGTACAACAGGTATATATATGAAATTGGCTCACACAATTATTAAGGCTGAGATTCTCTAAGATCTGTTGTTGGCAATCTGGAAACTAGAATTGCTGATATGTAGTTCTAGTCTGAAAGTTGGCAGGTTGAAGATCCAAGATAAGCCAATGTTTCAGTACCAGTTTGAAGGCAGGAAAAGACCAATATCTTTGTTCAAACAGGCAAAAGAAACTAGTTTTTAGCTTTCTTTCTTTCATACATGTCTTCAATTAATTGGATGAGGTCCATTTATTTCTCTACAAAGAGAACAATCTGCTTTATTCAGTCAACCAGTTCTCACATACACACAGAATATGTTTGACTAAATGTTTGAGTTCTCCATGGCCCAGTCAAGTTGATACATAAAATGAATCATTGCATATATCATTTTTGATAAAAATATTTCACATCCCTTCTAGCAAGTAGCCACAGATGCAATTGGCAAAATATCATGCAGATACCCAAAGTCAATTTTTGATAAAAATTCTTATCAGTAAATATTAACACTATTCTACTAAGGTTACAAATTGTTTTAAGGATGAGCAGAAATACATATAAGCATAGTAGAAACTGTTGAAGAAATTTAATCGGGGGAGACCAAGAGAAGATAGATGAATATACCAAAAGAGAAATAGTTAAATAATTAACACAGAGAAGATAGAGAAGGCAACTCCTGGCCAAGAGAAGAAACAGGAGTAAAGTGTATTTCTTCGTTTTTTAGTCTATTTTTAAAAAAATAATCTATACTGGATAAAAGATGGATTTAGAAAGTTTACACATGTCTCTGATAGATTACTACAGGAGAGAATAAAACACTTTAAAGGAGAGCTTACTAGTAAGAATTTGTTTTATAAATAGTGAGTATAGCTTAGAAAAATATTGTGAGATGGGGACCTTTGTTAGAGAGAAATGACTTCAAGAAGCATTATTGCTGCAATTCAAATCTCTCAAAATGAGTTTGTTGTGTGTGTTAGAGAAGCACAAAAATTGAATTTAAGGTAGCTTTGATCAAACAATAATAAATCAACAAGATTTTATGAAAAACAAATCAATGATTTAACTGTCCAGGTCAAATTCAAGGTAGCATATTTTCAGATATAATAATGTATGCTCTTTTTCTTTTAGAACTGATCATATCAATTTGGGAATATTCACTGTTCAATAAAAGATTTGAAAAAATAGATTTTACCATGATCTTTTATTTCAGTACAAAGAATTTTAGTTGATACAGCACATTGATCCATTCAGGCTATCAATAAAACTTAGGAAGTAATTTAAATAGGCCTTTTGAAACTATAATCTAATCACTGTTTTATATATATGGATAAATATGGGAATTTCTCTTGTATAAGAGAAATTTATAAAAACTGCATTGGAAAGGGGCTTTGTTATTTAAAACTATGTATATTTTTGAATAAAAACAGATGGAAAACAAGTACTTTAAAAATAGTTTAGAATTTCACAGATGAGAAAAAAGAGAGAATAGGGAAAAATCTAATGAAATAAGACAATAACAACAAATGATAGTAAACACGAAATAAAAGGCTAAACCCAGAAGGGTTAGGGACGTATGAATGGATTAAATAATGTTAAGATGTCACAATAGACTGAAGAAGTGAACAAGACATTGAAATAAGATACTCAAAAAATATCTTGAAGGACAAAGGAAAAAAGCAGAATTTAAAATAGCAGCATATAATACAAATAATAAATAAATGAATTATTTGAACCAAAGGCAAAAACTGTGAATGTTATTAATAAAATACTGGATACATTTCAGAAAACACAATATTTTGTTTCTATAGAAATTTGATTTCAGGCCCATTTATAATGTCTTTGAGAAGAGAATCATATGACTTTAATTATTGTGAGTTTGTTTTTTTTATAAAACATAATGGAAAAATTTGAAAGTATTGCTTACAGTGAGCAAAAAAGTATATGTGTAAAATATATATTTTTAACAATCTTTAAGCAAATTTTATATTACACTTTAATTTCAACTGGAAATATGAGAAAGATATTTAAAATAGTATTAAATAATTAATTACAATAATTAAATCAATCCTAAATTGGTTTCTCATTTAGAAGATGTTCTATATGGATATAAAATGAGGATGGGAAATGTCAGGACTGAGAATGTAAATTGTTCCAAGAAGAAATGTAAGAGGGAAGATAAGTAAAGAGTTTATTTGCTACCTTTTCTAAGGCAGGAAGTCAGGTACTGTATTGGATAGGAAAGGCTAGAATATTTTAATTCATTTTCAGGAAATTCCAGTAGAATTTGACCTAAGCAAAAAGCAACATAAATATTCTGAATCTCCCAACAAGTACACAATGTTAGGAATTCCTCTCTCTGTATATACAGATGGCCTGGCTAGTATATATTCATATTCAAAATAGACTACTCAACTACTATTTAGAAATCCATCCCATGGAAAACAGTAAATTCATAAGATACAAACTTGGGGCTGGGCGACGTGGCTCATGCCTGTAATCCCAGCACTTTGGGAGGCCAAGATGGGTGGATCACAAGGTCAAGAGATGGAGACCAGCCTGGCCAACATGGTGAAACCCCGTCTCTACTAAAAATACAAAAAATAGCTAGGTGTGGTGGTGCATGCCTGTAGTCCCAGCTACTTGGGAGGCTGAGGCAAGAGAATTGTTTGAACTCAGGAGGTGGAGGTTGCAGTGAGCCGACATCACGCCACTGCACTCCAGCCTAGCCACAGAGAGACTGTCTCAAAAAAAAAAGAGATACAAACCTGGTTTTTATTTTATTAATCTATAATAAACCATCACCAACTTTGCATTAATGTTGCTAATCAGAAACATTTGTCATATATAAATTATTGTCATATAATATTTGTTATATATAAATTTTGACATGATGGATACAATTCAGATAGTTTGGAAAACATTTCTTGAATAAGTAGTCATTTAGATAATAAAACTAAAGAATAAGTTTTTTAAATTATGAATCATTTATTTAATACTTTAAAATACATTTATTAAGAGAGATGCTCTTATTACATGCACCATTTACATTTTTAAATAAAAGTTAAAAAACAAAATTTAAAAATTAAACTTTTAAAAAGCTTTCATAATACAGAAGTTACAGAAAATTGATTACATATTTAACCATAATTTCGTTATGCTAGTAATACTATATCACGTATGTCCATTTGTGCTTAAGCAAGCATCATCTTCAGGTAGGGCTGCCTTTATGGTTACGTAACTCATGCATTTGCCTGGGACAAATGTGTTTAGAAGGGCAGTGTGCTTTGGTTTAAAACCCTGCTGTCATCATCTTAAAATTCTTAATTTTTGAACAAAATGTGTTGCATTTTCATGCTGTACTAAGCCCTGCATGTTATACAGCTGACCCTATTTCCAAGCCACAAATACTGCCTTCGGTTATTTCTGAGAGTCATCAGGGTGGGAGTGGAGTCTGCTGCTTTTGCCTTTGCATGAAAGCAGAAATGGAGATACTGAAAGTGTTGTCACTTGATACTCCTTACACCATTTCCAACACTCTGGGTGCCTGAGGCATCTTATCCACTGACCTGGAATGGAGAGAATGAATCATTGCACATCACCAGTATTCCAAAGGACATCAGAATCTGAGAGAGTCGCTCATCAAAGCAGCTCCTTTAGATTGAACATTCCCTTTGTCTTCATCATTCCCTGTATCTCCACTGGCAAGGCTTGGTAGGGAAGTGGCTGTCTTCACATCTCCTCCATTCTCTTAGTGACTCTTTGTCTCTCAACCTGTTCAAATTACTGTCACATTCCGAGGTCCTGGCTTAGCACTCTAACTCACCTCTATTGGGGGGCACACGATTCGATGCATAACACAGCCAACATAAAGAAGGAAGAAAGTAAAAACAAATAGGTAAAAATACATTTTAATACCTTATTATGATGAGGACTTGCCCTTATTTTAAAATAAATCATGGGTAAAAAGAAGTAGATATTTACAAATACAGAGTCAAATGTTTTGTCTTTCTGGTATCTGATTCATAATTTTGATTTTGAGAAGTAGAATTTGGTTATATTGAGGGAAGAGTATCTCTTTCAGAAATTTCCCTATATTAAGACAGTTGTCAATAGAAGAACACTTGGTTTTTTTTCATAATGTCAAAGTGTGGTGCAATATGTTTAAAAATATTTTTAAGTAAATCTTTTTTAAAATTTATGTAAAAGGTTATAAACAGGATACATGATATGTCACTTGATAGAGTATCTCATAAATTACAAAACAAGCAATAAAAGTAAAAGTAATAAAAATCAAGTAACAATCCAGACAAGTTCAACATGTAGTAGGAAGAAAGCTAGATCAAAAAACCACCAAAGTAACCAATATCAGAATACGATATGCAGAATATATTATATAGGATCAATATTAAAATATGAAAACTGAAGCAAATGACAGTTTTTAAAAAAGTTTTAATTTTTAATTTTGAAGCTCAGACTCCTACATTATTAAACTAACGTTATTCTCATCATATAAACTAAAGAGAATTCTCTGAAATTATATTAGAGAAATATAATTACCATTTCACAACTCAAAGGAAATGTTGTGATTTATAGAAGCTTTACTATGCTATGTTGGTCTTAGTTTCACCAACTGAGTCACTGATTTGAGTATAAACTTGAGACTGCTATTATTTCTAAAATTATACAATAATATATCTCAACTACAATTTTTAAGATAGTCATTGTATCAGATTATGGAAGATAAAAGTGTAGAGATAAGAAAAACGGCAGAACTAAAAGTGTGGAACTAATCCCAAATAAATACAAACCAACTGATTATATACTTCAATTGTGATGTGTGTTTTTGATTCCTTATTTTAAATATAATTTTGAGATAAATTGTAAAAAAGGGCTCCCATGATGTATTGATTTTTAAGATATTTTAGACAGAACATATTGAATCAATTCATTTCTCGTCAAGTAGGATCCAAGTTGGCAGTTTAACAAGGTCCCTGGTGATTCTTATGCACACTAACAGTTGACAAATTCTCAAAGATTTTTTTCCGGACCTCTGACCTTTATCCAAAAGTCAGACATCTATGTGTCAGTTTCTGATCTCATAACCTTGATCTTCTTTGCAGTCCATCTTTTCCCACAGAGTCCAGTTATATTTTGAGTATGATCCTGCCCTATCTCCCTCATACTTACAAACATAACTGTTTCTCATTTGTATGAGTTGTAGATTATGCTATTTATAGACTATTATTAATATTTCTATTCCACTGTGCCTTTGGACTTTTCTTGACCTTTGTGATTGTGCACTGGCTTAGCAGACTACTATGATATTACTGTGTTCTCAAATGAAAGAAACAGAATGTGGCTTTCATACCGTACTTGAAAATACTGATGATATTACATAGTCTTGATAAAAAATCAATATTATATGTATTTCAATTTTCTTTTCAATTCCCAATAGGATGGTATAATTTAGAGCCTCGGATCTAACGGAATTATTCTATTGCCGTCTAATTTTTATTTGCCTCAGAAATAAGTTTAAAATTTGAGTGCTTTAACATAACCACAGTTTTAAAATGTAAGAATCTATGCTTTCTACAGTAGATGATGTCCTATGGCTCATATTTCAGTTTCAAGAACTGAAAACTTTTGACTATCAATAGGTATGATACATTAGTACATGACTGTTGTGTTTTTCTCTTTTTCACTTGCGTTGTATCAGAAGTATTAGCCTCTTAACACTTGTTGGGATAGAATAATTTTAGATTATCTCAACTTATTTGATACATACTTAGACTTTCAGAAGCTTATATTATTGTTTAAAAGATATGCCTGTGGCCCTTTAACTATTAATCATTTTAACTGTTGTGAGATTTCTGCCTTATTTATTAAAGTTTCCTCAATTATTTTGAAATGTTATTTCTTTTCTAAAATTTGAAATTAATTGAATTACAGTAGTCCAAGAACAAAGAATTTGTGAATTTGCGTTTCTAATGCAATTATGCTAATGTTTTAGATGTAATAATGAATTATATAATTGAAAGTCTTTAGTTCATTGATTATTTTCCTAATAGTGTGAATAATTTAAATACATTTCATCTTTGATTTAAAGCAAGTACTATATCCTCCTTGTATTAATTTTGAAATCGAACTCCATTTTAATTGCATGTCAACATAAAAAGTTCTAATTGAATAGATCGGTTGCTGCCAGGAGAGGTGGCTCAAGCCTATAATCCTAGCACTTTGGAAGGCTGAGGTAGGCTTGTCACTTGAAGTCAGAAATTCCAAACCAGCCTAGCCAACATAGTGAAACCCTGTTGCTACTAAACATATACAAAATTAGCCAGGCATGGTGATGCCTGTCTGTAATCCCAGCTACTCGGGAGGCTGAGACAGAAGAATTGCTTGAACCTGGGATGTGGAGGTTGCAGTGAGCCGAGACCTTGGCACTGCACTCTAGCCTGAGCAACAGAGCGAGACTTCGTTTAAAAAAAAAAAAAAAAAAAAAGGAATAGATCAGTTGAAAGTAGAAGATTGATCAGAATTATTCTCCCTTTTAGAAACTGGCAGCACAGGCTAGTCTATTTCTTGTCATTTGATATCCTCGCTTTCCCATATGGCCAAAACATAGGTTTCCAGTTGAAACCTTCTATTCCCATTCCCTTTGTCCCTAATTCTTAGAAATTGTTTGCTTCCTCATCACTGATGTCAAAGAATAGATCATATGGATTCCTCTTCTAATTTCGTACTCATCTTCATGTATTTCATTACCCACACTCACCCTCATAACCATGTACATATATCTTATGAGCCCATAACTGTAAATGGAATCAAGTATGCACACACATGTGCCATTGATTAGATACTAAAATTTACTTTTAACACATTACACTATCTTTCATAATGTTTGTGTGGCATACTATCTTGCCATTGCCCAGTACCCTAGAATTATGGCATTTTTTTTTTCTTTTTTGAGATGGGAGTCTCACGCTTGTCACCTAAACTGGAACACAATGATATGATCTTGACTCACTGCATGCAACCTCTTTCTCCCAGGTTCAAGTGAATCTCCTGCCTCAGCCTCCCAAGTAGCTGGGAGACTACGAGTGTGCACCACCACATCCGGCTAATTGTTGTATTTTTAGTACAGATGAGGTTTCACCATGTTGGCCAGGCTGGTCTCGAACTCCTGACCTGAAGCGACCCACCCACCTAGGCCTCCCAAAGTGCTGGGATTACAGATATGAGCCATTGTGCCCAGCTGAATTATGTCTTTCAAATATAAACATGCATTAAATATAAAGGAAAATTAAAATTGACTTTTAAAAAGCAGTGATAGGAATTAAATTCACAGGTTCATTTTTATTGTCTCTAAGCAAAGTAATGAAAGCAATTGTAAATATACTTATCTTTGCATACTGTACTACATTATGCACAATGAAAAAACTGTATAAAAACAGAAAATATTAATTCTTAAATCTGTTGAAATACCTTTAACAGTATGAGTGATTGCTAAGTTATCCTTAGACACTGTCTTGTTTTACTTTTAGCTCAGGGTATTTTCATTTCAATGTTATAATGGTAGGGAAGATGGACAGTTTATCAGAATAGAGTGTTCCATGAGTAGAGCTCTTGAGAGGAACCTAGATTAAAAAGGAATGAGCAGAGGGAAAGCTTTTACAATCCTACTCGAAAGCTATGATTTAGTGAAATGAGGTTCCTGGAATTTAAAGATTAGATAAAAATAGAAGCTGCTTGTCAGCTCCTTTCAGCCATGGTGCTAATCGGGCAGATGGGCCACACACTCCAGCTGGGATGTGCCGTCCCCTCAGGACCTGTTTGCAACCTGCTGCACGCACGCCTTTCTATGTGAAACAGCAGTTTAAATCACACTCCTGTGAAGACACACAAAACCAAATGTCTGCATGTAGCAACACATTCTCTTCTGTGATAATGATATTCACAACAGATGTCTGAAGTTAAATAATAGTATTTTTATGAGTTTAAGGTTGGAATTTGGCATTTACATATATGTCCTTTTCCCTCAATTTACTGGAAAAGATTTCAGATATGCAATAGATGTATAAATAATTTAATAAAGCCTGGTGAATCCAATAGAAAAGGGAGAAATAAAATATTGACAATGTTGTTTAAGTCTCTCTGTACCTCTGCCCAGTTATATTCCTTACTTGACCACTGTTTAAAAAAAAAAAAACTTTTCTGAAGGTTTTGTTAAGCGTTCCCACTATATTCTTTATATATTTGACATATATGCAAATGTTGATGAAGAATAGTGATTTTGCATGTTATAAAATGTTATGTAATTGGAACTTATTTATTATATATTGATTCCAATAGCTTTAATTCATTTATTCCCTCTATAATATCCCAGTTACAAATATATCACATTCATCACATAAAGGACAGTTTGTTTCAATTTTTTGTTACTACAATGCTGCTGGGAACATTCTTATACATTTTTTTCAAGTCTAAGGAAATTACCCTAGGCCACACCCTCAAAAGTGGATTTGCTATCTCAAAGAGTATCTGCATGCTAAAATATAGCTATTGTTTACAAATTACTCTAGAAATGGGTTACTAATTTTCTCCAACAAAAATATTACTCACCATATGGTGAAAAACCTCAGCATTGACTCTGGTTTCTTTCTTGGTCTTATTCATATATGTAACCCATTTTTGTTACCATTGGCTTCTTTGTTTCCAAATTGACTTTTAGTGCTTTATGTATTCTGAGAACTAAAGCTTTATTAGTGGCATTCATTGCAAATACTTTTTTCCAATGTATGCTAGTCTTTTCACATCATTAATAGATATTTTGATGCACATATTTTTAAATTTGGTAGCTATCAGCATTTCTGCATGGTTTCATTTTTAGTATTTGTTTACTAAGTGATTTCTTACTCTTTGGTCATATAGAAGCATATATTATCTTTCAAAACACTTAAGGGTTTTGTTTTTTATATTTGGATCTTTGAACTAAATGTAAGTATTATTCTGTCTTGTGTGATGCAGAACTCTATTTTATTTTTATCTATATGAATATACAGAAGTTCGAATGCCATTTATTATATAATCTGTTCTTTCCGCACTGACTTGCAGTGGCATATTTGTAACTTGCACATGCCATAGTGTATTTCTTGTGTCTCTATTTTGTTTAGCAATCCAACTGCCTATCTGTCTATCCGTATTAGTAAAAATAATAGGAAGCGTTAATAGTAGAGTAAATCTCTCTACCTTCTTTTCTTCAAAATTGTTTTATCAATTCTTAGTCATCACACTTCCAGATATTTCAGTGAAACAATTAACATTCTGATTGAAATAGATTTAAGAAGAATTAAGTTGCTTAATATATTGATTTTCTTACAATTTGTCTATCATCTATCTATCTACCTATCTCTCTCTCTCTCTCTCTTCTATATATATATATATATATATATATACATATATGGGTCAATAGATACATTTTTAAATGTCTTTCAATACCATTTGTTATAATTTCCATAAAGAATATTTTCACAGTGGCATTACAGATAATTTGCTAAATTGATTCCTGTATATATTATTACTATTATAATGGCATTATATTTAGAGTTGTATTAAATATATACTTTGTATATAAGCATGTAATTGATTTGTGTATATTGATCAAATTGCTCTTTGAATTATAGTACTAATTATGAGAATTGTTAAGGAAACACACATAGTTTTAAATCTCGTAACCTAGCAAAACTATATATAAAGCAGAAAATAAAAGGAGTGGTTTTATTATTGAATAAGCATTAAACAACAATTTCATGCACATCATAGGCAATCCTCTAAGACACTGAAAAGGCAGAAATAAAATTTGCCTTTTCCTTCCCTCCTGCCCCTCAGCTCCCCTCCCCCTCCCTTCCAATTCTCTCCCCCTCCCCCTCCCCCTCCTCTCCCCTCCCCCTCTTCTTCCCTTGCCTTCCCTCTTTCTTGAGTCTCGCCCTGTTGCCCAGGCTCTAATGCAGTGGCGCAATCTCGGCTCATGGCAACCTCCGCCTCCCAGGTTCAAGCAATTCTCCTGCCTCAGCCTCCCGAGTAGCTGGCACTACAGGCGAGTGCCACCACGTCCGGCTAATTTTTGTATACTTAGTAGATGTAGGGTTCCACCATGTTGGCCAGTGTAGTCCTGAACTCCTACCTCTTGACCCACCCTCCTCGGCCTCCTGAGGTGCTGGGATTACAGGTGCGAACCACTGTGCCGGGGCTAAATTTACCCCTTTTCTATAACTAAGCAGGTATAGCCCATCTCACACATGCTGTCCAGACAAAACAATAACTAGTTCTCAAGTAATTGGATTTGACAGCACCATTTGTCACAGAGTTAATCCGCAATTCAGTTGATGACTACCTATGTAACTAATAGGCTTTATTAAAAGGAACAATTAACTTCTTATGTCTTTATGACAAAAGGTAGTTTTGTTTTGCACCTCATAATGAAGTTACCTCTCCCAGAGATACTGGGATACAGGTACACTCTCTGCCCTGACCATTACATTTCAGACAAATGTTACCCAAGTCCTTGAAAAAGATACTCCTTTGACTTCAAGCTGGCAAATGGCTTATTTAGCTTTTTAAAAAAGTTGCACACACTTCAAAGAGACACAAAAGGAACTTATGATTATAGGTTTATTTAAAGTAAATGCACTCAGAAAAAGAGAGTGATGAGAAATCTGTTCCCTTATTTTCAACAGAAAGAATTAAGCCTCTTGTTTTCATGTTTTTTACTTGCTCTTACATGTAAAGTTGAATTCTTCTTTCTATATTGACAAGTATATACTTTCTCAAACAGTTGAAGTGTCATTCATCTTTTTCTCTGTCCTTACATCATTTATTTATTTATGATCATTGTAATGTTTGAAATTGCCAGCAAGTTGTTTAATGGCAATATGGGTTGAATATCATGAATCCATGAATTGAATATCATGAATTGAATATCTCTGAATCAAATATCATGATATTCAATATATCATGAATTGAATCATGAATTGAATATCAGTGAATATCATGGTTTTAAGTGGAATGCATCTAATATTTCATCACAAAGTGTTTTCTGCAGGTTTCTATTCACTAGTTGACAGATGTTCTCAATAGAGTGTTACTAGTTTGCTAATTTATTTATATTTTTTGGTGAGCAGATACTTATGCATACTTGGGCATATATTAATATGATCAATTTCTTTTTTACGTGGTTAATAGTAATACTACATTTTCTAATATAAATGTATCTTGAATACTTAAGAGTTAACATGATATGAGACTGATGTAGATGTGTATACATTTTGTGCTGAAATGTGTCTATTGGTGGGTTCATTTTGTTTAGTATTTTATCAATTTTGTGTCTATTTTACAAGTAAATTGATCCATAATATTTCACATTGGGATTTATTACATTAATATTAAATACTAGATTCATCAAATGAGATGAGGAAAATTTGGTCTTCTTGTTCTTTTCTCTGGAAAAATTTGCATAAAACAGGAACTACTTTTTCAGTGATTTATTCAACTACCCTGGGTTTTAGGTATTGATTGAATTTTTGGGTAGAATTTTAAAAGAATGTTGACTTTAAGAAACTAAAGATAAAATTATGTAGATAATCTATATCTTCTGAAGCTGGATTTGATGTTATATGTATTTTTCTAGACTATATCTTTTAAAATAAATTTTAAACTTTATTTGCGTATGATTATTCATAGTATTCTTGTATTAATTTTAAATCTTATCTGTATCTGTGTTAAGGTAATCTATTGAATTATAAAATCAATTATGTGTGTCTTCTATTTTTATTTTTTAGCCAACTATACTGGAAACTCATCTATCTTACTATGTTTTTTCAAATAGCTATCTCTTTCATATGTTTATTTCTATTGTATCTTTGTCTTCTGTTTTACTGATTTCTGATTTAATCATTGTTTTCTACCAACTTTTATTTTTTGAAAGGAAAGAAAAGTCTTTCTCTAACTTCTTTGGTTAAATTCTTAGATTAGTAATTATAAATTTTTCTTCTTAACTAAAATATATAATCAATATATACATTTAATGGCTATTTTATCTTTACATCATAGGTTTTGATGTGCAGTACAGTAGTCTCTGCTTATTCTCAGTGGGATGTGTTTCAGGACCCCCAGTAGACACCAGAAACCACAGATAATAATGAACCCTACATATACTATGTTTCTCCCTATACATACATAGGTATACTAGAGTTTAATTTACAAATTAGGTATAATGAGAGATAAACTACAATGACTACTAATAAAATCATATAGTATAATAAAAGTTATGTGAATGTGACCTCTCTCACTGTTTTTCTCTTTCCTAACAACTAAATATTTTTGGACCATGGTTGAATTCAGAGAAATGAAACCCAAAATTAAAACTGCAGATAAGAAGGGGGGTACTATATTATTAATATTATGTAGTTCTGCTTTCCTCCAATTTTTATCAGAAAAAATTTCCACTTATTCATAGGTTATTTAGAAGTGAGTGTAGAAAATATCCAATTTTGTTTAAAGTTACCATTGATTTCTAAATTAATTGTATTATGTTTACAGACCGTATTCTCTATGACACTTATACCTTGACATCAATTGAAATCTGGTTTTGGCCTACAACACTAATTCTATAAATATTCCTTGCATACCTAAAAACAATACTAGTTTAATCATTGCATAAAATCTTAGTGGGCCGGGCGTGGTGGCTCATGCCTGTAATCCCAGCACTTTGGGAGGCTGAGGCAAGCGGATCACGAGGTCAGGAGGAGATTGAGACCGTCCTGGCCAACATGGTGAAACCTGTCTCTACTGAAAACACACAAAAAAATTAGCTGGTCGTAGTGGCGCACACCTGTAGTCCCAGCTACTCGGGAGGCTGAGGCAGGAGAATTGCTTGAACGTAGGAGGCGGAGATTGCAGTGAGCCGAGATTGCATCACTGCACTACAGCCTGGGCGACACTGTGAGACTCCAGCTCAAAAAAACCAATCAACCAAAAAAAAAAAAAAAAAAAAAACCACTTTGGCATGTACCTACCACAACGTGTTTCCAATCATTGACATTTCTTTTTATATACGAATTTTAATTTAAATACCAAAGTGTAGCTTGTTGGATAATTTCGTAAGATTTGTTCATAAGTATTTCTTTTATTTCCAAAGTTTTAAATTGTGTATATCAATTGCAGAAAGTAATGTGCTAAAATTTCTCAAAAAATGTGGATTCGTAATTCTGTTCATTTAAATTTCTGAGTCTAATCAATTATTTAAACAACTGGAAGCTATGTTATTGATTACATACATTGTTAAACTTTTGGGTGAATTAAACCTCTAATGATTCTGTTGAGAATTTTTTCAAGTTCAGTTGAAAATACTAAACTTGTTAAGGGTTTTTTCATTTTAGTTGCTGTGAATTGGGATTTCCCCGGCAAAAATTCTACTTTTACTTCTAGTTTTGTTTCTTGGGGTTGTTGTTATTTAATTTGTCTGGTTATTTAATTAAATTATTTATTTAATTTTGTAGGCAGTTTAGGGTTAACTTTTAAAGATTTATTATGAAAATCTGTTTGCTAAAGTAGCAAACTTAGTTTATTAGCTCTTTACAGAAGAGAAATAGACCAGATGGTCGGAATAGAATTACTTGTTCATTTCATTTTTGTGTTTTCTAAATGTTTTGTTCTGCATTAATATTTCTACCCATTCCATCTACTTTTATTTAAATGTTTAAAAAATATTTTTCTAAGTTTCTAAAATTTAACATTATACACTATATTCATATTTTTGAGGCCGTAAAGATCATAAATTTACAAGTGTATCCCAAATTGTATTACATTCTTTGTCCTTTCCTGAATCATAAAAAGGACATTAGCCTATTTAAAAACCTACAAATGTTACTCTTTTTATATCATTATTGTCTAGTATTTAAATTGAATTTTATGAGTTTGGATAATGCTAAAATTCTTACATTTGTTTTATTCATTTTTATTTAATTTTTTGTTTGCTTTTCAAATTATCTGTGCATATTCTATTTGTTTTGCTCATTATTTCTTCTTGAGCTCAGACTTTCCTTCTAAGACTGTTTTTCTTTTCCTGAAGTTCTTGGAATTTCCTCTATTTAAGTTTTGTCAGTTGTAAACTTAGTTTTCCTTTTGCAGAAAACTTCTTCATTTTTCTCTGATATTTATCATGTAAAAATAATTGTTTAGGTGATACAAAGTTTGAAGTATTTACAGTTAATTTCTGACTGTACTGTGAATCCTTTTTTAAACAATATACTGACTGGCGTTATTACTTGAAAGATTAATAAAATTCATATATATGTATAAGTTGTCATATATATATACTCTTCACCCTTCCTCTAGTTACTTTAAAAATCTTCTATTTATATTTGTGTTTAGAAGTTTATCTGTAATATTTTTACTAGTAGATTATATTTTTATGTTTTGGAATTTATTGTGCCTTCTATGTTAACATTTGTATTTTGTCAGTGAAAAAAATTTCAGGTTATTATAGTTTTAATATTTTATTACTTTACATACATGTATATATACACATATGTATTTGTGTTGTATATATATAGGTATAGCTAGATGATAGATAGATAGACATCATCTCATTTAATGATTTTCAGTCTTGTTTCTGTGTGATTTAAAATACCTTTCAATTTTTTTTTTTTTTATTTTAATCTGAGACAGAGTCTTGCTCTGTCACCCAGGCTGGAGTACAGTGGCAGGATCTGGGCTCACTGCAACATCTGCCTCCTGGGTTCATGTGATTCTCCTGCCTCAGCCTTCCAAGTAGCTGGGATTACAGGTGCCCAGCATCACACCCGGCTAATTTTTTTATTTTTTAGTAGAGACAGGGTTTTACCATGTTGGCCAGGCGAATATCAAACTCCTGATCACAAGTGACCCGCCCACCTCTGCCTACCAAAGTGTTGGGATTACAGGCATGAGCCACCATGCCCGGCTGTTCAAGTTTTATATGTTTCATATTTTTTCATGCTTTATTCAGATTTGTATTCCAGTTTCCTAATATTTCTCAGCTCAGTGTTTTATAACTCATTAACTGATTAGCTTATTTTCAAACTCTCTTACTCATTCAGATAAAAGAATCTCATACCTTATACGTGTGTTACTAGTTCTTTATATCTTCTTAAACATATTTAATGTTATCAATTCATATTCTATACTCAGGAATCCCAGTATTTGAAATTTGAGGGAGCATAGTTTGTTGTTGAGTCCACTGCCATTCATTCTAGTAACTGGTTATGCACACATGTTTTATACATTTGGACTCTGAAAATGTGTTTTGTTTATCTCTCTTTGAGAATCTTGTGAGGCATGAGTCCAGGACACAGATTCTCAAAGATGAAGTACTTCTCTGCTGCAAAGGACCTTAAGGTATTACTGAAAAAAAAAGGACCATTTTAACACATATCTTGAGTTTTGTAACTATATCAGCAGTATAAATTTGTACTGCAACCCTTAAAAGTATATACTTGTGGTTACAGATAACTGAAAAATACCCAGAAAATAAGAAAATATTTTTTATATACCTAAAGCACAAATTGAAAATACACTTTTCCGTGTTGTTTGCATTTGCCAAAAAGTTATTTTTAAACAATTTTATAATCGTCTATCTACATCTCCTGTTTGAATTCCAGACACAGATAGGTGCCTGTAATAGTCTTTCACAATTAATGTTTTACTTTATTTGTAACTATTTATCAACAAGATGAGTGGAAACTCATCTATTTATTGCTCTTTTCACCATCCCCTATGTAACTCTTCTCATTGTCAACTATATTAATTTGTTTCATGACTTACTTTCATTAGTATTATTATAAAACATATTTTATTGTGCTGTGTGTGTGCTTTTTAAAGGCAATTTGGATGAATAAATCCAAGAGATCTATTATACAACACAATGACTATAGTTAGAAACAATATGTTGTTTACTTGAAAACTAACAGAGTAGATTTTAAGTATACTCACCACAAAAAAATGTGTGCTTGCATGCTGTTAATTCACATAATATCATCCTTTTTGTCACACCTTTGCTTAATTTTTCACTCAGCACTCTGTTCTTAAGATCTTTCTGTGTAATTTGATTTTTGCTTCTAATTGTTGAATTCTTCATTGTAACAAATCAATGACTACATGAATTGCCAACAGAAAACTCAGATGGTCATTCTCTCACTGGATCCCTTATGAAACTGACAAGAATTTCTAAGCTTTCATAATAACGGGTTGAAGGGGATTATTCCTACTCAATTGCCCTAGTGTCACACAAACAGCAGCGTATATTTTACTACTTTCTATTTTCTTGAAAAAGTTATAATATAGAAACTGTTTATTTTCTGAATTTCTGACTATACGTTATAATATAGAAACCATTTATTTTCTTAAGTCATCTAAAAAAGCATTTGGGTGTGGCCATCAACCATAGCCATTTAAGGCATTTTTTTGTTACTATTGTTTTGTTTTTGTTTTTGTGTTTTTTTTTTTTTTCAAATTTTACTCACCTATGTAAGTTTTATTTTTCTTCTTGTCCTATTTTAGTGTTTTGTATTTTTTCAGAAATGTATGATTTTACATTTGGAATTACTAGATTAGACTTATTAGAATGTAATAACTACTCTTTACATCAAATCTCCGTTGTTTGTACTACCAGTTATTTTCATTGTACATTTTATTTATTATAAAATTCAATTTTTTAAAAAAATTCAGGCTTGCAAAAGTTTTGGCTAGGAGATTTTATTAATATTAATGACAAAAAATTATGATTCAAATTTTTTTGTATTTTTATTTCTTTTTGTTCACTATTTCCTTGATGTCTATCCTTCTTGTTTTCCTTTGCTAATGTTGTTACTATCTGGCAACCTCTTAATGTCAGATATGTAGTTTCTATTCTATAACCTTTTTTGTTTTAGGATAATTAAAGCTATAAATTTCCCACAAATATTGTTGGTTTTTCAGCACTCCATGAATTTTATCATGTAGTGCTTTCCTTTGGTTCAATCTAAATATTTCATAATCATGTTATGATTTCCTTTTAGGGTTATTGAGTAATATTATTTGGTTCCTGTTTATAGTGTGCTACACTCAGCAGTCTATTGATATTTATTCTAATATTACTGAATGATATCTGGTAAAATTATATGTATAATTCCTCCAAAGGTTTTTATGAAGCTCTCTTTATGGCCTAATACACTCATATTTTTGTTAGTGTGCATTTAGCAGAGTGCTATTTTTGTGGTTATTCTTTATATGTTTAATAGGGTTTCCTATATGACTTTTTATATTTCAAATAGTTTGAGCTGCTTCCTTTTCATTTGTTTCTATCTCAAGTGATTCTTCTCTTGAACTTTTTGTTTTGTGAGATACCTTGAAGATCACAACACCATTTGTTGATTTCCTTGTATATCTATCTACTTATCTCTCCATTAATCCATTTAATTTATATAATTAACTTATATATTAATTCACTGTTAAATCTCTTATTAGATGAATATATGTTGATGATGGTTATATTTTCCTGTTCAGATAACTGTTACAGATATATAGCCACCCTAATTCTCTTACTATTTATTTATTTAGAAAGGGAGTTTGGCACTGTCGTTTGGGCTGGAGTGCAGTGGCACAATCTTGGCTCACTGCAACCTCTGCCTCCCCAGTTCAAGTGATTCTCCTGTCTCAGCCTCCCAAGTAGCTAGAATTGAAGGCACCCACCACCACGCCTGTCTAAATTTTTGTATTTTTAATAGAGATGGGGTTTCACTATGTTGTCCAGGCTGGTCTTGATCTCCTGACCTCATGATCTGCCTGCCTTAGCCTCCCAAAGTGCTGGGATTACAGGCGGGAGTCACAGTGCCTGGCCACAATAACTTTTAACCTCAACATTTTATCTGAGATTTTAATATTGCTATATCAAATTTACTTTGTTTTCTATTTGAACAAAACACACACACCCCTGCATATATACATTTTTGTCCTTTTAAGTGTTTCTTGAAGACAACACATTACTAGACCATATTTTTGACCCATAGAAGAGATTTAAATGGTAAATTTAAGTCATTTACAATTATTATTATTATTTCTACATTAGGCTTTATTTCTCTCCTCTACCATGTATGTTTTTACTGTACTCTTATTTTTCCTATTTCCTGCTTTCATTTTATAGACCTAATTTCTTCTAATCTACAAATATAGTTTGTTTTTATCATTATTATGGATAAAGATGACAGAAACCTATTTGTATATTCTTTTTGTAATTTATTAACTTCATTAACATTTATATCTTTCCATCAAAGAGCAAAGTTTTAGATTAAATTCAAACTCCTTTGTTTTTCTACCCCCCAACTCCAAACATGTCTTTCCAGTTCCATTTTTATGGATCTAGTTTCTCTCTCTCTTTCTTTCTTTCTCTTTTTATGCTTTCTATTTAAGTAAAATATGCCTGAAGTCATAAAATTCTTTTCTTGTCAAATTCTCCTGGAGTTTTTTTTTTTTAATGAAGTCTTTTTTCAAGAGTGATTTTCAAGATGAAAGGCAAAAACAGTTATGTAATAATTAAATACTAAGCTATTAAATGCATTAATTTATGTATTATTAAATTATTCAAATATAAATAGTTCCAAACTATCCTGAATTATTGACAATCCATAATATTGAAGCTATTTTTATTTTTTTATGCCTAAGCATATTTATATTATGAAAAGACATATAAATTTGTAACATTTAATTACTAATTTAAAAATATTCAATTGTCATTATACTCATTTTGCTATTGAGAATCTGTTGTCAATATAATTCTTTTTCCTGTATGAGCATTTATTTTTCCAGAATTAAATATACACATATATTTGTAATTAGTCTTTTTAAGTTTTGTTCTATGCAAGTATTTGTGAATTTTTTCTTCTACACTAATTGCCATTTTAAAAAACCTCTCAATTTAGATTGTTTATTTACCTGTGGAAAATTTATTTTTACAACATATTTAACTCTTTTCTACTTTTTGTTTTTATGTTTCTATTTTTTCTGGAGTTCTTATGAACAGTTAATGGATATGCTACTTAGAAACTTGTATCACTTAACTTTTCTGATATATGTTCTTTCTTTCCAGAATTATTTGCCTTAATTCAATCTTCTTCTTTACTAATAATTCAGCTTCATTTATCCTGCTATTTAAATCCTATCTCATATTCATTATGTCACCTATCATTTTCTCATGCCTAATATTTTCACTTAGGTTTTCTTTAATCTTTCTTGTTCTTATTTTATTTTGCTAAACTCTTTTCTGAAGTATACTCATTGTTTCAGATGCTTTCTATTGTTCATGTTGCCTTTGATTTCTCTTTCTAGATTGTACTGCTGACTGGGCTAGTTATTTTTATCTGCAACGTCTTGTTTCACGGGAAGATCAGTTATTCTTCCTTTATGTCAGCATGGCAGATAGCCAATGTTCCTTGTTAATCCTAACTTAAGAGAAAGGAGGAGAAGAGACTACAGAGTTGAAACCCAAAAAGAAAACCAAAGAACCACCTCTGATTTCCCACATGATGCAGTTCTCTTACTGAGAAGTTTACCTTTGAACTCTTTCAAACAAATAACATTGTGAAGATGTAATGCTTTTAGTTTGATCCATACACTTCTGGTATTTTGAAATAGGGAAGGTGGAAGAATACGTGAGCAAGTATATGTAATCAGCCAGTTCACTCCAGCTGGGGATTCAGGTTACACTAAAGTTATCTTGCTAATAGTGGGCTTTCTTTTGCAAACATATATGTTACATTGCTAATGTAAAGAGCATCCACTAATAAGGCATTTAGAGTTGGGAAGATGTGGATCCTAAAGCAGATCTTCAAAGCTTTCCCTCACAGTGGTGTTCAACCACTTCCCATTGGCTACGACACCACTTGTGAAGATCATTTTTCTTCCCATACGTTTATCACTGAATTGATGATAATCTCTTTACTTGCACAGAAACCCATGTCTATATTCTCTTTATTGATTTATTAACCTCATTAACATATATACATATTTTTCAAAGAATTAGCATATGATCCAAATATACCACTTCAAGAGTTTTAGCATTATGCCAACATCTCAGTTCCAAAACCTTAATTTGCACTGTCCTAAGACCCTTTGTCTGACCTCACCTTATAGGATATGCTGAGTGAAAAATGTCCACAGTTTCAACATCAGCTGACAGCTTTAATTCTCAGCTACCTGTTTTAATTTGGAGCCCCATAACTCTAAAAGGATATCTTCTTCAGAATATCAAGTTAATAATATCACCATAAGTTAACAGCTCTAACACTTTCCATCATTTATTATTATTTCTTATTGACATCTTTGCATTCATTTTCTTGATGGCTTTATACTACTTGAAATCAACAAAAGCTCTGGAATAATAATGTACTTACAAATTCCATCAGATGGGTCTCATTTGTGCATGTGTATGTTGTGTATAATGGTATTGTAATGGAGTGGTGTGATGGCAGGGGCTCAGCTCCCTCCCCGTTCTGCTCACCAAAGATACAACTGGGTGTGTCTAGGTTCTTGGGCTCACTTGCCCCAGGAATGGGGAAAGGCCCTGGCGTTGCAGTTAGCTTACCGTTCAAGTAAATATCAGACCCAAAGAGTTCAGCAGAAAGCAATTTATTAGGCAGAGAAGAGAGAACGCTCCCACTTTGCTATTGGAAAGGAATCCGAAGGGGGGGGATATCCCTACAGGGAGAGAGGGAAAAACACCTCCTATCCTGTTGTGGGAGGGGATCCCAAAAAGGGAAATCCGTATAGGTAAGGGAGCAGGGAGGTTTTAATCCGGGAGTTATTCCCGCCCCATTCATGCTCTGGTTCAATGAGAGGACCCTGTTGCAGGGGAGGTGGATGGAGGTATGGCACTGGGAAATTCCTGCCTTTGAAACACAGGCAATTTTCCTTAACACCGTCTCTCAGCATTAAATGTGCATGTGCAGTAAGTCAGCATTTTCCTAAAGAGGAAGAAAATAATACCCGATAATAGTGAAGATCTCAGATGACTGATTTACCACTATAATTTTATCTTTGTTTATAACATGTTCTTGAGTGTTATCAATGTAAATTATTCTAAAATTTTCTTTTTTCTAAATCTTGCATGTTTTAGTCCTTAGAGCAGACTGTACATTTTTCCAGGGAATGGGTTTTTTGTTGTTGTTTGGTTTTTTGATACTGAGTCTTGCTCTGTCGTCCAGATTGGAGACTGAGTGAAGTGTTGCATATCTGCTATGTCAACCTCTGTCTCCTGGGTTCAAGCGATTCTCCTGCCTCAGCCTCCGGAGTTGCTGAGACTGCAAACACGTGCCACCACACCCAGCTAATTTTTGTGTTTTTAGTAGAGACAGGGCTTCACCATGTTGGCCAGACTGGTCTCAAACTTCTGACCTCAAGTGATCCACCTGCCTCAGCCTCCTAAAGTGCTGGGATTACAGGCATGAGCCACCCTGCTCGGCCAGGAATAGGCTTTAACATGAACAATCCTAAATAATGCTCCAGGCTCACTCAACTTTTGGTTAAAATTAGTCTGATTTATATGATAATCATTACTACGTACCTGCCAAAACAGGAATGAAAATCCTGTCAAATAATCTTTTATTTATTTTAAGGACATAACTATATGGTGATCTCATAGTTTTTGTTGTTGTTTGTTTTTGTATTTTGTTTGTTTTTGAGACAGTTTTGCTCCTGTTGCCCAGGCTGGAGTGTAGTGGTGCAATCTCAGCTCATTACAGTCTCTGCCTCCAGGGTTCAAGAGATTCTCCTGCCTCAGCATCCTGAATAGCTGGGATTACAAGTGCCCACCACCATACCCAGCTAATTTTTGTATTTTTAGTGGAGACAGGGTTTCACCATGTTGGCCAGGCTCGTTTCGAACTTCTGACCTTAGATGATCCACCCCCCTCGACCTCCCAAAGTGCTGGGATAACAGGTGTGAGCCACTATGACCAGCGGAACTCATAATTTTTTTAATGGAAATTTGACTCATATGTTTGGCTCTACTCACACAAACTCACACTTGCTTAGAAATGCTGCTGTGCATAGTGCAATCATTATTCTCTGGAGAACTCCAGGAACCCTCTGGTTGTGAGGGTGTAAGCAGGGAAAGCTAGACCGTGATTTTTGGGCCTCCTCAAAGGAGATTTAGGTAAAGAACTTAAAAATTGCATCTACACAGTAAGAATGATATGTGTTTTAATCTTATCATTATTATTTCCATTATTTCCCAACTAATAAAACTAGTCACAACATAATTTCATAGAGCTTTTCTGATATATGTTCTTTCTTTCCAGAATTATTTGCCTTAATTCAATCTTCTTCTTTACTAATAATTCAGCTTCATTTATCCTGCTATTTAAATCCTATCTCATATTCATTATGTCACCTATCATTTTCTCATGCCTAATATTTTCACTTAGGTTTTCTTTAATCTTTCTTGTTCTTATTTTATTTTGCTAAACTCTTTTCTGAAGTATACTCATCATGCTTACTTTAAAATTATAATTGTTTCAGATGCTTTCTATTGTTCTCTGGAGAACAATTCTCTGTCTCTCAGGGTGAGCACTGGTTGTATATCTGTACTAAGTCTCCATGCTATTGACCTACATTGTGCTTATTTCCTTATGAAGAGGCTTAGTTGCCAGTGCCCAGAGTGTCTTGTGTTAGTCTGGGCTTGCCTGAGGGTATCTGGACATAAGACTTTATATTTTCTGTATCACAGAATATAGTTATTTTTGTGCAAAGCATATTTTCAATAATAAATGTTATTTATTTGTTGTCTGTCTAAAATTTAGATAAGGATACCCTACTCTCACTCACTGGGAATTCACAAACCAAATAATTAGATTTCTATAACAACTCTTACTTATGGACTGTTTACAGATTTAATAAATTAAAAACTCAAATCTATTAAGGGATAAACATATTATAGAAGGAATTCTAATGTACATGTACATGTCTACGTTTTAAATAATTTAAATTCACTAATTCTCATAACCAAATCATTAATTTATAATTTATATTTCCATTAATTACAGATCTTTTAATTTGTTATGTTTTTAAAAATCATCATTATTTATCACACTCTAAAAGTACACTGTGAAAACTGTTATAATAATTGACATATTTATTTAATTTATTGGCTCTTTACCAAATAGTTTCAGCTATAATATTTAACCAGGCATAAATTTTCTTCTGGAACTAGGATAAAATTTTCTTGAATGTATTTTTATATAATGCTTATGTCTAAAGAAGTTTGCAGTTGGCTATGCTTAACTGTTCACAGTTCCTCCCAAAAGATTAAAGAGTTTACAGCTGTGTGCCTTTGCACAGCTTAATGCTCTTCTCCCCCAGTAAATTATTTTGCCGTCTTTTAATTCTTAGTTCAAGTAATAGTTTCACTTGGAGACTCTCCCTTTGCCTTATAACTCAGCAAATGCAACTGCTCACATTCTTTTTTCCACATTATCCTGTAAATTCTTTATCATTGTGTTGTAATATCTATTTGTCTTTCCAGATGGAATATGAACTTCAGAGATCAGACATCTATGTTATTTATAGTTAATCTCCATTTTCTAGTGTAGTGCTAGACATGTACATTCCAAATTTTAAAAGCCCATGTTCAAATAGTGAGTGGTTATTTAGTGTGTCAATAACCTACTAAAATGGTAATATGATAATAAGAAATTTGATGCCTTCCAATGATATTTCAAGTTTCTTTAGACAAAAATGTGATGTATAGGTAGAATATCTAAAAACTAGTTAGTTAAAATGTGTCTCATGTATATATGAAAAATGCTGTGTCCCTCATTATCAACTTAAAAAAAATCATAAAGTATTGTAAAATTAAATAGGCACACTCTTTAAATGTTTCCAAGTTAATTCTTTCACTGGGGAATGTTGTCTGAGAATACTAACAAAAATTGTCCAGTCATTTAATAAATTATTTATTTTATTTATTTTATTTCCATTTCAGTTGATAACTGGAAAAGTGGCCTATTAGCGACAAGCCCACCTGTTTTTATTGTACCTTATCTGATTCCCCTTTGCAAATACAGGATTTTCTTTTTAATGGAAGGTTTCTGGTAGCCTGGTGTTAAATCTGTCAGTGTCATTTTTTAAAACACCATTTGCTCATTTTATATCACTGTGTCACATTTTGGTAATTCCCACAATTTTTTGAACTTTTTCATTATTATTATATCTGTTCTAGTGATTTGTGATTAGTGATCTTTTTAAAAATTTTTTAAATTTTTAATTATTACAGATACATAATGTTTGTGTATATTTATGGGATACATGTGATATTTTGATAGAAGCATGACATTGTAATGATCAAATCAGGAGGAGAGCTTGATGTTACTACTATAAATGTTTTGGAGCACCATGAACTGCACTTTTATAATATGCTGAAATTAATTTGTTAATGTGTGTGCTCTGACTGCTCCACCAGACTGGCTATTACCATATCTGTCTCCCACTCCTCAGGCCTCCCTATTCCCTAAGATGCAATGATACTGAAATTAGGCCAATTAATAACCCTACAATAGCTTCTAAATGTTGAAGTGAAAGAAAGAATTGCATGTCTCTCACTTTAAATCAAAGGCTAGAAATCATTAAGCTTAGTGAGAAAAATATAACAAAAGCCAAAATAAGCTGAAAGCTCAGCCTCTTGCACCAAATATTTAGCCAGGTTGTGAGTATGAAGGAAATGCTCTTGAAGGAAATTAAAAGTGCTACTTTAGTGAATAAATGAATAATGTTTCACTAAACAGCTTTGTTTCTGATATGAAGAAAGTTTCAGTGGTCTGGATAATAAACGAAAACAAATACAATCTTCCCCCAAGCCAAAGCATAATTCAGAGCAAAATCTCACTCTTCAATTCTGTGAAGATTGAGAGAGGCGAGAAAGCTGCAGAAGTTAAGTTAGGAGAGGTTGGTTCACATGGCTTAAGGAAAGAAGCTATCTCTGTAACATAACAGTGCAAAGCGAAGCACCACGTGCTGATGCAGAAATTGCAGAAAGTTATTAAGAAAACCTAAGATAGTTAATGACGGTGGCAAAACTGAACAGGAGATTTTCAATGTACATGAAACAGCCTCCTATGGATAAACAATATGCCATTTGCCACTTAGTGAGAAAGAAATCAATGCCTGACTTCAAACTTTCAAAGGACAGGTTTACTTTCTTGTTAGGGGCTAATGCTGCTGGTGAAGCAGCATTTAAGTTGAAGCAAATGCTCATTTACCATTCTGAAAACACTGAGGTCCTTAAGAATTGTGCTAAATCACTCTGCCTGTGCTCTATAAGTGAAAGAAGAAAGCCTGCATGATAGCACACCTATTTACAGCATGATTTACTGAATATTTTCAGCTCATTGTTGAGAACGACTGCTTAGAAAACAGATCCCTTTTAAAATACTACTCCTCTTTCACAATGTACTTGGTCACCCAATGAGCTCTAATGTAGATTTACAAGGAGCCTAATGTGTTTTCATGCCTGCTAACAAAACATTCACTCTGTAGCACATGAAGCAAGGAGTAATTTTGACATTCAGTTCTTCTTCTTCTTATTATTTTTTAAGGTGGAGTTTCACCATGTTGGTCAGGCTGGTCTTGAACTCCCGACCTCAGGTGATCTGCCCACCTTGGCCTCCAAAGTGCTTGGATTACAAGCGTGAGTCACCACGTCCAGCCCCTCAATTCTTACTATTTAAGAAATATATTTTGTAAAACTTTAACTGTCATAGACAGTGACTCCTCTGATGAATCTGGATCTGGACAAATTAAATTAAAAATCTTCTGGAAAGGATTCACCATTCCAGATCTCATTAAGAACATTCATGAGTCATGGAAGGAGGTCCATGTATCAACTTTTAACAGTTTTGGAGAAGGTGATTCCAGCTTTAAAGATTATTTCTCATGATTCCACCCTTCAGTGAAGAGGTAAGGACAAGATAACTAGAATTAGAAGTGAAGCTTGAACATGTGACTAAATTGCCACAATCTTAAGGCAAAATTCAAATAGATAAAACGTTGCTTCTTTTTATTTGACACCAAATATTTTGATTGTTAGTGTATATGTCATATTGATTGGACTTGAACATACAAGATCTTGGTGAAAAACAAGCAAACAACAACAACAAACTCTCTTATGTTTATAACTACTTCCAAACCATTAGTAATATTTCTCATAATGGGAAATATATTTTCCCATTCTTTTCTTTTCTTTTTTTTAATTGCATTTTAGATTTTGGGGTATATGTGAAGAACATTCAAGATTGTTGCATAGGTACACACATGGCAGTGTGATTTGCTGCCTTCCTCCCCCATCACCTGTATCTGGCATTTCTCCCCATGCTCTCTCTCCCCCAACTCCCCACCCCCCGCTGTCCCTCCCCTATCTCCCCCCCAACAGACCCCAGTGTGTGATGCTTCCCTCCCTGTGTCCATGTGTTCTCATTGTTCAACACCCGCCTATGAGTGAGAACATGCGGTGTTTGATTTTCTGTTCTTGTGTCAGTTTGCTGAGAATGATGGTTTCTAGATTCACCCATGTCTCTACAAAGGACACAAACTCATCATTTTTTATGGCTGCATAATATACCACGATGTATATGTGCCACATTTTCCCTGTCCAGTCTAACATTGATGGGCATTTGGGTTGATTCCAGGTCTTTGCTATTGTAAACTGTGCTGCAATGAACATTCATGTGCATGTGTCCTTATAGTAGAATGATTTATAATCCTTTGGATATACACCAGTAATGCGATTGCTGGGTCAAATGGAATTTCTATTTCTAGGTCCTTGAGGAATCTCCACACTATCTTCCACATCAGTTGAACTAATTTACACTCCCACCAACAGTGTAAAAGTGTTCCTATTTCTCCACATCCTCTCCAGCATCTGTCTCCAAATTTTTTAATGTTTGCCATTCTAACTGGCATGAGATGGTATCTCAATGTAGTTTTGATTTGCATTTCTCTAATGACCAGCGATAATGAGCATTTTTTCATGTTTGTTGGCCTCATGTATGTCTTCTTTCGTAAAGTGTCTGTTCATGTCCTTTGCCCACTTTTGAATGGGCTTGTTGGTTTTTTTCTTGTAAATCTGTTTTAGTTCCCATTATTTTCAATTTAGACACACATGAATTCACTTCACCTAACTTCTAAATGTAATATGTAACATCAGAATATGTATGCAATAAAATAAGAATATAATTTTTTTAAATTCTGGTGAGTAAATTCTGTTCTAGTTTGATTATTTTGTCAAATGCATGTTGTTGATATCTTGCTTATGGTCTTTATAATTTGGGGTAATACTGAGAATATCTCAACCCAATAGCAAGTTATCTCTAGATTTTCTTACTGAAAATTACATAAACAAAGCAAATACAATTTTAATACACAAAAAGAAGCAACTATAATTTTAGTATCAGAATGAATAAACTTACATCAAAATGTTAAACCAAAAGAGAAGTTGGTTGACAGTTGACTGAGATTCCAAAGCTTTTCCAGGTAGGATTTAAATATATTCATTATGCTACTAACAAATCTAATGACATTTCCTACTAACATAAGAAAATTACTTTCATTTCTTCATGAATCGTTGAAACATACTACTTGCCCAACCTTCCTTAGTAGCTTAATATCATTCCAGCTCTGGACTGCTGAACACATTACTTGCTGTTTAGCAGTCTTACCATGCACTCTTTTGGATCTGTAACTTTGTCCATGCTATGTCCTCTAGATAGAATGTGCTTTTTCATTTTGCTGTGGAGATAACCTACTTTTTTTTTATAATCTCATCTTTCTCTGTAAATTCTTCAGTCTCCCACCTTCTCACAGCTCACCTTCAGCTGCCCAAGTTAAGAATGCATTCCTCTCTTTATTGTACTATCTAGATTTGATACTAAATCCGCTATAGAATGTCACATTTTATGACATATATTTTGTGTGTGTCTCTTTCTATCCCTCCACCTGAATATGGAATTCTGGAGTTCAAAGAGTCTATTGAAAAGTGTCCACTCTTGCAGAGGCTAAGACATTGAGGATATGCCAGTTGACACTGCAGAGTACATTTCCTCACGGAAGATACATTCCAGTGGGAGGAACAGACAATGGACAAACATATTATTCTTAGAAGTAGTGACTTCTGTGAAAAATGAAAAAAAAAGTTTAGATAATAATGATGGAGGTGCTGTTTAGATAGAATGATCAGAGAAGGCCTTGTTGAAGAGGTAAGACTGGATCAAGAACATGATTCAACTTCTGAGAAAAATGTATTTTAAATAAAAGGTAAAAAATTTGATTAAACAAAGTAGAACTTAAAATTTGGCTTTATAGCTTACTGATAATATATCTATGACTTCCAGTTTGAGTATGCTAGATATAGTGGATTATGACTGACAATATCTCTATTTTTCAGGAATTTTTTTCCTATGCCCACCACCTCCCCATTTTTATAATTTAATTGCCACCAACAAAACATATATTTTTGATAAAGTGTGTGTGTGTGTGTGTGGCTTTGGGGGAGGGAAGCTCACATATTCATGAGTATTCATGTGTCAGAATAGCACAGAATAAATTTGTTATGAGATTATTGGAGACAGGATCTACTGAGACAGTCTCCTGTTCTCAACTTCCATGAATTTTCAATCCATATCACTTAGTAGGTCTAATAAATATCTTTTAAAACACCTCAATATTTTATATTTCCAATATTTAGCAAATGAAAACAAATGTATCATTAATATGAGTATACTGCTGCAAAGCTTTACTTTTAAAATCATTTTTAATTGGTAGCATTTTTCTGGAAAGTAATAATTACATCAGCTAGAAGGGAAGAGTTCTGGGAAGAAAATTAAACTAGGCAGACTGCTAAAATTAGTAAGATTGACCTCTATGCATATTTGCCACTAAATTTATATTTTTATATACTTTATTTTTATCCATTGACTATTTTCAGTGTTAGGATCTAATGACTATTATTCATGAGTTTGAAATTATGCACTCACACCTGAACATTAAAGTATATACACATAAGGACACCTTGGTGAATGATATCATCAGTTTACTTTAGGAAGAATTGTGGATAATGTGGATTGAAGATTACTTTAACTAGAGCACATCACTTTTGACTACCGCAGAATTTATTTCTCTCTTTTGCTAATTTGTACATTTTAAGTTTATTGATTTATTTTGGGCTTTATTCAATATACCAGTAAAAGTCTTCCATACATTCGAGTTTTCTCAAATCCCATGAGAAAAATTACTTATTTTCAGCATATAGTCAGGCTAAATACAGCTTGAGTATACTTTATTGCACATATTAGTCAAAAGGAAATCATAAATAAGTAGTTCATTTTTCCTTATGAACTTTATAGTTTCTCAGCTTATGCCACCTATTCAACTAAAGGAAATGCTATGTTTGCATAACAGGAAATTTCTTATGAAGAAAATAATTTTCTAATATTGCTGCAGTGAGATAGAAGAAATTTTCACAGGATTTTCCTTTTGACTTTGACTTATTTTTAAAAATAGTCATGTTAGTTTTGTTAATTATCTAAAGTAACATAGTCTTACTGTATGCTTTTTATTAATTACCAAATGCAAACAAATTGCATGAGGATAAGGAAAAACAATAGCAAACTAGATTTTTTTTCCTCATTACTCCCATATTAAAAGAGAAAAGGACCTTGCCTTATATCTACTTGATATCTTCTACTTCCTTTTCTATACAAACAAATTATTTTTATGTATAATGGAAAGGACTATGTATACTCTCTCAGTGTCAAATAGCATCTGTTTAACTCCTAGGGGGCCAACTCAATTCTGTCTGCACATGCTTCACTCTTCTGTCCCTCCATGTGAAAGGATGTCTATAGTATTCTTGGTAATGACCAGAGAGCAAAGGACTAGTCTCATTAATGTAACATCATATGTATATATATTTTAAAAAGAGTATTCATGGGTGTTATCTATATGGACTTTATGGCTATCTCTTAAAATAGTTTAAGCTTATAGGATGGAAAGGGAGGACAGTTCATTGATAGTCTAATGTTTATTACCTCAGTGCTGTTACAGTGGAGATGATGAACTTAGCATTTAACATTTAGATGATTTCTCCACTTTCCAGAGAGCATGTGCTTCTCAGTGAGAAGGTAGGAACCAGGTAAATTATGTTGGAGGATATGGTAGCCAGGCATTTTAAGAGTTTCATCGGGAGAAATCTGTTTTTATGTTATAACAGTCATCATCAAACGTTAATAATCATTATGTTATAAATTCAAATACTGGATAGAAAATATCCTTAATAATATCTCCTAGTGTGGTAACATTCAATCCAGTTAAAAGACTAGCAACATTGTGTTTTGGAGTTATTTGCTAAACTCATTTGCTTAGGTGCTTCAGAACCACTTATACCTCATTTGTACAACTACTGTGTACCCCAATTTGATTTAATTTTACGTTGGTTTAGTTAAGTTGCATTTAATTTAGTAGGGCTATTCCATCGCCCTGTCAGGAGTCTAATTTCAAAAGTAGTATGCATAGGGGGCTCTGATGGGTTGTAACATACATCAGGCTGTCCATCCCCCAGTCCACATACCTTATACTGAGTACCATTGTATGAACAGGTTCCCTTTTGTGTCCCTGTGCTCTCATAATAACTGTAAAACAAAAGAATGGCAGTGACATTTCACCCTACCTTTGTATCCTGGTGGACACATTGAGAGCATTCTTCAAAATCAGTTAATGTCCCTACTGTACAAGTCAAAATATTAAGAAGAACAAGTCCCACGATGAATTTCCTCATGCTTCAGCTGTGCGTGGACCAGCCAGCTTCCGGGTTGTTGTTCTTTTTAAGGTGATTCTGCAGTTGTTATCCATGTTTGGTATGGCTCTCCAAGTCTCGGCAGCTGCCAGTTTCACACCACTGTGGTGGATCCAGGCTGGGATTCCCTCTACCTTCACAGTTTCATGGTCCAGTGTCCTTCTCCACCGTGGTTTCAGAGGGACTGCGCTCCAATCCTTTATCCACACATGATCACTTTAATCTTGCTTCCTGACATGCTTTCCCTAAGCTGTTTTTGATGGTCGAGTTCATTCTTTCCACTTTTCCGGAACTCTGAGGTTGGTAGGCAGCGTGCAGTTTCCAGGTGATAGCCAAGGCCGTTGCTGTTTTCTGGACTAAATCTGCCACAAATGCTGGTCCATTGTCTGATCTGATGCGCCGTGGCAGTCCAAACCTAGGGATAAGATCTTGAAGCAGCACACAGGTTACTTCATGGGCTTTTTCAGTTCTAGTCGGGAATGCCTCTACCCACCCAGAGTATGTGCACACCAGGACCAACAAATACTTATCTGCCCCACACTTGGGCATTTCAGTAAAGTCTACCTGGAGATCTTCAAACGGAGCTGCTCCGTAAGCTTGAATTCCAGGGGGGGAATAGTTGGACCCTGCCTAGAGTTGTGTTGCCGACATGTAATGCATTACAGTGCCACAGTTTTGGTCAAGGCTGCTAAGTGTGAGATGTAAAAGTCCGGCCCAATATCTTTTCAAGCGACTCTTGACCTAAATGAGTGGTCTCATGTACGGCTTGTACGACTGCTGCCCCCAGCAGCTGTGGTACTGCTATTCTTCCATCTGGCAGTTGGATCCATCCTTCTTTAATCGGTTGCCCCCCTTCTGTCTGGAGAAAGTCTCTTTCCTCCTTAGAGTAAGTAGGTGTTAGATCAGGGATCTGGGGAATCAGTGGGGCTGTGACTGCCGTTCGGTAGTGGGTAGATGCTGCCTTACAGCTACTGAATCAGCTCGGGAATTTCCCAGGGCCACGGAGGTGTGGGCCAGCTGATGTCCTCGGCAATGTACGACTGCCACCCTCCGGAGCTTCCAAACCACTTCTAGCAGCTGCAAAATTTCATGCTGACACTTTATTTCTTTTCCCCCTGAAGTTAACAGGCCTCTCTCTTTGTACGGTCCTCCATGTACTTGGAGAGTCAGGAAGGCATAGCAAGAGTCAGTGTAAATGTTTACAACCTTGTCTTTACTCAGCTCTAAGGCTCCAGTTAAAGCAATAAATTCAGCCTTCTGAGCCAAGGTGCCCTGAGGCAGGGATTTGGCCTCGATTACAATGTCCAGAGTTACCACGGCGTAGCCTGTACATATTTCCCCTCGTGGATTGACAAAGCTGCTCCTATCCACATACAACTCCCAGTCTACTACTGTCCATGGCTGATCCCGAAGATCAGGCCTGCTGGAATAGACTGTGTCCAGGACTTCAACACAGTTGTGTTCAACCGGACCCTCTGACTTTGGGAGCAAAGTGGTGGGGTTTAAGGTGTTGCAGACCTCAATGGTGATGCATGGATTTTCACATAGCAGGCCCTGGTATTTGGTTAGCCTAACATTTGATAACAAGTGGTGCCCTCTGGTATTCATTAGAGTCACTAATGCGTGGGGTGCCTTGATATTTAAGTCTGTCCCAGAGTTAGCTTATCTGCTTCTTGTGTTAGCAGAGCAGTTGCTGCCAGGGCCCTTAAGCATGGGGGCCATCCTTTGGAAACTCCATCTAGCTGCTTGGAGAGGTAAGCTACAGGCCTGGGCCAAGGTCCTACTGTTTGGACTAGGACCCCAACTGCCACTTGTTCTCTTTCTGTCACATATAATGTGAAGGGCTTTGTTAAATCAGGCAGCCCCAAAGCTGGAGCTGACATTAGTTTCGTTTTCAGTTCCTGATAGGCCTCATGCTGCTGGGATCCCCCATTCAAAGGGCTCCTTGTCTCCCCTGCTTTGTCACATCATAGAGGGGTTTGGCTAGTAATATGAAGCTTGGAATCCACAATCTACAGCAGCCCACAGCTCCCAGGAACTCCTGCACCTGCCTTCTAGTCTTGGGTTCTGGCAGGTCACAAATTACTTGCTTCCTTTCTGTTCCTAGGCTGCATTCCCCCCTTCTGGATGTTAAACCCCAGATATTTCACTTGCTGTCAGCAAATCTGGGCTTTCTTTTTAGACACTTTAAACCCACAGTCCTCCAGGTGCGGAAGTAAGACATCAGTTTCTTTTGCGCACCCCGACTGCCGGGGGGGGTCCCAATAATAGATCATCAGCATATTGAAGGAGGACACAGCCTAAGTCTTTAGCCGGAAACATTTGGAGGTCATGGGCCAGTGCCTCCCCCAAAGATGGTAGGAGAGTTCTTGAACCCTTGGGGGAACCAGGTCCAGGTGCACTGGGTGGTCCCACCTGTTTCTGGATTCTCCCATTGAAAGGCAAATAGCTTCTGACTTTCAAAAGCCAGTCTTATGCTAAAGAAAGCATCCTTTAAGTTCAAGCAGGTGAACCAACCATCTTGCTGGCAATAACCCCAGCAGTGTGTATGGATTAGGCACAGTTGGGTGTAAAGTCACTGTGGCCTGATTGACCAGGCACAAGTCTTATAGTGGCCTGTAGTCTTTGGTCTCTGGTTTGAGAACAGGCAAGAGGGGGGTTATTCCATGGAGACTGGCGAGGAACTATAATTCCATAGTCCTTTAAGAATTTTAGATGGATCTGAATGCCTTCTAGCGCCTCTTGGGGAACTGGATACTGCTTTTGTCTAACTGGCTGAGCCCCAGGCTTGATTTCAATGAGCACAGGGGCCTGGTTAATTGCCAGCCCAGGTGGATTGTCGTCTGCCCAGACCTTAGGCCATTGTTTTGCTAACTCAGGCTCTATTTCCTGGTCTGGTTCGGTTAAGAGAGTCTCCACTCTTCCTCATGAGGCACCCTGAGGGCCATTATGACCCCAAGTTTAGGCAATGCCAACTGTAAGGTGCCATTCTCTGTGAAGGTTAAGGTCGCCTGTAGCTTACTGAGCAAATCCCTTCCTAGCAGGGGCAAAGGGCAATCAGATGTGTATAAGAACTGGTGAATCACCTCGTGCCCCCCCCCAGCTCACAAGTCCGAGGCAAACAAAAAGATTGTTTCTCTGACACCCCCAGTAAATCCAACAATATCAGTTGTCTTCTTCAATAGGGGGCCACAGGGGGTGGTTACCCACAGAATATTCAGCGCCCTTGTCAATGAGGAAGTCAATGACCTTGCCCCCTACTGTCATCCTGACCATGGGCTCCTTGGGGGCAATGAGCCCGGTCCCTTCAGTCCAGTGGTCCTTCCATTAGATTGAACAGAGCCCCTTCACTTTTGTCTGAAGCCTCGTGCTCAGGGTCTCCCTGTTTTCTCATCAACCATGGGCATTTTTCCTTCCAATGTCCTATTTCCCGACAAAAAGCGCACTGGTTGCGTTGCAGGCGCAGGTGCACAGACTCGAAGCCTTCCAGGAACTCCTCTTTCCCGCCCTCTTGGGGGCACTCCTTTAATGGCAGCAGCTATCAAGTCGGCATTCCGCTGAGCCTGGCGCTCCCTTTCTTTACGACTTTCCCTCTGGCTCACCGTTTCTCGGTTTACAAACACCTGGTTAGCTATTTCCAATAACTGTGAGGTATTCATGCATGCAAATTCTGCCTGTTTCTGCAATTTTCGTCTAATATCTTCTGCACACTGACTGACTAATGCCATATTTATCATACGCTGGTTTTCAGGACTCTCAGGATCAAAAGGAGTATACATGCGGTAAGCTTCACACTGTCTTTCATAGAGTTGGGTAGGGCTTTCCTCTTTTCCTTGAAGAACCTCAGAGACTTTATTAATGTTTGAAACTCTCTGTGCCCCATTTTTTAATCCTTCCAGCAAGGCTTCTCTGTAGCGGATTAGCCTTTGCATGCCCTCCAGGGTGTTTGGATCGCACTGGGGGTGAGTTCTCGGTAACTGGACCCTGACATACTCTTGGGGGTTCTGGTAATCTGCAGGAACATGCTCCTCCAGCCAATTAGAAGCCGCTTGGAGTATTCTCTGCCTTTCATCCGTGTTAAAAAGATGCATAAGGAGCTGATGGCAATCAGCCCAAATGGGGTCATGAGTCTGAATGATAGTTTGCAGTAGATCAATGAGGGTTTGGGGTTTCTCGGTATAAGACGGGTTGTTATTTTTCCAATTGATAAGGTCATCCGAGGTGAATGGCAGGTACATGAAAACACGCTTTTCTACCATGTGGCCATCCTCATCCATTCCCCGTGTACCTCTGCTCTCTCAAAGGCATCTGCACCCTGGCCTTGGGTCGCAGATGAGCTGCCAGAGGGGGAGTTCCCTCTGGGAAGCAGGCAGCAATGGGCAGAGTTTTTCTACATTCTCTTTTGTCTATTCTGGGGATTTAGGGGTGTGCAGCTCTGGTGGGGATGCCGAGGCTTCTGGCCCTGGGGGCAGGGAGTCCTTGAGGAGGAGGAGGCATTATCGACAAAAACTCTTCTGCCCTGGGTAGACCAAAACCTTGGGGAGTTGTCCCTACCACTGAATCTGCCCAGGCCTTAGGAGTCCACGTCTCTCAGTGGCGAGGGGGATGGTGGTTTCTAGCAGTCTGTCCCCTGGCTACTAAAACAGTTGCTACCGGCTCTCTTAGCCACTTCGGAGGGTTCAAACTAACTGCAACCACGAGTCTATGTACGGAAATTGATCGAGGTGTTCTAGTTCACCGTATGTAATCTCATGCCTTACTTTGGAGAAAGGGACCTGTCTAGGGTCCCCTCTGGGGGCCAACCGACCCCAAATGCTGGCCAGTTTTCCGTACATAAAACCCTTAATTTCTCTGGTGTCATACTTACTTTATAATTCCCACTAAATCCCTTCTTGAAATTTTTCAGCATGATTTCTAAAGGGGTAGGCTTGTTGTGGGAGTGACTCATATTAACAATTCAAAGAAACAATTCTCACTGTTAGGAGAGTGTTAGTTCACTCACAGCAGTTTCTGTTCCCAGCCCAGCAAGATGCAGCATGGAGCACTGTCCAATTTACATTCACTTCAATCCTCTTACAACACCCAGAGGCTTCTTCTCCTCAGCCTTATGTGGCTGCTTCTAATTCTTACAAACTGCTTGACGCATGAGGCCCTTCCTAACGGGCCCAATACCTTTTACGACTCATGAGTCCAGCTGGACACATCTACACACACACACACATCCACACACACAGACACACATCGAATGCTCTCCTTCCAAAGACAGTTACCTTCCAACGTGCTGATATGGCACCTGTGGGTGATCAGGCCACACTTCCACCCAAAATGGGGTGGGCCACTTTCCCCGGGGTCCAATCTCACCAAATTCAGTGGTCCAGACTTCCCCAAATGCTCGCTCCTCCTCAGTGTTCAAGCCACTGGGTGGATCCACACTGCAGGGCCTCCTTGCTCCGCTCTGGTGAGGCTTTTCTACCAGGTGAATAGCTGCCCAGGAGCGCTCTCAGGATGCATCACCCCAGCAAGCAGGAGTGCCCCTTCAGGGATGCTCCACAGGGCTAGGCAAACCACCTAAGAGACTTTTTCTTGCCGTCTGCTATTCAAGACTCACTTCCTGGCCAACGCACCAAAAATGTAGCAGGAACAGCTATGGGAAAGGGATATATTGGACACCAAATATGGGAGGAAGGAGTTTAATTTGGCTGGGAACAAGCTGGCATAGTTGCCTTAACAGCCAAGCTCCCCTAACAAAGGAAGATTCCTTCTTTATATAGGCTTATACTTTAGATATTACACATGGAAGAATCTTAGGTTTATAGCTTAACATATGAAAAGGGTCTCAGTTTACAGTCTTAGGAATTACATGTGAAAAGGGTTTCAGTTTACAGTCTTAGGAATTACATATGAAAAGGGCTTCGGTTTACAGTCTTAGGAATGAAAAGGGGAAGTTTACAGTCTTAGGAATGAATAGGGGAAGTTTACAGTCTTAGGAATGAATAGGGGAAGTTGACCTGAGATGCCTGGGTCTCCCTCTTCACAATAACCTTATAAAATCAGTCATCCTATCTCTTCCTTTATCCTAATCCTCTCCATTTCTACTATGTATCTTTCATCATTTATATATTCTCAAATCTCAGTGATATAAATAATAATATAATATTATAAAACTAAATGAAATAAAACAAAAAGCCAATAAACAACAAACAAAGACAGAACCTCTATGGACTTTAGTTTCCAGATATTTCCATAACAGGCTTTTCATTACTAGTCGTGTTTCCAGCATGTAATTTTTACCACTTAATACATGGTTCAATCACCCTCCTCTTCCTTAAATAACATGAATTGGACTTTTGATTCCATATGAGCACCAAAAAACATTTTATCTGAAGTCAGTTATTCTATCTATGTTAATATAATGGATGGGCATTTCTAGACATAATTGTACTTGACTTCCCAGAACAATTCTATACTATTGAAAATTTTCTTCTAAATAATATGTTCCTTGGGATTCCACAATTCTTTGATCTCTTGATTTTTCTCCTATAATTTTTTATGCTTCCATCCTCTTTGTTGGCTAATTCAACTTTTTCTTTTCTTATACATTTTATAATACTCAGTTCTAGATTAGTGAGCTTACTCTTATGTTCTAATTTATAAAGTGATAGTTTACACATATGCTGGTGGCTTAAAACTTTATGCAACTTGTTGAAATATATCCTATTAGTTTTATTTACCTACTTTGAATCCTTGGAAATATAGTCAAAGTAATTTCAAAGTCAACATTTTTAAAAATCAAAGTTATGAAAATTTGAGGTTGCCTCTTAAGAGACAGAGTAACACGACCTGACAGTAAGGATGTGCACAACTAGAAGAATTGAGTTACCTGTAACTAAGATGAAAAAAATGGTCAAGGAAGTAAGGGAAGATCAGAAATTCAGTTTGAAACATTACAGATAGGCTATGTTATTAGAAATCCAATAGGTATGCTGAAAGACAGTTGAATATGTGAGTCTGAAGTTCAATGATGAGGTTTGATTTAGATATATAAATCCTTAGCAGTAGAATGAAACTTAAGGCTAGGAGATTGGATGAGATTGCTAAAAGAATGAGCTGTATGGAAGAAAGATAAGACCTCAACGCCTAGGGAACTGGTGCTTAGGAAATGAGGAAGCAGTAAAGGAGACTCAATAGGGGTAGCCAGGGAACTGGAAGAAAATCTGAGTGTGTGGCAGTGCTGCAAGACAGGTGAAGAAGGAATAGTGTTTCTTCTGGGCCATGTTCTTCATCTTATAGATATTTCCATCCTTCTAGTAGCTCAGACATTTGGAGTCATCCTTATCAGCTCTGTTTCTCACAGAGAAACTTTAATCTATCAGCAAGCCTTGCTCTAAGTAGGTATTCCAAATATGCTGCTACCTCATTGTTCAATGTTTTTGTCACTCATCACCTGAATTACTGCAAAACCTTCTTTACTGGCCTCCCTGACTTTGTCCTTGCCCTTTCAACCTATTCTCAATAGATAGCCAAAGTGATTCTATTTAAATGTAATCCAGATAACTACCCCTGGATAATTACCCCCTGAGAAGATATGTATGTATTTTCTCAGCTATTTCAGAGTAAAAACCAAAGTCCTACCAAATGCCCCAAGTGCCAGTCTATCTGGCCCCTATTACCTTCCAGATTGTATTTCCTACTAAATTCCCTTCCCTCAATCCAGTCCACACACAGTGGTCTCTTTAATATTTTTGACAATGCTAAAAACTCTTGTATGTAATTGAGGACATTTGAAAATTTTTTCTCTGCTAGGACATGTTTTTCACACATATATGCTTGGATCACGCTTATCTCATTCAGAATTTTATTCAAAAATCAATTTACCACTGTGGCTATACGTATAATTGCAGTCATTCCACTCCAACACTGTCACCTTCTGTAGCACATCTTTTCTGAATAAAGTTTATGTAGTATGCTCCATGACGACATAAATGTTTTCTATTTCATTCATCCCCTATAGTCTCATCATTGGGAATTGTGTCTGGCACCTAGAATATGATCCATACATATTTGGTGAAAGAATGAATGACTTAATGACTGACTGAATGAATGAATGTTAATAGAGGAGAGGGAAGGAAGAGAGATTCTCACTAATAAATGCTCTTTTGGGAAACTTAAACCTGCTAGTTATATAATTATGAAAAACTATTGTATTTTTAATACAAGTAATTTACATTTAAACTTTAGTTTAAGTGACCAACAGATACTCTAAATTAAACAATTAATAAAGAGCAGAACAGAATTCAAACACAGGTTGGGTGAGTTAGGATGAGATAACTAGAACACCAAGTTTTAAAGTCTAACAGAATTATATCACTAGGTTAGCTGATTCAATGAATATACTTTTGTCATTATCCATTTTATTCTCAAAATCTAAATCTGGGACTAATGTTTGCAGCAATATCAGTTCTTTCTATTTTCTTACTCTTTTACCAAAATTTATTGGCATTCATGCAGTTCTGCAGTTGAGTTTACATGTCATTGTCATTTTCTCATGGAAACATATTTCAAAGTTATTTTCAGTGTGAGACCCTGAAAATTTAGACAGAGTAAACTGTGCTTGCATATTAATTGAGAAGTTAGTGCACAATATCCACTTTAAAACTTGAAAGCAAGCTAATTCTTTTGGGGTTGCCTGGTAACTAATAAGGAGAATGTCAAACTGAGAGACAAGTCTGACTGGAGTGCCTTTTGAATAAATAATAGAATTGTTGTCAACTTTAGCCTTAAAGAAAGTGAGACGGGGTCCAATTATAAGTTAACGAAAGAAAAGACCATTGAAAAGTCTTTCGTATCCTCTTAGTAAAATTTGTCCTATGTTTGTGCCTAAACTTCTTCCTTCACCAATTTATGATTAATGTAGAGCCGTTTTAAGGAAATTCTGAAGGCGTTATTTAATATCTGTTAGAATTAAATGGAATGGCCTAAGGCATTTGAGAGGCATGATTATTTATTATTCATTAATAATTTGTTTTTTTATAAATCCATATTCATCTAATTTAGTGATTTCCTAGAGAAATCTATGCCCACCAAGAGTTATTACTACTCCAATAAAATATTTTACATAAGGTAGAATGTGGGGGCTCACCCCTCTAATCTTAGTACTTTGGGAAGCTGAGGCAGGAGGATTGCTTGAGTCCAGGAATTTAAGACCACGTTGGGCAAAGTAGGAAGACTTGTCTCTACAAAAAATAATAATAATATAAATAGCTTGGAGTAATGATATGTGCCTATAGTCCCAGCTACTTGAGAGGTTGAGGTGGGAGATCACTTGAGCCTGGAAGGTCAAGGCTAGGGGGAACCATGTTTATGCCATTGTACTCCAGCCTGGGCAACAGAGCAAAATGCTCTCTCAAAAAATTATATGCATTTTTTAAAGGTGAGAATCATGTTCCTGGGAATATGTACAAAAAACACTTTAATAATCCTTCTATAGTGAAACTATATCAAACTGTTGATCACATATTTACTTACATATTTTGATCTATTTTCTGTTTTATTTCCAGCAGGAAAAAAATCAAGAAAGTTCAAGAATTAAAGGTAAGAAATGATTGCTTTAAGATAACAGTTATATACATTCATAAAAGAAAGAAAAAAGAGATGTGATGCTACTTTGAATGAAAAGTTAAAAATGAGAAATTAGTGATGATTTAAAATATTCAGTGTGATTATAAAGCCATTTTGAGCCCTATGAGGATTCTCCAGGGCCAACGAATAGTCTGTGTGGATGTTTTTCATCTTTATATAGTGCTCTTGAAAACTCCAACATTTTTTTTTTTGTTTATCCCCTATATTATGGTGGTTGAATTCCTCCACCAACCTTTGTCCCCACAGGTTGGTGTTCTGTCACTTCTGTGTATTGGCAAATGGATTTCATCAAAATGTGTTTCACGAAGACCCAATATGTAGTCACTGCCATCTAGTTAATTTTTCACAAAAAGGCTAGAACGTATTTATACATTAAAAGTTGGCAATAGCTCCTAGTATGGCATAGGCAACATTATTCTAATGTTGGAAGACTCTTTCTCTACAGTCACATTCTTAAATGTTGGAGTTTACTCACTGAGATAATAAATTACATAGATTGACATCTTTCAGTGGAAGGCTTCCATTAACTTGTGCTTCTGCTGATTATAATGATGGCACATCACAGACTTTTCTTAGGTTGATCCCTCTGGCCTCTCCATTCAGGTGCTGGCTCTTCTTCCTCTACATTTTGGGCTTCCCAAAGGCATCCCAGCCCCAAGCCTGTCTATGGAGTAAAGCACAATTGTCCAGTTTCTTTCCCCTCCTTTTTGAATAGAAAGATATGTACTGTTTTTACCTTTTTCAATGTTCTGCAAAAATAAAAAATAAATATGAAGTAGTTATTAAGCTTACATAGTCTTCTGAAACAGTGAAAGGGTAGTAACACTTTGGAGGGTCTCTACAATCTTGCTTATTTATAACAAGTCCAAATAAAATCCTCTCTGCATATTTTCCCACAACAGATTGACTTTTACAATATATTTTTTCCATGTTGATTGATCTGTGATTGATATTTCTGAAGAATAAAAAACACATGCATTTGCATTTTTAAATAATTTGGCTATATTTATTTGGTTCAAATGAATTATGTAAGACTGTCCTTCCAGGAATTCCCAAACAATTTTTATGCATTTTCAGCAAACTGAAGTATTGTTCGTTATTTTATATGTGGAATTATTATACTTATTTATCCTCAAAGCACTCATATTAACTCCAAGTTTTATACTTCTGTGTTCAAAGGGGAATTTTTACTTCATGATTTGCTGTATGATGTGCATTTAAATGATATATGCATTTTAAGCTTACTGAGTATGCATCTTCCTTCTCATGAAGGATTCCGGTGTTTTAGGTGTATCTTAAATCACATTTGTATTCTGTTACAGTAGAAATAAATGTAGTGTAGCTTTCTTCTTGACGCTTTATTGCCTTAGGGTATATAAATCATATCATCTGAAGTAGTTGAAATTATGTTTTTCCAACTACTATCTAGGCACATGTTTTCTTTTATAACGCAATAAAAATTTCAAGATGATGCTTGTCACTCCATTCACTACTATTAGCTAGCACATGGTTCAGACCTTTCACACACATTGTGGCGTTTGGACTTCTAACTTCTAAGTATATCAGATATACATGTTTACATCATGACTCATTGCTTATTTCTCCTTAGAAGAGCACTACATTCACCTTGACTATTTGTGGGAATCATCTTGAAATATTATTTTACAAGAAATTAGGAATGACTTCTTAAAAATGTTTTCAGATGTTAATATTAAAAGATAAAAACCCATTTTGAACGATGAATGCTATAGCTTACCCATTGGTAGATGACAAAAATTCTGAAAATCAAATATTTTATATTCGTTGATTACTAATTATTGAAATGTGAGCTATGTCCTCATTTGATATTAGGAATCAATTATCAGCTAGTAATTCTCTGAAGTTCCTAATTGTTAACCTCATTTATCCAACCATATTCATTACGTTGTCAGGAGTATGTCTTGAGGAAATCGTAGTCTTATTTTCTTCATTCTGTGCCTATTTCTGCTAATGACAGCAACACCAATCTAATGATATCAGGGCCCTGAACTTTTATTAACACATAAAACATTTGTTAAAGATAACCTTGCATAAAATTGCATTGAAGATTATAACAGAAAAATGAGATAGTCCTACAGGTTTGAAGAGAAAAGGTCAACTATTAGACAGCCATATTTAGTAAAGTGTTCTTCAGTAATACAACAGATAAAACATGTTAAAATATTCTACATTAAGTGCTTAAAATGCATTGAGAATGTTATAACTATTATTAGACAATGTTTTCCTTTGAAGAACATATCTAAAATAAGAAGCACAATAAATAAGTTCACCCCTAATATTTCTTAGAGAAGTATTTAAATTTATGATTTCTTTATTCAGTTATATTTGACAGCATCTCTCTAGAGTTCTCAGAGAAAATGGTAACAGATTTTGAAATCTAAGTAATTATTGGTTCTACAAGTAACTTACAGATTCTGTCAACTTAATAAAGTTTTTAATTTTCTAAATCATTTAAAAGGTTTATGACAACCATAATGATAATATCCTTTGTGGAAAGTGCCTGTACGATTACATTCTTGAATGCTCCTCAGTATCAGCCTGACCCTTGCTCTGTAAATAAAAGGATGTCAGACTGCTCCATCCACTTAAAAAGTTCAGTGGCTTTATCAGACAGTTTTCTCCTCCTATCTTTTCAAGTGGACACTCTTGCCTTTACGCATTCAGAGGTGATAAAAATAAAGTCCGTTCTTTTTCATTTCCAGTTATATTTTGATTATTTTAAGACTTTGCAATTAAGAGACACTGAGCTCCAAAGTTATCCTAATGACTACTTCCATATATTTTAATACTTACATTTTGGTAAATATCTATTAGATTTCAGATATTGTATTGGGTTCTCTACATGCATCATCTGATTTTAATCTTCAAATACATATTATTAAATAAGACTTAGCATTGATACATGCCAGCATTTTGAGAAATCATATCCAAAGTACACAATTCAGGCTGGGTATGGTGGCTCATGCCTGTAATCGCAGCACTTTAGGAGGCCAAGGCAGGCAGATCACTTGAGGTCAGGAGTATAACAGCAGCCTGGCCAACATTTTGAAACCCAATCTCTAGTAAAAAAAAAAATTAGCCAGGCATGGTGGTGTGTGCCTGTAATCAGGAAGCTGAGGAAGGAGAATTGCTTGAAGCCAGGAGGAGGTTGCAGTGAGCAGAGATTATGTCACTGCACTCCAGCCTGGGCAACAGAGCGAGACTCTGTCTCTTAAAAAAAAAAAAAAAAAAGAAGATTTAGATCAATATTGCCATTTTCTGTTCTTTCCTAAAATGGGTCATATTTTATTTAACATATTACCAATTGTACATTAGATAAATTTAGCATGCTGTTATTAATGGTGCCTTTTGTTACAAATTTTATTGATAAGAATTTTATGTGTTATTTTCCTTTAATCATGTGGTTACAAATATTGACACTATTGCAAATTTATATACATACTGTTCAGTGCTTCATAAATATTGACACTGTTGCAAATTTATATACATACTGTTCAGTGCTTCATAACTTTAGGAAAAAATCAATGATGATAAACACATCACAGTAGTGTTCTAAGGAATTATCCAGGACTTGCGCCAGATTGTTTACTAAATAATTATCTTTGAGAAGTGACTTAACCTCCCTTGATATAATTATTCTTTTATGGTAAACCCATGATATTAAAAGTCCTTTACATATATGACATTCTAAGGCTTATAACTTTACAAGGACATTAAACAATGCTATTATTATAAACATTTATCTTTCAAAACTCTATAATTCTCTATAAGATTAATGTGACAAGTATTATATCATATATATTGGTGTACATGAAAAGGGTAAGCCACAAAGTTGTTCCTCCTATAAAGCATATGTTTCTATGTATATGAAACCATAGGAAAACATTATGTTAAGGTCATATCTAATCAAATTAAAAGTATGTATTCGAGTCAATAAATGAACTATGATGTCTGCAGTCTACACATACACACACTCTTATATGTACATATGTAGTACTTTCAGTTAAAAAAAATTTTTTTAAGAGACACCTTGTTTCTAGTTTTCTTTTCAACTTTATTTATTTATTTATTTATGTATACTTTAAGTTCTGGAATACATGTGCAGAACGTGCTCGTTTGTTACATAGGGATACATGTGCCATGGTGATTTGCTGCATCCATCAACCCGTCATCTACATTAGGTATTTCTGCTAATGCTATCCCTCCCCTAGGCCCCATCCCCCAACAGGTCTTGGCTTGTATTCTTCCCCTCCTGGTGTTCTTATTGTTCAACTCTTACTTATGAGTGAGAACATGCAGTATTTGGTTTTCTGTTCCTGTGTTAATTTGCTGAGAATGATGGTTTCCAGCTTTATTCATGTCACTTAGAAGGATATGAACTCATCCTTTTTATGGCTTCATAGTATTTCATAGTGTATATGTGTCATGTTTTCTTTATACAGTCTATCATTGATGGGCATTTGGTTTGGTTCCAAGTCTTTGCTATTGTGAACAATACTGCAGTAAACATATGTGTGCAAAGGTCTTTATAGTAGAATGATTTATAATCCTTTGTGTATATACCCAGTAATTGGATTACTGGGTCAAATGGTATGTCTAGTTCTAGATCCTTGAGGATTCACCACATTGACTTCCACAATGGTTGAACTAATTTACACTCCCACCAACAATGTAAAAGCATTCCTATTTGCCCACATCCTCTCCAGCATCTGTTGTTTCCTGACTTTTTAATGATTGCCATTCTGACTGGCATAAGATGGTACCTAATTGTAGTCTTGATTTGCATTTCTCTAATGACTGGTGACAATGAGCTCTTTTTCATATGTTTGTTGGCTGCTGTCTTCTTTTGAAAGGTGTCTGTTCCTATTCTTTGCCCACTTTTTGATGGGGTTGTTTTTTTCTTGTAAATTAGTTTAAGATCCTTGTAGATTCTGGTTATTAGCACTTTGTCAGATGGATAGATGGCAAAAATTTTCTCCCATTCTGTAGGTTGTCTGTTCACTCTGATGACAGTTTCTTTTGCTGTGCAGAAGCTCTTTAGTTTAATTAGATCCCATTTGTCAGTTTTGACTTTTGTTGCCATTGCTTTTGGTGTTTGAGTTATGAAGTCTTTGACCATGCCTATGTCCTGAATGGTATGGCCTAGGTTTTCTTCTAGAGTTTTTATGGTTTTAGATCTTGTGTTTAAGTATTTAATTCATCTTGAGTTAATTATTTTTAAGGTGTAAGGAAAGGGTCCAGTTTCAGTTTTCTGCATATGGTTAGTCAGTTTAACCAACATCATTTATTAAATAGGGAATCCTTGCCCCACCACCTGTTTTTTTCAGGTTTGTCAAAGAGCAGATGGTTGTAGATTTGTGACATTCTTTCTGAGACCTCTGTTCCATTCTATTGGTCTATGTGACTGTTTGGTACCAGTACCATGCTGTTTTTGTTACTGCAGACTTATAGTATAGTTTGAAGTCAGGTAGCATGATGCATCCAGCTGTGTTCTTTTTACTTAGGATTGTCTTGGCTATATGGGCTCTTTTTTTGGTTCCATATGAAACTTAAAATAGTTTTTTTCAAATTCTGTAAAAATGTCATTGGTAGCTTGATGGGGATAACATTGAATCTATAAATTACTTTGGGCAATATGACCATTTTCATAATATCGATTCTTCCTATCCATGAGCATGGAATGCTTCCCCATGTGTTTGTGCCCTCTCTTATTCCTTTGAGCAGTGGTTTGTAGTTCTCCTTGAAGAGGTTCTTCACATCCCTTGAAAGGTGTATTACTAGGTATTTTATTCTCTTTGTAGAAATTGTGAATGGGAGTTCACTCATGATTTTGCTCTCTGTTTGCCTTATTGGTGTGTAGGAATGCATGTGATTTTGCACGTTGATTTTGTATCCTGAGACTGCTGAAGTTGATTGTCAGCTTACAGAGATTTTGGGCTGAGATGATGGGGTCTTCTAAGTATACAATCATGTCATCTGCAAATAGAGACAATTTGACTTCCTCTTTTCCTAATTGGATACCCTTTATTTCTTTTTCTTTCCTGATTGCCCTGGCCAGAACTTCCAATACTATGTTGAATAAGAGTGGTGAGAAAGGGGCATCCTTGTCATGTGCTGGTTTTCAAAGGGAATGCTTCCAGCTTTTGCCCATTCAGTATGATATTGGCTGTGGGTTTGTCATAAATAACTCCTATGATTTGAGATACATTCCCTCAATATCTAGTTTATTGAGAGTTTTTAGCATAAAGTGTTGTTGAATTTTCTTGAAGGCCTTTTCTGCATCTGTTGAGACAATCATGTGGTTTTTGTCATTGTCTGTTTATGTGATGGATTATATTTATTGATTTGCATATGTCAAAACACCCTTGCATCCCAGGGATGAAGCCAACTTGATCATGGTAGATAGGCTTTCTGATGTGCTGCTGGATTTTGTTTGCCACATTTCATTTAGGATTTTCACGTCGATGTTCATCAGGGATATTGGCCTGAACTTTTCTTTTTTGTTGTGTCTCTGCCAAGTTTTGATATCAGAATGAGGCTGGCCTCATAAAATAAGTGAGGGCAGAGTCCCTCTTCTTCTATTGTTTGGAATAGTTTCAGAAGGCATTGTACAAGATCTTCTTTGTATCTCTGGTAGAATTTGGCTGTGAAATTGTCTGGTTCTAAGCTTTTTTTTTGATAGGTAGGCCATTAATTACTGCCTCAATTTCAGAACTCATCATTGGTCTATTCAGGGATTCAACTTCATCTTGGTTTAGTCTTGGGAAGGTGTATGTGTCCAGGAATTTATCTATTTCTTTGAGACTTTCTAGTTTATTTGTGTAGAGGTATTTGTAGTATTCTTTGATGGTGGTTTTTATTTTTTTGACCTCAGTGGTGATATCCCTTATATCATTTTTCATTTTGTCTACTTGATTCTTCTCTCTTCTTCTTTATTAGTCTGGTTAGTGATCTATCTATTTTGTTAATCTTTGAAACATCCAGCTCCTGGATTCTTGATTTTTCAAAGGGTTTTTTTGTGTCTCTATCTCCTTCAGTTCTGCTCTGTGCTTAGTTGTGTCTTGTCTTCTGCTAGCTTTTCAATTTATTTGCTCTTGCTTCTCTAGTTTTTATTCGGGATGTTAGAGTGTTAATTTTATATCTTCCCACTTTATTCTGTGGGCATGTAGTGCTATAAATTTTCCTCTAAACACTGTTTTAGCTGTGTCCCAGAGAATCTGGTACATTGTGTCTTTGTTCTCATTGGTTTCAAAGATCTTATTTATTTCTGCCTTTTTATTTACCCCATGGTCATTCAGGAGCAGATTGTTTAGTTTCCATGTTGTTTTGTGGCTTTGAGTGAATTTCTTAATCCTGAGTTCTGATTTGATTGCACTGTGGTCTGAGAGACTGCTTGTTATTATTTCTATTTGTTTGCATTTGCTGAAGAGTGTTTTACTTCCAATTATGTGGTCAGTTTTAGAATAAGTGCAATATAGTGCCAGAAAAAAAAATGTATATTCTGTTAATTTGGGATGGAGTGTTTGTAGATGTCTATTAGGTCTGCTTGGTCCACAGCTGAGTTGAAGTCCTGTATATCCTTGTTAATTTTCTGTCTCTTTGATCTGTCCAATGTTGACAGTGGGATGTTAAAGTTTCCTACTATTATTGTGTGGGAGTGTAAGTCTCTTTGTAGGTGTCTAAGAACTTGCTTTATGAATTCAGGTGCTCCTGTATTGCATGTATATATATTTAAGATAGTTAGCTCTTCTTGTTGCATTCATCGCTTTACCATAGGTAATGCCCATCTTTGGCTTTTTTATCTTTGTTGGTTTAAAGTCTGTTTTATCAGAGACTAGGATTGCAACCCCTGCTTCTTTTGCTTTCCATTTGCTTGGTAAGTCTTCCTCCATCCCTTTATTTTGAGCCTATGTGTATTTGCACATCAGATGAGTGTCCTGAATACAGTACACTGATGGGTCTTGACTCTTTATCCAATTTGCCAGTCTGTCTCTTTAAATTGGGGCATTTAGCCCATGTATATTTATAGTTAATATTGTTATTTGTGAATTTGATCCTGTCATTATGATGCTAGCTGATTATTTTGTCTGTTAGTTGATGCAGTTTCTTCATAGTGTTGATGGTTGTTACAATTTGGTATGATTTTGCAGTGGCTGGTACTGGTTGTTCCTTTCCATATTTAGTGCTTCCTTCAGGAGCTTTTGTAAGGCAGGCCTGTTGGTGACAAAATCTCTCAGCATTTTCTTGTCTGTAAAAGCTTTTATTTCTCCTTCAGTTATGAAGCTTAGTTTGGCTGCATATGAAATTCTGGGTTGAAATTACTTTTCTTTATGATTGTTGAATATTGGCCTTCATTTGCTTTCATTTTTTTTCTAATCTTGTTTTCACTCTTTTTTTCATTAAGTTGATCTTTAATCTCTGATTTCCTTTCTTCTCCTTGATAGATTCAGCTATTGATACTTGTGAATGCGTAACAAAGTTGTTGTGCTGTGTTTTTCAGCTCCATTAGGTCATTTATGTTCTTCTCTAAACTGGTTATTCTAGCTAGCAATTAATCTAACCTTTTTTCAAGGTCCTTAGCTTCCTTGCATTGGGTTAGAATATGCTCCTTATGCTCCTTTAGCTCACAGGAGTTTGTTATTATCCACCTTCTGAAGTCTACTTCTGTCAATTCATCAAACTCATTCTCTTTCCAGTTTTGTTTCCTTGCTATTAAGGAGTTGTGATCCTTTGGAGGAGAAGAGGTGTTCTGGTTTTGGAATTTTCAGTCTTTTTTGGGCTGGTATTTCCTCATCTTTGTGGATTTATCTACCTTTGTCTTGATGTGGTGACCTTTTAATGAGGTTTCTGTGTGGACGTTCTTTTTGTTAATGTTGATGCTATTCCTTTCTGTTTGTTAGTTTTTCTTCTAACAGTCAGGCCCCTCTGCTGCAGCTCTGCTGAAGTTTGCTGCAGGTCCATTCCAGACCCTTTGCCTGGGTATCACCATCAGAAGCCACAGAAGAGCAAAGATTGCTGCCTCTTCCTTCCTCTGGAAGCTTCATCCCAGAAGGGGCTCGCACCAGATGCCAGCTGGAGCTCTCCTGTATGAGGTGTCTGTCGACCCCTGCTGGGAGGTGTCTCCCAGTTCAGGAAACATTGAGGTCAGGGACCCATTTGAAGAGGCAATCTGTCCCTTAGCAGAGGTTGAGCGTTGTGTTGGGAGATCCACTGCTCTCTTCAGAGCCAGCATGCAGGGACGTTTAAGTCTGATGAAGCTGCACCCATGGCCGCCCCTTCTCCCCAGGTGCTCTGCCCCAGGGAAATGGGAGTTTTATTTATAATCCCCTGACTGGGGCTGCTGCCTTTCTTTCAGAGATGCCCTGCCCAGAGAGGAGGAATCTAGAGAGGCAGTCTGGCTACAGTGGCTTTATAGTGCTGTGGTGGGCTCCACCCACTCCAAACTTCCTGGGCTTTGTTTATACTGTAAGGGAAAAAATGCCTACTCAAGCCTCAGTAATGTCAGACACTCCTCCCCCAACCAAGCTCTAGCTTCCCACGTCGACTTTAGACTGCTCTGCTAGCAGCAAGAATTTTAAGCCAGTGGATCTTAGCTTGCTGGACTCCATGGGGGTGGAATCTTCTGAGCTAGACCACTGGGCTCCCTGACTTCAGCCCCCTTTCCAAGGTAGTAAATAGTTCTGTCCCACGGTCATTCCAGGTGCCACTGGGGTATCGAAAGTCAAATCCTGCAGCTAACTCAATATCTGCCCAAACAGCTGCCCAGTTTTGTGCTTGAAACCCAGAGCCCTGATGGTATAGGTACCTGAGAGAATCTCCTGGTCTGCAAGTTGCAAAGACCTTGGAAAAAGCATAGTATCTGTGCTGGAATGCACTGTCCCTAACAGCACAGTCCCTTATGTCTTCCCTTGGCTAGGGAGGGAGCTCCCCAACACCTTGCACTTCTCAGTTGAAGCAACACCCCACCCTACTTCTGCTCACCCTCCGTGGGTTGCACCAGTTGTCTAATCAGTCCCAAATGAGATAAGCCAGGTACCTCAGTTGGAAGTGCAGAAATCACTGGCCTTCTGTGTTGATCCTCCTGGGAGCTGCAGACCAGAGCTATTCCTATTTGGCCATATTGCCAGCCACATCTCAGTTTATTTTTATGCGACCATGTGTTCAGATTCTCCTTTATTTTATGGTAAACTTGTAATAATAATTCTTAAAAAATAATTAAGTGTTGTGAAAGAATGCGAGAGGACAACAAATGGTTTATACTACAATTTTTGTGTCATAGCAATTGCACTATATGAGAACAATTCTATTTTCTCAGATTTCTTTTATTAAAAATTAATTTGAAAATTAAATGAGGGGGCGAATGCATTCTTATGAGTAAGTATTGGTTGCCTTACAGCAAAATATCAGTGTCACATATACATAACTTGATAGTGGATGATTAACTGGCAACTCTAATTACCAATAAGAGAATTTAAAATATTTCAAAATACTTAACTTTATACTTGACTTAACAATATGAATGCTAATTGTTGACTAATTAATTAATTAAAATGTAATTCTCAATTATTATGAGCACATTGATTTTCTGATTTCGTTAGCTGACATCTGTTCCATTCATAATCTTTACTATTTAAAAAATATGTCATGTCTTTATGTGAGATTTATTTTTTGTGATAATGTAAGTTTTTGAAATAAAATAGTAGCACATTGAATACAAATTTTGTAAGCCATTACATACTTAAAATAATAATTGCTACTTTGACAAACATTCAAAAGCATAATTTTAGTTCTAATAAATAATTATATAAAACAACAAATAATTAGCAATTGTTCAAAATTAACAATTCTATAAAACAATAACCAAGTCTATAAAAGAAAATTAAATCCATTTTAAATCTATTTGCTATAAATAATCTAAATGACACCATCAAATGCCTCCCTAAATTACTTTTGAGTAGTATAGATCTGAATGTAAGTAGTAACTTTTTTCTGGGTATAAAGGTAGTATTTATCTTCCATTAAAAAAACTCATCAAAATAAATTGTTACAATTTAAAATGATCTTGATGCATATCCTTCTGCCACAGGAAGCAAGGAGACAAGCATCCTTTAATAATAATCTATTAATCCCATTATCAGCAACCAGGAGAGTTTTCAAAAAATAACTTGTTATATTTCTTACTTATTCTAAGAAGGACTCAATTCATAATATGCCAAACACATAGTCTTTCTTTCCCAATTTTGCATATATCCTCCAGTTTTCAAAAGGTTACCATCAATGGATTATCTTATCCAGTGGATCATGCTTCTGCATTTCAGGGTGATTTATTTTGCAGCTCATTTTGCCCACCAGAAGGCAGTGCTATTTAAAAGATATCCACACGTAAGCTATGTTGGGGAAAACAACACAATAAACTGATTTCTTTATTTTTTATTAATAAATGATGAATTAAATCTGCATGGGATATAAAATGAATGGCGTTCAGACACTTAGGCTTTTACTTGCATAATCCAATATTGTCTTAACCTACACACTAACATCTCAATATTTTTATTTCTTTCAATCACCACAACAAGCTTTCTTTATTCTAGACTTAACAGACAGCTAAATGCTTTCTAGTGGAAGTTTGAAAAAAAAAAAAAAAATACATATAAAGTCACACCTGTAATCCCAGCACTTTAGTAAGCCAAGGCCGGTGGATCACTTGAGGTCAAGAGTTCCAGAACAGCCTTGCCAACATGATGAAACTCCGTTTCTACTAAAAATACAAAAATTAGCTGGGTGTGGTGACAGGCACCTGTAATCCCAGCTACTCGGGAGGCTAAGGCAGTAGAATCACTTGAACCTGGGAGAAGAAGGCTGAAGTGAGCAGAGATCGTGCCACTGCACTCCAGCCTGGGCAAGAGCAAAACTCTATCTCAAAAACAAAATACATAAGTTGTCTCCTAAAATAGTTGAATGTCATGTTTCAAGAAATATCAAGTAATACTAACCAAAATGTATTTGATGAATTCATTTATTCAGCCTGCAAGAATAACTTCACTTACCTAGAATGGTTAGCCTTTATGAAAGAGTAGCTCTTGAAATGCTCATACGACTATTGCATTTTTTGCTTATGAAAGTCTTTGTATTATTTGACAATAAAAATTACACAATCTATGGCATTTCCTTTTTTGCTTTGTCCAGACACTATAAACATGAAATTTGACTTTATTAAAGAGATTATATTTGCTTGGATTTTTAGAACATGTATTTCTTCCTTCTTATCTTAGAACTTAGCATTTAGTTAAGTGCCTTTTATGTATTTTATGTTATTTGAAATATTTTTTAGAATTATGAATATAAAAATTTCATATAAAGGTTTGCAATTCTGTAAGTGGTATTACACTCTGTGACTTCTATGATACTAAGTGGATAGATGTTTTTTTCTTGTTTAATTATGATACACTAGTTAATTTAGAGTTTTACCTATTATGCCAAAAACCAAATAATATCCCCTTTAAATAATTGTAAGATATATTTCACAGTCGTAGCTCATTATATGGGTAATAACTTTTTTCAATTACTTAGATAATAAGTAATAATGTCATTCTGCTAAAATTTACGTCATCGTTTCTTAAACTATTGGTGCATGGTATTATTATCCACAGGACACTTGAAATGAGTGGAAATTCTGGTCAAATGTGCTCTGTGCTATTGCAAAATTTCTACATAATTCTTATCTCAGAATTTAGACTCGGAATGCTAGATTCAATTATTTATCCTCCACGTAGATTTTTAAATCTCCTTTTCTAACCAGTAATATACATATAATATACCACAAAGTGCTGTTTAAAGTATTAAAAGTTAACTATATGACCCTTTTGAGTAAAATGCAAAAAAATCATGTTTTAAATACATCCATGGTAGAAACACATTTATTAGATAGCCTCCATTTCATATAATGTTAAAATTAGAGATCAAGCAATGTTGACCTCTATGTTGAATCATCGTTTTACAAAATTTTAATTTACAATTCATGTATTTTCCAAACTTGAAGATACCTGACCTACTGACATTAAGCATTCTCTAGTTGTACTGTCATGTTTATTTTTAGACTAACACTATTCTTATCTTGTTCCTACCATGATGCATGGAGCACCATAAAAAAATGAATATAGTAGACAGGACTTTGACCATAAATATATACATAAAAGATATTTTCCTTATTTGGGGGGGGAATAATACATTATTCTCTCAGAGTATGAATTTGATATTATAATAATGGCATATATTTAAATTTAGGGCCCAGGGGCTGTGGCTCATGCTTGTAATCTCAGTGTTTTGGGAGGCTGGAGGATTGCTTGAGGCCAGGAGTTCAACACTAGCCTAAAAAATATAGTGAGACCCTCTCTCTACAAAGTATAAAAAATAGCCTACCATGGTGGCATACATGTAGTTTAGTTCCATTAGATTGAGGTTGGAGAATCACTTGACCTCAGAAACTCAAGGCTTCGAGACTCTGTCTCAAAAAAAAAAAAAAACTACAAATTCATGAGGATTTATGTGTAGTTTTGTTAAGGGCACAGATTGCATAGTGACCATGTTGGGTCTTTTAGGGTACCCACCACTCAAATAACGTAAGTTGTGTCCATTAACTAATTTCTTATCATCCCCCTCTCCTCCCATCTTCCAACCCTTTTGAGTCTTCATTGCCTGTCAATCATTCCATTCTCTACATCCATGTGTGCACATTATTTAGCACCTACTTAGGAGTGAGAATATGCGATATTTAACTTTCTTTGCTTGGCTTGTTTCACTTAAGATATGACCTCTAGTTCCATCCATCTCTTAATCTTGTCCCTAAAACTCTTTCCAGTGGTTTAGAATCATGGGGGATTAAGTCATAATTTTCATGATGTAATTTGCATGAATTCATAAAAGGAAAGGACTCTATGTCGCCTATTGGCCCTATTTGGGCTTCATGAACATTTTATTTTCTAGGGATACGAAACGGCAATGACTTTAATCAGATGACTTAGAACACAAGGGAGCCTAAGTTAGGGTTTACCCTAGAAGGTACCATTACTTTTTTTGTTTCTTTATATGGCAGTCTTTCTAATTTACCATACAAATTGCTATCCTTTCATGGACAGGGTAGAACATTATTATCTATTATTATTTTTAATAAATTGTGTTTTAAGTTTCTTTAAAACTCTTGGTATGGAGTGTATATGTAAATTATAAGCAGTGTTAATATAAAATATTAATATATGAAATGCAATATTATAGGTTATCATGTTTAATATATTATGTAAATAATATCTAATTAATACAGTTATATATGAAGTTATCATAGATGTGTTTTTTAAATTATTTATTTACATGTAAAACGTAGAAATGCTGTTTTGTTACATGAATATATCGTATAGTGATGAAATCTGGGCTTTTAGTTTAGTGTAGCCAGTATCCAAATAGTCTACATTACACCCATTAAGTAACTTTTTTTTACCACCCCGAAACAAGAGCCTTGCTCTGTCGCCCAGGCTGGAGTGCAGTGACACAATCTCGGCTCACTGCAACCTTCCCCTCCCAGGTTCCAACAATTCTCTTGCCCCAGCCTCCCAAGTAGCTGGGATTTCAGGCGCCACTACCACATTATTCCTATGTGTCCTATTTTTTCCGTAGAGACGGAGTTTCACCATGTTGGCCAGGCTAATCTTGAACTCATGACCTCGTGATCTGCCTGCCTCAGCCTCCCAAAGTGCTGGGATTACAGGCATGATCCAGCGCTCCTGGTGGTATCTTCTTATCTCTTACCCGGCAACCTTCCATCTTTCAGAATCTCCAGTGTCTACTTTCATACTCTATGTCCATGTGTACACATTATTTAGCTCCCACTTTAAGTGAGAACATGCTTCATTTGACTTTCTAAGTTGTTTTCCTTAAGGTAATGGCCTCCAATTCCAACCATGTTGCTATAGAACACATGATTTCATTCTTTCATACTAAGGCTGGGTGGTTTTCTATTGGTTATGATTTATTTGTGTGTGTATTTATGTTTTTGTTGTGTGTGTTACAAAGGTTTTAAAGGAAAACTAATATTTATAAATCTCTCACCATGTTCCACAAACCTATTGTTTATTTCTTCAGCTTATTAAATATTGGAAAATATCTCTGGGAATGAGGCATAATTTTACATGTAAGGCAAATGAGTCTTGGAAATTAAGTACTTGCCCAAGATCATGCTGTTAATAAATACTTGAAGCTAAATGTAACTAATTGAACTGCTTTTACTTGAGATTGTCATTCTTGAAATTATTCCTATGTGTCCTATTTCAATGCAATACAGTTAAATCTTTCTCTTTTGGGATAGACCTATATATAAAGATATGTTTATTTTCAGTTGCTTAGTAGTAACCAATACAGACTATATCGTATCCATTGCCAGATGGAAAGTTCAGTCTTCTCAAAATTTGAATAAATAGGTTAATAATTTAGATGTCAGGATTCAATTGAAAAATGTATTCATCACAGCAAATAAAAATGTAAACAACTTGAACAATATAAAATGGGAGACAGTCTTAAACTTTTTCTATAATACAAGCAATACAATTGCTCTTTGATTTAAACAAACAAAAGATTAATTTTATTCACTTTTACAGCAATTTAAAAAATTTTAAAAGTAAAATTAAAGCATGAAAGGACTTTTCATAAGGTGACGGATAATGCAACAATTATTTGGTTCAGTCAGCACAAGGCACATGATATTTGCTGAAAAATAAATATTTGAAATACTTTTATCTTTGCTTTTGTTGTTTTCTGTTCTTTTCTATTAATTAAGAAGTAACTTTTTTCTCCTTTTTTTTTTTTTTTGCTTTTAGTTAAGTAAGAAGTATCTTAATATTCATCTGCCTAGTAAAATAGAGTCAAATAATTCTGCCAGGTGATAAATAGTTAAATGGTCTACATTAAAACTTGGTTTTGACATTTGCTAGCCATGAGACTACAGGTGAGATATCTAATTAGTCTAAGACTCCATTTTCTCTTCTCTAATTGAGAATCAAACAATAGTCCCCATCTATTGAGGCTGTGGTGTGGGTTAACTATGATTTTCTACAGAGGTATCTGAAGCAGTTTTAGTTTCATAGTTAATATTTAATAATTGCTAACTTAAATATTATTACAATTTACTGAATTCCTTGATATGGACTTAGGGAAACATTAAATAACTATTACAGAATCATTTAATAACTATGAGTTCCCATGGATGGGAGCAGACATATAGATGGAGCAAGGAGATGAATACTTTCCAACATGGATATCATTGTTAGCATTAAACCTGATCATCTATTTTAAAAAATATTGAATTTAACTTTCACTAAACAGACTTACTTTGAATTCATTTTATTCAACAACTTAAGTATTTAAATTTTGTCCATAGCATAGGTTTATCCATGGGGCCTGTGTCCCATGACCCTGGTTAATCAAGGAATGAAAGTGCAGTGGCATTTATTCAAATGAATGATCATAAATTTTTTGGAGATATTTTTGGACTTTTTTTGTGAGGGTCAAGTAAGCTAACGAATGTGATAATATATGAGACATTATTTAGCATATTACCTGGAATCTTGTAAGTACTCAATAAATGCTCATGAAGTTTAAATCAAATTGCAGTTTGTGAATATCTAACTTTATACATATTAAAATCACAATAATGTTTCTAAGGTTTTGTAGAAATAAAATATTATAAAAATAAATGCATATATATTTACATAAATACTTCTATATTTAAATATATAAAATTCACTTTCTGTCTTTTGAAAAGCAAATCATAACACACACACACACACACACAGATAGATATATATAGAGAGAGAGACAACCAGTTTCTTTAATGGTGAAACCAAGATATCCACTTTTTGTGTCTTTATAAACACTCCGACCAGTGTCTGCTTCATAAAGGATATTCAGAATATATTTGTAAGTGCTGAGTGAAGTAGTAAGACGTGTTTAGGCACAAAATATCATTATACAATCATATGAAAGTATTTAATACAACCCACCATGAATTATATAGATTATATCTAAGTAGAAATGCTATACTTTCTTAAATCAAGATTTATTACATTCCACCGTGTTCTATGTTTAAATAATAGCAAATATATTCTCTTTCAGCCGTTTTTTATAATGTATAACCTAGAAAAAGAATGTGGAATAGACTATTGTTAATTTTTTAGAACTTTTTACATTTATTGTCACCTATAACATTTCAAGAATTGAAGTTGCAAATCTGGAAGCACATGTTTTCATAATGAATTGTAAAATGAGTTTGGTATCTAGATCATATGATTAGCTAGAGTTTTAATGGGTAGCATATATATATTGTGATTAGGGCAGATTGTTTTTATTTCTTAGGCAGCTTCAGGAATTACAAATATATTACCTAAGTTTCATTTCCCTCAATTGAGGAAAAAATGTGTGTCATATCACACAAACTACCAAATTTCAGATACCGGGAGAAAAAAATCTTTCTGTATAGGTAACTGACAAAGTCAGATGTATAGGCCCAAATAACATGAATAATATTATCAAAGGGCTACAGATCCAATAAGAGGATGTTAATTATTTTATTAGGATAATGTAATTAGTTATCGGTGGATTAGTTACTGCAGTCCTACTATAAATAACATATGGACACTGTTGGTGGGAGTGTAAATTAGTTCAACCATTGTGGAAGACGGTGTGGCAATTCCTCAAGGACCTAGAAATAGAAATTCCATTTGATCCAGCAATCCCATTACTGGGTATATATCCAAAAGAGTATAAATCATTCTACTATAAGGACACATGCACACGAATGTTCATTGCAGCACAGTTTACAATAGCAAAGACCTGGAACCAACCCAAATGCCCATCGATGATAGACTGGACAGGGGAAAATGTGGCACATATACACCATGGAATATTATGCAGCCATCAAAAATGATGAGTTCATGTCCTTTGTAGGGACATGGATGAAGCTGGAAACCATCATTCCCAGCAAACTGACACAAGAACAGAAAATCAAACACCACATGTTCTCACTCATAGGCGGGTGTTGAACAATGGGAACACATGGACACAGGGGAGGGGGAGCATCACACACTGGGGTCTGTCGGGGGAAAAAAGGGAAGGGATAGTGGGGGGTGGGGAGTTGGGGAGGGATAGCATGTGGAGAAATGCCAGATATAGGTGATGGGGAGAAAGGCAGCAAATCACACTGCCATGTGTGTACCTATGCAACGATCTTCCATGTTCTTCACATGTACCCCCAAACCTAAAATGCAATTAAAAAAAAAAGAGAACATATGGACAATTGAGACTTCTAACATTGTTTCCAAAGTTTATAATTAAAATGTATTTAGTATATAATTGATGGGGATAGTTAGTGAAGAAGAGAGATCTGTCTAAACTGAAATGCAAAATAGGAAAATACATAACTCCTTTAATATAGAAATATTAACTGTGAAGTCCCAGAAGATAAGGAACTGACATTGGTCTTATTTAGGGCACAGTGTTTTCTCAAGTTTTCTGGAACTTGAGAAAAAATACTGAGTTAGCAGATGGCACTGATTTTTTTTTTTAATTAAAGAAATGTAAAGCTATTGGACACAAAACACAAATATTATGTAGGCAGACAAAAAAGTTATGATAAATAGGCTTTACTGCCAAAAATGGTGAAGGGAGAAAGAATCTAAACTAATATTACCAGTAAGCATTTGATAATTATTAAATGGTTACTCTTACACAATATGCTGCAAAATAAGAAAATACTTATTCACAAATTCTAAGTATTATCACCGATTACTTATAGTATTAGATATCAATAGGGTTTTTGGCAGTTTAGTGGAAAACAATATTCTAACAATGTACAACTTATGCTGTTTGGGTGAAGCTATGCTAACTTGCATAATCTTGGTTAAGGCATTTTTTTTAACCAGGCCCAACTCTAAAAGTGGTGAAGCCTGAATCAAGAGTACAAATAAGGCACTCCTCCTGCCCCACACGCCTTGTTTTGCCCTATTTCTCTTCTCTTACCCCTAACCACATGCCCTTTCTATTATTTACCACCTAGGAAAATTAAAAACAAGGAAAATCTAGAAGGGACCTGTGTAGGACCTGGAAGCAGGCACAGGGCTATTGTTAGGGAATTCTGGGTCTGATTACATTGAGCAAGACCCAGAGGAGGGCAACTCACAGAACTGGACTTAGTCCCATGAACTGCTTGCCTTGTGAGGAGGGGAACAGACAAAATGGGGCTGGAGGGATTCTACCAAAGCAAGAAGCTCAAGGCAGGAACCCACAGCACAGTCCCCGGCAGCACTGGAGCAGGAGGTATAATGAGTTGGACGATATGATCTAAGAAAGGTAAAAGGAGTAGGGAAATTTGCATTCAGGTAAGCTTAAATAAGAAATTCTGATTGGAAAAACCATGACTTAAATGAGATAAAACTACACTCTGAAAATTTTGAGAATATAATGAGCTTGTTAACAAACTTTTATGTATTAGGAAAAAGTGCCATCCATTTTGTTGTCTCATTCTCAGACGTATTTTAAAGTTCTGCTGACCCCAGTCTTCTCTGATTTTCATATGCTTAGTGGTCTGCTGGAAGTGTGAAAATAAACAAACAACATGAAAACCCAGAAAATAATATGTCTTCCAGTCGAATATTCTGCATTGTTGTTCGAAGATTAGCCTGCTTTAAACTACTCTTCAGTGGAAACCCTGTACTGAATCATAGCACTTTCTGTTGTAAATTTAACACATCTTCCTCCTCATATGATCATCTCATAGGTACTGGATAACATTTGTAATAATTTTAGTGTGATGAAATAGAACTCAGAAATATCAAGAATCACTTTATCAGAGAACAACGCATTTACATTTATTGTAGGGCTTTTATTAGTCAAGTAATTTATCTGAAAAAACAAACAAACTTAGGTAGAGATGTTGGAAAGAATTTGGTTTTGTCTGGGTATTCTGAGAACATGCTGGCAGATAGTCTACGTGATGATAGCGTCAGCCCATCTGTTATGCGGTCTGCGTACCTGAGGTCCTATGATCATGACAGCAGGACAGACCTGCATGGAGTAACCACAGGACTACTTGCAAAGACTGACTCTAAGGTGCAATGATAGAGAGTAAGTGTGGAGGGAATGTCTATCTTCTTTATCCATATGTTTAAAAACTTTACTTTTAAACCATGTAACTAAATTATTAAGCCTATTTTAATCTTCAATGTGATCAACCTCCTTGGAGTTTATCAGGACAGTTGTAGGACTTCATAGGTTTACAAATCTTTTTTCGATCAAGACTACAGATATACTGATGTTTTGTGTAGATATCTGTCTCCAAAAGATGCTGAAATGGTTCAGAAAAAAAATAACTGTATCTCTAAGACAACTGCCTCCAAATTTGAAAATCGAATTCTTTTTGACTTCCCAAATTATGTCCAGTCATGTTGTGAACGGTAATTCATCCAAAGTTCTATACTGATACAGTATAACATTATAAAGATGCTCAAAAATGCCAAGAACATAGAGATACTCCAAATATAATTATAAAACTCATTCTTATTTGAAGCCTGGGGAAGCCATTAGGGAAATTTAATAAGACTAAATCCCCATGTAAGTTAAAATCTAAAGACACAAAAGTCCAAAGGAATTATAACTCAAAAATATCCATTATCAAGCTCCTTTAAGTCTAAAGAAATCAAATTTTCTCCATTCTCATCCTGCTCTCCATTCTCATCCTGCTCTCCATCCTTAGCCTGCCCCAGGGAATACCAGAGCCTGGTTCCAGGGCTTCTTCCTTCAGCAGCTGCAGCCCGGCCAGCTGTTTTCCGTAGGGTTGATGTGATTCTCATACAACCTTAGAATTTGAATTACATCAATACTACATTTTGTGTGCCTCTTTTTGAGAGTCCAAAGATAATCACAGTTTATTCTTATCAAGCAAATTTTGAAAAGAAGCTTATTTTCAAAACCTAGACAAAGTTATTCCACTCAAAAGTATATTTTTAGAGCCCAGAATTTAGTTTTGGCCAAAACCATAACAGCAACTCAGTGCTATCTGAGCAAATAAGACTAGAGAATAAGAATATACTTTATTTCAGCCACTTTGGGATGCCAGTAGGTGGATGCCAGTTGCCCAAATTCGTGAGCTTTGAGAGTAAGTCAATCGGAAGACTCCCAACAAGAGATTAATTATGGCAGGGTATTCACTGTATCTGTGAGTAAAGTAATACCTAATAAACATTCCCCTCTTTCTCAGGGAGTGACTAGTGAAACATGAACACCTTATTTTGAAATTGAAGAATGTAGAGTAAAAACAGCCTTGCCAAGTCTGAATTTATATAGTTTTTTTTCCTCCTCATCCAGCATATGAAACTCTTTTTAATCTCCTGTCTCAACTGAACTTTCCTTAAAAACAGAGCCTTTGGAAAAGCTTTACATGCTATTTTATGGCTGGTACAAACACAGAGACTGAAGAGTAAAGAAAAAAGTAGAAAGGAGGAGAATGTTGAAGAGCCACAGAGGCAGTGCTCTGCCAACCTGGCCCTCACAGCTTATGACTGGTTAGTTATTTGCTCTTGCAAGACATTTTTAACAAAACTATATGAAGCTACTTCTTCAGCACATAGTCCATCCATCGTAAGGAAGGGAGAAGAATTTACCTAAATTTATCCATCGCCCCCCATATCCCATTAGTCAAAGCTTGCAGTACAGGCACTAACTTTCCCACACTGCAAAGTCGAGTCTGGGTTCATGCTAAGTTATATCTGTGCTTTAGTGGACAGCGTGTGGTGTGGCATGACACGTCACTGGGACATACCCATGAATATCAGAGAACAAGCTCATAAACCAGAAACTATTTTGAAAATGGTGGAAACTTTTTTATTTGGCTCCAGGACTGAAGGAAGAGATAAACTGTGATTTGAGTCATTCAGTCCGGATTCAAACCAAGTAAGCAGATCTGGAACAATAAGTGAAACTGAGTCCATCACGCTTCCCTTTTTCCTGAGTTCTGTGTTTCTGCTACATCAATGTTGCAATGCCTATGACTCTAGTGACCCTGCCGCCCTTCCTTCACGTGGACTAACATTTATAGCCCCTTCTCAGAATACTGCTTTATTATGGACTCTTGTTCATATCTGTAAGTTCTCCCTCTGTGGGAAAGTTTTACTCCATTTTTTATTGTAAAACCACTCTAAGAAGATTTCTAAATTTATTGAACCATTGATACTCCTGAAAGTTTGCACTAGGAACGTAGTGAGAGTAATAGATCTGTCATGGTTCTTCAAGCCACTAGCACTCCTCAAATTTTGAATTTTTTCGACCTTGGGTAGCATTTCTAGTTGCTTTTTTTCATGCAATAATGGAAAATATCTTATTTTCCTACTTTTCTTCTTCTTTTTGTTTTCAAGCCATTAGTAACTTGTTTATAAAGTTAGTCTCTTCTCTTCTATGTAAAAAGATAGCTATTTTCTGGATCTAAATACCTTGCTTCCTTTAACCATCTTATATTTTTATCTAGACTTTTAAAAACAGATTTTAGAGTCAATATGTTCTGAGCCTGTCAAATATATCCATTGTTCAAACAAATCATGTTCACCTTCATTTTCTTGATGTGGATAATCTCGCCCTGGACATAACCACAGCATGGACTCAGTCTGTCCTCATCCCATCTCCCTTTCTGTCATATCCCTTTTTTGTTACACTTTCAGTTATGGTTTCAGTTCCACAAATTTATCTAACCTATTCCCTCAAGGCACAGGAAATTATTGAATGGCCAACTAACAATAACATCATCATCTAAATTAATCTATTATTCTTCGAATCTCTGATATCTGGATTAACCCCATGAATACAAGCTAAGTTCTTTCACCATTTCCTTTTTAGCCCTGAATGCAAAGTGAAATTTGAAGCATCAAATTTTAGCCTGACAATAATCATTTAAACCAGAACCTCAGTAGTATCATGTAGTATGCTTGGAGTCCAGCTGCCTTACAGTATAAAAGTCATTCCTTGTAGACAAGGCTGGAAAGCACATTGCAAATAGCGAATAACTGTTCCGTTCTTTAAAATCTGAGTGGTAGGTATGTAGGAAGATGCTCTTTTCCATACGAATGAATTCTTGATTCAGATAAACCTGATGACTGCAGCCTCTGCAGCCCACTGGTGGTATCTCCTTAGCCTCCTACTTGCCTCCACAGATGCAGGGTGGAGCAAATCGAGCTGCCACAGACTGCACTGGAGAGTTAGCTCACCCCAGACCTCCATGCCTGGCCCTTTCCTTGTCTGTAAAGGCTCTGTGAGTGCTGTGGCCTTGGTTGCCTTCAAACGGTACATTCTGGTTTCTGAGATCCATGAAGCTCTTAGTTTGCTTAAATCCAGGATGCTCAGCACCTTTATTAAGGTCAGCACACTTTGGCTAAGGGCTTGAGGTTTGCAGGCTTTTTTATTTAAGGGCTATGGATAAGTTTTTCAAATGCCACCATTACCAGCCGATGTAAAATAAACAATAATTTAAAAAGTCACCACACATGTTTGATTTAGGCTGTTGACAGCCTTAAATTTATTTACATAATTTAATTTAAATCTTTAAAAAAAGACTAAAAATAAGCAAACTAATGCTGATTACTAATTAATGTCTGAAGTAAAGCCATGTGCCATAATCCCAACCCATAAAACCTATATCATCAAGGCAGAGAAGAAGAATATAAGAACAGCATAAAAGGACCTATGGAGAACAAGCCTAGCTTCTATTTTTCCTTCCCAAATTCTACTCTCAGATAACTCCTGCTTTTTCCTTTAGAAAGAATGTGCTCTGCCTTTCTGGGGGCATCTATAAACTATTCTGGTGTTCCTGGATTTTATTTTGCTACGTAACAGTCCTTCAAAACTTTCTTTAAAGAAACAGAAAGAAACCAGGAGCATTATATGTTACACTAATGTTGTTTCTCCATGTAGAAGGAACCAGCAGGAGAGGAAGAACTTTCCTCTGTCTGATCTCCACTTCCTGATCTTCAGCACTGTCATTCCCAAAGGCCTGGGTGAATGGACTGAATATTGAAGTGATCTTGAGAACAGTGTCAACTACAGTAGACATTTGTGAAACTATAGTGAAGAAACATATTTTTTTTCTTTTTTTTTTTTAAGACAGAGTCTTGCTCTGTCACCCAGGCTGGAGTATGCAGTACAATATCTCGGCTCACTACAATCTTCACCTCCCAGTTTCAAACAATTCTCCTGTCTCAGTTTCCCAAGTAGTTGGGATTACAGGCGTGTGCCACCACGCCTGGCTAATTTTTGTATTTTCAATGGAGACAGGGTTTCAATGTGTTGGCCAGGCTGGTCTTGAACTCCTGACCTCATGTGATCTGCCCACCTTGGCCTCTCAAAGTGCTGGGACTACAGGAGTGAGCCACCACACCCAGCTGAGAAGTTGTATTTTACAGAGTAAATTTCATAATGCTATAAGTTTCAAAAATTCTAATTAAATATAATATCATATAGAGAAAATGGTGAAAAACATAATTTTGCAAAAAAAGCCTCCTTCAATATTATAGTATTAAGCCTTCAGATATTTCATGTTTGATTTTCTCTCAATATGCATTTCATATGTCTAAATTACTTCCTTATATAATTTAACTAAAAACTAAATTAAAGCTTTCTATGAGAATTTCAAGTATTGGCAAAGGGGAATATTTTTCTCCCCCAAAATCATTTGGCATGGTAGAATTAAAGTGCATATGTTTAGGATTATTTACTTTTACTTTCCATAGATTTTCTTTTCTTGTCTTGTCTTGTCCTTTCTTTTTTCTTTTTTTCTTTTTTTGAGATGGAGTCTTCCTCTGTTGCCAGGCTAGAGTGCAGTGGCGCGACCTCGGCTCACTGCAACCTTTGCCTCTCAGGTTCAAGAGATTCTCCTGCCTCAGCCTCCCGAGTAGCTGGGACTACAGGGGCACACCACCAAACCCAGCTAATTTTTTGTGTTTTTAGTAGAGACAGGGTTTCACCATGTTGGCCAGGATGGTCTTGATCTCTTGACCTCATGGTCTGCCCTCCCTGGCCTCCCAAAGTGCTGGGATTAGAGGTGTGCACCACCGTGCCCAGCCAGATTTTTCTTAATTGAAGAAATAATCGGAATGTTTTGAACTACGGTTGAATTGAAATTTACGTTACATTATTTCATTTTTAGCTGTAATTTTCTGTTCAGTAATAATCCATGTTTACTTGAATAATCAATATATTCTCTTCAGATGTCTAAGGCTATATCAATGCAAAATAATAAAATTCTAATAACTCGAACAGCTAGAATAATGATTATTAAAATTTAGCATTTTTTACTGCTGAAAAATTACCAAGATTTCTGTGATAACATGTTCCTCAGAATAAACTATATTTTTTCCTTGTCCTCACCTGAAAGGTGACATTTGACTTAATGTCTCACCTCTGTGTGTTGTCCTGTAGGGCACACACACAAAGGGCTTGTGAAAGTGGCGTTTCATTTTCAGATATCATCCAGGCAGTATATTCCTGGCTGTTACCCTCGGAACATAGTGCATCACATGGAGATTTAGAGCTGTACACACTTACAGAACATCAAGGCAAGTGCAAAGTACTCGCCTAGGTATAATAAGAATATAAAATTATAAAATACATCACCTGTCCCTCTAGAAGCTTGTGAATTGCTAGATAAGTCAAAAACACACACATAGAGAAATGTAATGACAGAACAAACAAGACTCTAGAGAAGAATAATAAACAGCAGATTTTAGGAAGACTTTCAAATGAATGAGATTTGATGTGGCACTAAAAAAAAAAATAAAACAACTGAAACCAAGTGTAAGAGTTAAGAGAGTAAAATGATGGCAGGTCACGGTGGCTCACACCTGTAATCCCAGTACTTTGTAAGGTGGGCAGATCACCTGAAGTGAGGGGTTCAAGACCAGCCTGGCCAACATGGTGAAACCCCGTCTCTACTAAAAATACCAAAAAAAAAAAAAAAAAAAAAAAAAGTTTAGCATGGTGGCAGTTGCCTGTAATTCCAGCTACCTGGGAGACTCAGGCAGGAAAATTCCTTGATCCTGGGAGGCAGAGTTTGCAGTGAGTCAAGATTACGCCACTGCACTGCATCATGGGCGACAAAAGCAAAACTCTATCTCAAAAAAAAAAAAAAAAAAAAGAGTAAAATGACATCACCTGTTCCTTGAGAGGGCTGGACAGAGATGAGTCAGGAAACACAGGAAACGTATGTCTTCAAATTTTAGAAAAATCTGATTTTTGTTACTGTTAGCCCATATGTTAAACCATATGCTCTGGGTTTTGCTTTTGAAAATCTGATCTTGGGAGTGGGGGCCAATTTGAATTCCAAAAATTCATGTAATATCTTCTGCCACATATGAGCCTGGGAATGGAAATTGTATTAGATTTGATGGTAAAAGGAGCAATGACTCAGCATAAAAATGCTACTGGATATGTGAGTGTTCCCTAACTCCAAACCTCCAACCTTCCAGGAATCGTTACACCCTAGTTTCACTGCCCTACACACCTCTCCTAATCATTAGAGGCAAATAAAAATAAAAATCAGATGTATTCCGCCTTCGTGGGGCATCTATAAACTGTTGTGGTGTTCCTGGATTTTATTTTGTTACATAGCATTCTTCGAAAACTAATTAGCCTTAACACAGAATTACCGTATAGCCCAGCAATTCGACTCCCAGATAGATACACAAGAGAAATAAAAACATACATCCACTCAAAAAGTTGTACACAAATGTTCATAACAGCATTTGCAATAAGAAAAAAGAATAAAAACAATCAAAATGTTTCAACTGGTGAAGAGTTAATCATATATGGTGTATGAATGCAATGGGATAATATTGGGTAATAGAAAATGAGACTGACACAGGCTGCAACACAGATGAACATTTTAAACATCCGAAGTGAAAGAAGCCAGACACAAGAGGCCACATTCTCTTTGGTTTCGTTTATATGAAATGACCAGAATAGGCAAATCTGTAAATATGGAAAATACAACAGGGGGTGACTAGGCCTGGGAATGGTGATATGAGAGACAGTGGTGGAAGACAGACATTGCTAATGGGGGTAGGGTGGCTTTGGGGGTTATGAAAATGTTCTAAAATCAGACCGTGGTGATGGTTGTGCAACCCTGTGAATGTCATTTTACACTGTAAAAGAGTGAACTATATGGTATGTAAATTATTTCTTACATGTTCCTCCATTGTTGGTTTCTCTATAGCATGATAATTAAATCGTTATGTAGGGCAATACATCCTATTAATATTTAACTTCTCTGTGATGTTTAAGAATTAAATGTATCTATAAATTACTTTTTAATAATTTACATAATTGAGCTTGCTTTTTATTTTTATTTTCTCTGCATTATTTTTATATTATCACCTCAGAGTGCTTTGAGAAATTTCAAATTTTGTTCGTATACCAATGCACTAGAAAATGGAAAGAAAAGAGTTTGTGATATATTGCCTGATACAATCTTGTTATTTTGAAATAGTGTCTCTTGAACTCCTAAGTTCAGTATGTTGAACTCTATAAAAAGCAAATTAACCTGCAAGTAGAAACAAAGCATCAAGAAATCATTTAGAATCTCCACTTATGTTCATAGTGCGTACAAGGGGATAAGAAAATTGTGGAAAGATTAATAGGTTCTATTTTGTTAACAAAACAAACAAAAAAAATAAACCAAGAGACTTTAGTTCAAATTGCATGTCGAAACCGAACACCAACAATTGCGTGCTATATTTCATCTTTATAGTTTGCTGCTGCTACACGTAATTTGTAGAAAATTGATCAGAAGTTTATTGAGTTGAAAGATTATTTACATAATGTACATACGAAGAAACACAAAATACTAAATGATGTTGAAGCCTTTATGCATGCATAGAATAATGTGGAAATGAAAAATAATAATCCTTATTTTCTTTGTATAGCAGTTTTATTATTTTTATTTTATGTCACCTATTAGCTTTGAGTCTATGAGTTAATGCCTTTAAGTATTATTAATTATATATTAAGATGTATTATTTTCTCTTACATTGTCCACTGGTAATTTAAAGGGCAATCAGAGCTCATATAACCTTGAAGTATGAATCCAAGGAGTGCTTTTCGGGGTGGCATATTTTATAATTGTAGCTTTTACCATTATGCAGGTTCCTACTGAAACAATTATTGTATTCATTTTGGGCTTTTTTTTTTTTTTTGCCATTTCATGGAACTGCCACTTTTCATTAACAATTAAGGTCATATTCTGGTTCTAAGACCACTCCTTGCCTCTGCCCCACATCCTGGCTTCCTATTAATAGTGCCAGCTCTGGTTAACATTTATATCAAAATTGAGAAGAGATATTACAGTGAAGTGCAAATTAAAGCCTGCTAAAATGCTGCTGCTAAAAATTATACTGGGACATTAGTACATTTTCCATTTATTTCAATGGGTCACATTAACAAGGCTGCATGTCACTTTATCCTAAAAGGTGGACCAGGCTGTCAGTTCTGATTAGTGTAGAAAAAATGGCATTTCGACAAAGGCTTTGCTAAAAGAGAACACAACTATTACTAACTGGTAGTTTAAATGTATGTAATTATTGGACACTTTTTGTAGGACGTTAGGAACTTATGTCAATTAAAGGTCAATTTTTAAATTTCTTCTTTTTTTATTTTCAACTTAATTTGTCTACACAATTAAGTATCTTTATGAAAGCTAAATAGTAAGAAGAGAAACATTCTTACATTTTAATAGCTTCTTGAGTAACTAAGCCTATTTAATTTAAAATACCATAAAGCAAATTGCTATCTTAGAGGAGTACTATGTAAATCAAGCCCAAGTTTAGGAAATTCATCCTTCATGTTAAATATTTAAAAAGAATGACCTAAAGTCATTTTTGCTGAAGGAGATCAGAGCCTAGCCATTTTGTATGTAGTTCATTGTGTTTTTGATAATGGTGTCTATCTCCTATAACACAGATAAAAACACTATATAATAACTAATTACTTATTCCTGAATAATATGAGCTCAGTGATTGTGTCATTGTTTATACAGAAAAAGAATAATCAGATTTTGTCAGCTGCTTCAGGAGAATGGTGCATGAATTATAGACCATCTCCAGATTAAAAATGAAAATAAGGTGATTTCCCTATTGCATCCTCCTTAATCGAATAAACATCCTTTATTAAATAGCAGTCTTTCTTATCAGCATTAGATGGGCCTAAGTAGTCTGAAGTATTAAAAGTTGCTTTTGGAAATCAGTATGGTAGTAGATCTTAACATCAGCTCCTAACATCTTCTACTATGCCTAAGTCTATGGTTCTTTGGCTTACATTTAACTATTACTATAACTATGTAGAACACCTGTATTTTCTTTACTTTACACAGTATGTTAAGCTTTGTAAAGATCAAGATGAAGACATGTTGGAAAGAGATGTTCTCTCATTCATGGACATTACAATAATCTGGGGAAACAGTTTACATTTCAGAACATCTAGCAAAACACATACAGCGACTTTCCATTTATACACAATTTTCATTATACCTTTTCAAATAAATACTTTATTATAGTTTATTTTATGTTATAACAAACAAATTGTAAGTATATGCTTTGATATATGCCATATCAATAAATAAAAATTTCCACACTGTCCCAAGTTCCTCTTATGCTCACTAATATTACCCATTCCCCAGTCACTGGAAACTACAAAAATTAACCACTATCATTACTTTTTTTTTTTTTTGAGATTTTGAGAGGGAGTCTCACTCTGTTGCCAGGCTGGAGCGCAGCGGCGGGATCTCGGCTCACTGCAACCTCTGCCTCCCGGTTTCAAGCGATTCTCCTGCCTCAACCTCCCTATTAGCTGGGACCACAGGCGCGTGCCACTACTGCCCGGCTAATTTTTGTGTTTTTGGTGGAGACGGGGTTTCACCATGTTGGTCAGGATGGTCTCCATGTCTTGACCTGGTGATCCGCCCCCGTTGGCTTCCCAAAGTGATGGGATTGCATGTGTGAGGTACGACGCCTGACAACTAGTTTGACCAGTTTTCACTGTATATATACGGATAATGTAATATAGATTTTTTTCATGCTCAGCTCATCTTTTGATAACTTTTATGTACATGTTACTTTAAGCTGTAGTTTGTTCATTGTGTTTTGCTGTTGTGCCACTGTATGAATGTGGCACAATACATTTACCCATTGTACTGTTGTGCGGTATTTGCCTATCATACAGCAGAGTCACATCAAATTTTGCTTGTCTTTTGACACTGTACTCTTTCTACTATGCTTTGTTTTAAAAATAACTGGATATGATGAAATATTATGTTCTGGGTTCTGCAAAGTTTGTATAATGAAAGACACAATACAAAATTGATTAAATGACATAAAATGTTTTATGCCTAATATTTTCTCTAAAATCCAAGTATGTAAAAAGCTGCTGTTTATACATATTTTTATCATACTTTTCTCTGTTACATTTTTATTTGAAAATTATATTTAATTGATTTTAAAATATTTTGCTGTTAGGCTTATACATCATATAATTACTTGTAGCCCCTTTATGTTAATAACTCAACATAGAATGTTAATTACAACTCAACATCTATCGAAAAATTGCTAAGCTTTGATCTTTCTTAGCATAAATAACTTTAGGTCATTCTTTTTAAATATTTAATATGAAGGATGAATTGCCTAAACTTGAGCTTGATTAACATAGCACTCCTCTAGGATAGTAATTTGTTTTATGGTATTTTAAATTAAACAGCTATCTTTTAAAAATTTTCTTTATAATAACTTACATTTTACCAACGTCTGATGAATTCCTGGTAATTGTGGACCTGGCAATAAGTTATCGATGAATGGAGCCACTTTCTTAAATCTCTCAGTTCCCAACCATCTAATAAGATTTTGAATATCAGAAAGTCACAATATCTCAAGGACTAACATGGGGGATGTTAGTAGATGCCTTATGCATCTATTTTTTAATTTAACAAAATAATATTTTCTGATCCAATCCACCAATTTAAAGACTTGAGCAATCCGTGTCCAAAACCATGAGACTATTTCATTGCTTTTGCAAATATTCATTATTTGAAAATATCTACCACAAAACTAGTAAATCTGGAAATGGTTTATATTTTCTTTGTGAAATTGAAAAGGGTCCATTGGAACTGATAATTGTCAAAGCAGGAAATACTAATTGGAAAAAAATGCAAATAAGCCAAAATAAAAGAACTTGTGTTGGTTAATTAAATATTTAGCCATTTAGAGCAAGGATTAATACTGGGAATTTAGAAAATTTGAAATTTTTCTTGTTACTAAATGGGTAATAATGCTAATTCTTGAATACTCATTCCAATGTAGAAATGTAGGAAAGTTGTCATTAGTTATGAATTTGTTTTGTCTATATAACAACATATAAAATTTCTTTACAAGAAACACAGAAAACATGTATTGCCTATATTTTAAATATAACTCATTTATTTATCTGTTTATCATTTCCCTCATATCATGATGCATGCATATTTATCAGTTCAATTTTCAAAAGGAAAGGAAGGTGATTATTTTAAAAGCTCTGGTTTTACTCATTTTTTTCTTGAATTCACAAATGATCTAGGTCACAAAGTTTAGAACAAAACAGGGAAAGTCATTTTTTACACTTGCTACAAATGTTATTAACAAACAATAAAGTTGAAAGTGTAACAAAAATGTAAGAGTCTACCCAAACAGGTATAAAGTATAAATAGATTTAAATTTTGCTTTCAAATTGAGACACTCAGCATCTCATTCTTTTACATTTCTTATTTACAGTATTTAAAAATAAAAACCTATGTTATCATTTGATTTATGCAATGAAAGTTGATAACATTTTAGACGTATGTCTAGCTGCCACTAGTCAATTGTAGGGTGAGGGGAGAAGGGAGGTAGTGTAATGTGTGTGCATACATATAATTTGAGACCAAAACAGGAAAACAGCACAACTGGTTTAATTAGAATTTTGTAAATATGTAGTAGCAGAAGAGGCAGTAAACAAAGGAGTAAGAGAGTGGATTTCTGGGTTAAATCAGCTACTTACTAGAGCTATTTCCTTGGAAAGCTACTGAGCCTGTTTATGCGCTGGTGGAGATGTAAACAGTGCTTATCCCACAATGTCATACTGAGGGTGAAATGTAATGGTGTATAGAAGGGGTCAGAATTGTGCCTGATGCATCACCAATATCAATGTACTGTAATTTACCAAAACAGGTGGAATGAAGGAATCAAAGAGAAAGAAACATGAGGCTTGCAATATTCTCTCCCTGCCAATACATTTTTTTTTAATACTTTAAGTTATGGGGTACATGTGCAGATTGTGTAAGATTGTTAACTAGGTATACACATGCCATGGTGGTTTGCTGTATCCATCCCTGTCACCTACATTAGGTATTTCTCCTACTGTTATCCCTCCCCAATCCCCCAACCTCCTGCTAGCCTTCCTCTGGCTCCTCTATCCCCCAACAGGCCCTGGTGGGTGATGTTTCCCTCCCTATGTACATGTGTTCTCATTGTTCAACACCCACTTATGAGTAAGAACATGCAGTGTTTGTTTTTCTGTTCCTGTGTCAGTTTGCTGAGAATGATGGTTTCCAGCTTCATCTATGTCCCTGCAAAGGACATGAATTAATCCTTTTTTTATGGCTGCATAGTATTCCATGGTGTATATGTGCCATATTTTCTTTATCCAGTCTATCATTGATGGGCATTTGGGTTGGTTCCAAGTCTTTGCTATTTTAAACAGTGCCACAATGAACATACGTGTGCATGTGTCTTTGTAATAGACTAATTTATAATTCTTTGGATATATACCCAGTAATGGGATTGCTGGGTCAAATAGTATTTCTATTTCTAGATCCTTGAGGAATCGTTGCACTGTCTTCTACAATGGTTGAACTAATTTACACTTCCACCAACAATGTAAACGTGTTTCTATTTGTCCACATCCTCTCCAGCATCTGTTGTCTCCAGATTTCTTAATAATCACCATTCTAACTGAATGAGATGGTATCTCAACATGGTTTTGATTTGCATTTCTCTAATGACCAGTGAAGATGAGCATTTTTTCGTATGTTTGTTGGCCTCATAAATGTCTTCTTTTGAAAAGTGTCTGTTCATATCCTTTGCCTACTTTTTGATGGGGTTGATTTTTTTCTTGTAAATTTGTTTAAATTCTTTGTAGATTCTGGATATTAGCTCTTTGTCAGATGGGTAGATCACAAAAATTTTTTCCCATTCTGTTGGTTGCCGGTTCACTCTAATGATTGTTTCTTTTTCTGTACAGAAGCTCTTAAGTTTAATTAGATCCCATTCATCTATTTTGGCTTTTACTGCCATTATTTTGGTGTTTTAGTCATGAAGTCCTTGCCTATACCTATTTCCTGAATGTATTGCCTAGGTTTTCTTTTAGGTTTTTATGGTGTTAGGTCTTATGATTAAATCTTTAATCCATCTGGAGTTAATTTTTGTATAAGATATAAGGAAGGGGTCCAGTTTTTGCTTTCTGCACATAGCCAGTTTTCCCAACACCATTTATTATTTCTCCCCGTCTCCTTGATCTCTTTCTGTGGCTTTACATTCCTCTTCAACTCTGAATTTTCTTGAGATCCCATTCCCATCTCACTGGTTTTCCCACTTAACTCTCATTCTCTGGCATTCTTATTCAACCACATGGTTTTCTCAACCACCATCTATTCAATAATGCATAAAACAATGCAATAGTACGGTTGGGGGGGGACTATCAAAGAGACAGCAGTAGAGAAGACATAACTCATTGGAAGTAGAGTTTAGCAAGAAGAGAGAAAATAAACATGTAAACAGAGGCTGCTATGGGAACATTAAAACTAGGGCATAACGTAGTCAGAGAACAATATGCTTCCATGTGAAATTTGCATTTAAACTTGTGTCCTAAATAATGAGCAAACGATTGCCTACAGGAACCAGCATGGGGAGTTGGGAATCATTTTTTTAGGCAGAGGGAACAACGCATGTGAAAACACAGAGGAAGGAAAAATGGGACACAATGGAGCAACAGAAATAGGCCAAGGCAGCTAGAGCAGGGATTTCTAGCAGGGATACATTACATTATCTGAGAGAGAGAGGCACAGCATCTGGCAGGCTTTTTTAAGGAGTTTAGAAATTTTTAAACAATAATACAAAACACCTGACATTTCAATGGAGTGTGGAGCGTGTTTTGAAAAACCTCCCTTAGTGTGTGAATTGGATGGGGTAGGAACAAAATCATGGGGACCAGTTTGGAGGCTGGTATAGAAATCAGTCAATATTTACTCATGTCCACTGTGTGCCAGGCACTGTTGTAGGCACTGAAGTTAGTTACATACTGATCATTACTACTTTTGTAAAGGTTATTTTATAGTGTAATGAAACTAAAATCTATAATTAAATACCCAAATAAACAAGTTTACTTCAAGTCGTGATGTATCCAGTACAGAAAATGAAAATAATTTTATTTAGTAAAAAGTCTGGGAAAGAAAGCAAAGATGTGTGATAGTCTAAGGCATGTGGTCTGATAATACCTGCTAGACATGATAATGTTTGCGTAGTTCCAAATGATAAGCATCTAGAAGGAGGTGCTGCCAGATATAATGGCAAGAGCAAAAACCCTGAGGCAGGAATAATCTTAACATGTTCAAAAGATGGAAGGAAGACGCCTGTGATTGGATCATTCTAAGTGAAGTGGAGGTTGGTATGAGTCCAAGAAGTAAGCACAGGTGATTATACTTGAGTTGTGGCAGCAGCTATAATAGTAAATTGCAGTGGCCAGATTTGAATTTTGGAAGCAGAGCCATGGGAGTTAGTAATGGAATGGTTGTAATGCGTGAAAGAAAATAATCAAGAATAGCTGTTATACTTTTGACCAGATAATTGAGGAGGACATTTCTCCACTGGCCACACAAAAGGAGGAGAATGTTTAAAGAGAAGAACGTGAGTACAGTTTGGGGTGTCTGAAGTTGTGGGGCATGCTACCCATATGAATAGGGAAATTTAATACTTGGGTCTAGAGTTTAGAAAACAATAGAAATATTCATTTCTATAAGGGGAAGAACACAATGTGGAGAGGTTACTTAACTTGCCCAATTATGAAGCTATGAAGTGGTAGAAAAATGATGAAAACAACATTTTTCTGACTTATGAATTAGGTCTAATGCTATTAATCTTGATTCTGCTACCTAGATGCTTTTGGAAGGCTCCCTTCATCCATTCAGGTTTACCTTCATTTGCCACATGAGCACAATCATGCTTGAACTACCTATATCTCTATTATTTGTGAGGAAGTAAAAAATTAAGCAATATGGGAAAGAGCCTTTTATTCACATAAAATGTTAAATGAATAAAATACATAACTTGCACATATGTGATTGCATTCAATAGCTTTCTTTTATCCTTAAAGATAATACATTTATGCCACCTATTACATATACATATATATTTACAATGTATATTTACACACAAAAATAACACTACATTGGTCTTTCCTATGGATGGTAACGATACTTTTTTTTTTCCATTTTCATCATGCTATTCATTGTAAGTAAAACATTAACCTTACCTCTCTATTCCTTTCTGCCTGACTGCCTTGCTGTGTTCTTACCTTCCTTCATTTCTTATTTTATTTCTTCCTTTCTGTGCTCCCTTCATTATTTATTTAAGCATTTATTTATTATTACCACCTCTGCTGAGACACCAAAATATAATGATTGAGAGTCCCAACTTCAAAGCCAGGCATCAAGGATACATTATGAATGGCCTTTGTTGCTATGACTTGGTTACCCATCTCTTCAGTGGGAATGATACAACCAACCTCACAGCACCGCCAGGTAATGGAATGAGTAAAACGCATAGAACAGCATCTGGCATACAGACAATGTAATGGAAATGTATGGGTAATGAATTATTCTAGTCAGAAACTATGATAGATATGAATTAAGTTGAGATAAAGAAAATAATAAGTGGTCTCTGCTAATTTGTAATAATCCAGGGTCTGTGGAAGCAAAGTCAGAGTCACACATGTAAACAAATAACAATAATAATAAATGTGATACTTGATGGTCAAGGTAGCTAAAATCTGCGGTAACATAGATGATAGGCTGTTTAATATAATAGGAAAAAAGCTTCACAAACATAAATATATTTGGGTCTATGTAGTAGATTGCAGCTATTGTTTTATCTGACTCTACTGGAATCTTTTTGTAAGTACAGAGCTAGAAACTAGTATTCTCCTATGTGACTACCATGAAACATAGCCTGAAGCAAACTAGTAATACATTTAATTTTGCATTGTTAGCCATTTGTTCAGTCAATAGAACAGCCAACAAGATACATATAATCCACGATTAAACTAAAAATAATGACTGTAAACACATAATAGGATAAGACAAGACGTTGTGGACAGCCTAAGAGGAGTTCCTATCCTGTGGAGCCCCAGTATGGTGATTAGATTTAGTTCAGGGGGAGCTTAGAAAAAGTAAGGTTAATCTAAGACCTGATATATAAATGGAAGTTAATTATAGGATTTCAGGCTGGATTTAGGGGAAGACATTTATAGATTTTAAAGTAAATCCCTTTCTCTGAAATTTTTTGAAACTCAGTATTTTTGTGTTAGGGTGCTAATTGCAGCTATGCAACAAAGCATATATTCACATTAGTTATAAAGGTTGCACATGAAATCATAAAATATAAATCTCTGAGTTTATAATAGAGTCTATATTTATGCAGAAGGTTTGGAAGTTTTTAATATAATCAAGTAGGTACAATATTGTATGAAATGCTAAGCTTTTAACTCAACTAACCAAACAAAACAATATACTTAAAAAAAAAGGAGACAGGTTCAATCCTACCTTGCAACCTTATAAAATTTAGGACTAGATTTCCTCTAAGTCTTTGAACCATCATGATGCCTGAAATGAAATCCCTGATTACAAATAGAATTTTAAAGAAAAAGGAGAAAAAATCATTTTTTGTGTTCTGTGTCAAAGCAGTAAGGGAACAAGAAACTTTTGACTTTGGCCCTGATGTGGTGAGAGCACTGGCTTTGACATGAGAAAAAAAACCTGGGCTTGAAGAGTGGTACTAACACTTAGTAAAAACACTATCATTTTTTAATGTACTAAACATGTATAGCAAAACTAGTTGAATGTTACACATGTATATACACTCTTACACACACACACACATAATGCATGCATCCTTAGCAGAAGGCACTTTATTTATATTATCCAACTGACAACTCACAATATATAAATCTGCTCACTATCAGACCCTTCATGTACAACGAGAACTAGATCTCATAGAAACAATGTGATTTGTCCAACATCTAAGGACCAGAAAGTGATTAAGTTGTGATTCAAATTCATGACTGTATGACTCTTAACTACTATTCAATGATGCCTCCTTTTCACAGTCTTTACTAGTTGCTAAATATCTCCTCAATTTTACTCTCTGCCTCTCTAGATAGATAGATAGATAGGCAGATAGATACAGATATATGACGTTTCTCTATCTGTACAACAGGAAATAATACCAATTATCCTATAAGAATGTCATAAAAATGGAATGTGATAAATATATAAAAGACAATATTCAGTTACTGGCACATAGCTGGTAGCTGCTAATTCTTATTCGTTTGTTATTATGAAACTAAATGCTATCAAAATGACAAAAACTACAGGACTCCTTGTTGTCATTGTGCTTGTTTTTTGAAACTTAGTTTAAAATTGTTTGTGCCGGTCCACTTAGTTTAAGATGCATAGTTTTTAATAGATCTGGATCAGTGAGATATCAAATTCCATTTCATATCCATAATTAGATGTTACTTTTAGTAATCCATTTCTGACCCTTACAGTTTTAATATCTTGCCAAATTTGCCAGGCATTCCCTCCCTTCCTCTTTCTTTCCCTCCTTCCCCTCCATCCCTTCTTCTGTCTCCCATTTGGTGCTTTCTTATTTTGTGCCAAGGGTTGTAATTCTTATTTTAAGTCTATTTTCCTAACTCATGTAAGATAGTTTATAATTATGACCTTGCTGTAGAAGATACTAGCATTTCTTTTAATAATAAAACTTCTCAATCCCACCGTTAGATTAAGAGGTCATTGTCAGAGGTGATTTTGTACAATTACCCAAGAATACTACCTTGGTTTTATCATATTTCGTAGACGTTTAAAGAAATATATGTGCAGGAAGTAGCATCTTCAATTTTTAAAGACTGTAAGTGGTTTAATATTCAATCTGCAATTTTAGAGCATAGACTGTTCAACCTTGTGGACACCTGCGTCTTTGTGCCTAGCAGGCGTGAGTGTAAGCACAGAGCTTTTGGCTGATTTTGCCAGAAGTCAAACCTCTTGACATCTTTCTCCTGATAGCCCTTAAGCAAAGAACCTCAAATCCAATATATCAGATTAGGCCATCAAAATCAATTTCAATCTTCAATCATTTAGTACAAGCTGACCTTATGATACCCATAGAATTCAGCAAAAACTGTTACTTGTGTTTAAAAATCTACTTGTGTTTTACTTAGGAAATCAGAGCTGAATTCGACCTCTGAAGTGTTTTCTAACTTTTGAATAGACTAGACATGACTTTGATGGTTTTCATGTGAATTGTCCAAGGAAGCACGGTGAGGAGTGTGCATTATATATCATGATTTCGTGTAGTGCATTAAATTTATAAACTTTATAGATTGTACTTGCTTTTTTCATTTCTAAAATTGTGATAATTGAAGCATAAATGAAATTTATTGGCTATCATGGTGATCATTTAGCCACATTAAAATATTTAAATTATCATTTACATAAATATAAAATGCATTGCAATTTTTCCAGAAGATGATTCTCTTATTAGACTTTTTTAGACACTATATTTGCTGAAGAGTGCAAATATGTTAGTGACACCATGAAGTGTTTATTATACATAGTTAATTAGAAAGATATTTACTAACACAAAAGGATATTTCAATATCAATTAATATGAATTTGTTCTTATAAATATAAACATATATTATTTAAAGATAATATTCCAGTTTCAACTTATAATACAAATTTACACATTACGATTTACAAATTACAATAGTAATTTACAAAGTTTAATATCAGGATATTTTTTATTTTCTAATAGTATTTTAAGAAGAGATACTTTATAACTTTTGGTTCACATGGCATAGCATTTATCCACATAATCAGAAAATATCTATATTTTTATAGCAGCATATAATATTTCTCTTGTAGCTAATTTCATATTTCTTTCAGTGTGGAAGTAAAATGAGTTAATGTGTTTTGTAAACCAAAAATAAAATTCTAAGCTTCTCATCCAACTGAATGGATCCTACCTACTCTTGGCCATAGGCCCAGATCCCCATCGAAACCTGATAAGCTAGTTTGGGCCATGATTGGAAGGTAGGGAGGTTAGACAAGCCTTAATAGACCCTCCTCTCTTTAAAGTTGAGGCACAACTAACCAGCATTACATTGAAACAGAGATCTTAAGGCTGACAAAACAAACTCTTTGTAGCAATAAGATACCAATTTCCATCCTGACTCAAGTGTGTGTTTGTGTGTGTGTGTGTGTGTGTGTATGTGTGTGTGTGTTTAACTGCTTCACCATGCAAAGGCAAATAGATGATCAAGTCTGTCTATGCAATTTCTTTTGGATAGTAGGAGACATCAATAACCTAACTATTTAAGGTTCCATTTGCATGATGAATATCTTAGTTAAATTGATTGATTATTGAACCCTAAGCAATTCAATCAAATTCTCTTTCAGCTATGTATGTTAAATACCTATTGTAAAAGAAAAATTGCATTAGACAGTTGTTAAAAATGTCAAGGAAGACTTCTTTCCATATTGTTGGAATATGAGTGATGAATATTGAAATAGGGGGAGAGACTGAACTCAACTCAAGCCGAAACAAAGTGAGGATTTTAAATGCTGAGATCAGTTAAAGAAAAAATAAATAAATAAATAAATTTGGGTGATTACTGGATTTTTAAAAATGCATTGATAAATGATATATGTAAGAAACAATGTATCTCACATCTCACCTGTGAATTAAATTTTCTTATAGTAATAACATGCATTTTATAACATATATATATATATATAAAGAAAAAGTCACAGGAGAGTCTTCCTAAAGGGGGAGATTGGTCAATGTGATCAGGCCACAGTGTTTGTTAATTGCTGTTTTTTGAAGCTAGGCTTCTATCTTCCCACAGAGACTGAGAGATAGGGGTACTATCTTTTTTGATGATTATCTTTCAAAGGGATAGTTCCCAGTTCCTTGAGAAAACATCCCTGGCTTGTGGTGGGGTTACAACTCAAAGAAGAAGAGACAGTATTTACAATAAAAAGTTATTTAAACTAAACGCTGTAAAAAAAAGTTGGGGGATATATAATTAGGTTGCTTAAAGTTGAGTCAAGCTGAGGAAAACCTTAATTCATTCTTGGTCACTAAGATGCATTGAACCTTGCAGAAATTCTAAAGCAAAGAGTAGACACAGTCTTTTCCTCTGTGTAGCTTTAGATGAAGTATTGTTACAGGCATACAACTCTATTTTTTGTATTCTCCTAATTGGTGGCCTTTGAGGCCATTGTGGCTTCAGTCTTGACTGTCAGAAGCTGGTACAGAAGATGGACTTCGTAATCCATCCTCACATTCCCACACCTCTATATATTCATATATACAACATGTACACACATATGCACATGCATATTTCATATGAAGACCTAAAACTTGTTGTCATTTGTAGTAAGGTATATTTGACTTGTCTTCAGTTGAAAGCAATGTGCATTGTAAGGTGCATATATACAATGAATCTATTTTAGACAGTACTGCTACGTATGGAGAAGATAGTCAAGCATTATGCGTAGAATTGTCTAGGTTCTTTAAGGAATGATCTTAGCTATGTGTGTGTCCCACATTTCTTCCTCAATACTTCATGTAAATTATTCTTTTATCAATTGTCCTCATTTTTGCTCTACATCTTAAGATATATTTAAAAAAAGGAAAAATCTGCTAAAACATAAAATTTCTATAAGACAAATTAAATCATGTTTAAGTTCTGTGATGAAAATTATGTCTAGATATATTTATTTTTCCAACCTTTGAGGACCTTATTAGTTCAAAAGTTGCTAAAAATTTAATTTAGCTACTTCATTCGCTCTTCACCAAAGTAATAATAAAAAGTTAAATAAAGTGTTGTAAAACAATAAAATAAAAACAATATACATCTGACTCATCCCATGGAAGATATAATTAGCATATGTTTTGACTATATTCACATAAATTTCATTGGAGTGGTGATTTCACACTTCAAATAAAATTGCCCAGTAAAATGCAGTACATATTTTCAACTATAAAAAAAATTTCCCCGTCATAACATGTATCTCAAGAGAATGAGTTTTGCAGCTTTAAAAATATTTTCTAATTTGCAGTAGATATTACACTTAAAGTACAGATGGATTCCTTATTGATAACCAAATATTCAAGACATGAGAAAATATAACTACATAGAGCAGTAACTGTCAGAAGCAAATGAAGGTGGGAGACTTATCAGACAACTGGGCCTAAGGTTCCAAAATGGGAAAAATGCACACCAGCTGGTGCAAAATGTAACACAACAGAAGGCAGGAAAATATTAGGCTGTAGGCAAAGGCTATTGAATGACGTTAAATATGATCATTTTCCTATTTTAGAAAGAATGCACTGGCAGCAATATAAGAGAGCATGGATTGAATGAGGGCGACAAGACACACAAGGGGAGCTTATGAGAAATATGGATGCCTCAAATTACATCAATGGCAATGAAGTTTTAGTGGTAGGGGAGGTTTGGGATAGGTGAAGGGTTAGAATTGACAGTGAACCTTTGGTTGTGAGAGGAAAGGAAGAGAGGTAGATGACGCACAAGTGCCTGGATATTTGTTATGTGTTGTTTAGGAGAATCCAGGAAGAAAAGCAACTTCTGCAGAGCAGAGTATTTCACTGGTGAGCAACCTTTGTTTGAGGTGCTACAGCCACCCACTGGAGTCAGATAGCTCATGGTTAATATGGGACTTTGCCATGTGCAGAGTAGATTGCCTTGGGCAAATTACTTAATGTCTTTGAATTTCAGTTCTTGTTGTAGAATGGAGATTGTAATAGCTGATTCATACAATTATTGAATTGAATCCATTAACAAAAGTTATCTTTTCCAGGCACCGGGCTTTACCTGTCTGGTTTGTCTGGGTCTCGGTAAATAGTTCTGTAACTGCATTAACTCCAATGTTCTTTTATCTTGCTAATAAAGCGCTTTGTATTCTTTTAGGTGGCTACTGTGTAAGAGTATGGCTTTTATAGGACACTGATGGTACTTTCAGGAGAGTAACAGGATTTAAGGTTCTGTTGGGTGATCTGAAGAGTGTGTAGGTCCCTTGAGAGTTCTTTTAGTTAACTCAGAGAAGCAGTGTGTTCTCATTAGAAATTGAAAAGAATATAAATGCAATCATTAAAAAAACTCATTACATGTTAATAGATACTTTAGGGAAATGTTAATTTATTCAGGGACATATTTGGAGAACAAAAATTAATTATTTATTAACTAACAACTTAGTGACCCATATCCTAATGTATACTTCTGATGTGATACAGTATCTATCGAGAAAACCACTGATACTGAGTGCTAATTATTGCATTCCTTGGTGCTGACAAATGAATAACCCTGGTCCATCTGCTTAAGGCTGATAAGAACAATCACAATTTTTCCTTTACGTATTTAAAGAGCATTTCTTCAGAGACGGTCAGTCACCCAAAGGGTATAGGTAATACATAGAGATTTGACATATTACTATCAAACCAAGCGCAGGCTCTAATGTCAGACTATCTGGTGTGGAATCCTGATTCAATTGCATCTTCACTGTGTAAAGTTTGGCAAGTTATTGTACTTCTCAGTTTTCTTATTCGTAAAAACATATAATTTCAGATTATCCAATAGAGTAGTTCTAATAACTAATGCTATGGATGTAAAAGCATGCATAATCTAATTCAACTTGCCTGATATATGGCATAAAAACACCATTATTATATTAACACTATCATTTTCTAACTACAAAATGAGCATTTCATTCCCCACCATAAACTTGCATTCTATCAGAGTAAACTTCTATTAACAACCTGAAATCTGGCTAGCCACATGCAGAAGATTGAAGCTGGATCCTTCCTTACACCATATGCAAAAATCAACTCAAGACAGATTAAAGACTTAAATGTAAAACCTGAAACTATAAAAACTCTAGAAGACAACCTAGGCAATACAATCCTGGACATAGGAATGGGCAAAGATTTCAAGTGACAAAGACACCAAAAGCAATCACAACAAAAGCAAAAATTGACAAATGGGATCTAATTAAACTTAAGAGCTTCTGCATAGCAAAAGAAACTATCAACAGAGTAAAATAGACAACATACAGAATGGGAGAAAAACTTTTGCAAACTATGCATCTGGCAAAGGTCTAATATACAGCTTGTAGAAGGAACTTAAATATATATGAAAGAGAAAAACAAAACCCCTCATTAAAAAGTGGGAAAAACAGAGGAACAAGACACTTTTCAAAATAAGACATACTTGCTACCAACAAGCATATGAACAAAAATCTCAATATCACTGATCGTTAGAGAAATGCAAACCAAACCACAGTGAGATGTCATCTCATATCTGTCAGAAAGGCTATTATCAAATAGTCAAAAAATAACAGAGGCTAGCAAGGAGGTGGAGAAAAAGGAACATTTATATATTATTGGAGGGAGTATAAATTAGGTCAACCATTGTGGAAAGCAGTATCTCGATTTCTCAAAAAGCTAATAGCAGAACTACCATTCAACCCAGCAATTCCAATACCAGGTACATACGCAGAGGAATATAAATCATTCTACCATAAAGACACATGAAGGAATGTTTATTGCAGCAATATTCACAATAGCAAAGACACGGAATCAACCTAAATGCCCCTCAATGACAGACTGGTTAAAGAAAATGTGGTACAAAGACATCATGGAATACTATGTACCCATAAAAAATGAGATCATGTCTTTTGCAGGAACATGGATGGAGTTGGAGGCTTTTAAGCTTCACAAACTCACCTAGGAACAGAAAACCAAATGCCACATGTTCTCACTTATAAGTGGTAGCTAAATGGTGAGAACTCATGAACACAAAGAAAGGAACAGCAGACACTGGTCTACATGAGGTTGAAAGTGGGGAGGAGGGGAGAGGAGCAGAAAAGATAACTATTGGGTTCTAGGCTTAATACATGGGTGATTAAAAAAATTCTGTATAACAAACCCCCATGACACATGTTTACTTATATAACAAACCTCCATGTGTACCCGAACCCAATATAAAAGTTAAAAAAAAAACTTGAAATCTTTCTGTGAAAACTGTTGATATTTTTAGTCAATCATATATTCCACACTAGACAACTATTTTTACACACAGACACAAATACATTGACAAAAACTGAAAATCAGGTAAAATTAACATTGATGTTAATTATATTGTATTGACCTTCACTTCTCTCTCCCTTAAATCTACACAAGCTTAGTAGAAAGATATCTTTAATTCCAAAGCCAGGATTTTTAAAACAGTCTTTCTTTGTGAGCCTGTAACAAGGGATAAGTCCTATATTTACAGTTTTAAAATGTTTGATTTTAATGTGCACCCAAAGCACAAAAGTGTATTATATGCATATATCAAAATATAACATGTACCCTATACGTATGTGCAATTATCATATATCCATTAAGAATGTATTGTTTTCCATTTACTGTTAAGTAATTTATCTTACAGTTAAAATCATACAAAAGTGTAAATCATACTTTTCAAAAGGAAATGCATTTCCAGTTAACTATTATATTCTAATTTTTCAGTGATTATATACCCTTATTATATTTCTCATAAATATTACAAATATTTTATCTTTTTCTTTCTTAATCGATCTTGTTATTTTATTACAATATGAATTTATAAGCCTTGTCATTTTTTAAATGAAGAATGATCTATGAAGGGCTATTGAAAATAAGTTCAGTTAGATGACAGCCTCGTGATGTTTTTGGTTTGCATACAACCATATCGCTGAATTACTAAAAAGATAAATAAGTATTGATAAACAAATAATTTTTTTTAAATTCTTGTTTATATTTGATATTCAGAGCCATGGAGTGACCACTCAATATCGAATAAGCATTATGTGTTAATAAAACAAAAGGAAACAATATGCCCCCTCCACACCCATCCTCCTTGTGCAACCTATTGAAACATATCACTACTTGCATATCTTTCTTTTCTTTTCTTTTTCTTTCTTTCTTTTTTTTTTTATTTTGAGATGGAGTTTTTGCTCTTGTTGCCCAGGCTGGAGTTCAAGGGCACAGTCTCGGTTCACCGCAACCTCTGCCTCCCAGGTTCAAGTGGTTTTCCTGCCTCAGCCTGCCGGGTAGCTGGGATTACAGGCGCCCGCCACCACACCCAGCTAATTTTTTGTATTTTTAGTAGAAACGTGGTTTCACCATGTTTGTCAGGCTGGTCTCCAACTCCTGACCCCAGGGGATCCACCCGCCTGAGCCTCCAAAAGTGCTGGGATTACAGATGAGGGCCACTGTGCCCTGCTTCCACTATTTGTGTATCTAAAGACCTCTCACACCTTCAAAACAGAATAATTCCACCTCTTGCTGTCTTTCCCTTCCCAATTAATGTTTACTCCAAAATATATTCAAAGCTCTAGGCTGTCCCACTGTTTCTGCTTCTACTGCTTTAGTTCAAGCTGCTTTTGTCTCTGCCTGGAAGACTATTCCATATAGTTTCCTTGTTCCTGCACGTTCCCCCCGGAACTCTTCGCCTAGCAGCCAGAACCATTCAGATAAAGTCAGTCTGCTCAAACCACTCTCTTCATGGCTCCTACTTTATCTTGCATGAAAGTTGAAGATGTTAGCATCACTGGCAAGACTCTACAAGACACGTTCCTGCCTTTTAAATCTCTCTGACCTCAATTAGTACCACTTTCTTTTCATTCACTTTGTTCCTGCCAGGCTGGCTCCTTGTTGCTTCTTGAACAGGAACACTGCAGGGGGCCTCTTGCTGGGGTTTTTGCACTTGAGGCTACTTCTGCCTGAAAGTTTATTTTCCCAGTTGTCTACATGGTTTATTCTCTTATATCCTTCATTCCATTCTTAAAGGCCATCTTTTTTGTAAGGTCTACCTATACATTTAAAATGGAAATCTCTCACTCTCTTAGGACTTCCTATCCTCTACTTCTGCTTTCTCCTTCATCACAGCCTTATCAGCTTCTACGAAACTATATGCAGTCGTCCCTGTGGATTTGCAGGCGATTGGCTCCAGGACCCCTGCATGTACCCAAATCCACACATACTCAAGTCCCACAGTTGGCCCTATGGAAACTACGTATATGAAAAACTGGCCCTCTGTATACATATAGTATACAGTATTCATGATCTGTCTTTGATTGAAAAGAATCCCTGTATAAGTTAACACACGCAGTTCAAACTCATGAGTTTTACACTCTCTCCCTAGAATATTTTTTGGCATGTAATAGATCTTTAATGCATATTTTCAAATGAGTTAATAATGTGGAGGCTTGACCTGTATTTATATCTTAAAATGTTAGCTAGGCAACATAAGTCAAGTCTTCCAAATCACTGTCTTCTAGCAGAAATATTGTCCTATCTGAGAGAAAGGAGAAAAAGACTAGAAAATAGTCGATGCTGCAATGACCAAAATACCTTGATGATTTTAATTATTTCCTAAGTCTCTAGAAGCTCGGTTCTTTTTGCTTTCAAGTTCAGTCATTTCAGGTATAAAATTGTGTGCATTGTATTACATGACAGCGATTATTCAGTCGGTGTTAGACAAACCAATGAGTTATGTGAACTAATTTACATTAAAATGAAATGCAAAGTTATATGAAATTAAAACATGATATTTCCAGTTTGACTATCTTAATAGTCCTTTCATTTTTATGTCAATGATATTTCTGAATCAATAGGAGTAAAATAAGTGTTAGGAAATTAGTGTTGGGATTTGGTTCATAGCTAGAGAATTTTTTTTTTTATTCAAGTCTATTACTATTCGCTTACTTCTGGGACCCCATTGCTAACATCCTGCTAGTAGTTGCTGCGTTTTAATCTCCAGGTGAGTGGAGACAAGTTTGGACACGCACACCCAACATCTAACCACAGAGAGTCATGATTAGGTCTCCACAATTCAATTTAAAATTCTGTGTGTTGTATCTCACATATTTCATTTAACAGAGTTTAGGAGTGAGCTGTTTCAGTCTATTTCTAACTAAAGTTATTACACTTCATCGAGAATTAAGCTGAAAATGTGTACCCCAAAACCACCAAGATTATACCTGAAGATAAATGCTAAATATCCTTATACTACAGAGTCTCTGTTCTTATCAAACTATACATTTTCATTTCTAAATGTATGCCTGCTTGTATCTTCTTAATGCATTTCAATGAAAATAAATTTATATAATGGTAATGTAATTTATGTGCATATAAATTAATGTTAAGTTTATGAGAATAATTGATATATTTTATATTTTCACTTATATATTACTGTAATTTTATCATTATACATATTATCTAAAAGGTAGTATTCTTTAATAATTCTTATTTTAAAATGCTTTAAGTCTCTTTTAACTTTTTATAAGATTATAAAATTTGCCATTTTATTTGAAGATGCAACAAAATACTTATAAAAAGCTATCGAAATTGAATATGTTTTTCCAGTGTATTTGATTGTCTCACTGTGATATGAAAGAAATCACACAGAAACAAGCTTTAATTTTTGTTGTATAGTCTAATTTTCTGAAACAGAGTGGGCTATTCAAAGACCTAGCACCACGAGTTTAGATAGAATTCACTAAGCTGTGGTGTACCTCAATTTGATCTTACTGTTTAAATTTACATTTAATTTAAAATACTGGAAATAGATTTCACGAAGTTATTTCCTCTGCATGCAAATTTATTTAACACAAATTAAAAAAACAACTTTATTGAGGTATAATTAAATTGAAATTGTTCCAGGGGTTTGGGCAATGTATTCACACATGCAACCACCACCACCAATATAATCAAGAGACATGTAAACAGATATCTATACTGATCTACACACATGTATTCAATTTCATATTTTGGTATATAGTTCTGTGAATTTCAAGACCTATTTAGTATCCTGTAATCACCACTACAAGAAGGTTACTAAAGATCTATCACTGAAAACTACCCCCCTAATTCCTGCCCTTTATAGTCAAAGCTCCCTAACACAACCTCTGCCAGCCACTCATCATTCTGTCCCTATACTTTTGCCAAGTATCATATGAGTGGACCCATGTAATATGTAACATTTTGAGAGCGAAGTGGCTTCCTTCACTCTACCTAATGCACTTGATATTTCAATAAAGTAGCATTTGTTTTTAATTTATTAGGATGCATACATAAAATTCAATTTATAGTCAGTCATCTTTTTATTTAGGTTTGATCCCATAGCTACGCTTTGTCTGGTATTGAAGCATGATAAGTCTATATTCATCAAATATAAAACATGCTGTAATTTTTTTGATATCTTGATTGAAAGTACTAAGATATTTTCATTTTTTTTAATATTAAATTATTAAATCTAAATTGGGTCTTATATTTCCAAAGCATATTGATTATTAGGCATACAATGGGCTGACCTTTCCTATTCTCCTCTCAGCTTACTCAGAGTGAGGAAGTTTTTCCTGTGCTGGTTTGTCTTTTTGAGAAGTCAATTGCAACCTGAGGCTTTCTTGCCTTGGATCTCCTGAGAAACATTATGAGATACAAGGCCTGTTTATTTCTTCCAAGCTTGTATTGTACTGGCAGAGACTGCCCTTTTCCAGATGTCTATTTTATTTCTCAAGTTGTGGAAACTGTTTAAAGGTTAGCAGAATCAAAAATTTAAGTAGAATACATCCTTGGCATAGGGGGCATGAAGGTCATTGCCACATTCCACAAAATGATTACAATTTCCCATCAGACGCTTTTTCAATCTGCCCCTCTTGCTATCAGAAAAGTCAATATTTGCATTCTGTTGAATATGCATGACCACTAGTGTTTGAAGAAAGGGCTACTTGATATATGCACTTCTATGATTATCTTGTTTGCATTCACAAGAAATTATCTGAAAATCCTCTAATGATTCAAAGACTTGCTGTAAGGGGTTATTTCATTATTAGAATTAGTTCTACTGAAACTTTAAATTAGATTGACTTAGCGTCTTATATTTCTTAATTTAAAATAAATCACCAGAAAAGGGAAAAATTAAAATATGTGAGAAATAACTTCTTTGCTCATAAAACATTGGATTATATGGGTAAATACATTTTTAATTTTTTATCATATTTCTGATTTAGTTAATCTCTGAAGTATATGCATTCAAGGATTTTTATCTTCCCTGGGGGCTTCTGATATTTTAATCACATTCAACTAGCTTCAACTGAAAATTGTTTAATGTGGAAGTTTTAAACTGATTAACAATTTCCTAGCTTTACTTTGTACAAAAATTTCTTCTCTTTAAAATGGTAGCATCTGTTTGAGAAGTACTGACTGTTGCTGTAATTGTTTTACACATATTCTCCTTTGCCGTGGTTGTTTTTCTGTATCAACTTTTATTCAATGATCCATTTTCTGTTTTCAATGATTCTGTTACCTTACATCCAAAAAACATGCTTTCATCACTTCGCCTATCTGTGATTTTCCCATTTTAACCCTCATGTTTTGTGATTTCAAGGCTATGAAAACAAATAAATCTTGCTGAATACCATGGGACAGAAAAACTCCACTTCTCCTGAATCCTATTTACCTTGCCAATTTTGAAAAATCAAAGAAAATGCTATAGCTTTTCTAGTGTTAGAGATATCTTTCCTCTCCCATTTCTTTTCTCTGTTGCTTTTTCAGTGCCTTTCTTAGTCCAATCATTTATTCTCTCACAATAAAATCTGTATTTTTTTGTATTTTCAATTTGAAATTTTAAACTGAAATAAAGTAAATTTCTTCACTTCTCTGAGACTCACTTTCTAAGTCTGTAAAATTTATATATGTTTATATATTATATATGTATTTGTAACTCCTAATTAACTCCTAATATAACTCCCAATTAACAATTTATCCATATATAAATATATATATTTATAACTCCTAATATAACTCCTAAGTAACAACTCACTATATATATAAAACTAACATAACTTTTCAACTACAGCTACAAGCATGCTTGCAGCTGTAGCTGAAAAGTTTTCCTCTTCCCACCATTCTCAAATATCTTCCCTCACTGCCTCATTAACTATTTTTGAAAGCCCACTAAAGAGATACATGTGTTTGGATTATGGAAGTGTTTGTGCTGAAAACAAATACAAACAACCACCAAAAGAACAAAAACTCTATAAGCTATAAGAAAGTAAGACATTTAAATAATAAAAAAAAGAAAAGGAGTGGGATTATTTTAAAATCTCATATCTTCCACATGAAAGTAAGTGGATTGGGTTTGATAAGATAAAACTAGAGGTAGAGAAAGGGTTAGACTGAGACAGGAAGGGGAAATGCAGGAAATGTGTGACTGTTTTGGAATTACTGTATTTAGAGGAAAGCATGGCTTCGTTTCAGAGTACAGTAAGAAAATTATGAATACGACCAATAGGCTTCCCCTTCCGTAGTGGTCAATTTCTCAACTTCTAGTTTTGCATATCATAGTTTTAGGATTTAGCTTTCAAGGTTTGTGATCGATCTGCGGTGGTTTTCCCTAATTCTCGAGTGCTAATTAAGTATAATCCTTGTTTTCAGCAGTTATCTGAGCAGGAATCCCAAACGGCATGGACTGGAGCCATCAATGTCAAACTTGGTGAACTCTGCCACCCTCTCTCCTAGCTTCTCTGTCTCTAACACTTTCTGCCTCCTGCTTTTCAGAAAGTTTTAATTCACAAGGTGAAAAAATTGGCCTCCATTCTCCATTCAGTTATCCCATCTAGGAACTAATATTTAAATAATAATGTGCTTATATTTGAAATAATTACAAAAGCTCTTTCAAAATGAATTTAATCTATATATTTATTCCTCTATTTTGTTATTTGTTTATTATTTGACATACAGTTTTGCTTTGTAGCCCAGGCTAGAGTGCAGTGGCACAAACTTGCCTCACTGCAACCTCTGTCCCCAGGGTTCAAGTGATTCTCCTGCCTCAGTCTCCTAAGTAACTGGGATTACCAGCATATGCCACCAAGCCCAGAATTTTTTTTTTTTTTTTTTTTTTTTTGTATTTTAGGTAGAGACTGGGTTTCACCATGTTGGTCAGGCTGTTCTTGAACTCCTGACTTCAAATGATCCACCAGCCTTGGCCTCCCAAAGTGCTGGGATTACAGGGGTAAGCCATAGTGCCTGGCCTATCGTTTATTTTTTAAAGAAATATATATTATTTACTATATACCATGTTCTTAAGTAAATACGGAAATTACAATTGTCAATTGACAAGGATCCCTTTCCCCTACCCTCAAAACCATTACATTCTGAGAATGAGGTGTATAGAAATAACAATGTGATTTAATTACTTTAGGTATAAGGTCTGTGGGAACATCGAAGGACTATAGTCACATTTCTCATGGGAAATACATCATTCCATGTATGTCTACGTGGAATTTATATATAGTGTATAAAAGCTTTATAAAAAGTGCAGCTTAAGTAAATTGTGACAGTTACACATGATTATGGCAGGTGGTCAGGAAAAGTGGTTCCATGGGGGACTCCACATTTCAAGGAATGCAATCAAAACAATGCCTGCTTCATATGAATAAGTACATACTATTCAAATTATTAGATATACATGGAATGTAGGCATTTGAATAATGATACATATCTACGTATGTAAATGTTCAACTTTCCCTTATGTAATTTTAATATTTAATTTATAAAAAGGAACATATGTTATCAAAAACTAAATAGCATTAAGTGTTTAAATATAGGGATATTTAAAGTATATGTTTAAAGTATAAGCATGCATATAAGTATATGTATATTTAAAAAGGCAAATTCAAAATTAAATTCCACTATATGCATTGAGCTTGTCCTTACTGCAGTGAAACTTGGAGACATTGTATTTTTAAGAAATTTATCTTGTTCAAAAACAGATTTCTTTATGTCAAGAATTGCAATTTGGGGTGAAACTGTAACCCAGTTGTGGGATGGGAAGGGGCTCAGCTCCCTCCTGAGTTGGATGTGCCCAAGGTTCTCCACCTCCCCCTGTCCCAGGAATGGCGGGAAAGGCCCTGGAAGTGTGGTGAGCTTACCATTCATATAAATATCAGACCCAAAGAGTTTAACAGAAAGCGATTTATTAAGTGGAGAAAGAGAGAGAAAAAGAGCTCCCAGGCTGCCATGGAAGGGTAATCCAAAGGGGATATCTGCACAGGTAGAGAGGGAAAGACAGCTCCCGTGTTGTTGAGGGAGGGAATCACATACAGGGAAATCCACACAGGTAAGGGGCAGGGACTTTAATCTCAGAGTTTTTCCCGCCCCATTCATGTTCTTGTCCAATGAGAGGAGTTCTTTTAAACTTCTGCTGGAGTGATTGATCTTTGACTTTGATATCGGATTGGCTGCCCAGCCCACAACCCACCCAGGGCTTTTCAGGGCTTTTTAAACAAAGAAGAACACCTGGAATTTTACCTAGCCCACCACCGCAAAGTTAGACAAAGAACTCTAGGTTCCTGGATGGGCGCGGATGGAGGCATGGTGCTGTGAAGCTTTTGCCTTTGAAACCACGCCCCTTGTGGACCCGGGAAGACAGGTTTTTTCCTTAATATAGTCCCTCAAAACTATGTAATATTAATAAATGGAATAATTGTGTAAACCACAAATGTGTCTTATGAGTAACACAAACTTTTCAAAAAAATGAATTATGCTTTTGTTAAGTGATATAACTAACATATTTCAGTGGAGTTTTCATGAAGTTTCATGAAGAATGTTAATGTCCTCAATAGTGAGACTAAAGAATCTTACAATTGTTTTTAAATTTTATATTGAGATATAAAACAACCAAATCAATTTTGATGGCATTTTGGCTTGCAAGTAATCTTGAGTAAATATAAGAATTATTCAGAGAGGTGAAACCCCATCTTTACTAAAAATATGAAAATTAGCTGGGCATGGTGGCACACACCTGTAATCCCAGCTACCCTGGAGGCTGAAGCACAAGAATTGCTTGAACTTGGAAAGCAGAGGTTGCAGTGAACCATGATCATGCCGGTGCACTCCAGCCTGGGCAACAGAGTAAGACTCTATCTCAAATTGTATATATACAATTCAGATAATATGTTTAAGAGAGAGAGCAAGGCATAAGAGGAAGAGATTCTAAAACCCATTTCTAGAGATTTTGATTTAGTGGTTCTAACTGGGGCCAGGAATCTGAATTTTAAAAGCTGTACTCGTCATTCTGATATATGTCAAATTGTACCACTGCTATACTAGTAAACACATTAAGAATACTTTTACCTTAATTTTAGATATTAAAATAAGCACACATTGATTACCATTAACATCATTGTAATCTTTTTGAAATGACTGATGATTTGTGAGCTAAAGTAAATTAAAAATAATGGAACTCTACTGGGGAGGCTAAGGAGGAAAGATTGCTTGAGCTCAAGAGTTAGACAGATTAGCCTGGGCAAGAAAGTGAAATCTAGTTTCAAAAAAATAATAAATAATAAAACATCATCATAGTAACCTGATCTTAAAGTGAATGGAATTATTTCTAGGGTATTTTGTATTTCTTCTTATTGAGTTTTACCTGCAACAATTTGAGAGAATAAAATAAATACATGTATAACATTCATGCAGTAGGTACTGATAAAGTATTTTTTAACATGAATACAACATATCATATATAAAATATTCAAAAATATTCACAAAAGTAAATTTAAAGCTACTGCAGAAAAACTTATGGCAAAAAAAAGCAAAGATCTATAGCAGATAAACTTGAAAGCATATAATTCTAATCAATTTCTAGTTGATTTCGCTTTACATATTACTCTGTTAGAAAAACATTATTAGTAAGTTTGACAATAGAAATAAAAAATTATAGAGAAACCCATATTTCCAATAGGTAGCACGACATGAAATATAAAATGAAAGTTAAAGCTCCTTTGCAACTGTTAGAATCTTGTATTTTGTAATATTTTAAACTTAATTATGAAAGCATTAGGAGGAACAGGTATATCAGATTAAGTATTTAAAAGATTTAGGAGTTAGATATCGTCTTCAATAAAAGTAAAAGATAATAGAAGAGAGCAATTTTGTATAAAATCATTTTTCAGGAAAGTTTTCTATTGATATTGTCAATTTCATGAAATCCTATGAGCAGACATGGATTATGTTTCAGGATCTAAAAATTCAACATAGAAATTCAACACTGGAAACCAAGAAGTGTAATATCATGTTTAGGGGACCCCAAATCATGAGAGTTTAACATGAATTATATAATTTTGTGCTATTTGGTTTTCAGAAGTTTTATTTGCATGCCCTAAGGTTATTTTGGTGAGAGACATACTGAAAAACATATATTCATAAGATATGTCTCAATTTTTTTGATGTATAAATCACCATCCTGGGCTTTATTTTAATCTTTCCTTTGTCATTTTCATGAAATGCATAGATCTTTAAAACTCTCTAAGGAAAGACACATATTTCATATTAATGATAAAATAGCAAGCATAAATCTCAAACCACAGACATAAGCTTTAAAAAATATTCCGATAATTTACACTTCAAAGTCACATTACGTTGGGTTAGCAGGAAGTACAAGTTGTTCTTGCTTTCTGCCAGCAGTCCGTATTTCTGCTTTTGTCCTTAAAGGCATCTAAACTAACTACTTAGCTTGGCTCCTTTACCTTTGGAAACAAAAACCCAGAAGGGAAGAATTTTACAGACAAATTTTGCTCTCTTGGCTGCCTCAAAAGTCCATCGGGACAAGTAGGCACAGCTTGCTACCTGCTTGAATGGAAGTCATAAAAGATGGAAAGGAAAGATTTCACACAGGCACACCCCTGACTTCGCAGAAAATTATTCTATCACTTTCTAATGTAGCACTTATAATTGATGTGAATGACATGGTTTCCTTAGGAGTTCATCTTTCTTCATGCTGGAAAAACCTTCTTGACAGTGTTTTTTCTCCTGGTTTGTCCTAATTTGTCAGTGTAATACATACAAAAACTGGAACTTTCCTGGATTTCTCTTAGTAACCTATCACTTGCTCTAACCATAACTTTAATTTTTTGAAGATTAAAATACCAAGGTATAGTATTTGAGTTGGATTTGAAAATGATAATAATGTAGAAGTTTCCAAACCAAGGAAATGCAGGGTATATTTTGATGGTAATTAAGTTCAATGTATATACAGTACTGTATCCAGTGTCATGATATAACTAATGTATTGTAGGCATTATCAAAATCTTACATTCCAAAGAATAATATGTAGACCTAACAAGGAGTCTATGAATATTTTTAGTAAATCAATGAGTGAAAACACTGGTAGTTTCTTTTGTAACTTTTCTTAATTTATTATCAAAATAAACCATAGTCAAAAGGACATAATTGCTGTGCATATACATGAACATTATACTTCAATGTACATGTGTTAAGTCAGTTATTCAAATATTAGTCATGTATTCAAAACTGCCTAAGAGAGGAATTCTTTTATATGTATATAGACGGTGTTTTGTGTTCTCAAAACAAGGAACTATGTAACAAAAGTGTGCCCAGGAATATACAAAGAAATTAGTAGAATTCAGCAAAAACACAGAATTAGGAAAATAATTTGTTTTTCTAAGCTTAACTTTATTTCCTTTATCTGTAACTATGTGTTGAAGAAAAATGTCACTTATACATAGAAAACCATTCTATTTTCTAATTGCTAGTGCCTCTTTATCCTTACAACAGACATTTTTACAGGTTTGGTTTCAATTTCCCGTGAATACTGTCGGCAGGAGGACAGTCCACAGTAGTTCCTTAAAACAAGCATTGATCCCAAATAAACAATTAATGAGTCATATCTCTTTTGTGAGGCTCATTCTCACAAGGTGACCTCCTAACCCAGACTCTTAACAAAGGACCAGGTCTGGACAAGCTGCTATTTCTGTTATTATACATGAGCCAATGGATCATACTTGAAAATCATAGCCTAATCCTCAAGTAAATTGTTGTAGCTCAAATTTGGTCTTTAGGACCCAATAGAGCCATAAGCATAGCAAACTTGGCTCTAAAATTTCATGAATCAAGGAGAAATAAGTTAGAATTAATGAACTAGATTTTTTGAGAATTTTATAATAGTTAAAATTTTCCAAAATATCAATTCCAGACAGAGAAACTTGAATTAATTTAAGGTAACTAAAGTTATTTTTATAAAAATCAATTATGGTCACCATTACTATATAAATATACAATTTAAACCTGTAAAGGAAGTATACTAATTTTAGGAGTTTATTTTAATGTCAGTATTTATAATACATATGCTGGAATAAATACTAAAATGGAAGAAATGTGCTTAAACACTAAAATATTAAGTTGAAGACCAAGTTCAAGACCAAAAAGGCAAAATCCAAACTTATATTTCAAAGTACATTTACAAAGTACCTACATTAGCAAAGTAGGTACTGGACTAGCCATGTGGTGTGTGTTGAGAGTGTAATTGTATGTCATTATGGATACACAAGAGAGTGTAATGCCATTATCACTACAGTAAAAGAGGAAAATATGGGAGAAATATGGTCAATATACATGTAAAAACTCAAAACTACAAGTGGTATTTTATGCCAGTTACTGACACCTCCAGAATTAAGGTCATGAAATGGTGAAAATTTTTACATTTCTGGTTGCAGCATATAAAAAGACACAGAGCTTTGCTACATAATCCCTGGAAGTCTTTTCATTACTCTGCTTTCTTACTGGAAAGTTAGTATAAAATACATGATTACCATTATAATAGCAAAGCGTTTTCATTATCTTTTAATGGATCTAACTTCTGGTAGAGAACGTGTGTTGTGCATGCTAGTGAATTTCAGTCGAGAAAGCTAGGATTTTTTATCTGTATTTCAGCAAGGAGGGAGCACATGAAATTTAGTTATTTGTCTCATCAAATCTTTTCCTGTACTGACTTTTCAGCAATAGGTATCTTAGAACTATAAAGTTGTTCTTTTGCATCTGGCAGGAAAAAGAATGAAGGTTACATATATGCTAAGTTTTGCAAAAAGTACTTGAAGAGCGGCTGGGCACAGTGGCTCAGGCCTGTAATCCCAGCACTTTGGGAGGCCGAGGCGGGCGGATCGTCTGAGATCAGGAATTTGAGACCAACTTGGCCAACATGTAAAACCCTGTCTCTACTAAAAACACAAAAAAATAGCCAAGTGTAGTCCCCGCTGCTTAGGAAGCTAGGCGGGAAAATCTTGAGCCCAGGCGGTGGAGGTTGTGGTGTGCCGAGATCGCGCCACTGCATTCCAGCCTAGTGACAAAGTAAAACCCCGTCTCAAAAAAAAGTTACTTGAAGAAAATACAACTGAGTTACATTTATTGTTAAATCTCTTTATGTGTCCATATGTTTAGGAGAAGAGACTAGTCTCTCTAGGAGATGAATTTTTAGATCAAGTAGAAGATAAAATTACTACTCACTTTCCCTTAATTTCTACATGATATAGATTACAAATGAGACAAAACACTAAATTGAGGATTATATGAATAAAACAAGGAAGAAAGAGAATATGAGAATGTAGAGAGATAATTACAATAAGCAAAGAAAGAGACAACTGGAAAGGAAAAAAGCTAACTGCTGTGTTTATGAATAAGGGAAACAAAAGAACAGGTGCCATTGTGTCATAGATACAAATTGTCATTGTCCTTTGGTCTTAAGCAGCTGCTCTTCTCTCCCAATGTTACTTTTTAAGTCCTTCTGTCTCTTGATAATTTACTCAGTTCCATAAGCTATCTTCCTCCCTCCCTCTCTCCCTCTCACTCTCTCTTTTCTTTCTTTCTCTTTCTCTCTTCCTTTTTATTTTCTTCTTTCTTTCCCTCTTTCTTTCTTTCTTTCTCTGTCTTTCCTTCTGTTTTTTATTTTTATTTTTTTAAATTTTTTGGTGGGAAATGATTTGAGAACTTTAGGACTTTAGAAAGAAAAAGATGCATTATAATGTGGAGTTTGCATTGGAGGCATCTGTATTAAGTCATTATATATATTTCTTAAGTCTGTCAGTCTGTCCCCCAGCAAGACCAAGAAGCAGTCACTCATTATGGAATTGAACATGCATAGAACACATACCTTGATTTTTAAGTACCAATCCCCACCAAAATGTACCAGAGATAATTGAAAGAATGGGTGATTCCAGATTTGGGCAGCAATACATATACTGTTATCACAGAAAGTAAATAAATACTGAGAAAAAATAACATCATGCCAAGAGAACATAATAACAAGTGTTATGGGTACCCCTTGGTACAATTTGATATTATTTACATTTCAAAAAGAATAATGATGGAAATATACTGTAAGATATTGAAAAACTCAACTGTTACTCACAAAAATGAGGAAATGACAGGGAGAGAAGAGAGAGAGAGACAGAAGGGAATGGGGGAAGGAAGATTTCTTTTTAGGGCAAGTTAATAAGTGGAAGGGGGACAATATCAGAAAATCATTATTTTGCAAACCACAAGATGATTACCGAATTAAGTAAATATCAGTGTATTTTATATTCCAGTCTTATACATTCTTATGTTGTGGCATATACAAAGCACGTTTATTTTTCTCTCATATATCCATGGGTCCACTGAGATTGCGATTTACTCCAGGTACAAATTGAGTTCAGATCTATGCCATATATTTCTTATTCTTCTTGAGCCAATGTCTATCATATCAAGTCATATTCTTCTTATGGTCAAAGGAAAGAGTACAGAAGAATAAGCCAAAATGGGCAAGGATATTTCAAACCTCTGACATCCCAGAGACCAAAGTAAGCCACCTTGCCGAGTACAGATCCAAGAAGCAGGAGTAAATACTTATCTCAGGATTTAATACATTAGCTTGATCTAATCTGCATAATAGTCTGAAAATGTTTTAGACCTTGGAATATTCACATTTAAATTATACCCTATAGATGAGATATTTGGTTCAGAGAGAAAAATAATGTGTTTATTTCATGAATATATCTTGTAGTTACTGTTTAAGTGATAAAACTTAGAATAATCAGTGATTAAAAACCTGATATTATATGTCAACTGATATTATGCAATAATATCACTTCTAAAGTAATCTTGGTCAAAAATGTAATTAAATTTAAATATAAGAAAACAGCAGGCAAATCTAAAATGTAGAAAATTCTAGAAGACAAGTAACTTTATAATGTTCAAAACACATAATGAAACACAAAAGTATTATACTACAGAAACTAAGGAGCCATAACAGTGAAATTTAAAGTGTATTGTTAAATCAAAATGAATTTTCTATAGTGTTATAATAATACCATATGTAGAAGACCATCATTAGTCTTAAAAGATAAATGATGAAACATTTAGGGGTAAAGTTCATGACATCTGCTGCATATTTTCAAATAAATTGATGGAATGTGATAAAATTTAAAACTATTCTTAGGTTGTAAATAAAACAGCATGAATGATTTTTTAAAATAAAAATAAAGGATATTAATCAGTTTAATTTAAATATTTAAACAACAGAAAAAAGCTATGTCTGAATAACATTAAGTGCCTGGTAAAGGGTTTTCTGGGTTTTTTTGTTTGTTTGTTTTATTTTGTTTTGTTTTCCCCATTGAAGTTATCAATATCTTATAATCAACAAGTTCACAAGATATATAAAGCATACAAACATATAAACATACATTTGGATATTTCATGTTATACTTTACTTAAATGAAGCATAAATAATGTTAGGTCTAGAAAATTATTATGATTTATGCATAAATAATAGGATCTCTTATAAGCCATTACTTCCAGTAGCTGTTACATACAAACTGCACTGTACGGGCACAGTAAGTTGCCTCTGGATAGTCACAATTTAAATGAAGGTGGAAAGGCCAATACTATTAATATCATTTTGATGTTGTCAGTACAATGACATGAGTAATAAATGGATTTTGCATTGTTATGACAGCATCAAGATAAATTGCAGATTTTATATGGTAATTCCTTGTGGTAATGTAAACAGCTGAATAAGCATTCTGAATTATCAGTCCCTGGATTGAGATATAGATTAATATACAATATTGCATCCATGGACCCTTTTGGTCAGTCCACTTCTGCTTTGGTGAATTGTGGCTGATTATAAAGGGATGGTGGGTTCACTTATAACTGGATTTGAATTCCAATTTCTTGTTACTGATCCCGTGATGGACTCAAAATAACTTGATAAATCATTTTTGGCTAAAATTTTTTAAATAATAGATTATTTTCAAATTGTGGTAAAATATGCATAACAAAATTAACCATTTAAATGAATTTTGAACATAGAGTTCCAAAGTGCCACATATATTCATCATTTTCTTTATAAAGTTTGTAAGTATGATAGATGACATTTTCAATTACAAACTTTTGTAACAATTATAAAATTTTGATCTGTCATGTCCCATTTCTTCTCAGGGATTGTAATTTCTTCTCAAGGAATGTAATTTCTTCTTGGTTTTTAACAATAATATGTCATGAAATGTTTTACAATATCAATGAGTTTTCTTCCCATTACTTTATAACTGTCCTTATCTGAATGGATAAAATAAAGGTAGGCATTATCGTCTCCATGGAAAATAGAAAAGACGCTGTGCAGTTCCGAAGAAAATTGGTTATCTTGACATCAACAAAGGTTAAATCATAGAAACTTAGTCTTGAATGAATTTATAATTCTCATTTGTATAGAATACTTTCCTCTTCTGTTCCAGAGGTCCTATGAGGTTGACTGGACTCCTAGACTTACAAAACCTAACTGCACCTGATAAACCTAAAATCACCTGAAAAACATTTAAAAACGAATAATGCCTGTGTCCCACATTGAGAAATTTTGATGTTTATTAACTGGGAGAAAGTATATCTTATTTTTCCTTTACCAGCCCTTATACATATCTCGTATTAATCACTCTTAATACAAGGATCATCAAGGAGAGATCTTCATGATTTGATGTAGTGAAGAAAGTAAGATGTAACAGCATTAATTCCCTGTCTCTGTAATCTGTCTTTCTGCCAAAGGAGAGCATGCTTATACTCTTAAGTTTCCCACTTGAGATGAAATATGAGTGGAGATGAAATGCTTAGAGGTAATCTTTAAGTGACTCTGACTTGGCCCCTGCCTTTATTTGATTGTTCAATAGTAGAAGCTGGTTCTCATTACAGCACACACAGTTAAGATTTTTCCACACTCTTGTCATCAGAATTGACTATCCCTTCAGTGATGTAACTTTCCTAACATCACAGCAAGTGGGAGAATTTCTCATTAGACTGAATTACATTCTGAACATTTTAAAAAACACTCTGCAATAGGCATAAAACTGTTTTTCATGCATTAACTCATTTAATCTTTCTTATAATCTTATGGTGATATACATAAATACACTTATTTAGTACTGTTTCTATTGCTAGTGAAGAATTATCCACTACTAATGAAGAAACTGAAGCATAGTTTTGTTGATTTCAATTGTCCAATAATTTGAAATACTTAATTATTACATATATTAACTACTCTTAATGTGCTATCTGCAGCAGAAATGTGTATTACTTCTAGTTTCTCTTATACTTACGATCAAAATATTTAACAGTATGGGGCTATGACAGAGCTCAGAAATATTTACAGACCTCACAGCTTCATTTGATGCTATTTAAATATACCCATGTCACCTTTCTTTGTTGGGTTAAATCAGTGCAATTAAAACTGTCATGATATACAGTTCACTGAGTAATACACAAAAACATGAACCACTTTACCAAATACTGATTTCATGGATAATAAGAGAAACCAAAGAAAAACGCTACCTAAGGAGAATGAAGGGAGACTGGAGAAATAGTTAAGGGCCATCCACGTAAGATTTTTAGGTCATATTAAGAAAATATCAATTCCTGAGAATCCATGAGAAGCCATTCAAGGAACTATTTTAAGCAGTACATGCAGTTGAAAAATAGAGGCAGCGATATGATTGTTTGCATTTTTTATAAACAACTGTGGCTAAATGGTGGTGAATGTTTTACATGGTTGTCAGAGGAGATGCTACGAAAAAATAGTAGTCCATGGCAAAGTGCTGACACTGTATTTTCTATTTCTGATAATAAATTACCACAAACCTAGATACTTACAACGCATTTGTAGGTAACAGTTTCTGTGAATCAAAAGATGTGGCAAAGTTTAACTGGGCTCTCTGCTTTGGATCTCTCACATGCAAGGTGTTAACCAGGGCTGGGGTTTTATCTGATACTGTAACTGAGGAAGAAGGATCCACTTACCGACTGACTTGGTTGTCAACAGAATTCAGTTTCCTGAAGGCATGGAAGCCTGTTCCACTAAGGGCCCTAGTTCCTTGCTGGCTGTTGGCCAGAAGGCATCCTCAGTTCCTTGCCACATAGGTCACTCCATGTGGCAGCCCACAACATGGGAGCTTGCTTCAGCAGAGCAAGCAAAATACAGTCTGCTAGAAGATGGATGTCAGAATGTTATGGTGTCCCATTATGTTTTCTACATCATATTATTAAAGAATCACATGGGGCCGGTGGCTCACACCTGTAATCCCAGCAATTTAGGAGGCCAAGGCGGGTGGATCACCTGAGGTCAGGAGTTTGAGACCAGCCTGACCAACACGGTGAACACTCATCCCTACAAAAAATATAAAAAATTAGCTGGGCACGGTAGCGGATGCCTGTAATCCCAGCTGCTTGGGAGGCTGAGGCAGGAGAATTGCTTGAACCCAGGAGGTGGAGGTTGCAGTGGCCCAGATCACACCACTGTACTCCAGTCTGGGTAACAAGAGTGAAACTCCATTAAAAAAAAAAAGCAGCAGCATGTCACAGTTTCTTCCCAAAATTAATGAGAGAAGTGGAGCAGTGGTCAGAAGGAATTATGCCGGTGAGTGAATACCAGCAGATAGCTTTTGACTTGGTGTGGCTATTGGTGGTGGAAAGTTGGTAGAATTTTGGCATAATTAGAAAGTATCATCAACTGGGAAACAGATTGGGTAAAGTAAGAATGAGAATAATTTCAATACCCTACAATCAATTGGAGGAAAGATGTTACTATTTACTAACATAAAATCAATATTTATTTATATAACTGTTTTTTTGAATTTTGGGGGTATGTTAAAATTAATATGTCAGAATGTCTTTTGCATTATGTCACTTGATGGACCATGATTGATGTCCTGTGTGCTGACATTTAAGCTCAGGAAATTTATAGTTTTTAAATGATTAACCCATATTACATATTTAAATATTTTCCCCAGGAATGTTTAGGCAATTACAGCTCATATTTCATGTTCCTGGTTACCTCCTAGTAGTAATGCCTTGCAATAGATCTTCTTCTTCAGAGAGGAGAACTTCATGTATGAGGATGTATTCTCTGGGATTGCTGGAGAGAGGAAATGTGAATAGAATCAAAAGGTGTGAATATAATTAATTACTCTTATATTTGCCTAGGATCAAATGAAATGTTTTTGAATTTTTAAAACGAGTTCTGGGAATACTTTAATATGGGATTTGTAATGTAAATTTATGATATTTTAAAGTCGAGCCATATAAAATTTCTAATATATCAACATTTGTGACCTAATGAAAAGGACCATTTTTACAGGGTCTAATGTAATAATACGTTATCAGAGATGACTGTCAATCTGCTAGAAGAAGTCTAATCTGAGAACTCTCCTCCATTTATCTCATGAAATCTTTAGTCTGTCATTTTATATGAATGGAATATTTAAAAAAAGCATTGAATATTTACTATGGCCATTATGATACAGCAGTAACTGACATCTACATTACTGGGAAAACATTGTTTCCTAATAATTTATATCTCAGATGAAAAAGTAATTTCTTAGTGATGAGCCCACTCTCCTTTTATGTAATTATCTCACGTAAAGAGAGTACGCAAATGAAATAGAATCCGTACCTGGTATGAACTCTAATTTCTGCATGATTCACTTGAAATTCATTGTTCAAATATAACTGATATAGTTACAATTGCTTAGAATACAAATTAATCTTCAATCAACTATTGAATTCTTTTTTTGCAATTCAGAGACTATATTCTGAATACTTGTGTACTTTGTCATGGGGATTTTATTTCTAATATTCTGTTTTTAATGGCCTTTTTCTTGAACAAGGATTACATTTTTATACCTTTTAGAAAACTTTCTGTGTAATATTCTAATCTCAGAGTTTTTGTACAGGATGGAAAATGTCTGTTTCCCACTGCACAGATGCCTTCTCCATAAGGCAACATTTTACTTTTTTCTCTTAGTTTAATCTGGACACCAGAGTCTAGAAATTTGTAATATAATTTTAAGTAAGTCTTTTTTTTTTCAACCCCAAATCTCCTTTTTTTTCTGCTGCCTGTGCTTTTAAGGTCTTAGTCATAAATTCTTTGCCTAGACTATTTCCATCTCATATTTTTATAATTTCTATATAGTTCATAGTGTTTGATCAAATCCATCTTGAGTTAATTTTTGTGTATGGTGGGAGACAGAAGTTCAGATTCATTCTTTTTTTTTTAAAGAAAGAAAAGAAAGAAAAGGAAAAAGAGAGTAAGAGAGAAAGAAGAAAAAAGAGAATGAAAGAAAGGGAAGAAGAAGAAGAAAAAAACGGAGAGAGAACGGGAATCTTGCTCTATTGCCCAGGCTAGAATGCAGTCTAAAAATGGGTATTGAAAAGCTCTTTTATACTAATAATTGTGTTATACAATGGAGACAGGAAGGAATAAGGGAGGAAAATAACAAACTAACAGCCAATCAATATTTCATTTAAACCGATGAAATGCTACGCAATTGCTGGGGAGTGATTTACTTCCAACCATATGGTCACTTTTAGAATAGATGTGATGTGTTACTGAAGAAAATGTATGTTTTGTGGATTTGGAGTAGAGAGTTCTGTAAATGTTTATTAAGTTTACTTGTTCGAGGTCTAAGTTCAAGTCCCGGGTATCCTTGTTATCCTTCTGTCTCATTGATCTGTCCAATATTGACAATGTAGTGTTAAAGTCTCCCACTATTATTGTGTGAGAGTCCAAGTCTCTTTGTAAGTCACCAAGAACTTGCCCTATGTATCTGGGTGCTCCTGTATTGGGTACACATAGACTTAGGATCATTAGCTCTTCCCGTTACATTGATCCCTCTGCCATTATACAATGTCCTTCTTATCTCTTTTGGTTTCTGTTAAAGTCTATTTTATCAGAGACGAGAATTGCAACTCCTGCTTTTTTTTTTTTCTCTCCATTTGGTTGACAAATCTTCTTCCGTCCCTTTGTTTTGAGTCTCTGTATATCCTTGCATGTGGGATGGGTCTGGATGCAGCTTACCGATGGGTTTTTTGGAATGACTGATACTGGTTGTTCCTTTCTGTATATAGTGCTTCTTTCAGAAGCTCTTGTAAAGCAGGCCTGGTGGTAATGAAATGTCTGAGTAGTTGCTTGTTCGTAAAAAAATTTTATTTTTCCTTCACTTATGAAACTTAGTTTGGCTGGATATGAAATTCTGGGTTGAAAGTTCTTTTCTTTAAGAATGTTGAATACTGGCCCCCCATCCTCTTCTGGCTTGTAGGGTTTCTGTTGAGAGATCTGCTGTGAGTCTGATAGGCTTCCCCTTGTGGGTAACCTGACCTTTCTCTCTGGCTGCCCTTAGTATTTTCTCCTTCATTTCAACCCTGGTGAATCTAATGATTATGTGCCTTGGGGTTGCTCTTTTTGAGGAATATCTTTGTGGCGTTCTGTATTACCTGGAGTTGAGTATTGTCCTGCCTTGCTAGGTTGGGAAAGTTTTCCTGGATAATATCTTGAAGAATATTTTCCAGCTTGGATTCATTCTCTTCGTCACATTCAGGTACACCTATCAAATGTAGATTAGGTCTTTTCACATAGTCCCATATTTCTTGGAGACTTTGCTCATTCCTTTTTACCCTTTTTTCTCTAATCTTGTCTTCTCGTTTTATTTCATTAAGTTGGTCTTCAACCTCTGAAATCCTTTCTTCTCCTTGATCAATTCGACTGTTAAAACTTGTGCATACTTCGAGAAGTTCTCGTATTGTGTTTTTCAGCTCCATGAATTCACTTATATTCCTCTTTAAATTGTCTATTCTCGTTAGCATTTCGTCAAACCTTTTTCAAGGTTGTCAGTTTCTTTGCATTGGGTTAGAACATGTTCTTTTAGCTCACAGAAGTTTCTCATTATCCACCTTCTGAAGCCTGATTCTGTTGATTCCTCACATTCATTCTTGATCAGGCCTTGTTCAATTGGTGATGAGGAACTGCAATCCTCTGTAGGAGGAGAGGCATTCTGATTTTGGGTGTTTTCAGCCTTTTTGCGCTGGTTTCCTCCCATCTTTGTGGATTTATCCACCTGTCGTCTGTGTAATTGCTGACTTTCAGATTAGGTCTCTGAGTGGACGTCCAGCTTGTTGGTGGTAAAGTTTTTTCTGTTTCTTAGTTTTCCTTGGGCAGACGCCCCTCCCCCCACAAAGCTGGACCTTCCCAGGTTCAGCTGTACTTGCTGTGAAACTCTCAATCTTCAGCAGTTCCAACTGCTGTTTTTTTTTTGTTGTGGGGGGACCAGCCTTCCCCTGCGGCGACCCACTACACCGGCTGAAACAGCGGCGTTAAGATTCGTGGCGCTTTTCTGCCCGGGAATCTCCCGGTCTGCTTCCCCCGCTTCAGTCCACTTTTCAATCAGCTGAATGGGAGACTCTGCCTTTCCGGAGCTCCAACGCCAACTAAAAGGGCACTCAGTCCCGTATGCTCCAGACTGAGAACCGCCGCACCGGGCGCCTGCAAAACAGCTACGCCCGCCAAAGAGTCTCACTGGCAACCCATGGGGCTGCTCCGCCGGAAATCTCCTGGTCCGTGGGCAATAAAAATTCATCTGAAAATGTGGCGTCCACTCACTCTCTGCACTTTCAGTGGGAGCCACAATCCAGAGCTGCTGCTAATCGGCCATCTTGGATCTCTCCTTAAGTAAGTCTTTTTAAAACATTTATTTTTCAGCAGGATTTAATATGCCCTAATGACACTTTTCAGTATTGCATTTCAAATAATTAAATATGGGTCACAAATCTGTATTCCTCCCCAGTGTTCTTTTCCTCCTAGACCCAAACTCTTCCTGATACTCAGAATCAATTAAAGTGTTTCCATATTGCAATAGGTCCCTTATAGTCCTGGAAAATATTATTACTGATATATCAAGATAAACTTGCTAAATATGGAATAAGTCCCGTGATTTTAAATCCTTAGGGTTTTAAAATCTGTCTCTACGTTTTTATTCCTATCTCAGTGATCCTAACTTAGATCCTCATTAACTTCATCTGGACTATTTTAATAGTGTAAACAAGGCTTTAATTTTTCTCTTTCTTCCTGAGAGACACCTTCTACATTATTGTAAGTGTTCATAAACAAATCAATCAAAACATTACATAATTTTCCTTAATGAAAAACTTACTGACTCCCTGTCAAATCCAGTTCAATTTTTTCTTTTCTTTTCTTTCTTTTTTTTTTTGAGGTGAAGTTTTGCTCTCTTGCCCAGACTAGAATGCAATGGCACAATCTCAGCTCACTGCAACTTCCGCCTCCTTGGTTCAAGTGATTCTCCTACAACAGCCTCCAGAGTAGCTGGGATTACAGGCAGTCACCACCTACCTCCCTGGCTAATTTGTTGTATTTTTAGTAGAGAAGGGATTTTACTATATTGGTCAGGCTGGTCTCAAACTCCTGACCTTAGGTGATTCACTCACCTCCCAAAGTGCCCAGGACACAAGGGTCTGTCCTCACCAACCTCTTCAGTTCACACTCTCACTCTTTGCATCGACTTCTACACTACGAAATGCTGAAATAACTGCATTTTTCAATCACATACCATATTTTTATCTTCTTGAATCTTCATTTCCTCTGCCTGTATTATCATCCCTCATTTCTTATTCACCTTTCTAAATTCTTATTTTTTTTAATGATTGGGATCACAAATCAGTTTCTCCAAAAACATATTCATCCTAAGTTCTGTTTCTTCTGTTTCCCTGCAGCATGCCACAAACATTAGCAGGTTTTCTCTTTCTCTTTTGATGGGAAATAAGAGTGTATTATACAACTGGTTGCATTTTTTATCCAGTGGAAGACAGAATGAGTTCCTTTTTGTTTTAGTATTTTGAAAAATATTTTGTATCACTGTATGTTTTTCTTAAGATCTAACTTCACAGCCAGGGGGATATATGATAACTTGATTTTTTTCCAAAACTAAATACCTAAATTGGTATTTTGATCTCTATATCTTTTCTAACAAATTCTGCTATTTATTTTTGCACATCAAATTCTTTTACATGGTTCTATAGACAGATCGCTGCCCTCACCTATAGTGTCTTAATTTTCAGTTTTCGTTTCTCTAGAAGGCTGAAAATCAGATAAACCAGATAAAATATGTCATTTTTAACATGTGGGTGGATAAAATAACTTGAGAGATACAGGGAAAGGAAAAAGTAAATTAATAGAGATAGTATGAATTAAACATATTTGTCTATTCTTACTAGATCATATGACAGAATAGATAAATCAACTAATAACTGCACTCTCTACCAAAACTAAATATGGAGGAGCGTGTTTTTTTCTTTTTCATGTGTGTGTGTGATGGAGTTTCACTCTTGTCCAGGCTGGAGTGCAATGGCAGGATTGTTCCTGGTTGCTCCTGGAACCCCAGCCTCCTGGGTTCCAGCAGTTCTCCTGCCTCAGCGTCCTAAGTAGCTGGGATTAAAGGTGCACACCACCACGTCCAGCTAATTTTGTAGTTTTGGTAGAGATGAGGTTTCTCCATGTTGGTCAGTCTGGTCTTGAACTCCCGACCTCAAGTGATCCACCTGCCTTGGCCTCCCAAAGTTGTGGGATTACAGGTGTGAGCCACTGCTCCCAGCCTGTTTTTCTTTTTCACATGTAGTTTCGGTATACAATTCCAAAATATAAAGCCCCTCTAACCTGTACAGTGGAATCCAGTTGATGTGGTAAAAACTTTCATGACCAGGTCATAAGTTCATGGCTCTTGGAAATTTATTTTATATAGGGGAGAAGGCCTTGTGCACGTGTGTGTGTGTGTGTGTGTGTGTGTGTTTGTTTTGGGTGGTAGTAGCAGGTATAATAATCTTTGCTTTCTTAAAGTCTTTTATGACAAGAGATACTTTCCTGTCTTTTTTTTTTTTTGGTGGAGATGGAGTCTTGCTCTGTCACCCAGGCTGGAGTGTAGTGGTGCGATCTTGACTCATCCCAGGTTCAAGCAATTCTCCTGCCTCAGTCTCCCAAGTAGCTGGGACTACAGGCACACACCGCCACGCCTGGCTAATTTCTTTTGTATTTTAGTAGAGATCGGGTTTCACCATGTTCCCCAGACTGGTCTTGAACTCCTGAGCTCAGGCAATCCACCCACCTCAACCTCCCAAAGTGCTAGGATTACAGGCGTGAGCCACCTCACCCAGCCTTTCCTGTCTTTTAATGTCCAAAGGGATGAATAAGCTGAAGCTAAAGTGACCATATTTGGCTCAATATAAACCAAATATTAGCTTTGAATAATCAAGATGGTAGCGACAAGTCTTGGCTGGCAATATGTGATGTTGCTTGTCACAACACGTGTTCAAACATACATGGAATGATTGCCTGGTTAGAATAGTGTTGAGGAGATTAAAATATATCAAATGAATGTTTGTTTTAGAACATCTCTGGGGTCCCTTCTAAACTCCAGGTTACCAAGTTTTTAAAATGTCTTCTTCCCAAGTGTCTAGTTTAAATATTAAAAGGAGGAGTTCTGTCCTACATTTCCGCTATCAGAAAAATAACATTTTATATTTCTCCATATACGAATGTGTCACATTGCATATAAAAATAATGCAGTTATTTGGTTTATAAATCTACTGCTTTTCAACTCTGTGTGTTTTTATCTCTTTTATAGACATATTTATCTCAAAGATAAGACTTTTTTTCATAGAGATAACATTTATATTGTGCATGTGTATTTAATTTTATCCTCTTAACTAATAATGAAGACATACTTCTCTTTCAAGCAATTTTTTCTAACATTATTCTGCCAAATACTGAATTTTGCTTCTATTATATCACTTAGAACAAATTTGCTTGTATTTTACATTCAGAACAATTCATTTTACAGATGAAGAAATTGATGTGTGGCATAATTAACTGGTTACCAATAGTTGCAAAGTTAAAAAGTGAAGGACCAGAGTATTTAACAAAGTTAGAAATACACCAAAGTTCTTGTTCTCAACAACCATAGTCTGTTTAAAACAAACAAATAAACAAAGCAAATAAGCATTTATTTTCTTTTTGAAATATTCTTAAGCATAGAAGATTTTAAAGACAAACTCTTGGGGGAAATTAGTTTATTTTCAATATAAAATATTATCACTTTCAAGATTTGTTTGTAAGTTATATTAAGATATTTCTTTATATATGATGGTTTGAGATTCTTCAGTCAGCATTTTAAATCATTTATTAGCTTGAAAAAATAAAAAAATATCTTTTTATTTTAAATAAATAATACAGAAGGCTCTTTAAACCTAGTAATCTCAATGATAAATGGCTTTAGAAAGAAAAGTCAATTTATTCTACAAAAACTATCACTCCAAATTAATAATGTCTGAGAATGATTTCGTCTGGACCTAATTTTCAGAATACTTTCAATATAACACAAAAGATAGGTTTTAGGTTATGTTTACATGATTTAACAAATCAACAACTTACAAAGTTACTTCATATTATTGAATATTTTTTCTTTTCCTTAAATCTAGGCACTATCCTTTTTTAACTTTCCTATTCATGAGTTTTTGTTTTGTTCTGCTTATTGTATTTTCTTTTATTTCCATTCTTTACTCCTTTTTACTTCTTTCTTTCCTTCTTTTTTATTTTTCTGTTTTTGTGATTTATTTTTGTTGTCTGTGTTTTGTTGAGGAAAATATTGGTTCTTTTTAGGGTATACAAAAGTATGCTATTTGCTTGTTTCTAGCTCAGTACACCTTCCAGATGAGTCAAAGAAAATTTTGTAAGTGGAGTTTCTCAACAATACTCGACAGGATTATGTAAAATGCTTCCACAGCTGTGGCCCTAGCCTGGACAATTTTAAGATGATATAACAAGGTGACTATCTCAGCTAAACTAAACTAAAACTAAACTTTTCAGCAAATTGTGATATTTGACTAACGTTATAAAATAGTATTCCCAAGAGACAATTTTTTGGTAAAACATAAACCCCCAAATCATTTAATTAGTTAACTTTATAGTGAGAGGTTTAGCAAGTTTGTTATGTCTAAGTTGTGACTAAGTCTGTCTTATGTAAACTGTCCACTGTAAAAGATCTAGATTTTTTGCATTTAAAGCAAACTTGGTCATTCATTTGAATTAACTGAAGCATCATTTTAGAAAGGTGGAATAGATGTACCCACATAGAATCATGAGGGCAAGATTAAGGAAGAGTTTCCACGTGTGTTTGCTAGGGCCACCATAACAAAATACCAATGACTGGGTGACTTAAACGACAGAAATAGGCTTTCTCACAGTTCTGGATGTTTGCAGTTCAAGATGAATGTGTCATCAGGGTTGGTTTCTTCTGAGGGCAGCGAGAGAAGGGTCTGTTTCAGACCTCTCTCCTTACCCAACAGATGGCCATATTCTCTGTGTCTTCACATCATGATGCTGTGTACATTATTTCTTACGTACATTATTGTGCTCAAGTATCTTCTCATAAGAACACCAATTGTATAGGATTACCATCCATTCTATACCTCATATTAACTTTATTACCTCTGTAAAGACCCCATTTCCAAATACAATCACCGTCTCAATCCTGGGGTTTTGTACTTTACATTTGAAGGATGCAATGCAGCCAATAATATGCTTATTGATAGAAATTTCCTTAAGTGTCCGTGAAAATGTCTCACAGAAGATTTCCTGAGTGATTAATTCATTTGGTGTTTTTTTTAATAGTCAGCTGTACAGAGTGGGAATTTAGTGAAACTGAGAATAGACATCTAGAGACCAACAAAATCAGGATGCGTGGTCTCCAATTGTAGAGTCCCAAGCCAAGTTTCAGCATGAACTGAAATTTAGGTTCCACAACCTCACTTACTTGCTCATGCCTTAGTAGGAAACCTACCATGAACTAAAGAAAATGCATTGTTTTCTTACAATAATGCTGTGCTTCTTACCATAAGATTTCATTGGAGCCAAGTTGTCTTTGTAGCAGTAAGAAAATTATATCTGTAAACCCACTTACGTATTCTCACACAGAATTAGAATTTATCACACATATACATGCATACTATAATATACTAAGTCCCAGCTGTTTTACATATCATCTGTCTTACCTGGGGTAGTGAATAGTCCTTAAGTTTATAAGCTAAGTATGTAGGAACTTTATAAACAATGACACATTACTCATATTCTACTGATAAATGGTGAAAAAAGAAACACTTCCAAGGCATCTAAGTTGAATTTCTTAAACACTTACAATGGGACACTAGTAGAGAATGACAATCCCTGCCGTCTCCTTGCCCATTAAGTGCCTCAGTCCAGCCCAGCCTGAAGAAGGGCCCAGTGAACACTATGCCCAGCATTAAGCAAGTTATGATTTATCACTTTCTGATACATTTAACTATCCTTTCTAAGGATAACAGGAAGAAAAGTTACAAAATAGGATAGCCTCCACGATAGATTTGTAGGTCACAGTCCTTCCTGGTTCATTTCCACTAGGCATAACACCCATGTGTAAGACAAATTCCATCAGCTCTTCCTGGAAACTCTATGCCGCCCCATAGTTTAGTAACAATAAATACTTAAATGAATAAATAATTATGTCAAAAGTAAAAGATAGGAGACACAGATCAGTTGTCACCCCTTCTCTAATCCAGACAAAAATTCCACTTACTTTTCCAAGGTGAAGATACCAAAACCCTTTGAGCCTGTCTTGGACTTCTTCCAAAGGGTTGCTGGATAATATATGTACATAAGATATACAAGGGGTATAAATACTGTCTAGTCCAATCAATTTGGAGCACTTGAAAGAGTGTCCAGAGAGTGGTCATGTGCTAGAGATTTTGAAAATAATTTTAAAACAGGTCATGGATATTGAATGGAAGTTTAGGTCAAGTAAACAGGAGTAGACCCATTGGGGATATAAAGGATATATAGAGAGATAAAGGTATAATAAAACTTTAGTATTCACATGAATATGTGCTTTAGAAAAAATATTGAAAACAACTAATGAATGCTTACTAATTATCACTTCCCTTTTAGCTGTAATGATGCTTTAGGGAAATCTTAATCATTTTATATCACCTCTAGATGCTTGCTTGATAATTAGGTAAGCATTATTTTGCTCTAAAATAAAATAAAGCAATAGAATGATAAACCAACAATTAAGGAGACTCTAATTTGTTATAAAGAAATTATTATAGTTTTCAAGAAGCTCAGGAAAAAGAAAAAAGGAATTGTGACCATATGTATTATAAAATTAGGAAATGCTTTATTCCAAAATGTAACTGTTACATATAGAGGCCAAAAATCATGTTTCATAAATTTCCATTACTATCATGCTGAGACCTTGAAGGCAAACACAGGAAGCTATTAATATTTATAGACTAAGAATGAAGCAAACATTATAAATTAAATACGACCTGTGTTGATAGAAGAACACCGTAAACTGACCAAAAATCTGATAGTTGATTTCCTACGGTAACAGAAAAAGAAAAGCCACGGTCTTTAAAATAGTTAACCTTTGATATTAAATCTTCCACTCAGCTATATTAAAAAAGCTTGAGATTTTCTTAGGTAAATAATAAATAAGTGATCCCAGGTATTTTTGCTAAAACTTTGTATTCTTCAACATAATGTAGCTTCATTGTACTGTGTGATTTTGAAAGGAAAACTTTTTAACAATCTACGTGGTTATTTGTAGACATGTTTCAGGAGCTGCTACACTGCTCTGTGGAATCTATGGAGAATTTGACAAATTGATTGTTAATTAAATAATCTAAAACCAGTATCAGCGAGCTGAAGTGTGAAGATGTCATTTTCTGCTAGAGGTTAAATCTGACTTGAAATTTTTCACCTCAGGCAGAGGACTGCCAATCCAGAGCTTATTCTCAGAGACATTCTTAATATTACAATAAAAGCCACCTCAATTGAGTCCTCATTTATTATCTGTTATATTTCAGGGTCACATCAGAATTCAGTAGAGGCTCAAATCAGTACAAATGTGAATAGCTAGTATTTAGCGTTCATAAAGCCTGAATAAATCTAGAGAAAAAAGAGTATTACTTAAAATTACTTTTTATTATATTATCTGAAATCCTTTGTTCCAGTAATTCATTTCTGAATATAATCTCAGAATTCATGGAGATATATTCCTAAATGGAAGTACTCTTAAAAGATCACTATTACAATCAGTTTCTGAAGCATTTTAGCATATTCTGAAATTACTCAAATCACTTCTCAGTGTATTTTACAATTACACATGTATCAGCATGAGCAGGAAAAATGCCTTCTTAATTTTTTGGCACAGCATAGTGTCATATTTATACTTATCCAAAGCCATTAATTGATAATTATAAGTATGTACATTATGTTGCAAACAATAGTTTGGCAAACTTTTGTAAAAAAGAAATATTTAAGAACACTTTATACTGAACTGCATCAATTACTCAGAAAAGATCAGACTTATTCAAAGTGAAGAGTACAGAGAAGCATGCAGGTTAAATAAATTTTATATTTTTTGTTATGATTTTCTTTTTTATAGGAGTGTTCAGGCACAGTCTTGGGTCTCTTTAAGCCTGAGATATATTAGAGGAAAATCACATTATCTTTGAGGGGACTAAGATTATTGTACTATTTCAGTTGCAGCAATCATTATATACAATAGATAATCTTACAATTGAAGAAATTAGCTAAGAATGCTTTCATTGCTTTGATTTAAATTTCAAAACCAACTTCTTAACAATACTCATCTTGTAACTATATACAATATATGAGGGACTTTTAAATGTATTATTTAAATAAAGAACATTTTTATGTCTTAAAGATGAGTCTATATGAACTTGCTAGAACAAAGGGAAATTATTTCATAGATATTTTGAATCAAATTACAAGAAAGTGAAAACAAAAAAGCAATAACTATTATCTATGGCATTCTTATTTTGCCAGGTGTTTTGCATAGTATTTTACTTAAACACTTTTATTTAAATTTATAGCAAATCTGTGAGATATTGTATACTTTATATATTAGTTGTACATTTGAGCTAAACAAAATATAGATAGCAAGAGGCATAGCTGGAATTCAAAGTTAGTTCTGACCCCAAAGCCTGGGCTTAGAGGGCTGGCTGGAAGAAAGGAAGCACGAATTCTGCTCTGAAAATCATGAATCTCTGCAATACAAAAATTTTGTATGAATTTTCCTCATCTACAAAATGAATGTATTTAAATGAGTCCTTACAGTGTCTTCAGAAATAAAAGTTTTTTAGTTCTGTGAACATGCCTGAAACTTCAATTAGTAATTACATGGTGGTTGAAAGAGTATTAAGAGCTAAGTTAATAAGCTATCTAAGTGGCAAAATTATATTTAATTCATGGTCCCTGCCCTAGAGAAACTTAAAAGACAGGGCATCAACTTACAAAAATTAAATGACAGATCAACACTAAAGATAGTAATAGAAGATGCTATCATACAATGCCTGTAATTCCATTTTCAAATGAGCAATATAGGCTCATTAATACTCTGAGGAAGTAAAAAAAAAAAAAGAATCACAGATATATTAGCAGCACTACAAAAAATGCTCTGAGGAAGTATTATTCCTCCCAAGTTCATAGGAAGGTATAAATCAGGGTTCCAGAGGGTTACGACAGAAGAAAAGTGATTTGCAGATGTTGCAACAAGAACTGTCTTGGCTAAAGTGGCAAGCAGAGGTGATTTTCCAATTCATATCAAAATAATTATGCATAGAGAGCTATGCAAGCTTCTGAGACAAAATATTTGAAAAGATAACCAGAACAGTACTCTTATAGAGCTTACAATCTTTTTAGTAATGTTTATATAAATAGTCAAAATGTAAATCTGGACCTTTCTTAATAGTAACATGTTAAATAATACTAGGAATAGTTATTAAATGTGATAGTAGAGTACAAAAATACTTGAATACTTACTTTATTAGATTGTACTCGTATTTAACATTTCTGTGAATGCTTGGGAGTTAATCTTTATGAAAAAATTATTATTATTTTAACTCATCTGTATTTGTTACAACTTTAAGCAGAACATGAGTCAAGCACTGCATTTCCATCCACAAGACTGGCTCTGAGTTATTTTTAAACAGCTTATGATATACTTAGGTAGGCTTATAACTGCTCCTCCAAAAACTACTTTTCTTTGAAAAAATTATATTTGACAAATTATAGTTATACAACATTATGTGATGTTAACATATTTTTAATAATATGGTCAACACAATGTATTTTGTATATGTCAAAATAAGTGGTAGATAACTAATCTGCTTAAATTTACATAGATTTACCCATTTGGGGCAATAAAACACATTTCATAATTTCAATATTTTCTTTCTAAATGTCGTTATCATAACTTAGGTAATGTAATAAATATAAGGACAATGATACAATTCAAATTAACTCAAGTCTGTAGAAATGAGAACCTTTAAATGATTATTCAGGTATTAACTAGGATTTATAATTTTTAAAAAGCTAATTTTCAACTTAAGTTGACATTGTTTTTTATATTGTTGTTGTTGTTTTTTCCTATGGAGAAATCTATTGCTAACAGTAAGTTTTGGATTAAATGGAGAGTGTCTAATTTTAAATAATTCCAATTTATGAAGTGGTAATATAAAGAAAATATAAAGAAATGATGCTCTTCAGAGCTCAATTATATACATATATACATGTATATGTACGTATATTTTTTCTTTCTAGAGCAATGTGATGTATATCACATTATTTGATTATTAATGACATCTTTAGGATCAAGTATACCAGTTCATTTAGTCATAATTTAAAATTTTAGGATAAACTGGGCATGGGTGTCCTTGCCTGCAATCCCACGGTCATAGGTTCCTGAGTTGGGAGGATCAGTAGAGGCCAGAGGTTGGAGATGAGCCTGGGCAACTTAGGGAGACCTCATCTCTACAAAAACAAACAAACAAAAATTAGCAAAGTACAATGGCCACACCTGTAATCCTAGCTACTAGGGAGACTGAGGTGAGAGGATCAGTTGAGGCCTGTAGTTCAAGGATGCAGTGAGAGTGTCACTGCACTCCAGTGTGGGTGACAAGGAAGACCTCATCTCTTAAAAAAAAGAAAAGTTGAAAGATGCATTATAATCAAAATTATCTATTCTGAAATTTGCTCTTCTTTTGAGAATAGCTAAATAAAGCAAATTTAAAGCATATGTAATTAAAATAGCATAAATTAAAATTCTTAAATGGTTATATTTAAGAGATATATATTTAGGATGAGAATTTAAATTTTAAAATTTTTATATTCACTCACAAAGGAACTGCTGCATTTTCTGATTTATTTTCATTGTGGCTCTTGACTCTTCTAAATTTAAACCCTGACTTGTGAATTTATTTTTCCCATTTCTGTCTGATCCTTTTGAGGTAATTATTATTTTAGAGTATCTTCTTTGGTATTACTGTTTTAATGCTATCGGACTTGTGTTGGTGGAAATAATTTGCTTCTGTCTTGATATAAATAGTAAGTATTGACATCAATATATCAAAACTATAGCTTAAAAATTTGAAATAAAGTTTTATAAAACAATAATGATATATATCAAATTTAACATAAGTTGGTTTTTAGCCAGTTATATAAGTTTTTCTACATAACAAGCAAACATATTGCATATCAACTAGACACATCTTAGTACTCTTTAGTTTGGTAAGATTTCTACATATAATTTCATTGGTTAGAATTATATTAAAATGGCTGGGTGTGGTGGCTCATGCCTATAATCCCAGTACTTCAGGAGGCCAAGGCAGGTGGATTACCTGAGGTCAGAAGTTCAAGACCAGCCTGACCAACATGGCGAAACCACATCTCTACTAAAAATATTAAAAAAGGAAAAAGCCAGGCAGGGTGGCACATGCCTGTAATCCCAGCTACTTGGGAGGCTAAGACAAGAGAATTGCTTGAACCTGGGAGGTAGAGGTTGCAGTGAGCCAAGATAGGGCCACTGCACTCCAGCCTGGGCAACAAGAGAGAAACTCTGTCTCAAAACAAGAAAAAAAAAGAATTATATTAAAATTCTACTTTTCTCAAGCTGTTTATTTTTAGCACAGAAATAAATATTGAAAAAGCAAATAAGCTAAACTGTTAACTTCTAAGGTTATTTTAACTTAATAACATCGTATAGTATCTACCTTATTTTGCTCAAATCGGAGTTTCAACATGGTTTTAGTTTGAGGTCTGAAAATGCTTTGAAATACTTGCTATATGTTTTGCTAAGAATAGGAGAAGCCAGAATTGGTCTTCTGTGCAAGCTGCTCCCAAGATGTAAATTTGAAGCATAGTTCATTCTTTTAGGCAACTAAGACACCACTTAGTGAATTACTGTTTGTATTAAAGGCTAATTCAATAGCACATCTTTGAATTAGCTTTCTCAGATGGCCACTTCTCAACCAATAAATTGTAAAGCACAGAACTCTAGAGGGCAGGAACATTATTAATACAACAATGTCAAAAAAAAATCTGTATACCAAGAAACAACTCTAGTCTAAATATATAATACTTCCCACACATATGTTACTTTCATTCATGTAGTTAAAAATTGCTTACATTATTAAAATATATTCATTTAAAAGTATGACTAAAGGTCTTGCTATCATTACCTCAATTAACTGTTATTAGAACTTCTGTTACATAAGAGCTCTACATTTTTAACATGAAAATGTAGTCATTATACAGTAATTAATTGGAAACTATTTAGGGTAACAAATTACACTGAATGTAGAATGACATTGGTACCATAAAATAAAAATAATATCCAAAAATTAGCATATTATACCTATATTAAGACATGAGAAATATAAATCTTAAAAAAATAAATATATTTCTTTGAAAGTTATACAATTTTGCTCACCATAACACAATAAATGTTTTTGTCATCTTTTGTGTAATAATGGTTTTACAATAATAAAATTTCAAACTCTATTGCAAGACTTATCCATCCAGTAAGACCAAAGAACAGGGTCTTTCTACTAACTGAAGCCACTCAGATATCAGGATAAAGTCCTTAAAACATTTCTTTAAGACATTAGGTATCAGGCAACAATGGACAGCAATCCCTGAGAAACATGCAGACATCAATATGGGACCTATGCTTGCCCCAGATCATCGGTGGGGAAATTTCAGACTGTAACATAGGAAGAATAATCCTAAAAAGAGCAAACAGTCTCCCTGAATTGAAGAGATAGAGCTGAGAGTCTAGGAAGGCCAAGGCTACAGTTCAAAGGACAAAATACTGGAAAGGAGTGTACGACACAGAGAAAAATACTAGACAGCTACAGAAATTATTTCTCAAGTCTTCAGCTGAGTCTTCAATGTCTTTAAAGATAGCAATCTTTTTTGCTGTGATATTTGATCTGCTATCAAACCCTCCATTGCATTGCACAGCATAAGCATGTGAGAAAATTTTCAGTGGTGGGAGATAGAGTTAGGAATACATTTTCCAGCATCTGCATAGAATACCTCATAATTCAAAAAGCAAAAGATTGGAGAGAGTACCCAAAAGGGTCTTGCCTCATTAGTGGGCCAAATTTAACATTGTTCTTGTTCGCATTAAGAAAACTTAAAAAGTAATATACAAACAGACCAAATTGTGTCTATGCAACTTAATTTCATCCCCCACCCCAAAAAATAGTCGATAATATTTATAGAAGTACACAAATATGGAGCACCCAAAGAAGTAAAATTTTCAATGCATTCTATCAAATCAAAATTCAGCAGACATGCGAAGAATCAGGAAAGTATACCACACAATGTGAAGAAATACCAGTAGTTATAATGAACACAGACATGACAGCAGTGAAGGAATTAGTAGATATGGACATTAAAGAAATATTATAACTTATTTCACATGTTCAAGAAACTACAGGATTTAATATATTTATTAGAAACACAGAAGATATAACTAACACCCCAATTGAACTTCTGCCACTGAAAACCACAACATCTGATATGATAGATACAATGGAAGTATAAACATCAGATTAGACACTGTAGAAGAAAAAAATGGTAACATTGAAGACATACAACTAGAAACTACCTAAAATGAAGCAAAGATAAAGATAAGAGTGAAAAAAGATAGTATCAGTCAGTTGTGGGACAACTTCAAGCAGCTAATCTATATGTAAGAGGAGACCTGGAAATTGAAGTTAAGGTGGACAGCAAGGGGTTATTTTTCAAATTGGAAAAAACTATAAATCAACATGTCCAGGAAGCTCAACAATCCCCCAAAGCAAGAAAAATCAAGATAACTGTATATGGATCTCAACAATTACACTTTAAATTGTAACTTTACCATTTTTAAAAGGCTGTAAAAGCTTTAAACTTTATATTTTAAGTATGTGTCATTAGACATGTCAATTATCCCCAAATAAAGAAAATAAAAGAATGAGAATTCTACACAATGCGTATCTTAAATATATTATTTAATGGAGAAGGACTCGGTTTGGCTAGTTTAAGATGGCTCTGGCTCTTTCTGCTTGTCTGCCTCCTCCTTTCAGCAAGCTGTTGTGGGCATACGTCCATTCATTAAGAAGCAAGAGTAACAAGAGAACAACAACTTTTCAAATTTCTTTTTCTTTGTGATTTCTAACATTCTATTAGCTACAGAAAATAACAGATGAGAGACAACACCCCTCTTCCAAGGAGAGATGCCAAGAAAAGAAATGAACAAAACGTATTATCTATTTATTTTATGACTGACATTAGAATGCAATTATTATAACTGAGATTTATAAAATGAAAGAGTAATAAAAGTTTGTTCAGGAGTCTAATATTTAATTTACATTAATTCAAAATTATAGTGCTATAATTTTGAATTGATAGGTACTTATATGTAGAATATAAAAATTATATTTGCTCAAAGAACTAAACATTGAAAAAAAAAAAAAACACTATCTACCCATTCAATCCTAACCATGTACTTTCAGGGTTTTAAATAAATACTGTCATTTTATAGTTCAAGGATAGCTTTATATCTTTGCACACTGGTATATAAAAATTAATTCACTTTTGTTAACATCTGCATGTTTTATATAACTACTCCCTTTTCTATAGTTTTCAGTGTTAAAAACCACATGCCAATAAATAGCCTATGCTGTGCTAATATAGCTGAACTGTTTTTTCTTTCCATAGCTTTTTGAAAAGTACACTTACAAATTTTGTGTATTTAAAATTTTGCAAGGAGTACCACATCACTCTATTAAATAATGCCAACTTAGATGTGCATTATCAATATCTGAGACATTTTAAATGTATTTTCTTCAACAGTTACTGTTAAAACTTTTGAAGTTTTAGCCAATCTGTTAGGTCAAACATCAGTTTGCATTATTTTGTACATATCTTTAATAGAGAGTTTCAGGTTTGTTTTTTTTAACTTGGATCTCTTCCTCTATCAAGTACTTTTTCAGTGTTATTTGAATCAATTTTCCCTGAGTTATATGCTGTCATTTGTTTGTAGAAATCATTTATATGTTGTATTAGGTCAGTGCAAAAGTAATTGTGGTTTTTGTCATTACTTTTAACAACAAAAACTATAATGACTTTTCACCCACCTAATAGATACTAATCTTTTGTTTCTTTAGTGTGTTGCAAATAATTATCTCTGTTTTGCAGTATTTGAAGTAAAGAAATAACAAAAATATTTGTAGTCAAATCTCTCAGTATTGTTCTTTTTAATTGTGGGACTTTGGATAAGACTTTCATACCTTACAAAAATTGCCTTTTAGTATTTGTACGTAATAGATGTGCAGCCATTTTATGTGTCATACATACATTTTTCTATAATTTATTTGTATATATTTTCTTTTATTATTTCTTAATTGGGCAATCTCTATATTTTTAAAGAACAAAACTTTGTTGCAATGCTTATTTTGAAATTCATTTATTGCTGTTTCAGTATTTATCCCTTCCTTAGTTCTACTTTGCTTAATTGGCAATTTGTAGTAGAAATTCTGTACAAATTTAAAGAAAAATGAGGTTTTTAATTTGAATTTTTATCATAACAAGCAAATCAGGTAATTGGTATACAGCTTCCCTATGACAGTTAATCTCCTGTGCCCTCACTTTCTTTCTGTGCCATTAGTAGCATGTGATTCTCATTCTTAAATCTCAGGACTACTGCATATTTAGGCATTTCTCAGTGTTCCAAGAATGAAGAAGGGTAAAGAGCAAAGGTCAAAAAGCAAAAATTAGAACAAACAAAAACCAGCTCTCTCCTTGATAAAAATGTTTTCTTCTATTTTATTGGTTAAAACTTCTAATTCTGTTATTTTTACATTAGTTATTATTAATCAAACCCATATCACATGGTCACTGTAACTGCAAGAGTTATAGATGCTGAGTATACTAGGCTAGACTCACTTGGGCATTCCGAAGGAAGTTCTGTTTGCAACAAACAGGAGGATCCTTTTTAACTAGGCTGCTAGTCATGTATCACACTATTATTAACTTTCGATGTATTTTGTTGCTTAGTTTTTTATTATAATACATGCTAAGGGTAATAAATTCAAAAGTTCTGCTTAGTATTGAAACGTGAGAAGACGATAAACATTTTTTCTTCTGTGGAGTTTCTGCATCTGTAACTGCATCTGTAAGTATTGGATATATTGATACTGCTTTGCACTGATTTCTCAAACATTGCTACTTTAATTTTTATTTAGCACAAGGTTTATTTAAAACATTTTTGCTTGTTCACATTATACGCTTTTGGGTTATTCTTTTATTATTTATTTGCTTTTTTGTTACCTTAAGTTCAAAGACTGGTATGGATGAGTACTATTTTCTGTCTTCGTCGAGATTTCCTTTGTGTTTAGGTACATTAACTATTTTTATTGCTGTTCCTTATAAATAAAAAAAGGATGTGTATTTTCTGTAGGAGACATTGTTTTTCCCTCAGTTACTTTGTCTCTATATATACAATAATAGTAATAAATATTACCTATAGAAAATTATATATTCCATAATTTTACTTATAAATTATATCACTTAAGTCATTTTTACATAAACATGGCACAAAAGTCTTATAAGAGTGAAATCTGGGGGTACAATTTATTGTTTTAAATATTTACATTTATCAGTAAATTTCCCTCATGCATTTTATTGTGTTTTTCAATGCAAAAACATATATTGTCATTATGATTTCATTGTATGTTACAACTTTTATCATTGAATTTTGCTCTTTTTCCCATTTAGCATAGGGCATTAAATTCCACACGATTTTTGACATTATCTGAATTCTTTACGACCATCTTCAATTTAGTTTATTATACGATTATTTTTATTTTACTGAAGATATTTATTTGAGACACATTTTAGTGTTCTGTGTTTAGTGATTTTGGTTCTGACAGATGAATGCAATGTGTTTGGTATAGGTGAATAAAAATAGTGATATAAGAAGGAAGGAATAAAGGACAAACTTGCCTTACTGGAAATTGAAGCCAGGTATAGCATGATGATAGATAGATAGGTGATGGATAGATGGATACATACGTACATACATAAATACGTAAGTACATACAGGCATACATATGTAGAATGTAAAGATATATTTTACAAACATACACATAGGCACATATACTTTACAGGTATATCCCAATATGCAATGTGTGGTCTGAAGGGATGAATAGCAATAAAAGTCTATAGGCACTAATTTCCAACTAGTTCATAATATTATCTGTGCTAATTATACATAGCAACATACTGAAGGTGTTTTGTCCATGATGTTTTGTGGAAATTTTGAAATAGCCTCTTAAAAATGTTTTCATAGTTTTATATGTATTTTGATTCTTAGTGTGTGGATATCTTTACTCTCATTTGAAAGAATTATTTATCAAAATTAACTAAGAAAAATGCCACTTGTTTTTCTCTCTTCAGAATTTGAATGATACCCTAATCATTAATGCATATTGTGGATCTGTCCCTTAGGGATTCAAATCCTTTAAAAAAAATTCACTTGCTACAGCCTCATTTTTTGTTTTAAATGTTATTATAGGGTTTATATATAATCATAGCTGAATTTCGTAATATGTTGCAATATTTGGCAACAGTATCCTCTAACACACAGCACTTTGTTGAATAATGAACACTTATTCTGCAGTCCATTTAGCATATAATATCTCAGTATATTATATTGCGTAGTCAATCAAAATTTGTTTCACTTGCATTTGTGTTTTTACACAATGGATATAAATTACTTACTCTTTGGCAAAACCTATTTCAAATTTAAATGCATTTTTTGGAACCTGTTACCAGAATTTACCAAGTTATCTAACTTATAATTATACAGAAACATTTGAAAGTCATTGAAAAGAAAATTCTCCGTGGGATAATTGCAGGGTCTGAGATGCACAAACTGAAGCTATTTTGTGCTTTTTGTTCCCCCCTGGGTTTAAAATATTTGTTCACATTGAAAAACATATGAGCTTGCTAACGCTATAGCTAACTGAAATTGTGTAATCTTATTAAAATAATATAAAATGATTATCTGCCTTTACCAAGGCAAAGATAGCTTATCTACTTAAAAGAAGTATGCAAATTTTATGAAATGTGTGACTAATCAGTGAAATAGTTTACATTTGGTTACATAAAACTTATAAAGTAGCAGTCTCTACTATGTATCTTCTATATGCATAAAACAATTATTTTGCCCATAAAGCAAGTTTTCCTATATTTCATAGCATTTTTTCCAGATTATTTAGGCATAACTCATTACAACTTCATGGAATGTAGAATTAAAATTTAAAGGCATACTTTAAAAGTTTTGTAATATTTATAATATTTCACAGTTATCTTACTAAGATTTAGATGGGCTAATTGTAAAGTTAAGCAGACTTTCAGTATTATTCTTGAAGTTGTGTACTGGAGTTGAATTCACAGGCTTGTATGGTATGTTGCAGAATACAAATCTTGTAATATAGAGAGCAAACAGATATATTTTAAAAATATGCTCTGAAGGACCTACTTAGATTGTCTGAGATAACTGTTAAGGGGAAAAAAGAACTAAAATAATCCTTTGATCCAGCCATCTATCTTCAGGGCCTTCAGGAACATACATGTCTAAAACATTTCTGAGAATTGTGTCTTGTCTCCATGAAGATAAGGAACCTTGCCTTGAGCCAATAGTAGATGATCATATAATTTAGTGTATGCTTAGTTCTCCACACACCCGTTATATTTTTGTACCTTCTGAATGTAATGATAAATTTTATATTTTTAAGAATAAAATGATATTTCTTAAAGTTGTGACTATGATGACTAAATCTGAGTTACATAATGATAATTTCAGAAGCAATTAACGTTGAGATTTCATTTACCTGGCCTGACAGAAACTAAAAAGTATCAATTAATACTCTAATCATTATTCTATTCTTCAGTCTAGCATCATGCTTTGGCATCCTTTACATATTTGTTAAATAAATGAATGCATTTAATTAATTATTGAATTTAAATATTAAGGTAAAACATTAACCATGTTCATTTTCAAAGCCAGGTGGCGTGCCTTCACTGCGTAACAATGTTGTGAATCCAAAGAAGACATGATTTCTTACACTTTTTAACTAGCTATCTGATATCTAAATTAAAGCTTAACTAAAAGTTTCAGACGTGTCTTGAAGCTTTGGCTAAAATTCAGTATTATTTATTAATTTTGCTATTATATGATGAGTAAAATTATTTTCTGCTGAACTCAAATTAGTTGATAACGATCACCTGAAAACCACTGCATCACATTCCACCTTCTTTCTTTCCCATGTCCTGATTTGTATCTTCTCTCTCACTTTTCATTCCTAGTTCCCTTGAGGCGCATTTTTCCTATAAGGTCAAAAATAGAGCTATTGATTGTGTCTGATAAGTGTCAAAAGTTTTTTTCTATCAAAAATAGAGAGAAGAGAACATCTAACAGTTTGATCAAGGCTGGTAAGACAGATGGTGTCACACTAAAAAGAAAGATCCATTATTTCACCACTTAAACTCTTAAACTCCCTTAGTTATATTTCTGGAAAGCTTTCTTTTTTTTCAGAGATTATTTTTAATCATGCTATATCAAGAGAATTATATTTTCATTACCATCACTAAGTAAAGACACGATACCTTGAAGAATATTTCAAGCGAGTAAGCAATCGACAAATTTGTTTGTAGTACATTTAAATCTTTCTCATAAAATGGAAAGCTATTTTATCAGTAATTGAGAATTATATTAAGATATTCATACAAAAATTTCTCCATGTAAGGACATAACAATATATGAAATTTCATATGTACAAAGTAGGTAACTTTAAAATCTCAAAGTACATTTCAACAATTTTTGCAGCAAAGTATCCTACAAGGCTTTTTAGTCAAAAGTAATAGATCTTAATACATTATGATATTTGACATTTAAAATTTAGTTATACAATTGTGTAAAATGTATTTAATAACTAAATTTAAATATTAATAACTAGGTTAATTTCAAAGCTATGTCTTTAGTTCAGGATTAGTTTAGTTAGTATATATTTAGCGTTAAGCATTACAAACTTTTGCTGCTAAGATGTAGAACGTTGCAAAATGATGCTACTTTTTACTCTAATAATGAGAAAAAGACAGATTGTTAAGAAAACCCAGCAGAGATTTGTGGATATAAAACACCTTAATGAACGAAAATCCTTAAAGAGACAAACCCTTTTCAGTAGAGAAGAGATTTCTGGCTGTTTTGATCTTGGTGGAATAGTTGAAGGAGGAGGAATTCACCAGAGAATAAAGTTAAGAGAAATAAGCTAAAATTAAAACAGAAGCAGTAGTAGTAGTAGTGTATTAGTCTGTTATTATATGCTAATACACACATACCCACGACTGGGTAATTTATAAAGAAAAAGAGGTTTAATGGACTCACAGTTCCATGTGGCTGGGGGGCCTCACAATCATGGCAGGAGATTAAGGAAGAGTAAAGGCACGTCTTACATGGCAGCAGGCAAGAGAGCATGTGCAGGAGAACTCCTCTTTATCAAACCAGCAGATGTTGTGAGCCTTATTTGCTATCACGAGAACAGCACTGAAAACACCAGCCCCATGATTCAATTACCTTCCAGGTCTCTCCCACAACATGTGGGAATTATGGGAGCTACAATTCAAGATGGCATTTGGGTGGGGACACAGCCAAACCATATCATGATAATAATAACAACAACAATAATAATAATGGCCACATATTTTCTGACATGATAGTTTGGAGTCCTGAAGGGTCCCCGTCTCCAAACAGATGTGTATCTACCTGACAACTCTTTCCATATTCTTCATTGAATGACCTGAGCTGTAGCCAGAAGGCCAAAGGAGAGAGTAGAAGAGTGGGTGGAGAGAGCTTCCCTGAGGCACTTAGAGCCTGTGGTAGGCTGAGAACAGAGCACGATATTTGAGAGGAAGCAAACTGAGCCATTCTGGGCCTTCAGTGAGGTGTGTTTCTGAACACTGAAGGGAGAGCAGAACTCCTGGCAGGTAAACCTTCTGATCCCTGGGAAATAGGAGGCCGGTCTGCTACACGTTGTGCCACAGCAGATGAACTGGAAAGATGCCTGGAGGCACCTGGAACTTTCCAGAGTAGGAAGCACTGAAGCCCCAAGGATATGGCAGGATGGGAAGGTCAAGAGGAGTTTTCCTAAGTCTTTTTAAGCTTTCACTGAATCTGGAACTACAGTTCTTCAAAGGGTAGACTCAGGGCAGCAGGACAGAAAAGAGAGCACCTGAATGCCATCAAATGAGGAACAAGAGTGGAGACAAATAGAATTGCTCAGGAACTAAAATCGCTAAGAGTTAAGGCTCCCATGTTAAAATGTTCTAAAGAATGTTGGCAGCTGTGCTGTAAAGCAAAAAGAAATTCTTTGAGTATCCTTAGTACTAAGATCCCAGGTCCTGCTGAAGAGAATGTGCCTCATCAGCACTGAATTCATTTTAACTGAATCAGTAGTCTAGCTCAGAACTATTTCAAAAACAGATGTATTGACTCAAAAACTCACATGATTGCCCCCAAGAAAGAATGAATGCGCCATCGCTGAAGATAATATTATTTATCTCGTTAATTTTTAAAAATGTTGAGACATACAAAGGGGTCATAACATTTAACTGATCATTGAGACAAAACAATTAATAGAAGCAAATGTAGAAATAGATGTTAGATTTATCAGATAATTTTAAATATCTATGATAAATATGTTAAAAGATGTAATAGGAAAGAAACAACTTGAGTGAGCGGATGAGGAATTAAAGCAGAGAATTCCAATTACTTTTTAAAAATCCAAATGAAAATGTCATTTAAAAAAACCTTTTAGCTTGGTCTTATAAGAAACGTGAATACAGGAGAGAAAAAACTCCCTGAAATTAAATAATGATAAATAAAAAAGATGCAAACATACAGAAAAATAATAATAATAACGATAAACAATACATTTGAAATCTGTGGAACAGAAAGAAATATTCTACCATATGTAAACTAAAGTTCAAAAAGGGAGAAAAGAAGGATAAGAGCAGGAAAAAGAATTGCAGGCATAATTGCCAAAACTTTTTAAATTTGGTAAAATACAGTAAACCATAGAATCAAGAAGTTCAGTAAACCCTCTATAGAGGAAAATAAAAAGAAAGCCACACTCAGGTACGTTAAAGTAAAACCAAAGATAATCAAAGATAAAGAAAAAAAACTTTTAAAGCATATGGTAGACTGAATAGTAGCTCCCAAATATGTTCCTATCTGAATTCTTACATGACTGAAGGATCTTTACAGATATGATTAAGTGAAGGATATGGAAATGAAGAGATTATTCTAGATTATTCAAGTGGGCCCAATATAATTACAAAGGCCATTATAAGGGAAAGAGGGAGACAAGGTAGTGACAGCCAAAGAAGGAGAAAATGAAATCAGGGAGAAGAAAAGAGTATTTCAAGGTGCTGTGCTGCTGCCTTTGAAGGCAGAGAAGGGAACCACATGCCAAGGAATGCAGACAGCCTTTGAAAGCTGAAAAAAAGGCAACAAAACAGATTCTCCCCTAGAACCTCCCAGAAGGAACACAGCCCTGCCAATGCCTTGATTTCAGTCTAATGAGACCATTCCAGACTTCTAACCTCTAGAACTGTAGGAGAATTAATGTGTGCTGTTTTAAGCCATTACATTTGTGGTAATTTGTCACAGCATCAATGGGAAATTAATACAAGCTGTGAGAGAAAATAGCCACAGGGCATACTGAAAATAATTTTAAAAATAGCTAAATTCTTATCAGAAAGAGTGGAAGTCAGAATGTAATGGAATAAGATCTTTTAAAGAATAAATTAAAAATGAATACAAATGTAATATTTAAATTTTGTTCTTCTGGCCAGGCACAGTGGCTCCTGCCTATAATCCCAGCACTTTGAGAGGCTGAGGTGGGTGGATCACCTGAGGTCAGGAGTTCAAAGCCAACCTGGACAATATGGTGAAACTCTGTCTCCACTAATAATAGAAAGATCAGCCGGGCATGTTTTAAATCTCTTATATGAAGCATAATTCTATCCACATTGTTTTCTCCTTCCCCAATTCCATAAACTACAACGAGAAATGAGAAAATCCTGGAACAGGATGGCACAAAATTCTTAAGAGTTAGAGTCTGAGAAAACAAAGAAAAAATAAACTTTCCAAAGAAGGTCTCAAAGAGGAAAAGAGAGAGACAGGGAAACTATGAGCAAGAGAGGGAGAGAAAAATTTAAATTTATAATTATAATAAGAAACTTTTCTAAAGAATTCTCATTTTTTATTTGTGCAAATCTATGGGGTACATGACAAATTTTTACATCTATATAAATGTGTAGTGATCAAGTTTGATATTTAGGGTATCCATCACCTGAGTACAATACAAAGAAAAACAGAGAGTGAGGATGCTCTGAAGACTTTTAAAAATTTGAACAAATGAAAGCAGGGAATAAACAACAGAGACAAGGAAGGGTGAGTGGAAGTAAGGGGGTTGATTAAGCGAAGTGGGTTAAAGGGTACAAAGTTACAGGAATAAGGAAGGAATAGGCCAGGCACGGTGACTCACCCCTGTAATACCAGCATTTTGGGAGGCTGAGGCAGGTGGATCCCCTGAGGTCAGGAGTTCTAGATCAACCTGACCCATATGGTGAAATCCCATCTCTACTAAAAATACAAAAATTAACTGGGCGTGGTGGCGTGTGCCTGTAGTCCCAGCTACTTAAGAGGCTGAGACAGGAGAATTGCTTGAACCCAGGAGATGGAGGTTTCAGTGAACTGAGATCATGCCACTGCACTCCAGCCTGGGCGACAGAGTAAGACTGTCTCAAAAAAAAAAAAAAAAAAAAAAAAGGAAGGACTACATTCAATGTGTGATAGCAGAGCTTCTTTCTTTTTTTTGTTTCTTTTCGTGTTACTTAGAGTAATTGTCTAGAGTTCTTTTATTTCTGGCACAAAGTCTCCCTTTAGCACTTCCTGGAGGGGGAGATCTACTAGCATCAAACTCCCACAGCCTTTATCTGAAAATGTTTCCTTTCCATTTCATTTTCAAAAGTAGTTTTATCAAATATAGAATTATTGGTGGACATTATTTTTATATCAGCACTTTAAACTTATCTTCCCACTACCTTCTGGCCTCCATGGTTTCTGTTTAAAAATCAGCTATTTGTATTGAATTTTTCTTTTATATGGCAAGTTGTTTCTCTCTGCTTTCAAGATTCTTGCTTTGTCAAAAGTTCATTATAATTGGGCTCAGTGCAGATATTTTTGTGTCCTTCTTAAAGTTCATTGGATATGTAAATTCATGTATTTTATCAAATTTGGGGAGATTTTGCTTATTGTTTTTCAAAAATTTCTCCCTCTTTTTCTCTCTCTTCTTCCGGGACTACCATTATGCAGATAGAGTATTTTGATGGCATTCCACAGATCTCATAAGGCTTATTTATTTTTCTCAATTTAAAAAAATTTTTGCTCAACAACCTGGATAATTTCAATTGACTTATCTTCAAATGTTCTAATTATGTTTTCTGCTTGCTAAAATCTGCTTTTAAAATCCTGAAAATAATTCTCAATTATTGAAAACTTTATTAGAGGATAGAATTTTTAAGAAATTCTGGCTTTTCAATAACTGGTAATAATTTTCAACTATTGTAAGAGCTAGAGTTTCTAAAATCATGGGCTCATATTTTTAGCACCATTGCTGAGCTGAGAAAGGGGGGAGTGCTGAGGTAAGTAAAAATGTAGCAAAGTTTTTCTAGCATTTTTAATTTGCCTTTTTCTTGATTTAGCATTCTTTTAGTTTGTTAGCATTTTTGGCTATTTTTTGGAGCTATTTAAAGATGATTCTGAACAGTTTATGCTTGACTTTTTGGTGTTTTGGTGGTAAGATAGGCCCATGGAGCTATATCCTATACTAATACTTCTGATCTCATTTTGGACATAGCTTTAAAATAAACCTTTTTGATTCACTGTTACCCTCATGTTAGTGCTTGTTCAGTAATTCAGAATGACACTTTATTTTCTGTCCAATGGAGCTAAACTCTTTGAACTGGTAATAAGAATTGCTATACTTTGCCCTTTTGTAACAAAAATCAACTCCTCTATAGTCCTCATTATTTGATCATTTTCAAGGCTGAATTATGAAATGTGTCAGCCAACTTAATGAGCCTGACTCCAAAGTACATGAGAATTAGCTAAAGGTTATCAAGAAGGAAACACTAAAATCATGGCCTAGATAACCTTAAAACAGAAATAAATCTTATTTTAATTATTTGGGACTTAAAGAAAAATATTCAAAAAAGAGAGTAAAAAGAAAGTTCTTCTATTTACAAATATTTCAATATAATTTCAAGTCATAGTACTGTAATATAAGCAAAAACATACATTTTAATAACTCATTATATTTTTTGTTCACTGTTCCTATTTAATACATGGAGAGATTCTTAAATTATTTATTCTAAGCAAATCAGAGAAGCTTATTTTTTAAATGAATCTTTTTTACTATTGAATGTTTTTACAGTTTTCTTGGAAATATAGAAAATAGTGGCATTTAGCACAATGTAATAATATTTTATTAATATCTTTCACATTTCTTGTATGGTGTAATGGTATCAGTTAAAAGTGATGGTGTAACTAATGGTATCAGTTAAAACTAGAAAAGTGATGTACTATACTCAATATCATTCTCTGTCTCTGTGACTACATTTTCTTCTAAATATATGTTTATGCTAATTGCCCTCTTAGCTGAGGACTAATGCAACAAATATGATTTTTAAATTATTGATTAATAAGCTAACATTAGATGCTGAAAACCTATACCATGCCTTATGTCACCAATTAAAAAAATAAACCTCAAGTTTAAGGATAAATTAAGGATAGTCAGTTCCCCATACAGAAAAGTTTAAAATGAAGATAATGCTTATTCATAAGAATATAGCTATTACATTATTAAAAGGATCTTATAACCAAGTGCTCTGATACAGTTGAAATCAAAGGCAATCATTTTGATACATAATATACAGTTCAATATTTCTTTATGATCCCAATTGTATAAAGTATACATTATTTGACCAGCTTACTATATTTCAGTACTGGAAATTTTACTCTTCCAACCTCCTAATTGTATCTATTTTAATTAACCATCATACACAAAAGATGAAGGTGTACACCAGTCTTTCATATGACATATTTTTTACAAAATATTTCACATAGAAACAATTTTCTGCCCAATTTTTGGTATTTTAAGAGAATAATTTTTGATGAATATCCATATCTACCTATATGTTTACACATAATTTTTTAAATGGCATACATATATAAAACTGTATAATATTTTAAATTGTACAATTTGATAATACATTTTTATTATTTTAAATAAAATAAGTAAATTGGTATATGAAGTATTCACTTATGCCCTTATCAAGATCACCAGAGACTCTGCTAGTTCTTGATGATAGTTTTTGAACAAAAAGACAAAACTTTTGCTCTCTTGGAACAAAGATTTATTGAGTGTCAATAGTAAACAAATATTTAAATTAGTAGCTCTACTCACAATGTTTTAGGTGTTATGCAGAATGAACACAGAGTTCTACAAAAGTGCATTGATATTGACGGATCAATATCAATATGGTGTTGAGAGTGATCCACTTAATATTAAAGTGGTATAAAGAAGCATAGAAAGGAAAAGTATAAAGGAAGTTCTCTTAAATGAGAAATCATGTAAGATGAGACCTATATGATGAATGGAAATTAGACAAAGAAACTGGCATGTTGGTAGAAAGGTGAGAGGATGTCAGAGGAAAACATCATTAGGGTACCTTAAAGTTCAGGAATTTTTCAATAAGTAGGGCAACAGGCAGGGCTGAATTGTGGACCAGACACTGAAAAGTATAGCATGTATATGGGGAGAAGGAGAGATGCTGATCTTTGGCCTCTAAGTTTGTCTTTGCTTAGCTCCAGTGCTCAGGAGCATGCCAAAGCAGAAATATCTCTTTGAGGAGAAAAATGTATCTGTGGCTGACTTAGAATCAGGGCATGAAAAGGAGAGCAAGGTTAAGGTCATAATCAGCACAGCGTTCTTTCCCTCAGATTTGTGTACTGCTCTGGGGCCTTCTAGACTTCCCTGTTGCTCCTGAAAAGTCAGAATCAAATCTAATTCCTAATCCATTTTGTATGATAGAGCTCTTTATTTTTCTTTCTGGAGTCTTACAGCAAATTCTTTTTGTCTTCAATATTTTAAAATTTTACAGTGCGTCATGGTATGTGTCTATTCTAATTCATTTTACTGGGCACTGGGTGAAGTCTCTCAAGTTGGCAATTCATGTCCTTCAGTTCTGGGAAATATTTTAATAATTATATTAATTATTTCCTACCATCTGTTTTCCTTCCCTCTCCATCTGGACCTTCTATTATTTGGACTTTGGAATTCTGGAAGTGGTGTCTATGATTTTTTACATTTTTTCTCTTATCTGTTATATCATTGGTTTTTATAAAGTTTCTTTCTGTTTTTATTTCATAGATTGGCTATTATCTCATTTATCTGAGGATATAAGTTACAGGTTTTGTCCTGTTTGGCTTTTACAGTATTTTTCTCCCCTGCATTGACTCATTTCAATTGTTTAAATCTGTTGTTTATTTTGGTCTTATCTTTCATGTTCGAGGGTTTACTCACATGCTCAGTTAATGCTGGCTTTTTGTTCTTGATTAAGAAAAGGACATCAGAAATCTGACTTAGAATTTCTGAGCACTGAGTAAAGTTTTTGAAATATCAAATTTCCTCTGAGTCACCTGGGTGAATCATTTTTAGGGAACTCCCAATTTTACATAAAAAATTCTTCAAAGAGTCTGAATAATCTGCCTGATGACTAAGATTATGGCTTTCAACATTCCTGCGGGGTCTGGTGTGGAATGCACTGTCGTAGAGGGCTGCTTTTATGGCATTCCATTTCTAGTATTCTCTAGATTCCATATAGTTTAGCTGTGTCCTGAAAGAATAAACCTCCAGGTTTCTACCAGGGTTGCATAATGGAGGGTATCTGGCAGTTTATTGATTTCGCAATTATTTTCAACAGGCCTCCATATTTCAGTAATCACTGTTGTTTTCATTTCCTATGGTACTTGATATTGCTAATTTATCTGAGGAAACTGTGCATAAATAAGGTTTGCAGCTTTACTAAACAGAAAGTTGGGATTCAGCTTGCTCAGTGCCACTAAGTCAGTTCCTACCTATCTATAGTCTTAACAAGATTCCAATATTTTGTTGTTTCCTCCATTTCTCTCCATCCATGTAGATGTATTTTAAAATATTTTTTAGTGGTGTCAAAGGATTGAAGAAGATAGTAAAATAATGTTGATATCTTCAATGTACCATAGTAAATTAGTTCACTCAAGAGGAAAACATATGTATGGTAGCGTATACACATACATACACACACTTAGATTATATAAATTATATGTATGTATAGACATGTGCAAAAGAACTTTCATTGTTTTCTTAATTCCTAAAATTCCCTAAATTCACAACTAATCTCTGTTCCATTGAGGGAAGCACTGTGTCGGGTAAAATAGTGGATCTCAGCTCATTACAGTCTCATGCCTAAGCCTTTTGAATAGATGGGATTACAGGCCTAAGCCACCAGGCCTGGCTAATTTTTGTATTTTTAGTAGTGTTGGGGTTTCACCACGTTGGTCAAGGGGTGAAGTATCATCTTGACCTCAGATGATACTCCTGCCTCAGCCTCCCAAAGTGCTGGTATTATAGGCATCAGTCACCACACCCAGCCTGGTTTTATTTTTATTAAAAGGAATACAAGAAGTTCTTCAACTCTATGTATTTTCATTCTATCCGTTTCTCATAAAACAATTTGTGAAGGATATGTAGATTCATCCTGCCACTGGAAACACAGAGAGGCCGAGGAAGAACATCTGTTATTTAGACAGAATGGGTAAAAGTTGAATGTGGGAACTGCGGTAGAGAACAAAAAGACTCTTAGAAGCAATGGAGACATGTGCAAGGGAGGAGGGCAAATTTGATATCCACCAGCTTTAAACAAAAAATCTTTATATTCTCTAGAAGAGTTCCATGAACAGTCCTGCCAAGATGTCTAATCTTTAATTACCTCTGTCTTGTGTTTAAAGAGATCTTTGTCTACGTAACGCTAGGTGTTAATCAAACTTTTTATAATGGAAGTGCATTCAAGGACCACTAACTTGCTTAGATCTCTGAGGACAGTAATCAGTAAGAAGATGGAGATGAAGCAGTATAAGTCTATCTTTTCAGGAAGACATGGCAAGTGGTTAACTTTTTGGACACCCATTGTTGAGGATTCCGCATCATTGATGTTGTGTTCCTAACACAGAGAATAAGTTGATAATAAATATCCTCTTGGAAGCAAAAAAAAATAGGAATTACTGGTATCCAGAGTTTTCTCTCCCTACTGCCTTGGAATCTCATCCTTCTCTTTACTGACTCCTTATAACTGTCCTGCAACACAAAAGCTCCTGTGCCAAATAGAATCATTAACTAGGAAATTGAGTAGTTCTTGCTTTCTTTACTATCCAAGTTGATATTATACAATGAGCACACGAAATTGCCTAAAATCAATGAAATATAGTTAGGGGATTCAAAAGTAGATTGGTGGTCACAGTTTTCTTAAAGTTACATTATATCACCAGTATGCACAATAATTGAACCATCTAGGTTTAAGTAGAGTTTGTTGCCTAACCTGAGAACTTATCATTTTAAATATTGTTTTAATAATTATTAAATAGCACATAAAGCATTGTTTATAACTTCTTTGCAGATTGCCTACTACTTTGGCTATTTTTTAGAATGAAATAAATAGAAATTCCATTTGACCCAGCAATCCCATTACTGGGTATATACCCAAAGAACTATAAATCGTTCTACTATAAAGACATATGCACATGTATATTCATTGCAGCCCTGTGTGCAATAGCAAAGACCCGGAACCAACCCAACGCCCATCAATGATAGACTGGACAAAGAAAATGTGGTACATACACACCATGGAATACTACACAGCCATAAAAAATGATGAGTTCGTGTCCTTTGTAGGGACTTGAATGATCTGGAAACCATCATTCTCAGCAAACTGACACAAGAACAGAAAGCCAAACACCACGTGTTCTCACTCATAGGTGGGTGTTGAACAGTGAGAACACGTGGACTCAGGGAGAGGAGCATCACACACTGGGGGCAGTTGCGGGGGGTAAGGGAGAGACAGCGGGGAGTGAAGAGGGAGGGGAGGGTGGGGGAGGGATAACATGGGGAGAAATGCCAGGTATAGTATGTACCTAAAGTAAAATAAATAAAAAATAATAATAAAATAACAATAGCAGCATGACATTAATGTTAATAGCAGACATTGAGGTGCTGATACACACTATTTTATAGTCTGTCATAATGTTTGACATAGCAGTCATAAGGTCTGACAGAAACTATTTTAAGGGATTTGCATATATTGATTTATAACTCTATGAAATCAGTTCTATTAATATCTCCATTTTACAAATGAGAAAAACTAAAGCAAAAAGAAAGCAGAAGAATCACAAAATTCTAAGATTACACAGCTAGTTACTGATGGAACCAAGTTTCAAACTCAGGCAATAGAAGGTCAGATCCAATGCTCTTAAACACTACTGATCATATGAGGTTTTTAAAAAGTTACATATGAGTTGTTTCATGACTGAGGGCAGTCCAAATTCTTGATAAACTATTTAAAAGTCCAGTTGCTATACTTCCTACTCTTCTTTCTATAAATCCTTTCTGTTCTTTTACCGCATTCACTCGTCTTCACCTGTAATTTATATATAGCGATGTCAAATTAAGATTCCTTGATTTTCTACTGTGTTCAAGTTTTACATTTTCAATAGTCTATAATAAATATCTTCTATATATACTTACCTGGCAGGGTAGATACCATGATCACGAAGGTGGTTTTCCCAGGGCGAGGCTTATCCATTGCACTTCGAATGTGCTGACCCCTGCGATTTCTCTAAATGTGGGAAATCGACTGCATAATTTGTGGTAGTGGGGGACTGCGTTCGCGCTTTCCCCTTGTTTAAAAAATATATATATATGTATCTTCTATATTGTCTGCCAGAACTATAAACATTAATAGGAACAAAACACAGGCAGAATAAGGTAATGGTTCATAGTTCAAAGAAACATAAGTTTGAAGCCTGGCTCCATCACTTACTATGCTTAAGCTAGTACATGATAAGTAACTATTTGAAGCTAATTTCTTCTTTATTTGTAATGCAAGAAAGAAATAGCATTTAAGATTGCTACAAAGATCAAATGAGGTAAATTGCTTAGGTTAGTATACAAAAATGGTAGTTATTAGTATTAGAAGAGAGACTTGTTTGGAAGATATGTTTTCTTTCTCTACTTCAATGCTACCACTTAAACAGCCAACTGCATAGAAAAAGCGATTTCAGTGCTGTTTTTAATGTAAGGAAACATATGATAAATGATAATTCAAAAAATCAGGTAAGAAGGGAGATAGTAAGTTTTGTTAGGTTTCCTTTATTCGGACAGCTGTACAGATTGGCTTATCGATTTGGGGTATTATCATTCTGAAACCATTTGTAAGGGTAATATAAAAATGCTGGTAAAGCTGAGGTTTAGGGGACGAAGATTATTGTTTTTCTGTATTTCTGTGCTCTTCTAACCAATTTCCACCTTCAAAATCCTAATTATTTGAAAAAAAAATTAATGATCAATTCTAAGTTCTATTAGGAAGCTTTATTTTTTTTCTCTCAAAATAGATGTTTTTCTTCTACAAAAATTTATATCATTCTGTATCTCTCATGTGATAACTTCTTTTTAACTTATGAAATATTTATGTTTTAAATATCTCACATTATTCCTAAAGTATAAGACTCTTCAGAACCTTAGCACGTGACATGTATCTTAGTATCCTTTCCAGTGCTTAGGTGATTGTTTTTCTGTAGAGACTTTTACAACCTCAACATGAGCCAGAAAAGAGAAGATGGGCGGAGGAAAGAAACAAAGACAGTCACCAAGGTTGACACATCATGAAACAGCAATCCAATGGGTTCCTGTGGCTGGCGTCTGAAAGGCATAATCAGAGAAAACCAGCAAAAAAGCAGCGATGTTCCAATATGTTGGCGGGGTAGGGGGAGTGAGGTGCCAGACTACGTCACACTTTCCTCTAAATAGACACCTAATCTGCCATGTGTGTCAGCCAACAACGTAAAATGGACAGTAAAATAACAATATTATTATCTAAGCAATTTACACAGGATATAAAAGCAAGTGTAGAGAAGATTATCAAATGCAAACTAAAATATTTATGATGAGATAATTTCTTGATGTATTGTATTGTTTAGCTTTGTTTTATTTTATAACTTGCAGAGAATTTATCAGTATCTCGAATGTGACCAAAAGCTAGTGATGGGAAGAACAATCAAACATTTAGAAGTCTAGGAAAAGTTTCAACTAAACAATACCATTAATGAAATAATATTTTTAAATAACTGGGAAACTTTTAGCTTTGAATAAGCCGTGAGTTTAAAATATTAATTTTATTTTGTGAATGAGTAAAGATTCCAATTATGCAAAAGTCGTAAATACAGAACAACTTGAACAATCATGTTGGCTCATCAGAAAAGTATGAAATAATAAACTAAGTGATAATAGTTCAAAAACAAAAGTTATAGAGCTATAGGATATAAATAAATAAGATACAAAGATGGAGAAATCATAGTGGTCCATAGGCTACATGAAATTTTTTAAATACAAACATATGTATATTTACATAAATGTGTGTGTGTGTATTTCTATATACATGTTCCAATAGGATAGCCACTATTATTAGTTTTAAGACATTTATATATATGCAATGTAGAGCTTAACTTTCAGACATATGAGGAAGGCAGATAGGTATCAACATTTATGAATAAAAATATAAATGATATCTAACAAACGACTAGAGATCTTGGCAATTTTAAATTTAAAAATAGTCTCGTTATGGGTGGAAAGAAGAATTTCTTATTTTTATATATTAGAGAACTATCACAACAGTTCTCTGATGCTTCAGTTGAAGAGAATGTGTTGGACTTAATCCTTTTACTGTAAGTGACAGTAAAATACTAAAAAAAATTGCCAGGCAAGAATTTGAAAAACTATGCTTTGTTTACCCAACTTGAATGCTGTTTTTCGTACCCAGTCTGCAATACATTGTTTTTAGTTACTTCTGTTTTTTATCCATTCAAATACTTCCAGTACACTTAACAATGAGAACTATTACTCTAAATAGTCTCATAATCCTACTTCTCTACTATCATACTTAAAATGATTGAGTTTTGATTAAAAATAGCATTGTAAATTGGCACACTGGTACAATTGAAGATGTTTGGACTATACCATTGTGAGTGATGGCATCTTGTCCATAGCCCATTATTTATCTTCTTTGTACTAAAAATGACTGTTTTAGAATGTTGTGGCTTTTAACAAATGGCTTGTCTTCCCCAAGAGAGAGAAATTTACCTCCTACTGCAAAGAAAACATACAACATGGAGATTGAAAACATGAACTTTTAATCAGTCAGACCTGTCTGACTTTAAGGCTCAAATCTGGCACCCACTTTCTTTGAAGTCCAAAACTTAAAATTTCTGACCGCCAGTTTATTCATTTGAAAATGTGCAAATAAGATTTCCATATTGGTATATTATTAAATTAAATAGTACATGTAGGCCACATAAAATGTTCATTAAGCAATAATATCACAATGTTATTATTGTACAATATTGAATCTCCACTTCTCACAATGCTGTTGACAAAACTGTCATTATTTATAACCACTCTTAACTCCTTTCCTTTTGTGCAAGACTATCCCTTTTGTCTCTTCTCTTTCAGACTCATACTATATTGCTCCATAAATTGATTTCTTATTGCTGTTCTTGCTTCACTCCCCACTATTTTCACCTAGATAGACCAAGGTAGTGGCTTCCTGACTCCTGTTGTTTCTTTTCTATCCTACATAGAGTCCTTAAAACTATTAAAGACTAGCTTCTACTGCCCCCCCTGACACATCCTAAACACATTGTGCAAGGCTATTACCATCTTCCCTCTAATTATCTAACATCTTCAACAACGTAATCATAATCTCTCCCCTTTGGCAGCATTAGATCAACCTGCTCAAATATTTATACTTTTGCATAAAATATCCTGCATGCATCTGTTTTCCACATACCTAACTTCTATGTAGTGCCAGACTTTTCTTCTTTAGAATGCTTTCTGGGACTCCTACTAGACAGAGCTAAGTGCCCTTCTTTTGTCATGGTGGCATAATATTTTTGAGTTAGTATTATATTATTTCCCCTAGCCTTTGTCTACTTCATGCAGCAGATTGACTCTGTGTCTTTTGCTCCAGGAAAGGAGCAAAAGACACAGGAGCACATGGAAATTTGAAAAAGCGTGCAATTATTCTAAACACCTAAGCTAGGAGAAATGAAAGAATTCAAGGGATAAACAATGTTTTTGGAGAAATTAGTTATGAAATGGACTTAAACCACATCTGTTTGAGCAGAGAGGTAGGGAGTTGAAGGAAATGAGTTTATAAGCATAGAGAGAGTGCTATCCATTCTAATTTTTTTTTTAACTATCCAAGGAACTTGAGTGATCATGTGACTAGCAACCAGAATTATATCAGCGATGAGATCTGTGATCTGAACCTGAAGGCATTATGTGTACTTCTTATACTTTGCTATTTAGAAAATGCTACTAACATTGGTGTAGTCCTCAAAAGAGAAAAAAAAGCTTTTAAAATGACTGATACAATCTTTTAAACTTACCCATGGAGGAATAGTGCTTCATATACTGTAACAAGTTGATTCTTAGAAAATAAGCTTCTCGCCAATGCAAAGGTTTGTTGAAGGCATGAATGAATTAATCAGCACTTTAAGTCAACTATAGAGGAGCTTGGGGGAGGAAAAACTGTTAGTCATTGACTCAGTTTAGATTTATGCCAAAGCTAAGAATTTAGTTTTGCTGTAGCTGGCTTATACTGGTTTATGAGAGCAGCCTGCCACATCTCTTCTTAAATTCAGGCTTAGTGATATCTTATTTGTAGCTTCAAATCAGACTCTGTGGGAGTATTTTAGAACACAGAAACCAGAGAATACTACAAACAGTCCATTTTGTTACACACTGATCTCTCCATCACTGATTATGACTCAGGGCCAGAAAAACTCTGGAAATTAAAGGATCTTTCCCAAAAACTGGTGTTAAGGCAACTATTATAAATATAGCTCTTAAAAAAATCTGACATTGCTTATAATGCATTAGTTATGAAGAAAATGTGAAGTAAAAATAACCAAACACACATCAAAAAGTATAAATTTGAGTGGAAAATGAGACCTCATTTAGTCTAGCACTCTGTAGAAATCCTGACTTTTTCACTTTTTCCTTACTGGATGTCAGAGAGACTGAGGGAAGCCATACCTGGGACTCACTCTCACCCCCTGCTTTCATCAGAATGGTGACACTTTGGATTATTTTATATATTAAACTTTTGCGCTAGATTTTTTTTTTCTAAGCTATAACTTCCAAGTTTAAAGTATGCACACACACATACACACACACACACATACACACACCCCTACTTACATCTTCTAGAGTAGTATTTAAGATTGTGATTGAGTGTATTGTTCCAGTAATTCAGTTAGTTCACTGGCAACATTTAAAGGCACTTCCAGTTATGTACATTCTACAAAAAAAATTGATAAAAATAAATATTACTCAATTGAAAATCCCAGCTTGCTTTTTGGATATGGACAAACTGATTCTAAAGTTTATATGGCAAAGCAAAAGTTTTAGACAATCTGACAGAATATTGAGGGAGAAGAAAAAAATCAGGCATATTGAACTATCTGACTTCGATATATACTTTAAAGCTACAGTGGTAGCTTTAAAGATGTGTGCTTTAAGACAGTATGGCACTGGAGAAAGGAAAGACAAAAAAGAGTGATGGAACAGAATAGACAAAAGAAGAGTGATGGAACAGAATAGAGAGCCCAGAAACAGAACCACACAATTAGAGTTAACTGATGGCTGACAAATAGGCAAAAGTAATTAAATGAAGAAAGGGTATTCTTGACCACAAATGGTGCTGAAACACTGGATAGCCATATGCAAAAAGACAGAGAGAGAAAGAAAGGAAAGAAAGAAGAAGAAAGAAAGAAAGAGAGAGAGACAAAGTAAATCTAGTCACAAACCTTACATAATTCAAAAAAGTTAACTTGAATGACAAATCTAAATGAAATCTGCAAAACAATAAAACTCCTAGAAGATCTCTTTGGAGGACATCCAGAAGGCTGAGTTTGAAGATGAGTTGTACTTAATTATAATTAAAAATTTCTCTGCAAAAGTCACTGCCATGAGATTGAGAAAACATGCAACAGATTGAGGGAAAATATTTGCAAAGACACATCTGATAACAGACTGGTACACAAAATATACAAATTCTTAAATCTTCGCAATAAAAATGGGTAGATACTAAAATCAACACCTCACTGAAGATGATTTGCAAATGATAAACATATGAAAATACACTCAATCAATATTATGTTATCATGGAATTGCAAATTAAAACTTCAAAATACCACAACTACCTCATTGAATGGTAAAAATCCGAAACATTGCGGAGACCAACTACTGATGAGGATGTAGAACAGCAAAAACCTCTGATTCATTCCTGGTGAGAATGAAAACAGTACAGTCACTTTGGAAGACAGTTTGGTAGTTTCTTATAAAACTAAATACGACCTCCCCCATCTGATCTATAATAACAATAGTACATTTTGCTATTTACGTAAATGAACCAAAACTCTATGTCTTACACAAAGACCTGTACATAAATTTTTATACCAACTCACTTTATTTATAATGTCAGACCCGAGAAGCAAAAGATGCCCTTCAACAGGTGAATGGATGAATAAACCATGGTAATCCATACAATGGGATATTTTTCAACAGTTAAGAGAAATGAGCTATGAAGCCAGACATAGATATGGAAGTATCTTAAATGCATATCATTAAATGAAATAAGTCAATGATAAAAGCCTACATATTGTATAATTCCAACTTTATGATATTCTAGAAAAGGCAAAATTATTATAGAGTCATTAAAAATATAAATGATTACCAAGGGTTCAGGGTAGCAGAGGGAGGAATTGACTTGAACTCATATTGATCTAGAAAAATTGATTCATGGATTTTAACGATGTACCACACTAGTTCGGGGTGTTAATGATGGGGAAGGTTGTGTGTTTGTATAGGAAGGAAATATATGGGAACTCTGTATTTTCCATTCAGTTTGGTTGTAAATATTACATTGCTCTAAAAAACAGTCTCTTAATTTAAAAGAGTAAATATCAATGTATTACACTTTATCGTAAAGAAAAAAATCAATTTTTAAAAAGAAATTAAATGCATTTTTGCATTTTAGTGTTTAGTTTCTTTGGAAAATCTAATTTTTCTTTATGAAAATAATAGTGTTAATGACTAACATTTACTTTTTAAGTTAATAGACTATTTGGTTTCAATTTTACTCTAAGAGAGAGAAAAAACAAATTAAGCATATTGTAAAAAGATAATTTACTAGAGTTGATTTTAAAGTTAAAACAAAAAAATAATATTCTTTTTCTAGCAATCATTTATTTATTTATTTATTTTTGATTCAATGGTTTATGTTTAAATTTTGCAGGTGCAGGAGCAATCATTTATTTTTATAATTATAACAGAAATTACTTTATTTTTTTAAAAATTGTATTAATCATATTGCTGGACTGACTCTAAGAATAAGCATTATAATCTGAAGCATGGCTGGACATATCTACTCTTCTATTATAATGTTTGATCTTCACTTAAAAATTTTTAATATCCTGTTTAATTTTTTTAAACCATTGCATAAAATTCCTTTTTTATTTGAGAATAATCTATCTGCTATTTTAAATTTTAATAAGAACTAAGATATCTTTTAAGTGTTGGGTTTAGTCCAAAGCCTGAAATATTTTAAATCTTCTGGATGATTTAGCATATGCTTTTCCTCTCATTGCATAGATTTATATAAAATAAAATGCTATTTTATTTATGTTAATTGATTTATTTTTTTATTTATTATCTAGATCAACATGGTTTATAGAGGAGAGTGCCAGCTAACTACTGAACAAAAAAAATTACTCTTTTTCCTGAATATCACTCAAATAATTTACTGTTTCTAATAATCACAAGTCTTAGTTATCCAAAAGGAGACTTTAAATATCATAAATTCACATATGGTCTGTGTGTCTTTCTGTCTCTATATCTACCAATCTATTTATGATGTTAAAGTAGTTCTAAGGGAAACAGTGAAATTTATGTGGCTTCTAACCAACTTATCATCTAAATAAGTCCTTTCACTTTTAGTCAAAGTGTATACAGGTAAGTACTACTCTAATTTTTCAGTGGGATGGAGATATTAAGATAATAAGAGAAATCATTACAGATGGAACTTAGAAAAAATAAAATTAGTAATTAGAAAAACTTTTGTAGAATTTGTTATCAAGGTTACACATTGAGGTTAGAGAGTGTTGAGATTGTATCACACTCTGTTCTGCTTTCAGAATTACCACACTTCAGTTGAGAACCTCAAGAAATAACTGTTGCCATATTAAGCACTGATCTCAAATTACTTAACTTCTTGAAATGACACATCAAAAATTATATCCCCTAGTAAACATTCATTAACATAAAACGGAAACTACAATTTGGGTGAATGCAAATTACCCTGGATCCCTGGCTTTTTTCTACTTACTATTTTCAAACTTGACTCTTCTTAAAAAAAAACAAAAAACACCTTCGATTGCAGAATTATATGAAGAAGCTTGCAGAAGTAATGGATTGTCTAAAACAAGATAGAAAAGAAGGGTTCAAACTCACTGAACTACTGAGTATGTGACTGTTGAAAAGGATTGTCCTTCAATAGTGGCACACTGGGCAAACTTTTAGTGAGGCAGTCTTGTTTTGACCGACTTCACAAAGTAGCAGCAGGAGCACACATCCCAATCATTACAGGTCATGAAAAGATCATACTGTGCTCACTCTTCTGTGGGCATTCCAGTATTTACTTGAACTGCCCCTTGCCATGAAGTTTGTGAGGTTTGAACGGATTTTGTTAGAATTTACAGTGTGCAACAGGAAATTGTATTTTTTATTTAATAGTCTCACAATTTTTCCATTTGTGGGTAGTAAAACATCATCAAAATATTATACTTCATTCTAAATCAAAACAATTACTTTAATAGTATAATTTTGAACTTTTTCTTCTTTCCTTTTTCCTTTTTGCAGCTGAAAGACATTCTTATACAGTGAATGCCCATAAAAATTTTAAAAGTATACTTTGGGAACACACGTGCTACAATACTCACCTAAATGCATTTCCAAAGCCTATCATACTCAGAGCTGTAGAGGGCAGTTATTTATTTAATTCTGTGATTTTAAGTCTATATGTTCTATGCACCAAATCTGTAATAAATGATAATTCTTAATAACAGTAATAAATATGTTTGTTAAGCAGATATTCTGTGCCCGGAATTTTTGGTGCATAATCCGACTTAATATTCTTAACAACCAGAAGATATTATTATTACTGTCATTATTATTATCATTTTATATATTCATGGAAGTAATAGTTACTGAGTTCCTACTATGTTCTAGTTAAATGGGAAAACTGAAGCTCAAGTTAACTAACTTGTCTAAAAATTATACTTGTAGTTGAAATACAAATAGAGGATTTTGATTTTAAAACCCAACTTGTTGGTGCAAATATTAGGTTGGTGCAAAAATCTGCAAGGTATGTTTGCACCATATTAGCATGAATCAAAAAGGAATTCAAAGTTATAGAAGAGTAATTTAGAAAATCAAAGTCAAAATTCTTTTGCGTTTTGTATAGCTGATGCTATTTCTAGAGTATGTAAATGTGATTTAAATTAGAGATATATATGATTGTTCAAGGCAGGTGAACTATAAGTATTAGACATTATAAAGAAAATATACTAAATATACTCACCATACGTTAGCTTTCATTAGAACTGTTTTGCTGAGCATTATTAAATTAAAGGATTATTTGGATGAGATCAAATCCAAAGATAAATTGATGTTTACCTCTTATTTTATCACTATAACATAAGGTCCAAGGGGGATTGCAGCCTGGTTGAGGTCACACAGGAATGTAATGGAAAAGCAAAGACTCAAATGCTGTTCTACGATCAAATCTGTTGTTCTTTTTAACAAACAATTGTGAATATAATACTTATAGTTTGTATTTTAACATAAAACATTTTTATGAGATAATGAACACCTCAAATAACTTGACACTTTAAATACAACAATACATTAATATTCCACAATAATATTTAAAGGTAGCTAACTCCAAAATCTGGTTCTTTCGTTCCTCTTTCATCATTGTTTTAAATCCAGCATCTGTCTCTATTCCATACCCTGTATATCCCCTTTCAGCCATCTAAACTCCTAACCCATTCTTTAAACACAACCTCAATTATTTGTATTACATGATACACTGTTTGTGAGGTCTCACATGATCTCAATCTCCTTTGTGCCCATAAATGTGCCCCTAAATCTTAGCCTCTCTACGTAAGCATGTTCAAGTCCTATCCTATGCTCTTTGTAAGCCACTTAAAGACTTAAGTGTCAATGATTGTTCTTTTATGTATACTATACCAACCAACATACCACCTTGCTCATAAAAACAACGGTATTTTATTAAAGTTGATTTCAATTTAGATCCTTTCTATAAGTATCAGCTTATGTGTTAGACACACATATGGACAAGATATTAATATATTTTTAAGATAATTTCATTCATTATTGATAATCTGAAAATAGAATAACAAAGAATTACTTTGCTTTATTGCTTGGTATCTTTAATCTTAATATTTTATCTCTTTTTAAATTTGAGGAATTTTTGTAATGCTCTGAAGGAATAAAAATTATAAAATCTGAACTTGTTAAGTGTATAATCCTTTTCTGGGAACAAATGCTATTTTATCAAGCTATAAGCTACCAGGATATAAGTTCTTGATTAAAATTCATTTAGTGTGTTATCTGACTGAATGTACTTAGAAGAAATCTTTGACATGTTGATCAGATTAAATTGATTTAAACTCAGCTGAAACTTAAGTTCGGCATTAGTCATGGATAATTACTGTCAGAAAGGGTATGTTCTAGCTATTCATTTACATAATATGAGCTTTCTTTGGATTGCATATGAATTAATTAAATTTCCTTTAATTGTAGCAGCTACATGCAACACACAGCTTCTAGCTAGTGTAAAATAGTTCATTAACTTCTCCAAAATGGAAAACATCCTAATACAAATCTCTGATCTAGAGTACAGGCTTTAAGAGAAAGGATTTAAGAGAAAATATGGGAAATACTGTGACCAACCTATATATACTAGATATGACACATTATTATAGAGTATTCCCCTAAAAATTGGGAAATTGCACTGATTTAGAAAGCTACATCAACTTGTGACTAAAATGTAAAATGAGCAAACTCTTAAAACATTAACTCATTTTTCAATACTAAAATAAACGAAACACTCTCTTGAAAAATATTAACTCATTATTTGATAGTGAAAAATATAAAAAATAAATTATACAAAATACAACTATGTTAGTCAAATTTATGTATTATAGTGGCAGTTCCATATGGACTCTATAAACATTAAATCAACAATTTACTTAATTAAATACTGGTATAAGGATGGGAAAATATTTTTCTATTTTGAAATCAGTATTTTTCTTTATATCGAAGTATTTTTCTACTTTATTTTATAGTAATAATTGATATACTTTTGGACTTTCTTTTCACACATTAGTTTTTTTTTAAAGTTTAGATAAATTTAACAGAGCTTATTTGCACAAAGAACAATTCAGGAATCTGGCAGCACTCAGGACCAGAAGAAATTCAGAAAGCTCCACCTAGCAATGAGCTATTATAGGCCAAACACAGAAGCAAAGTAAATAAATGACCTGCTTGGCTACCACAAGGCTACTATGTTATTTGGGCATGGTGGGATGAAGCATTTGTCTTTTTTGGGAGCTGTCTGATAAATTGACTGCATGTGGTTTGCTGAAACCTGGTTATTTGCTACAAAAATATATTCCTAAAATCAGTTTTGACTTATTTACATACAAATAAGTTAGGGTACAGTTTCTTACTTAGAAATTCAAAATAGAGACACAGCATCAGGCTAATAGACTCCTGCTTATTTATTTTAGCATACTGAACATTAGAAAGCAATCATGTAAAAATAGCAAAACTTGCCTAATACCATATCAACCTAGCCAATCAACTATGTTCATTTTTTTCTTTTCCTAGTATCTTCCAAATAATTATATTATTTTATATGGTTTTTATTATAGCACTAACTTCTCATCTTTTTTCACCTAAGAGCATTTCATAATTATTCACCTAGTCTTATTATTCTATATTTTAATAATAAATTAGGATTTCAGTAAGTCAGTGCCCTAAAGTTTGATCCTGGAAGCAGCAATATTACCATCACCTGGGAACTTGTTAGAAATATAAATCTTGGACTATATACCTGATATACTGAATCAGAAACTCTAGGGTGAGATGGAGAAAACAATTGTATATTAACAACTTCTCTGGGCCATTCTAAGCATGCCAAACTTCCAGAACTACTGCATTACATACATTTTCCAAAAAAATTTTTTTTTTTTGCTATTTATTTTGTTTTAATTTCAGGGGTACATGTTCAGCTTTGTTACATAAGTAAATGTGTGTCATGGGAGTTTATTATGCAGATGATTTTATCATACAGGTATTTATTAAAATATTTCAGTGAGTTATCAATATTTAAAATAACACTGGAGCTACATTGGAAATATCTTTTCAATAAAATATTTTTCCACTTACTTGTTTTAAATTTCATGGAATACTTCATCCAGAATTAAGATATTTTATCAAAGAGTGAAATAGTTTGACATTTTTTGCAAGTAGATTTGTTCTAATTTTTACTATCAGAAAATATAAATTGGTTTTTTAAAAATATGCCATTGGTAGTGTTGATCTTTTTGTGTAATTTTAACTTTGTAAATTTAAATTCCATTTAGAAATCCATGCATAAATATGAAAATAAAATTAATGTATGAGTTTTATTTAAAAAAACAAAATTGATTACTTAAATACTTTTCCATTCACATATTTATGACCTTATGAAAACCACTTTTTGAAGAGCTGATAATAATAATTAATAACACAAAAGTTTTATATGTGGCAATTGCAGCCCTTTAATCTTGATAAAACTGTTAGGATACACTATTGTTTTACAGATGAGGAAACTGAGTTACATCTGAGTTATAGATGTATTAGGCAGCCACCTGGATCCCTGAAGCTTGCAACTAGGATTTAAACTCTGAATCAAAGTCCATGTTCTTAATTAGTATGATGTCATTATGTAGCGATGGTTTAAAGAAACAGCTGAAAATATTAATATATACTAATACTCAAAAAATTGCTATAACTTATGCTTGTAACCTTTCAAATACTTTCTTTTTTGCAATACATAAGTGTCATTGATTTTAAATATATATACCCATGTATGTGTGTGTACATAAGTGTGTATATATATGTCTATGTATGTGCATATATACATTCAATTTACTGCCATTTTTTATTTTCTAGAATTCTCAAAGCTTAATCTGTCTAGAAAAGCAAAAGGAATTGAAGTTGTTAATTTCAGCCTTAGTACAAGACTGGTGAATCCACTTAAAGTTTTCTGATGCAAATTGAGTGTATTAGACTAAAAAGAAAATATGGTTCTTCATGATTTGTTGATTTAGTCATGATATGCATCAGTGATTGTCAGTTGGCAAAGGTCAAAACAAGAAAGGACCATATGTCAAAATGTGTTTGAGAGATAGTTATTTTTCACTTCTGTCTCCTCACATTTTCCTCACCTTTTCTGTCTTATATACATACATTTACTTTCTCCTATCTACCATTCTGTTACCGTAAAAGTTAACATTTATGAAACATCTATCATGTGGCAAGGATGTGCTTTCTGTGGATTATGACATGTAATGATTTGAACGACTCTAGAGATGCTCCATACTATTATTCCCATATTACAGATGGGACAGCTCGGCACAGGGAAGGAATTTACCCAAAACATAAAGCTAGTAAGTGGTCAAGCCAGGATTTGGTCTCAGGGAGTTTAGCTTTACAGTCCTTGTCATTAAGCACTGCTCTCCTCTGGGGAGGAAGAAGACAGCTCAAGGAGAGGAGAGGAAGAGGGAAAGAATATTGAAAGCATTTTGAGAAAGTTCATGTGTAGTTATTTATATAAGCATCTCCACCACTGAAAATTGAGCCCTGAATACACTATACTATGATTTTCTTAGCACCCTTATTTTTCTGTTCTCTGAAATGCACATATTATTTGGGCAAATGAACAAAATAGTTTTCAACTTTATTTTTATTCTTCAGGATTTATGATTCGGGATGGCCCTTTTGGATCTTGTGAGAACAAGTACTGTGGTTTGGGAAGACACTGTGTTATCAGCAGAGAGACAGGGCAAGCAGAATGTGCCTGCATGGACCTTTGCAAACGTCACTACAAACCTGTGTGTGGATCTGATGGAGAATTTTATGAAAACCACTGTGAAGTGCACAGAGCTGCTTGCCTGAAAAAACAAAAGATTACCATTGTTCACAATGAAGACTGCTTCTTTAAAGGTAAGTGCAGGGTGAACCTTGAGTGTCACCCCCACTCTATTTCTTTTCTTTCTCAACTAGTGCCTTTAAGATTAAACTCTAGCAATTTAAAATCAGCAAGGTTCTAAAAGAGAAAAAAAAAAAATGAAATAGCTTAAATACCCCATTAAGTAGCAGTGTGTGGAAAGTTACATGAAAACAATTCTGATATTTAGTTATGAGAACAAAGCTGGCCAAAATATGACTCAAAATTTAATATAGCTTCCAGCATTGCACCATATGGCTTCCCAATCATGGATTATCTTAGGGACATAGGGTGGCCAATTCAGTCTACAGGCCAAATTTACCCAGTAAAAAGCACCTGGAGTGGAATTGAGGGACTAGTGAATGCCAAGCCATGCTGCGATAACATTTCATTACTTCCTGATTAAAAACGATGGTTTCAGTTTGCACCACATAATTCAAATTATATGGAACCGGTAATTGCCCACTGAAATAAATAGCTAGACGAACTCATGCTAAATCTCATTAGTAAATCAGAGATAACAATAGTTTAAAAAACTATTGGTATTTACTTTCATGCATTTGAAAATCATTTATTTATAAAAAAGTACTGAATTCATAATTCAATACATTATTTTTACATGCTATATAAATAAATCATTGAACAGTTTTAACATCATTCATTTTTTATATATTTATTGGTTGTTTACTTGTTCATGCTATTGGAAATACTTTCTTGTTGATAGTCATTACTCAGTCTGAAATTCTAGAGTGAAATATATAGAACTTCCATCAATGATTAATCTGATTTCTAATCTTTGGTCAATGCCAAGTCCCAATTTCTCAGAATGTTTCTAAAATGTATTTACACTTAAAAACTTGTTTGATGTTTTTATTCCTAGCTTAAATTTATAGCTGAAAAATAATTTTATTATGCTCCACTCATCTACCTATTAAGGTAAATCGAATATTTAAAAATTGTCCTTTTTCAAACTTGTTATACCACAATATTATTTCCAACGTGGTTTAAAAATGACATGTAGAGCTTTTCAGATGATGCAAGGTGCAATACTCTGTTATTGTTGCTGCAAGAAACCCTTTAACACATTTGAAGTAAAACTAGGATAATTTACTCACCATAGTGTACTGTGTGCCTCTTATATACATGTACAGAGAGTTTTATGACAGTAGATTCCCTTTTTTTAACCAAAAGGATAACAGTTGCTTTGATTTTTCAAGTTCAGTTTAGTTACCCTTTTATCAAATCTAGTTTACAAAAACTTAGTATTTGTGTAATATTAGGGAATATTTTTTCTGTCATTTTGATACAACATAGTACAGTGGAAATTATACTATTGCACTGATACATGACACTATGAAATATTGTACATAATATATAATATGTAACTATTTAAATATTTTAACTTAGCATCATATTCTCAAGTTAAGGGTTTGTTCACCTGACTTCCATATGGAAACATAATATTAAATATTATGTGGGGGCCTGGTATGGTGGCTCATGCCTGTAATCCCAGCAATTTGGGAGGCTGAGGTGGGCGGATCACCTGAGGTCAGGAGTTCAAGACCAGCCTGGCCAATATGAGGCAACCCTGTCTCTACAAAAATACAAAAATTAGCTGGGCATGATGGCTGGTGCCTGTAATCCCAGCTATTCAGGAGGCTAAGGTGGGAGGATCACTTGAACCCAGGAGGCAGAGGTTGCAGTGAGCCGAGATTTTGCTACTGCATTCCAGCCTGGGTGACAGAGCGAGACTCCATCTAAATAAATAAATAAATAAACAAACCAAGCAACCAACCAACCAACCAACCATGTAGGAAAATAGTTTGGTGTATTTAATGTTCTGTTTTGTAGCTGTATGCTTAGGCATCATACCATTGAATATCAGCATAGGATGGATGAACAATATATTGATTTTATTGTAAAGTAAACATATGCAATAATGGTTTGAATAATTTTTGTCTTCATTCTTATACTAAGCACATTTATTAGATCTATTGTTACTTAAAATATTTTCTCATCAAATGTAGTATTAAAATTTTATTTATACTGTCTGGGTTATTTACCAAGGGCTAGCATATTTTCCAGGTCTCAGAAACTATGGGTTTTTTGTTTGCTTATTTACTTAACTTGGTGTTTTGCCTAATATACAAACTCATAAAACGACTTTATTTCATCAAAAAGGAGTAAATAATGTAAACCAAAACAGTAATTGACTTTCTTATTGCTGTGCATTGGGCCAAATTTTGATTGTAAACGATTCTGTAAAGCTGAGGCCTGATATTGTTGTGATAGTTAAAATTAATTCCGTAATTATGAATTATATTTTTGTGGAGTTTTGGCAAGCTATATTGCTTACTACAGTGGCCAAATGGAAGAAGCAAATCAAAATAATAGGATAAATAACTGCAAAACCTTATATTCATTTAGATGTTTTAAGGAAAAAAAAAAACAAAAAATTAAATTAAAAAACATAAAATATATTTGCTACTTTTAGATTTTTAAAAGATGATTATGAAAACCTTAGAATGGGGGTTAAAAAACTATTGGTAAAAATCAGGTCATGATCTGCTTTTTTTTTTAGGAAAGTTTTATTGAAACACAGCTACACCCACTGGAAAATGAGAGTAGAAGTAGTTGCAATAGAGATCTTATGGTTTCTAAATGCTAAACATCTTTTTATGTAGATCTTTTCAGAAAAAGTTTGTTAATCCCTGATTTGAACGATAACTGATACTTTAAAATTCTTTACTATTATGCATTTTCCTGACTGTCTTAATGAATACGGAGACCTACATATGTGATAAAATTAAGTAGAACTAAATATATACATAAATGTTGGAAATAAAACTGGAAACCTTAGTAAGACTCAGGGATAGTATTCAAGTCAATATCCTGGTTAGAACATTCTTCTATAATATTATACAATACTACCTTTAAGAGAGAAACAGGGTAAAGATATGTGGGATATGTCTGTATTATTTCTGACAAATGCATCTCACAAAGAAAGTTTTAACTAAATAGTCCTGGAAAATTATTGGAAAATATGCAAAAGTTTTTAAAGAAAGCAAGATTTGCCTTATTCCTTACTGATTTGCATTTAAGGTAAGTCCTGTTTTTTTATATCAGATTTATATTTGGCATTTATGTTTAAATTTATTTAAATAATTCATATATGTAGAATCAAGTGTATTGATGCATTGTTTTAAAGTTAAAATTAAAATCCATATTAAAACATAAATATTCATATTTCCATACAAAATGTTTTTATATATGCTTATATCTGTTCATCTTCTTTCTGTTACTTGTGTTATATATTGAAATGCCTCTGTGGTAATCTCAGCCTTTTTTATTATTATTGACTTTTAAATGTACATATAAATTTACCAAGGATTTTCTTTGTGAGTTATTTGTAGAATTATAGATACAATAAACAATATACCTATGAATATACTATTTTTCTAATGTATTCCTATTCACATTTATTTGATCATAAGATAATAGGCTATAATCAGATATAGAATATTATAGCATTTGTTTATTGGCATCAGATACTTTGCGATGGTGCTCAGTGTAACATAAAACATTCTGTTTTTATATAATGCCTAGCTGTTCATTTTTGTGATGAGGCGGTTCTGCCTTAAAGTCATTTCCCTCACAAAGGGCTTTCTAACTACAACAATTCACATCATCCCTTAAAGCAAGCACAATTTCTTCTCACCCTGACACCAGATCATTCCCTCATACAAAACATCTGTACTGCTCAGAGCATAGATGTAAACTGGAGTAAGAAACTCAAGATATAACCTATGCCAAAATGAACAGGGATTTAAAGCTTTTATGAGAGTCAATTGAACAGAAACCCTTCTGCTCTTTACTGTGCTGAGAATAAAACTGCCATAAAGGCAAATGTTCTGTGCACTTAAACGTACATCACAAACAATAACAACTTGAGAAATACGCTTGTCACAGCGATCTGTGCACTATTAGCATGAGATCTGACATTGTTTCCATTTTTAAGGCATAATCTGAACAGACTTTTGTATTACATATCTAAATTGGTTATTTTACCTGACTTTTCTTCTTCGTATTTTTTTAAGGAGGAATTTGTAGAACTTAGGCTAAAAAAACTGGCTGCCAAATATATTTTAAAATATATTAGTAATGTCATGTGCTAATCCACATGTATGTTTTAAAAAAGGGCACCTCTGTAAAGCTTCTGTTTTATACCATTTTAGCAAAAATAGGAATCTGAATAAATATACGTGAACTAAAAAGTAATATTCAGATTTTTGTTTGTTTGTTCTGTATCGTTTTTGTAGTCAGTATTAGCCAATTGAAACTGCAGGTTGATGATGAAATTAATAATTTGGACACTAAAAAATGTAAATAAACTTTTTTTGAGGCCAGAACACTGGCACACAGTATTTCCAGTTCCTCTGAATTCACTCAGTACTCACAACATCAAAACCAATTGTATTAATCCCTTGTTTGGTAGATCGATGTTAAAAATTTTTAATTCGGTGACATGTAACCATGCATATTTGATATGTTTACCTGCCATTTATAGATACATAGTAGATATATGATAGCTGTCTTATATATGTATAATAAAACTACTCTAAAAGAGGTGATTAATACTTAGGCAGACTCATCACTGATTTGGAGATTTAGGGATACTAGACATTAGGACTAGTCAACAAATGTCACCAGAGAGTGGGAAGGTGGAGAGAAGGGGGGACAAATGGAGAGGAAGAGAAGAAAGGCAGGTAGGGAGAGGGAGAGGGGGGATGATGTGGGTAAGAGAGAATGCCAGCAGGGGTAGAGCCAATGATAATAATAATAATAACAAATTGAGTATTATTTATTTCAAAACACTTTCACAAATATTTTATTATTATTTTTGTTTGTTTGTTTGTTTTTTGAGATGGAGTTTCACTCTTGTTGCGCAGGCTGGAGTGCAATGGCGCCATCTCAGCTCACCGCAATCTCCACCTCCTGAGTTCAAGTGATTCTCCTGTCTCAGCCTCCTGAGTAGCTGGTATTACTGGCATGTGCCACCATACCCAGCTAATTCTGCATTTATTACTAGAGATGGGGTTTCTCCATGTTGGCCAGGCTGGTCTCGAACTCCCGACTTCAGGTGATCCGCCCAGCTCAGCCTCCCAAAGTGCTGGGATTACAGGCGTGAGCCACCTCGCCCGGCAATATTATATTATTAATTAATCATTGTAACAAGCAATATGCTATAGTGAAGGCAACAAACTTACAGTTTTACAAATAGCCTGTCAACATTCTCACAGTAAGTTAACACTGAACTGGGCCAGGAACCAAGGGCAGAGCTTCCCATTTGGTGCATGTTTTTTCCAATGTGCCTGCCTAAGGCTACAATACCATAATTATCTCACTTGCCTACGTTTCTTAATACATTTTACTTTTAATAGTGATTTCTATGTGAATAAATGACATCCTTTAGAAACAATCTATTATCTGCGGTGTTTGTGAAGATTAAATCATGCATTTAACGTATTTCTTGGCCAACAGAAGAACACAATAAGAAATTATTATTTGGTTTAAGACTAGAACTTTAATAAATGTACAAATTTGAATATAATAAATTTTTAGACTTGCGTCTGTGAAGTCACACATATTTTCTTTTGAGTTTATGTTGCGTTATAGTCTTGTATTTGGTCAAATTAACATAGAAATGAGTTTCCAAGATTATAAGAGGCTAATTGGTGGTGGTCAATTTTCTGATTTTAGATAATAATATTTAAAGAAAAAAATAACTACAATGAGTTTGGAAATATATTTGTTATTGATTGACATTTGCAAAACTTTAACTCATTGTCATCTTTCTCACTGATGATTTATTGCAGGTTAATTTTGTTTATCTTTTATGACAAAATATCTCTTATATCTATAACAACAGTATTTTACCACCCCACTATACTTTCCCCCCCCAAAAATATTTTAGGGATTATGAAGTGGGTTTGTTATTGCATTTAATGTCTGTCAAATTTCCCCCTGTGATAGAGATATATGAATTAACTTTAACTTTCAAATACTTAGACAGTCTTATCATGTTTTTATACATTTTCATGCTATATCTTTCTTTTTAGTTTCAAGGTGTGAAATATGCATTTGACCTTACCATTTTATTTTATGCTTTTTGTGGATTTATGCATATTCCACTAATAGTTATGGGCACAAAGAAGTGACAAAAAAAAAAAAAAACAAGAATATTTTATCAGTTCAAGTATTTTTTTCTTCTACCTTGTCCCTCCCAGAATGCATAAGAATTCTAGGAGATACAATTCAAGTTGAGATTTGGGTGAGGACGCAGCCAAACCATATCATTCTGCCCCTGGTCCCTCCAAATCTCATATCCTCACATTTCAACATCAATTATGCCTTCCCAACAATCCCCTGGAACCTTAACTCATTTCAGCATAAATCCAAAAGTCCACAGTCGAAAGTCTCATCTGAGACAAGGCAGGCACCTTCCACCAATGAGCCTGTAAGATCAAAAGCAAGCTACTTACTTCTGCGATACAGTAAGAGTACAGGTATTGGGTAAATACAGCTATTCCAAGTGGGGGAAATTGGCCAAAACAAAAGGATTGCAGGGCTCATGCAAGTCTGAAATCCAGCGGGGCAGTCAAATTTTAAAGCTCCGAAATGATGTTCTTTGACTCCAGTTCTCACATCCAGGTAATTCTTGCTCACCTGGTCTTGGGCAGCTCCGCCCCTGTGGCTTTGCAGGGTACAGATTCCCTCCTGGCTGCTTTCATGCACTGGCGTTGAGTATCTGTGGCTTCTCCAGGCATACAGTGCAAGCCGTCAGTTGGATCCACCATTTTAGGGTTGGGAGGATGGTGGCCCTGTTTTCACAACTCCACTAGGCAGTGCCCCAGTAGAGACTCTGTCTGAGGGCACTGATCCCACATTTTCCTTCCACATTGCCCTAGCAGAAGTTCTCCATGAGAGCTCCACCCCTTCAGCAAACTTTTGCTTGGCCATGCAGGCCTTTTCATACATCTTCTGAAATCTAAGCAGAGGTTCCCAAACTTCAATTTTTGACATCGGTGCATATGCAGGCTCAACACCACGTAAAACTTCCAAGGCTTGGGGCTTCTACCTTCTGAAGCCAAAGCCCAAGCTGTATATTGGTCCCTTTCAACCATGGCTGGAGTGACTGACACACAGCAGGGCACCAAGTTCCTAGGCACGACACAATGACCCTGGGCCCAGCCTAGCCAACCACTTTTTGTCCCTGGGCCTCCAGGCCTGTGATGGAAGCAGCTGACGTGAAGGTCTCTGACATGGCCTGGAGACATTTTCCCATGGTCTTGCAAAATAACATTGGGCGTCTTGCTACTTATGCATATTTCTGCAGCTGGCTTGAATTTCTCCTCAAAAAACGTGTTTTTCTTTTCTCCTGCATTATCAAGCTGCAAATGTTCTAAACTCTTACAGTCTGTTTTCCTTTCAAAGTGGAATATTTTTAACAGCACCCAAGTCACCTCTTGAATGATTTGCTGCTTAGAAATTTCTTGCACCAGATACCCTACATCATATCTCTCAAGTTCAGAGTTCCACAAATCTTTAGGGCATGTGCAAAGTGCCATCAGTCTCCTTGCTAAAACATAAAAAGAGTCACCTTTGCTCCAGTTCCCATCAAGTTCCTTATGTCTATCTGAGACCACCTCAGTCTTGACCTTATTGTTGATATCATTATCAGGGTTTTTGTCAAAGCCATTCAACAAATCTCTAGCAGGTTCCAGCTTTGTCACATTTTCCTGTCTTCTTCTGAACCTCCAAACTGTTCCAACCTTTGCCTGTTACCCAGTTCCAAAGTTGCTTCCACATTTTCGGATACCTTTTTAGCAATGTCCCACCCTACAGGTACCAATTTACTGTATGTGTTCATTTTCATGCTGCTGATAAAGACATACCTGAAACAGGGAAGGAAAAAAGGTTTAGTTGGACTTATAGTTCCACGTGGCTGGGGGAGGCCTCAGAATCATGACAGAAGTTGAAAGGTACTTTTTACATGCTGGCAGCAAGAGAAAAATGAAGAAGCAAAAGCAGAAACCCCTGATAACCCCTTTAGATCTTGTGAGACATATTCACTATCACGAGAATAGCACTGGAAAGACTGGCTCCCATGATTCAATTACCTCCCTCTTGGGTCCCTCCAGAACACATGGGAGTTCTGAGAGATACAATTCAAGTTGAGATTTGGATGGGGGCACAGCCAGACTGTATCAGCTCCCGCAGACACTTCACTTAACATGTTCATTTTCTCAATATCTTCTTGTCAAATGCTGAATGCAATATTTCTATAACTTACAAAATATTGAAAAGTAAAGAAACATTTTTTTCAATATAGTTGATTTTTCTTCTATATTTCTGTGCAGAAACATGGTGATTAAAAAACCTTTTCATTGATTACTTTCAGAATATGTAATTGAGGATAAAATATACTAGAAAATGCAGTTGAAAATGGTTCTCTATCTGATTTATATTTCACTTCTAAAATTCTTTCTGAAGAGCACCCACAGATATATCAGAAAGCATATGAAAACTTATTATTGATAAAAATTTAAAGCCAAATGGGAAATGTGAAAATCTTTGCATCTTATCATCCAGTAGCTATGTGAAAAAAGTGTTTGGATGGAATCACATTAAATAAAGGAAACTCTGTACTTTCCCGAATGATGAAAAAAGCATGAGTAATTAGCAGTACTGCTCTTTTTGTACAGGTTAAGCAAAGCTTAAAGAATGTCTTCAAATCAATTTTTAAAAAATTAAATTCATTTAATGCAGTAATATGCTGATTGTTTTAGTTTAAGACATCACATCATCTAGCTAGAAATTATTTATCAGCCCTCTGGTTTCAATAAAGCTTCAATCTATTGACTACTATGTGTTCTGGCAAAGCTCCACACGGCATGCCTTTCTTGGTGTGACAGTCACTCTAAGAACTTGTTTCTTTAAGTGCCTTTAATCAATATATGAATTTCTAGTAGCTTATATAATATCTTTCCAAAAGTACCCCTGAAATCTGAACATGCATTTTAATCACATTTTTTTCAATGCTTTTTGCCCTTTTCCATACCTGAAGAGCACACAAATGATTGCCAAAGTTCTTGAATAGATTTGCTCTCCAGACCAAGATGAAATAGTCTTCAATACGTAGAAACAACATTGAACTAGAATTAGGTTCTCATTTGAATATGTACTGAGAGTAAGATATTTGGCTCTAGATTTCCTCGGAATTATACACATATAAAATAATTTGTAGAGAAAAGACAATTACAGATTGTTTTAGCATAAAACTTTGTGGTAATGGTGGAGATACTGAATGGAAATTTTCACTTTGCTTATTTCTAACATAATAATGACATTCAAAAATCAATAATAATTTTATACAGACATGTAATATAAAAAGTGGTATCGTGGTTGATTCAAATAGCTGATACTCATCTCCACAGATTCTTTTCGAGTTACTGTGATTTGAAGTCCACAGGCAGAAGTGTGGAAATACATTTGTAAGTAACATTTAAAGGATGAGGATACATTAAGAACTCTGGCAGATTCATAGAAAAATAAATAAAATGTTATCACTTGCAGACAAGTTAAGTGGAAGAAATTTTCCAAGGCTGGACGTTACTATGTCTATGTTTAGGTTATATTGGAATTCATTAGTATAAAGAAGCAAGGTGGAAGAAGGAAGGTTGATTAGGACCTTTCTGTGATTGTTCAAAAGAGATGATGATAATTTCAGTTAAGATGACAGAAGTGCCACTGATAAAATGTTGTCAGACTATCTGACCTAATTTGCCACAGATTAAATGTGGAGTTCATGGTAATTAAAGAAACTGGCTAAGCTAACAGAAGATTTGGGGGAGCTATTTACTGAAATGCAAAACACTGGAATCTCCTTGTTAATGTAAGCAAGAAGAGTATATATACAGGTATATAATATTTTAAGATTAGTTATCTTTTAATGCATTTTAGACAAGTAAAAGAGTATGCTATTTGTGGCCAGGTGTGTTGGCTCATGCCTGTAATCCCAGCACTTTGGGAGGCCGAGGTGGGCGGATCACAAGGTTGGGAGTTCAAGACCTGCCTGGCCAATATGGTGAAACCCTGTCTCTACTAATAATACAAAAATTAGCCTGGTGCGGTGGCATGCGTCTGTAGTCCCAGCTATTCGGGAGGCTGAGGCAGGAGAAGTGCTTGAACCCAGGAGACAGAGGTTGCAGTGAGCAGAGATTGCATCACTGCACTCCAGCCTGGGCAACAGAGTGAGATTTCATCTCAAAAAAAAAAAAATATATATATATATATATATATGCGCTATTTGTGCAGTTGGCTGTTCGGGGTACAATAGGAGCTATAAGTATGCTAATAAAAAGAAAATGCCAAGGGACTGTATAGTTAAGATAAAGTGAAGAATGAGTGCAGATTGAGAAGAATGAAGAGTTAAGGGTAAAACTCTGGTGTACTTCAACCTTCGGAGGTCATGAAGAAGAGGAGAAGCAAGCACAGGAGACAAATGCGTAGTCACCAGTGACACAGAAGGAGAACCAAGAGAATGTAGATACACAGTAGCCAAGGAAAACAGTCATCAGGAGAACACAGGATTGGGCTGAATTAATTGCTGCTGAAATCAAGTATGATGAGGATTTGAGAAACGAACATTGATTTGGAAAGTTTAAGGCCACGGTCAACTTTTGGTAAAACAGAAAATAAGAGCTAAGGAAATGAGATATCAAGCTCATTAGAGATTTTTTTATCCTAAAAACTTATTCTCATCTCTTCTCCCCTCCTGACAACTACACGCGTATAATGGATATTCAATATTCAATATATGTGTGTAGTTGTCAGGAGGGAGAGGTGGATGGGAATAAGGAAACACGGAAGGAAAAATTGTAGGGCAAGAGGGGCAGGGCAATTGTAGGAGCAGTCTCTGGAAATGTAGAGAGGATGGGACCCAATACACAAGTGGTTGATTTAGCTTTAAACGAGAGCATGGATTCTTCATTCATTTAACAGAAAGAAAGGAAAACCAAGATTGGATGCAGGTAGCTGAATATTTCATGGTATAAATATATGCTATTCTCATCAGCTTGCTCATATTTTTCTCAATGAAATAAGAAATGAAACATCAATTTCAAGTAACAGAAGGTTTGAGAAATTTTAAAGAGAAAAAACTATGAGATAACAAACAGAAGAATAAAAGACTGGTGGCATAATGTAGGAGTTTAGCAGTGCTGAGGGACTATGTGAGATTGCTGTTCACAAATTTAATAGACTTCCATGGTGGTTTTCTTGTCTCCAATATAGTTAGCTGCTTAGGATAATGTACTGAATAGTTGAAGAACTGGTTTTAACTAGGAGTTTTATTTTTCCAGGAAGAAAATCTAATTAAAGAAAGGATCCATAGCCCTATATTTTATCTCTCATAGGGGCAGTATTATTATGTTATGTCTGCTTTATTGTAGAGACTCTAGTATCCAGAGAGCTCCTGGTGGGCATCTTCAGCCTCAGCTTATAAATAGACCAAAATGGACTCCCCAGCCAACTCTACATCCTGGAAATTTCATTACACATTTTTGAGATAACTTACATTTTTTGTTTGTTTATTTTTTTGCAATGGACCCTGAGGTCAGGAGTTTGAGACCACCCTGGCTAACATGGAGATAACTTAATACTGGCATTCAGTTCATATCTGTGCCTCTTAGTTAAACCATTAATAAGACTCTGCTTAGGCTAGTAAGCCAGGACACACCTTTCCTAGGTATTTGGAAAGCATATAAGCCTACAGTAGCTGTGTAATTTCAATGAGTTTTCCATTTCTGGTCAAGGAGCAGTCACTAAAGTAGGCATAGGACAAATTATGCAAAATTTGTTTGTTTATGACAAGAAAAGAAAACTGACAACTCTTCAAAACATGGTATGGATTGTCACTTACCTTGAAACATATCTAATCCTATATCACTTTATGACTAATTCTGTAGGCAGGCTATAAGTAAACGTTATGGAGACTAGCCATTGTGCTAAGGTTAAACTTTGGTAAATGAAACTGCTTTGAGTTAAGCAAAATGTGTAAAGTTTTGGGACGCTAAAACATTTTCTACCTAATTTTTCTAAGTTATGCATATTTTACTTTTGTGTATGTTTTAATCCATCAGGCTTCCAATCATTGAATATAGATTGACTTAGTCAATGTGATATTTGCAGTGTTGTTAGTATTTATTTTATATTTTTAATGAATTTTTCCTAAAAGCAAAAGAAAGTGCTACTTTAAAAATTGAGAAACATGGTGTAATTAATTGAAAGAAACAATATTATATCTTAATTGTAAAACTGATTAATTTTATAAATGCTCAAAGTGCTATATGCTTGTCAAAAAGATTTTAGGTAGTAATTCATGTAATATATCCACAGCGATAAAATATGTGCGTATGTATATCATGGACAAATAAGTATGAACAATTATGGTATTTTTAGTTGTTCACTGATAATCATGTATTGTAATCTAATCAGGTGGCAGATCTATTCTTAAAGTTCTCTGCAAAGATGAAAATAGAACGCAGTCTTACTTTTTCCAAATCAGTGGAGGTGAGTGGTTAGATAAATCAATTCATGGTCAATGATATATATTGTTTTCCATTGCAGGAAACTCTCATTCTTTTAGGTTAGATTAACATCTGTCCCTGATATTCAGGGACATTGAAATCATTCTGTCAAAACAAACCTATCTGCCATTTGTAAATGAAACATATTTCCCATACTATATATGTGCCATGTTATATCTAATCATTATTCACGGACATCCAGTTTTTTCTCTTGCCAGTTTATTATTTCTGAGTATGAGGTCCAAATTAAAAGATGGAGCAGGGATCCATGAGAACCATATATAGCAGCAAATGAGGTACTCAAGAAAACAGCATAGATGTTAGAACTAAAAAGGAATGTGTGGAGAATTAATTACACTTTTTGTCATGCTCGTTATCCTCCTGCAGCTTTGAAGGATACTGCATATTGTTTTAATCAGTAGGCAGTGTTCCCTAAAAGTCCGCATCATCAACCTCACCAAGTTTACTCTGAAAACCTAGAGAGATGCTCTTCATTCACCCTGACTTACAGATAGTAAGTGAATCAGCACCCGTGTATGCAGAAGTTTATGAACACATTCAAAAATCTAGAAAACAATGTCTGGTGAATATCTGATTTTCACTACAGTGAATATTATAAGTAGAAAAACTTTTGGAACTTTTCATTTGCATTGTATCTGTCTGGTCATTGGGCATTTATCTACTCCCAAAGGCAGATATTAGCCACACAGCTGTAGCCTTGAGGTGGAGTTTCTATATCCCATCAAAACCCATAATGCCTTTTGCATATCATCATATTTACATATTTTCAAAATAAAATCGTGTGTGTTAATTCCCTATATAAGGCCATAGAACTGATTCTTGTTTAACTTTTACTTGTAAAAGGCACATAGACCCATACCAATTGCACTTTTAGTGAAACATAAAAGAGCATGTAAGTTTCTATACAGTGTGTTTTTCATATTCCGAATAATAACTATGGCATTTAGCTGTGATGACAGTCTATAAAACATAAGAGTGGGATTTGGGGATTTAATTACATTTATGTCAAAATTACTTTAAAATCCTAGGGAAAAATATGCCTGAGTAACATAGCACATGTTTTGGCCTTTAAAGATTTTAACAAGTGGAAACATTTACATGACACATTGGCACAATCTCCGTAGCTCAAAAATAACTAGCGTATCACACAGCAACAGCTTTGTTCATTAATTCCGTAGTAAGCATGCGTACCAACTCCCATATAAATTTGTTACTGCTGTGTCTACATCTACTGGAAGCAGCAGGCATGGAAACAAATTCCATTTAAATACATCTATAAATCTATAAAGAGTATGTCATGCCCTTTCCATGTAATTCTAATTATTTCAGTAACAGGTACAAAAAATAAATAAATGGAGAAAGAAATAACAAATCTTATCTAGACATGATCATATAAGCAATATTTGCTGTATTTGACTCCAGGTCATCATAAATATTTATAAAATTTACTTCCAGATGCTTGCCTTTGTCATTCAGAGGCAAATCCCTCCCTCACTCTAGTTCTCCTCTCACCAAATGGGAACCATTTCCTCAGTCTTTAGGACTTACAAGCAGTAACCCTGACAGAAATACATCCCTACAGAGTGGTTTTTTGAAGAGGCTGGGCAAGGATGGTATTTATAACCAAATCTGATTCCCTTTTTAAAGAAAAACTCAGAGCAAACTGTTAAGCACATAAAAATCAGCCATTTTCACCAATCAGATTGGAGCAACTGAAAGAATGTTAGCGAGCCTGTAGATATTTTAAAACATATCTTTCATCAAACTACTTGCCCCAAATCTTGTTCTGGTCATTCCAATAGTGCCGTTGTTCCTACCACTGGAGACTGGTGAATTTCTTTAACCACCCATAACTAGTACTAAAGAAAGAAGGTATGGTTACTATTCCTGATATCAGTGAAGATTCACAAGCTTTGATTCCAACTGGTTTCTTATGATTTTCCTGGGAGACTTAGGTATGTCTTTTCTTTACGGCAATTGAGTCTCTTTTCCACTCTTCTATCATAAAATTTATGTCTTTTATTGTCGCTCGGAGTTTGGAAATTTTGATTCTGAGAACTTATCACAGATTGAAACACATTCGATGTTAACTTCAGAATTCATATGCCAAAATCATAGATTAAAATATTGCTGTTTAAAGGTGGGGCTCTGAGAAGCTTCCAGGCTCAGCCACATACTGGGTCAGAAGAAATCCTTCTCACAAACCTGTCCTCTATCTCTTAGTAGCATTTTGAAGGTTCAAAGGACAGGTTTGCTTTTATCATCAAGCAGTCTCAGTTAGGTCTCTACTGGTCTAATTCACAGAGTTCCTTAGCTTTGAACATCAGTGGCAGAGGTATGCTCTTCATTCTTACCTACTTGTGAGTCCCCAGAGTCATCAATCAAGAGGAGAAAACCGTATTTTGTTTGTTTCTTGATTTTTTTTCTAAGCAAATAAATAAATAAATGAGAGATATTCACAAAATTTGGTTGTAATCGTTTTGCAAAGTAAACAGTGGCTCATCATCTGCTTTATAGCAGATATTTTTTGAGGCCATTCAAGGAACTCTTCCTTGAACACAGAACATCTGCAATGTGGTAGTAACATCTCTAGGTAAGCATAGAAAGTTCAGTTACTTCTAACTAAGCACCAGTTATAACATATGAATTACATTGCAGATATAGTCTATTGTTAAGCAAAGACAATATTGTCCAACAATATCTATAAAAATTGTGTATAAATTAAACCTTTTAAAAAAATTTTAAAGAATCTATAATGTGAAAGAACATCTATAAAATAAAATTATTTAGCAAAATGATAATTTTTCTTACTTCAGTATAAAACAAGTTTTTATACATTACGTTTGTTAAGGCGTAATATCTTCCAGCTCTCCATTTATATGATAGGTGTGTAATAATACATTCATGATATTCGGCAAGATTTAGGTAATTCGAAAATATACATTTAAAAATAGAAATTAAAAAAAATTAAATAAATAAATAAATAAATAAAAATAAAAAAAATAGAAATATACGCATACCCAGATTTACATGAAACTTTAGTATTTATAGTAATGTGATTAAGTTTTATTTTCCCAAATATTACAACAAAAGACCAATGACTTTTTAAAAGCCTGGCTTTCATGTAACACTGATATGTCTTCATACCTGACTGGCAGAGGAATCAATGATTTTAATATTAAATAACAAATTAAATGAAAAGGCACATTTATATTGGTGTTAATACACAAATCATTATTAATTTTAATATTTTTTCTTTACTAAGTAAATATGTGTACTTATTTTGTAGGTTTATTGTGATTTTTTTCTGTTTTTATTTTCTAAAAATATAAATATCTTTTATAATCTGAGTTCCTGCTGAATATGTCTTTAAAAATACATAAATAATTTTCATGGAAATTGTACACTACCAGTATGGTTTTCATAAATTACTTGGAATAAATTTCAATAGTATATTTTCTTATTCTGAAAAAAATAAATTAATAAAATAATTTAAATATTAGTTCTTAGCACTAATCAATATTGGGTTGGATTTCGAGACAATAGAACATTCCATTTCTAATTACAAACTCCTAAAACAGTTGAATAAGTGAAATTAGGAATCATTTTAAGAAATTATCCTCGAGTCCTTAGCTGTTTCAAGTTATAAAATAATCACATGCATGTTTTGCATCTAAAATTTCATGCTAATCTTTATATTTAAAGTGCCAAGCCCTGTGAGCTTGAAAGTGCTAGAATCCATGAGATTTTTTTTTTGCCTTGTGAATCTCTGTTATTAAATCTGAGAATTATGAGAAAAACTATTCTTTAAAGTTTTAGAATTTGAGTCCATAGGAAAAAAATAAAAGATTTTTCTCTGTATGTGGCTATTGTGAGGCATTTTAGGATATTCAAGGAAATTTTTCTTTTTACTAATATTTTCTCAACAGATTGGCCTGAGTTTTTCTAATAGCGCAGTTTTTGTCACTTTTATAAGTTTGGCTTTCACTTTCTGCTACAGTTATATAATTGAAACAAGGACTGAAGACTTGAAAAATTATTAGGAGCCCCAGAGGAACACAATAAGGGTGGCCAACAACATTCGATCTTTGCCTTTCAGTTATCATTGATCTAGGCATCTTACACTTTTAGAGAGAGAGGAGAAAAAAAACCTCTAAATGTACTTTGGAAAATCCATATAATATCCCTCCAAGGGACTTAATGTCTATAACTAAATACCAAAAAATTCTCCATGAGCCTCAATAAAAATCCTATGTATATTTGATTTGGGGGAAAATCTGATGGAACTCCTATAGTTGAGTTGTCTGACCTTTCTTAGGAATTTTTTTTAACAAAGTCTAGGGTTTTATACATAAAATTTATCTTGTAAGACTGTAATTGTTTAAAAAAATTTACTGAAATTCCAGTATAATTGTAATAAAGAAATTTCATTAAACTATACTTAATTTGGAGCAGGGGTAGAGAAGAAAATCAAAAAGTGGTTTTATGCAGTAATACTTGAAGAAATCTATGAAAAAAGTGTTTCTTTTTTTAAATTTTCATGGGAGAGAAGTATAATAATGTTTGATAGCAACTAAAAATAAGATTTTTAAAGTATTGCTTTATGCCAGAAATAAATAAAAACTATATTTGAATAGAACACTTGGGGACAGGGATGGTCACATCGATTGTGTCTTTTAAAATGTACTAAAAGAGATGGCACATAAAATAAGGAGACTGGTTTATAAAGGACTTAGTCCTAGCTAAAAAAAACAAAATGAATGGCATGAAAAATGGTAAAGCCTAGAATTTGACATCCTGTAGAGATAGCGCCTACTAAAGAGATACCATTTTAAAAGTCTTGAAACGATGTTTAATACAATCTACCTTCAACTCTCTCTCTAGTAAGAGCAGCCTTACTGTGCTGATTAATTAGACCTTACCATTCAAACATCTAAAAGCAATTACCAAAATCTTAATATTGGTGGGCAAATGAGCAATGTAAGATAGTAGATATGAGGGTAGGCAAGAATTAAGTATACCCACAAAAGTTTTTATTTTGGAAATTATTTTTAAAAATAAAAATATTATGTTTTAACCCATTCCCACTTTAACAAGACACACATTCAATGACGAATTTTTAAAAAGGAGAATCACTGATTAATTCAAGATTAGCGCTATTTCTTTTATTATTAAATGTGTGCATATTCCCTTGACTGATAATGTAAAACATTACGTATTTTACAAAACTAAACAGCTCTCCTCACTGCTATAGCAGAAAAAGAAAGATAGTTTGGATAAGGCTAATTATTACTTAAAATCATATCAGTGGGATTCTCTATTTTCAACTTAATGAATTAATATAAATAAATGCTTATTTGATAGAATAGATATAATATAAATTTCCACATTAAACTGATTTTACAGACTGCCTTTTGGGTAGGTACAGTCTTCATTAAAGTAATTCAAAACTAGGCAAAGTATCATTATAGATAATTTATACCATAAAGTTGGTAAGTATTTTAAGAAACCAGGAACAATAAAATATCAGAACACATGTAACAAAAGATATCTAGGTGAAGAAACTAAAGAAAAAGATGAAATCTAAAATGTTCCATATGCATATTAATCTTTATTTGGCTTTAATTTTTATAAACAGTCTGACTCTTGTTTTTTTCTAACTACACAAATATTGCAAGGATTTGAATACCATTTATAAAAGACATATATGATGATGTTATTCTCCTTCTCAAAACACCAAAACTAAATTTTAATACCTACAGCAAAATTCATTTTGTTAATCACAGCTTAGAAGTTTACATGTGATCTCACCATATGTATATTTTAGATCACTCTCTTATCACTCCCCCTATGTGCTCACTCTATCTGCTTCATACAAATCAGCTCATCTTCCTTTACATCAGTAGTAAAGCACCCTCACTCCTACCTGAGGCCCTATTAGGTGTCTGTAGATGGTTTATCTTCTCACTTCATTCAGTACTCAGATGTCTCCTCTTCACAGGCTACCCTATTTAAAATACTTTCTGCATGTTCCTTCAAAATTCTTACCAAAAATGTTACCAGTAATTTATGTTTTCTGTTTTGTTTTTGTTTTTGTTTTTTGTTTTTGTTTTTGTCCAGATTTCCCATTAAAGTGTAAATTCAGACAGGGCAAGGACATCGTTGCTATAGCTCAGCATCTAGAAATGCAGTAGCAGCTGAGTAAAAATGGGATGATGAATGAATGAATAAACAAATGTTTAAAAGTCTATTAAAATGTCTTAAAATATGACTATAAAGGTGGTTTAGAAAAACAGTCACAGATTACAAATAAATGAGTTTACTAAAGAGTTAAGTAGTATCTCCAGGTGAATAGTGTAAATACATAAAAATAATAAAGAGAAAAAAGTTAAACAGTACTGATACAAACACATTATTAAACGTGTTTATTGTAATAATCTCCCTACAGTAAAGAGTTGGTAAATATTTTCTAACCAAGTATAACCAAACAAGTGCCACAATTCCACTGTTTTGACGTATCTTAATCGTCTCATGTTTTGAGGTATACTCAGGCACCTTGGCAATGACTGCTATTCTTTTTTTTTTTTTTTTCTTGAGACGGAGTCTTTCTCTGTTGCCCAGGCTGGAGTGCAATTGCAATGGCACAATCATGAACTCGACTCACTACAACTTCTGCTCCTGGGTTCAAGTGATTCTCCTGCCTCAGCCTCCTGAGTAGCTGGGATTACAGGTGTACACCACCAGGCCTGGCTAATGTTTGTATTTTTAGTAAAGATGTGGTTTCATCACGTTGGTCAGGCTGGTCTCAAACTCTTCACCTCAGTTGATCCATCCACCTCAGCCTTCCATATCTGCCAATCTTATTAACATGTTTCTGTTCTTGCTGAGAACGCGAATTGCCGCTTTCATTGTTGTTCCTGTTGCTCTTTATGCTTCATTCACTGTATTAGTTTTTCTGTTTCGATGGTGTCTTTTGTCTCCAACATTACATAGTCTTACAGCTAAGGTTTTCTTTTCTTTCTTTTTTTTTTCTTTTCTGATACGGAGACTCACTCTGTCACCCAGGCTGGAGTGCAATGGTGTGATCATGGCTCACTGCAACCTCCGCCTCCCAGTTCAAGCCATTCTCTTGACTCAGCCTTCCATGTAGCTGGTACTGTAAGGGGGGAGTATATTCAGCTCCCAGTTCCGAAGAGATCCTTGAACTTGCTAACCCCGAAGAATGGGGAAAGGGGTCCTGGAGGTGCATTGAGTTTGCCATTTGAATAAATATTGTGGACCCAAAGAGTTTTGTGGAAAAGTGATTTACTAGACAGAGAGAGAGAGAAAGAAAGACAGTTCCCAGGCCATCGTGGGAGGGGGACCCAGAGAAGGAATCCATATTGGTAGGAGCAGCTAGAGTCTTAAACCTTGAGTTATTGCCACCTCATTCATGTTCTCATCCAATAAGAGGAGTTCCTTCAAACTTCCTGTGGAGTGATTGATCTTTGACTCTGATACCGGATTGGCTGCTTGGTCCACAACTCTGAGTTACAGAGCCTCCTCCTCCCAGAGCTTTGCTGGGGGTTTTCTTGTGACAAAGGAGCCTCGCCTGGGGCTCTCTACCTAACCCATGCGCAGAAAACCCAGACAAAGAACTTTACATTTGAAACCCCTCTGGTTCCCAGAGGGATGCGTGGCACCGGGAAACTCCTGCCTTTGAAACTATGCCCCTGGTGGACTGGGGAACAGAGGTCCCTCAGGACTACAATTGCCCAATACCACGCCCTGCTAATTTTTGTGTTTTTAGTAGAGACGTTTTCTCCATGTTGGCCAGGCTAGTCTTGAACTCCTGACCTCAGGTGATCTAGCCACCTTGGACTCCCAAAATGCTGGTATTACAGGAGTGAACCACTGCGCTGGGCCAAAGCTAAGATTTTCTAAGTTCACTGTACACCCTCAGATTTCCAGTCATGGGCTCAGACGTTTGGAAATACTGCTGGTTACATGTTCACTAAATACAGCCTGCTAGGTGCACTTTGCTTTGGTGTTTTCTTCCCAAACCTCTGGCTGCCCTAGAAGAAGGAGTTCACTTTGTCTTTGGTTTACTTATTTGTCAACATATATTGTCTGTTTTTCTCTGTCTTCTTCCTCCCCAAAATGGCATTTCAGGAGATAAGGGCTGTTATTTGATTTTTCCTGACTACATTCTCAGATTCTAGAACAATATCAGACACATAGTAGATAATCAGGAAATAAGCACTAGCTTTATCTACTATTGAATAGGAATAGAGCAGCTACCTGGAAGTTCACTAAGACAGGCAGAAGAACTGGAGGCCTTTTGATGACACTTGTGTGTAAATGTATTAGTCAGTAGATTTGAGATTGTAGGTGACATAAAGTCCAATAGGTTGAATTAAACAAAGAGTAGGAGACTTACTGGCGCATATAATTAAAATGACAAGGGGAGAGTACAGCTGGACACTGGGGCCTAGATAATACCCTATGAATGTGTCCTCTGTCTACTTTTCTCCTTATTTTCTTTGTTTCTCCTCTGCATCAGCTCTACCATCAGGATATTTTTCTCATGTACCCACAGCATCTTGTGGCTTACTTTTTTTTCATGTCTCTGTCTGCTGGAAAAACTTCTTTTTCACACAAATTCTGATTAGAATTCCATGGTTGACACAGCTGGGTAGCATGTCCTTTCCTATTTATTTGCCCACTGACCCCACAGCCCCATCACAGATCTCCTTCAAATATTGATGACGATGTTACTACATTCAAGAGGTTATAGTGTGAGGGAGAAGCGTCTTCTGAAAGAAAACTATAGTGCTCTTACCTATAGGAGGCAGATGGAGACAGAGTAGTGATGAGCATCTCACTAAAGAATATGTACAGATGCCCAATACGTGTATGAAAGACACTGAAAATTTTTCATTAGGAAATTGCAAATATATAAACGACAACAAAATACCAAAACACACCTAGTAGAATGGCTAAAATAATAATAATAATAATAAACTGACTACTGAATGCTGGTGAGGACACAACAGTTTGGCACTTCTTTATGAAGTTAAGCATAATCTTACCGTATCATCCTACATTCTGAGTTTCACACAATTGAACTGAAAATTTATGTGCACAAAGAAAAAAAACTGTACTCAAATGTTTATAGTTTTATTCATCATTATCCTAAATTGGAAGCTACCAAGATGTTTTTCCATAGGTGAATGGGTAAATAGTGATCTATTCTTATTATAAATACATACATGAACAATATGAATGTTCAAATAAAATATAACTATATTATATAATAAATTAATATTTTAAATATATTTATATATACACATAAATATACCTGTAGCATATTAACTGTATTTAACCTTATTTTTATGTTAATATAATATTCATAAAATAAATATATGATATGCAAATATAAGTAAATACAATAAAAATAAATGAGCTGTCAAGTCACAAATAGACATAGAGAGACCTTAAATGGATATTGTATGTGAAATAAGCCATCCTGAAAAAGCTATAGACTAATTCCAATTATATGACATTTTAAAAAAGGCAAAAGTATTGAGACAGTAGGGAGATCAGTGAGTCTCAAGCTTTTAGGTAAGGGGATGAATGAACAGCTGAAACATAGGGTAGTGTTAGGGACCTGAAACTATTCTGTGTGATACTGTTATGGTGTATATATCACATTGTACATTTGTAAAAATCCATGAGACTAAATGCACAACACAAAGAATGGACCTTAACATCAACTACAGACTTTAGTTAATAATGTACCATTATCAGCTCATTACTTGTAACAAATTTACCACATTAATTCAAGATGTTAATAATAGGGGAAACTGGAATTTTGTATGTATATAAAACTCTCTGAATTATCTGCTCATATTTTTCTATAAACTTATAGGAAATAAATTCTATCAAATAAAATCTCCTCTTTTTAAAAATATAACAAGTTGTTGGTTAAATCATATCACAAAGAACTCAGGAATTTTAGTGACCTAAAAGATACAAAAACAGTGATGAATTACTTTCAAAAATATGTGTATCATTAGAATACATAAATCACTTAGTATTCCTTTAATAACCTATTATAAATATGTAAATTAAACTGAATAAAACATATAATTTATTTTTTAATAATATTTTTATTTCATGCACAGTATGATCTAGTTTAACTCTGAATATTGTTTCTTTTTCATTTTAAAAATATCTAATATTATTATATATTTTTTGTTTTGTAAGGGCTTTGTGTATTATTTATATCAATGGGATTTTTAATCACCCAAAGAAAGAAAACTCTACATTTTAGACTGTATAAGATAAATAGGTTTGTGTATTTATCTATGCTTTCAAAAAGGAATTAAAAATGCAGAATATGAACAGGCATGGTGGCTCACGCCTGTAATCCCAGCACTTTGGGAGGCTGAGGTGGTCGGATCACAAGGTCAGGAGATCAAGACCATCCTGGTCAAGATGGTGAAACCCCGTCTCTACTAAAAATACAAAAATTAGCTGGGTGTGGTGGCATGCACCTGTAGTCCCAGCTACTTGGGAGGCTGAGGCAGAAGAATGGCTTGAACCTGGGAGGTAGAGACCGCAGTGAGCCAGGATCGTGCCACTGCACTCCAGCCTGGTGACAGAGCAAGAATCCATCTCAAAAAAAAAAAGTAGAAAATAAATATACAAAATAAAATGGTGTATTTTTCATAACGTCTTAAGAGACTAGGAACATCATCTTTCGGATTTTTATAACAATTTTTCCTGTGTAATTATGTAACTGATTACCTTACTATAAAAAATCTAATAGTTCTTCACAGGTTTAAGATATTAAAGATTTCCTATGTTATCAGTTTCCATAGCTCCAGCGCTTTTAGATGTATACTGTATCTCATATATTATAATCACTGTTATTTATGGACGAATACAAACTAATTCCTAATATAATATAAAACAAAATGAAGACATGAACTTTTCTCAGTTCCATTAAACCACTTTAATACTATCTAGTATAGGGGTGTGTGTGTATGTGTATGTGTGCGTGTGTGTGTGTGTGTGTGTGTGTGTGTGTGTGTGGAACGGGGGGACATCTCTCTAGCATTAAAATTAAAATTTTCATCTAAAGTATTAATATATTGATGTAGGTAAATTAAAGAAAGTATGACCTGATAAGCAAGGGTGGCATGATCATTTCTGGAAATAAGACAATTAGTTCAAAGCATAAGAAATCGCTAACACTCAGCCATATTCACATGCAGAACAACTAATTCATGTGTTTCATTTTGCATGTAATCCACCATTTTTACCATTAATTAAGGAATGAGATACTTCAGATAGCAAAACAATGAAGGTACAATAAATGTTTATGTAGTTACTGGCAGTCGTTCTGAGAGTTTAGAAACATTATAGAATTCAGGAGTGATGTCAACATATCAAAAGAATGAAGGTTAAACTGATATTTGATAGGTTAATTACCTAGACATATACCTATTCCATGTAGCAAACATCTATTTCCATGATCACGCTGGTGGAAGAAGAAACTTACTTTTTTGTCCTGTGACTTGGGTAAAGCCCAATATCATCAGATTTCTAACTGGAAATAATATAGGAAGTATATCAGTAGACATGCTCCCCTATATTTTTGTCTGTGGTAAAACAGAAAGTGTAAGCTCTGGAATCCCAAATATTAATTTTGAATCCCACCACTGCCACCTAGAAACCAGTAGTCCTCTGGTCACTCACTAACACATGCAAAAATACATTGTGATATGCGAAAAACAATCCTAATAGTCTTTTGTGAGGATTAGATGCCACATGTATAAATGTTTTTTATCACAGTGGTTGGCAGAGTTAAATGTACTCTGAAATAAGTTATAATCATTGACATTAATATTTTATTTTCCACTTTTTGCTGTGTTATTTCTGCCATGACATATCATTCATAGCATCACAACTACGATTGCTGTGGATAGGACCATAGCAAACAATTCCAAAAACTCCGAACCTAACTACAAAAAATCTGAGTATCATGTCAGCTTTATTTTTTCTCCTATCGAAACAGCTCTGGGCTTCAAATCAGAACACTGGCCTCAGTATTTGTTCCTGCTATTTACTAACAGTGTGGCAAGTCTTGCAATGTAATTAAGCTCATCAGTTACATGTGAATCCTAAATGTGGTTTAAAAAGTGGTTTTGATTAAAAGTATATTTGCATTTTTTAAATTAATGTTTTCTGTAAGGCAGAAAGAACTGTCGAAATAGGTTACTTTTTATTTATACAAAAGAAAGGGCATTTCTCATATTATTTGGAAATATAATAATGGAAACCAGTGTAATTAAGTGGTTAAAACAAGGGCACTAGAGTCAGTTTAAATCTGGCTATTGTGCTCCTGCTACTTATTAGTGAGACCTTGGGCAAGTTGCCCAAACATCAGTTCTGAATTTTCTTATCTAGAAAATGGGTAACAACAATACCTACCCCACAAGGCTGTTGTGCTGATTGAAGGTTCTAAAGAATGTAACTCCCAAAGCGTGGTACCTGTGACGTAATAAGTAGCCTATGTATGTTAGCTATTATTATGATTGATTTTTCAAAGTGTTGATTTGCTTTTGACAAATATAATATAGCTGAGAAAGTTTTACAAAGTAATGTGCCCATTCTTGATGAAAATAATTTCCTGTCTTATAGAAGCTTCATGTGCAATATGGGGTCTGATAGAAATATGCATCAAACATTACATGTGTATATGTGTCTACATAAAACATTTTGAATGGGCCGGGCACGGTGGTTCACACCTGTAATCCCAGCACTTTGGGAGGCCAAGGCTGGTGGATCACTTGAAGTCAGGAGTTTGAGATTAGGCCAACATGGAGAAACCTCATCTCTACTAAAAATACAAAAATTACCTGAGCATGGTGGCACATGCCTGTAATCCCAGCTACTGGAGAGGCTGAGGCAGAAGAATCGCTTGAACCTGGGAGGCGGAAGTTGCAGTGAGCCAAGACCGCGCCACTGAACTCCAGCCTGGGCAACAAAAGCAAGACTCCATATATATATATATATATATATGTAAACATCTGTATATTTTTTGACAGGTTGACCCATAGAAATGACCAACAGAGGGTTTTTGTTTGTTTGTTCTGCTTTTAGGTTTTCAAATACTACACAGAAATGGGCATTGGTGGTGATACTGTAGGTTATGTGAGCATGAACGAAGAAAAATTACATAGTATTGAACTTGCAAATTTTGTCTTTGCTTTTCTGATGACAATGACTAATACCATTTGTCTTTGCTTTTCTGATGATAGTGGCTAATACCATTATCATGTAACAGAACGGAAATGAAACTCTGGAGTCAGAGAGGCCTGACATTAACCCATGCTCCACCTCTTACTGTATGACTTCATCCAAATACTCATCTAAGACTTATATTTCCTCATCTATGGACATAATATTAAAGTAGATGAATGATAATACTCGTTACATTTGAAATTCTAAAATGAGAACAGCATACCAGCCCCCAACTTGGATCATTTTATAAAACAACCTATAGAAATTTGATAAAAATCATATCTATGTTTCTACAATGGGCAAAATTCCAGGTCTTCAGGCATTCCTTTGGAAATTCTGACAATAAAGTTTGCAGGAGTAAAAACTTGGTTTTACTTGCCAGTCTGAAATGCAATGAAAATATTTAGGCACCAGGATTATTGAATCTTTAGGGAAAGAAAAAAAAAAGTCAGTTGATAAAAACTGCTGTTGTCAATTTAGAGCACTGAAAATTCTTAAGGGTGATTTTTAAGGGATTACTGCTGGTACCGCAAACCAGTCAGCAATGTGCTGTGCTCATTTGTTCTGTTTTAATAGACTTTATATAGCTATTTAGGAATTACCCTATTAACAGAGACTGCAATGAATATCCAATGTTCAAAAGCCATTTTGAATTACCTGATGAGAAAACAAAAGAGTATGTCTGCTCATTTTTTCTAGGCAAATGACATTTAGTGATTTTTTTTTTTTCTATTTTGCTGTTTGATTGGTAATAGTCTGAAGCATCCTGATCATCTCAGTGATGTAACTGTTGAGAATAATGTGATGGCTTTAGCATATATTGATGATAAATTAGAAAAATGAAGCAAAACCACAATCAAAGAATTACGGTAAGAGGACAAGTTTAAAATATTAGAATGGAATATAGAATGCGAAAACAATCTTTCTAGTGTTAAAAGCTAATTATGACTTTGAAGTTTCATTATCTGTCTTAAATTTAAAACAACTGCTAAATGGATCATTTCTTTGTTATTTAGGCATTTGAGCTTCTTTTGATAAAGGTCCTTGCCATCCAAATGGAACATAAAGTTTTTATTGGTCCCTAATGATGCCAACTACAGCTGTACAATCATCATTTTAGAGTCCAAGCTCTGTCTGCTCTTAGATCTGTTGTCACTTGATCACAAAAGCAGAAGTATCTTTAAGTATATTTGCTTAACCAGATGGTAAATGGCTGCACAGGGAATACATCCATCTTTTTTACTGTATGACTAAGTGTTAAAACAGAAATTTTAGCTATGGTGGGAGAACACTCACTTGTATCATTCTAAAAATAGCATTTTTCCTTTATTGCAAGAAGAAGATAGGAACATATAAACTAAGAGAATACAACATTATGGCAAACATTTTTGAAATGTGCATGTAACTATTCAAATAATACTTGTAATTAAAAGGTAAAGAAAGCATGGAATAATGTATAAAATATTATTCAATTTCTGACATTTCTTTCAAAAGAGAACCTGAAGAATATTCACTTGCTATATTCTTTAACTGCTAATTAAAATAACAATATTCAGAGGTATTTTAATTTCTTATATATAATTAATGATACTTTATATTTGTAAAAATTAATGAATCAGATTAAAGTTTGATGTGGAAATTATTGAATTTTTATGGAATACTTTGAGTTAATTTGGGGTTGATTCTTCAAATTTGAAAACCTGTGAAGAATATTTACAGAGATACGGTCTGCATATATTTGAACCTATAGACTTCTACAGGGTTTACACATTTAGAGAAAGTTGGGATCAACCTGTCTTTGGCAAAGAAATTTGTGGTATTCCTAAAATAGTGAGTGTGAACTGAGAATTATTATAAAATGTAAAATTAACTAACTTTCTGTTTTATTGAAACTACAACTAATAGAAATATGGTGCATTTGGTAAAAATGACTTCATCGTAAATTATTTTAATAGCTAAAGCAATTTAACTTTAAGTAACAAAATGAGCATTTGGATTATGTGGGACTGTCACTAAGAAGAGAAGCCAATGAAAGCAGGTTTAAGTTGAAAAGGTAGTAGAAAAAAGAAAGTTGTTGGTTGTCAAAACTCGTAGTTGTTCAAATGATAACATGATTTATATGAGAGATTACTGTATTATAAGATGTTTGAAACAAGTACATCAGGAAAATATTATTCTAGATGCATGCATAAACTTGGATAGCTAATACTAATTGGAAATGAAACTTTTTGTATATAAGAGAGTAAAAAAAATTAAAGCAAAACTGTCAAAGCAAGTCATTCATATGGACTTCTATGATGGCAAAAATCTTGTTTTGAAGAGAGAGACTAGCATAAGCCTCAATAGTTGTGAAGAAAAGGAGTTGGAGGTCCAGACAACAATAGGAGAAGAGCCACATCTCTATTTTCTTCTTGATGAGCATTAAAAGGTCTGTAATAGTCCAGACCAACTCATTGACCTTTCTCTAACATTACCTAAAGTGATGCTTTAAAGTTGGACATAAGGCTGGGCGTGGTGGCTCACACCTGTAATCCCAGCACTTTGGAAGACTGAGGTAGGCGGATTACCTGAGGTAGGGAGTTCGAGACCAGCCTGACCAACATGAAGAAATCCCATCTTTACTAAAAATTCAAAAAATTAGCCAGGCTTGGCACATGCCTGTAATCCCAGCTACTCAGGAGGCTAAGGGAGGAGAATTGCTTGAACCCAGCAGGCAGAGGTTGCAGTGAGCCGAGATCACCCCATTGCACTCCAGTCTGGGCAATAAGAGTGAAACTCCGTCTCAAAACAAAAAACAAAGTTGGACATAATGAGATTCCAAACTGGATAAAGTGTGTGACATGGGTGTACTATGCAATCTTAATGTCCTGCTAATTCAATCATAGTTATGACTGGTATAGAGATGAAATATTTGTTTCAAAATGTTCCCCAAAGTAAATAATGTTACGTTTGTTACTTACTGATTCCTAACTTTACATTAGTAAGTGTGATTTAGCCTAAAATTCAAAACATTGTAATAGACTAGCTATTAATATCCACATTTTACTTATGAGACATTCTTTTATTTAAATTAGATAAGAACACCAGCTGGTATTTAATGAAATGTATATTTGAAACCAGATGAGTAAACCATCTTTCTTTATTCTATCAGACTATGCTTCTAGCCAACTAAATTGTCTTTCTGACTGTCCAAATAGTCCTGCAAATAGAGTAACATTTGTCTTAAAGGAGAACAAAGGACAGAGCTTTCTTTTGATCCTATTCTGGGTATGAAATAGAACAATAGAAAAGTAAGAAAATAAAATTCTAACGTAAGGAGTAAATTCCTCAGGAGAGACATGAAGAAACAATGGGTAAGTTAAAACAGGAGACCTTTAACCAAATGTGACAAATAAGGATAAAAATAAGAAAAAAACATACTTTAGAAGCAGCAGGATGCATAGTTGACAACTGGAAATATAAATAATAACGTAATAATAGTTAAGATAAAATCAAATGGATTAAAAGAATTAGACAACTACAGAATTTTTGACTGACAGTAACATAGGGTTCTAGGGAAAAGAAATTAGGGAGAATTTTTCTATGAACTCAGTAATTTCAATGCCTTTATTTGAAACTAGTTGCTTTTGAGTTAGAGACAGAATTAATTTTAAAAAAAGAGCCACATGGGTAGAAAGAGACAGAGGGACACAGAAGGTGAGTAGTAACACATTTTTAAAACAAGGGTTTTGTTATGATTTTCATTAACTGAATATTATAAATATTTTTACTGGATCCAAAGTATTTCCACATATTTTTCCTCATTTTACATAATATAACACTAGAGATATTAGAATAAATCCATTATTTTTAAGATGTTTTGTTTTACACTATAATTAATAGGGAAAATGAAATTACACTATTGTACATCCAAATTTGGATTTGTATTAATTTAACATGGATAATTTGATATCATCCTGCATCTAAAATTCAATGTTCCATCAACCCAACATTTAATCATGTGTAGCCATTAGGTGCCAATCAAGCAAATTGTGGCATGTGAACTTCCTTCCTTTTATACCTATTGCAGTTTATTGAAACTGATTTTAAAGACGTTATATAGGCTGACTCATTTACATTCACTGACACAGATAGAAAAGAGGAATAAAAATATGGATGTGCTAATTTTGTAAATCTTATATGATTCAGAACCATATCAGACAGATGGAATCTCCTCCCAATGTCTGCATTATTGGCACTGATTTTCTGATCTTCTAGTGTTTTTCAAAATTATGTTATATTAAAAATATTATAACATTAATTAAAATGGAAATCACTCAAGTTTTATATTCCTTCTTATAAATACATCTTATGGTTTTAGGTGAGAGGCGTTATAAAACATAAAATGTTTATTAGAGAAAAATTTTTGTAGGAAGATGGATAAAGATGGCCTGTATTCTTTGGCTATTTAACTCACAAGTTTCTATCATGTGTTTCAACTAGCTGTACTACAGTTAGGCACATCAGAAACTGGAGAAGAAGCAGTTTATTTACATGCAAGTGAATTTTCTTACATTTCAAATAAGGTTATAATAATTCGTGGGTTTTTTTTTTTTTTTTTTTTTTTTTTGAAACAGAGTTTCACTCTTGTTGCCCAGTCTGGAGTGCAATGGCATGATCTTGGCTCACTGCAACCTCTGCCTCCTGGGTTCAGGTGATTCTTCTGCCTCAGTCTTCTGAGTAGCTAGGATTACAGGCATGCACCACCATGCCCAGCAAATTTTTATATTTTTAGTAGAGACGGGGTTTCATCATGTTGGCCAGACTGGTCTTAAACTCCAGACCTCAGGTGATCCACCCACTCAGCCTCCAAAAGTGTTGGGAATACAGGCGTCAGCCACCACACCAGACCTATTACATGTTTTTGCAAGCTGTTCAAGGATAAACATGGATTATCATTACCCTGCACCTCCCATCAATCAAACCATATCCAAGTATCCCACAGTATTTTGATAATATAGAATACTCTATCATTAAACAAAACCAAATATAGTTTAAAGCAGAATATTTAGGCCTTATCCATCTTGTGGATGCTCACAAACTGCTACTCAAAGCTAGGCTGACTCTAGGATATTTAGACTGCTATTCTAATTGTGGAAGAAAAAAGAATACCTTTTAAAAAATAATTGTTCATTTTTCTCAGTTATACACAGAGTCACTTATGTATTTTGTACGCATGGCAATAAATGAATTCCTAATTCCTAATACACCTAGTATCATAAATCCAAGTAATAATTTATAACACAAGAATGACCATCCTCCATTGTTTTGTGAAATGGTTAAAAAATAAAAACAAAATATGATGCATATATAGCTAATTCATGAAGAAATCCTGAGTTAATTCTTTAATAAAGAAAATATGAATCATAGAGTTTTAAAATTAATATTTATTTTAAATTTAATAATTGAAATTAATCAGCACTGTCATGATATTTTAAGTATTATTATTTGGTTAAAGTAATTAAAGAGGAAGAGACAGAATCAAATCATGACTTCCTAAATTATAAAAGTTGATTACTGAAATCTAATATATATTAAATATAATTTCAAATTCTTATTACCCATTACGACTAGAATATTCATTATGTTTCAATAAAGATAGCATTTGTATTAATCAAAATGTCAGTGAAATTTCTGATAAAACCCTATCCTGAAAATACCAAGGGTAAAATTGCAAAATAGCATATGTGTAATACCAAGTTTATTAGTCAAGTATACTACTTGCTGTAACAAACAATTCCTACATCAGTCGTGATGTAACACAGCTAAAATGCTATTTCTTGCAGTCCAACATGTGTTTTCCAGGTTTGGGTGGGCTCTATGTTGTAGTCAGAGAACCACACTTCCTTCATCTTGTGCCTCTGCTTCACACCAAGAACTATGGGTCTTCTCCATTCACTGAATGAATGGGCAAGGGAAATGAGGATCACTCCCACAAGGCTTTTATGAACCAAGATGGAAGTGGCATACATTACTCTATCAATTTGCACTGGCCAAAATTCAGTCACATGGCTATACCTAACTTCAAGGGAGGCTGGGAAATGCAGTCTGGTTTCGTGCACAGGAGGAAAGGAAATGGGTTCGGGAATGTATAGTCTATTTTCACACTGCTATAAGACCTACAGAAGACTGGGTAATTTATAAACAAAAGAGTTTTAATTGACTCACAGTTCCACATGGCTGAGGAGGCCTCGGGAAACTTATAATCATGGCAGAAGGGAAAGCAGGCACATCTTACATGGTGACAGGCAAGAAAGAGCATGTGTAGGAAGTGAAAAAAAGGGAAGAGCCTCTTATAAAACCATCAGATCTCGTGAGAACTCACTCGCTAACACAAGAACAGCATTGGGGAAACTGCCCCGATGATCCAATCCACCTCCCCACCTGGTCCTTCCCCGGACATGTCGGGAATACAATTCAAGAAGAGATTTAGGTGAGGACACAAAGCCAAACCAAAACAAGGAGTCTTAGTTAGTGTCTATCATAACTGTTATATACTTTCATCTATTTCCCTAGAGAAGTACTCTGACACCTTCCACATGGACTTTGATTAAATCAATGGGTTAATGGAGGAAAAAGAATAAAGAGAAAATAAACTTGAGTCATAATTGTACATGGGACTTGATGAATCCTGATTGTTTGGCAAGTTTTATTTGTTCTAGACTTCAGTGTCCTTACTTGTAAAATGAATCAATTACACTGAGTGTGGTCTCTACTGAACATTTTCCTGTGGAAGATTAAGTGTAGTTCCTTAGACTTAAGAAGACTAGTCATAAGGAGAAAATGAATTAAATTGTAAGACTGACAGTTGAATAAGAGAAAATATTTGATTAACAAAAGGTATTGCTTATCTATGAATTATACTCATGTATTTTAGGTAGGAAAATCATGGGACTAAATCCTAAAAAAGATGGAGAGAGATGAATTTAAGAAAAATTAAAAGATGCTAAAGGTACCATTAAGGATATTGTCGCAAAAGATAAAAATGTCTGAGAAACTTTGAAAATCTAGAAAATATAGAGACTCAGTGGTATAAATATGATAGATAATAGAGGTAGACAGACAAATAGACTGATAGATTATTGATGATAGATAGGGATGGTACAACACAGAGGTTCAAAAACAATAAAAACAATAAAGAATTATTTTGCTTTCTAAGTAGTACTAGAAATATGACTGAATTTTGATGAGATAAACTTAATAGTAGTGGATATGGCAACATTCACTTTTTTTGTCATTGTTTCTGCTATTGTTATTTTTTCTTATATTCTGGGCAGAGGTCTCAGTCTTTAACTTATTTGTGCTTACATAACTGGCTGATACCATTGAAACATGCAACATTAATTTAGCTTAAAATACTATCAGTTTTCCCTTCTAACGTGATTTGAGATTTGAGATTTTGTTATGCAGACGTTCTTCAGAACCATTAAATATTGCATTTCTTGTGAACTACCAAAGCAATAGAATGCTAACAGTCATAAATGTAGCTATTTTAAAGCTTAAGTTGACCAACTTGAAAAATATATTTAAACAGCAAAGTTTTTAATCAAGGTTTACAATCATTTGGTAGAGGATATCTTATATCAGGATTGTGTTGACATAGCAGGGATTCTTGAATTGTTATAGAAATATTTGCGATCTATTTCAATATCGTATTTAGCATATGCGTTTTCTAAAATGAAGAATGTGCTATTTGTTTTTCTGTATTAGGAATATAACACATTACAAACCTGGTGGACCTTTCAGAATATACTAAGCTCTCTGATATGTGAATTATTAATGTTGACTTTTTAATAAAAAATGGTAATGATGATATAGAAATGTAACCCTTTGCTGTTGTCTACTTTGTAGTCAACACTTTGAAAGTACTGACTCCTTTTGTATCCAAATATGATTGAAGAAATATGTCAGATGTTTATCTAATGCCTTTTATTTATTGAAATCAAATACATTTCTTCTAATGTAGAGCTCTTTCCATCAGCTAATTATGAATATGAATTTGTGTGGAAAGTGCTGGACTTCTAGTCTCTGAAAATTACAGTAGTTCACTGAAAAAGACTCTAGTTTAGATCACCTTTTAGAGTATTATGTAAAACTGTGTTCTAAATTCCACACATACTGCAACTTGGTCTCTGTCTACTGGCCACTTTTCCTATGCAACTGCTATGCATTTCACTTGAAATGTCTACACTTTGAGAAAGGCTTCGCTGACCTCCCAGGTTTGAGTTAACTGCTTTTTCTGTGGATTGTAATGACACAGGAAGCTGCTCTTTAGGACATTTTCAAATTGTGTTGTAAGAACCTATTTGCTTGTCTCTCTCCCCAAATCACATAGTAACCTCTGTGTAGGGAGGAATTCAATAGTATCGCTAATTGTCTCAGTCGTGTCTGGCCCAAAACCTGGTATGCAATGTCTCTTTTTCCTTCTTATTTTTTTTTTAACAAATAATTGTTGATTTGTTGAATAAAAGAAAGAAAAATAAGATCTGGTTAAGTCTGCTGTTAGTTAAGTCTGTATCAGTTACATTATTTTTAATTCCTTCCAATAACTCTTCATATTATTCCTCTAACACAGTTTTGTCAGTTGTCTATCTAAGGATCCGTTTTGCCGGTTGTCTATCTAACCAACCCAAATCTAAGGATTTCTGCCAAAGGAAAAACCTACACACACAATACTATCTCCCAAATCACATATATAAACCCTAAAACAAGGAAAGAAGCAAATAAAAATAAAATCAATATGCAGGGGCTGGGCACAGTGGTTCTCTCCTGTAATCCCAGCACTTGGGGAGACTGAGGTGGGTGCATTGCTTGAGTATAGACGTCCAGGCCATCATGGCCAACATGATGTTGTCTCTACTAAAATATACAAAAAATTAGCTGAGCATGGTTGCACATGCCTGTAGTCTCAGCTACTCAGGAGGCTGAGGTGGGAGAATCACCTGAGCCTGGGAGGGTGAGGCTGCAGTGAGCCAAGATAGTGCCACTGTACTCCAGCCTGGGCAACTGGTTCAGCCCTATCTCACAACAACAATAACAAAAAATGAAATAAATTTTTAAAAATATGAATATAGTAGGGCTTTTTTTGCCATTGTATGTATACGCTTCTTTGTGGTGTACACATATATTCATTCTTTAGAATTTAAAATGCAAGGTTAGATTTCCAAAACAGACTATACCATCAAGAATATATTGAGGAAAGCAATGTCTATCTTTGACAAATATAACTGCCATAATTTTAAATGAATTTATTAGTTATAAATTAAAGCTCTAATAGGTTCACATCAACAGTCTGTTTTATCACAGCAGCTGTCAACGCATAAAGGTAATTTAAAAACAAAAGGAAATATAAACACAAACTTCTTTGTAAATAATGATAGAAAGTGTGTATCTTTTCTTTTTTTTTTTTTGCAGAATTATGTGTGTGTATGTGTGCGTGTGTGTGTGTGTGTGTGTGTGTAGTTTTCATAACATACTAAGAAATAGAGCTTAGAAACCTCATAAGAGATAGGGAGGAAGACCTTTTCTAACCTTTTACTACTTGCAGTATTTTGTTGTCATAGACATATTAATTCCTTACATTTGTATAGTGCAGGATATAAAGTTGGTAAGGACCCAAGGCAGTGGTGTAGTGAACATTCTAGAGATTTTTAATGGAAACTGGAAAAAACAAGTTTGAAAAATATGGTATTATCTATTTAAAATAATATTTTATTGAAAATGTCTGTTTAGATTTGCCTCATTCTTACAACACTAGATTTTACATAAGAAATATTTTACCTAAATGAAAACCCTGTTTAATTAAATGGCATTAGATAAATTGAAGCAGAGCAAATTATTGATTAAATTATTTCTACTCTCTTTTATTTCAATAGAGTGCAAACTTAATTTTATTTTGCATTTTGCTCTGTTGTGCATTAAAATTTGTTTCTCAAGAAAGATACAGTAGTGGAAGAGAGAAGAAAGAGCTACTCAGTTTTTAAATTGAGGTCAGACACACGGTGTGGGTCTCTTGCCTGTCTTTCACAGCTGTTCTCTCATCTAATTCTCAAAACATCTCTACTAGTGCACATGACATAGCTGTAGATGGTGAGAATCACAGAGGTCAAACCTTATCCTAAGTTCCTCATTTAGTATCAAGTGTGAACTAAAATCCCTACCTGTAGTCTCTAATGTAGCATTCTCTCCTTCCATCTTTCTTTTTATACCAACCTCTTTCTAAGGGACATAGATTTTATCCTGATAAGAACAACTAAAAAGATTTAAACATCATAAATTCAACAGTGAATTGAGATTGCGCCATTGCACTCCAGCCTGGGTAACAGCGAAACTCCGTCTCAAAAAAAAAAAAAAGAATGCATAAAATTCTGACCCCTAAGCATAACTTCACAGAAAAAAATATTGAATACATTCTCAAATATGTAAAATTTTCTTTTAAAAGCTTTAAACAAATCTCACAGAAAATATTCAAAGAATTGAGGAAATATGTTTTTTGTAAAGAACATAGAATAATGTATCCTTGCCTGTCAGAAAACTGTCAACTTTTGAGTCTTCTACTCTGCTCATAACATCATTAGACTAATTAAGGGAGATTCTCAGAAAATCAAACACCGCATGTTCTCACTCAAAGGTGGGTACTGAACACTTGGACACAAAGAGGGGAGCATCACACACTGGGGTCTGTTGCGGGGGCTACAGGAGGGATAGTCGGGAGGAGGGCGGGGGAGGGATAACGTGGGGAGAAATGTCAGGTGTAGGTGATGGGGGGATGGAGGCAGCAAACCACCTTGCCATGAATGTACCTATGCAACAATCTTGCATGATCTGCACATGTACCCCAGAATCTAAAGTACAATAAAAATAAAAAGAATGTTTAATACCTAAGTATTTTAAACACTTCTTTTTCAATTATACATTGTTTCTGAGGAAAGGGTTTATTACAGAAAAACCAAACATCTGCTTAGACTCCTTCACCAATAACTAATTCCTAATTGATGAAATCTAAGTTCAATAAATCACACTATATTACCAAAAAAAAAATAAAAGGAAGATTCTCATACATGTGAAGCTCTCGTTCTCTGACCTCAGGGAGCTTAATATTTTTCTTTACTTACTGGCACTTTTTTTTAAACGTATACATTAGTTTTTATATCAGTTTACTTTAGTTATTAGAAATAGAGTAGAAATAGGTTACCGATAAACTTTTATTTAAATAAAATGGTAATTTAGACCAGGATTATTAAATCTGAGATTAATCGTATTGAAACACTTTTATTATTCCTGAGGGCTGATTTTGCTTTCCCTACTTATTGGCGTACATATCAAGGGAGATTTCATTATATTTGAATTTTAAATTACTTAGCAAAGAACTGCATGAGACTAATATAAGATTGACAATAATGACAGAGTTAATGTGACATTGAGAAATGTGATGAATAAAAGACATAATTTGTATATCGTTATTATAACAACATACATTATTGATAAGTTAGGCACTTAGAGAATGTTTTGTTAAAGAATGTTTTTGAGTGAAAAGAGCTTGTTCGGCTGAACATTCTTCAATCTGTTCAGATCAAAACAAACCCTTACTGACAGTCTCAGCAGGAGTTGAAGAGTTTATGGATTAGAGATTACAGTACTACAGGTGCGTAAACTTATGCTGTTTTAGAGTTTATTTTTACTTCTTATTTTCAGACCATAATCTTCTGATTTATGAAGGAAAAAAATAATAGTTCCCTGAATATCATACGGTTTCCAAACATCCTAAACATATCTCAGAATTAGATATACGTTTTTCAGCAATGGTCACTGAAAATCTAGAATTTGCTATTGATCCCAATGAGATAATACATGAGCATGTTGGAGAAATGTCTTTTGGGGGTAAAATAAATCCAAATTATTCATACATTTCAATGAATCATTTAGCAATTATCCTCCTACATATATCACCAGAGAATTCTACTGCTAATGCCACCTGCTCTACTGTAAGGGGTCTGTGGCTCCTTCCTCAGCTGGAAAGAAGACTTAAGTTCTGTAAAATAACTATTCCACTGTAAATGGAAATGGAAATGTGGTGTAGAAGAAGAGAATAAAGATAAAATATGTTTTAAAAATCATTTTTATTGTTAGTTTTTAAGATCCATTTCGATGGGACATATTCTAGATGTATTATTCTTATTCATCATTTGAAGTTTTCATTTTTCCTAAATAAAGAACTTGTCATGGTTATTTTGAATTTATGGATAATATATAGTTTCTAAATGTTTATTCTGGATTCAAAAATAATACCATTAGAATAACCATGTGTAAAATAACAAACAGATAAGAACAGAAAATCTTTCAGTTAAGAGAGATGGCAAAAGCTGTTTGAATGTTTCAGTTTTCTAAGTGCTACAATTTTGTTTTGGTACAACAGATGAAGTTTCCCAATAATCCGCTGTGTAGGGAATTAGTTGAGGATTTGTGGTTTTCAAGTAGTAGGTCAGCAATGATTTGAGAAAATCCTGAATTAAAGAGTAACAATTTAAGATAAGACGGGTGATCAGCTTAAAGTCCATTACTGCTGGCTTAGGTCTTAAAGAAGAAAAAAAGTGTTACACTGTAGTGCTCACAGAATCTGGAAAAGGGTTGACCAGAGTATAGGAGGAAAGAGGAAATGAAAAAGGAGGGCTTTACTATATTAGATTGAGTATGATTTAATCAAATTTTAAAACAATATTTTGATCATTTGTAAAGCTGTTGTATATTTTTGTCTTAAACTGCCTCATCAAATAGAACTCTTAACTAATCAGAAGAAAACAGTCTGACCTATTTGGAACTAACGTCAAATATCAGTTTGAGGTCATTTTATAAAATCCACTGGATGCCTGCTGACATGGTTAATAAATATCTTTGAGGGTTAATGCAAGTTAACATTTAAGAAATAGAATCAGGGAATCAGGCAAGAGAAAATTCAAATAGAGAAAACAAGTCTTTTAAGGCCCAGATTCTAAATGATCACAATATATTACGCTGCACATGCAACTCCTCTTGTGACTGTAATGGAGCCAGATGGCCTAAAACAAGCCTGTGTTAGGGAAAACAGTTTTGTTTTTTTTTTCCCCATAAAAGCAAAACAAAACGAAAGTGCAGTGACCCAAGTCCTTTCTTGTTATTAGTAGAATGCACTTTCTTCACTGGAGTTTGTGACACATCAGGACAATGCTGACCGTTGGAAGAAAAAGAATAGCAAGAAATGTGCACGATTTCTAGAATTTAAATATGAATAAGGGATAGTTATTTGTATGCCTATTTTATTTTTTAATTGTATTACGTGGTGACGGACGTAATAAGTTTGGCATGTTCTTAAAACTATGAAGAATATTTCCCAAATACTCTTGCATCCTCAAGTCCTGAAGTTCACTGATACAACTATAGTGTCTAATTTAAATCCACTCCAAAAAAAAAAAACCAAAAAGGGGTGTGTGTGTGTGTGTGTGTGTTCAAAGAACAAAATGTTGAATTGAAATACAGTTATCAAATTATCAACTAGATTTTTAAAAACATGAATATTAAAATGTTAACTATATTAATATTAATGTTAAAATATGAAAAAATTAAACCAAAATAATTTGTTTTCACAAATGGAATTTCTTGGAATAAAGTTTTATTAATCAAAATATCACAAATTACTATACTATGTATGTCATACGTAGAGATGATCCTTTTACATTAACATACAGTAAAATTTACCTTTATCACTCTTCCACTGTGTAGCTCTATTGAGCTTTCTTATATGTATATATCTGCGTAACAACCAGCATATGTAGAATGCAGAGCAGTTCGCTCACTCTCAAAAAAGTTTCCATTGCTGAGGCTTTATGGTCACATCCTCTCTCTTTTCTATGTCATGGCAACCACTGATCTGGTCTCTGTCCCTATAGTTTGGCCTTGTCCAGAAGTCACATGGATAGAGTCATACAGTATGAGACCATTTGAAAGTGGCTTCTTTCACTAAGCATAATGCCTTTGAGATTAACTTACAGTGCGTGTCTACCAATCATTTGTTTCTTTGCATTGTTGAGTGGTATTTTACTGTGCGAATGTTGTACAGTTTGTTTATCCACTCTTTTGTTGAAGGACAGTTAGGCTGTTTCTCTATCATGGCAATTAGGAGTAAAACAGCTATAAACATTCATGTACATGGTTTTGTGTGGACATACATTTTTATTTCTCCAAGGTGAATGTCTTAGAATGTTTATGCTAGGTCAAGAAAGTGTATGTTAAGGTCATAATAAGTTTAATTTATTAAGGAACTGGCAAACTGTTTTCCAGAGAGTCTGTACTATTTTCAAGTTCAACAATATATGACGTTTTTTTTTTTATAAATGACAAATATGTAGACAAAAGTCCAGGTTCTATTATATTTCATATTTATGATTTGTGCTTAATCAGTGTGGTAGACTGAATAATGTTAGATTTATTTAAATATTAAGTATATTAATACCAAAATATTAAAATGATTTAAAAGCTAAATTATTTTCTTTCAAAATTTAAAAATCAAATTTTATGAAGTTTCATTAATCAAAATATCACAAATTACTATATCATGGACCACCTGAAGATTAAACATTTAAAATTTACATGCAGTAAAATTTACCTTTACCATTTCTACTATTTCAGTGTCCCCTCTTTGCCCCCCCACTCACAGCCAAATATATCTAGGACTTAATCCATGGAAAGTATGAATGTATGGAAAACATGGAATATCTCACAAAAGGGCCTTTGCTGATGTGACTAAGGATCTTGAGAAAGATGCCTACCGATATGATTAACAAATCACCTTTAAGTATTAATGCAAATTAACATTTAAGAAATTAAAATCAGAGAATTCAGCTGAGAGAAAAAATTCTTTTGCTCCCATGGAGCTAACAATCTAGTGAGAGAGAATAGATTTAAGGATATATTATAAATAACTATAAAATATGCTGGAGAGTGGTAAGTGTGAGCAAGAGGAACAGATAAGGGAAGCATCCTAGGGCTGGAGGAGGAAGATCATGCTTTTAGTTCTTAGATGATCCTTCACATAAAATGACATTGGGCAGACTGAAGTGAGGGATGATAGACATGTCACATACAGGAAAATAAGCTCAAGACAGAAGGCAGAGAGCTTGAAAAGGTTCTGAGGTGACGGCATATTGGATGCGTTTGGAGAATAACTACTTGTCTATGTGGAAGAAGAGTGAGGAAGGTGACTGAATGGAGATGGTATTCCAGAACTGACAGAGACAAGCTTTTGCGGAAATTTACACACTTTGGTATGAAGTCTGGATTTTATTTCTTTACATGAAAGAAAGTCACTGGAATGCTTTGCCTGGGAAAGTATTCCAATGCTTTGCCTGAGAAAGTATTGGAAGAAATTTAGGCTTTAAAACAATTGTTTGGCTCCTCTGTGATGAATCATTTGCAGATTGAGGAAAACGGGTGAAACGGCCCAGGTAGGAAGCTACTACGGCAGTTGATGTAGACACTAAGTGAGAGATGAGGCTGGTTTAAAGCAATGTTACAGCAGCAGAAGTGTGAAGAAATTCTTGGGTTATGGATATAATTTGAAAATAGATCCAGCGGAGTTTGCTGCCGGTCTAATGGGGCAACAGATGAGACAGAGAGACGTCAGTAATAACAGCAAGATTCCAGATCTCAGAAACTGGCCATTTATTGACCTAAGAAAGAAAGAAAATGAGAAAACTCAGGAGAGGAAGAAAGACATTGTTTGCTTTTGGGAGTGACTATTAAATAGTTAAAGGAGATTCTTAGTGAGAAATGCAAGATGTAAATTTTACATTTAGGGGACAGGTTATAACTGCAGAAAAATTTTGAGAATCAGCAGAAAATAGACATTTCTGAGCCCAGTAACATTATCTATAAGCTGGGAATGATAATATTCTCTTTAAATAATAGACGGAAAAATTAATTGTGATTCTATATAAACAGAAAGTTTCTAAAATTTGCTATCATTATCATTAATTGTATTTAAATATAATAACCATAGAAATGGGCATTTAAATTCATTAAAATGAGATCTTTTCAATAACACTAATACAAAGTAAACCTGGTGTTTCACTTTTGGTGTTGGCTACTAGAATATTCTATTTTATAATTCATAATTAGAGCTTATTACCCTTATTTTTTCTTCCTCTTAAATTTCACAATTCTAATTTTGTATTTTTTCTTATTGTTTTTTAAAATATATCTTTTAGGATACAAAATGTAAATAAACCAAGAAGATGGTTTCCTTTACACAGTTTAGGTTATTATCTGTTTATCAAAATCAATAGGTCCTATAATTACCTGATCCGTGTTATTATATGAACTATCAAATAAAGAATTGATGAAATTACATAATTATTAAAGTAAAAATAATTCCCAACAATATTTGCAAAGTTCTTGGATTTGAGCTTCTCAAATCATCAAACCATAATGCATGTGCATACTCATTACTCTCATAATCACAACCCACGTAGAAAGAAAAGAGAGGAAAAACCTTATAATATTATTCCTGATTACAGAGTACAAATAAACTGTGACTCATCAATTTAAAAGGCAGTTTAGGAAGTATAACACCACTCCTTTAAATGGTTAATATTCAAATAATAGTTAAGTAATATTCCAGATGTTATTCAGTTCTGCATTTTCAATATATCCTTGTTTACTTTATTTCAAGAACAGAAATAATTTGTAATAAGTTTAATGTAAAAGAAATTCAAATTTTTGTTGTACTTTGTGTTTTAAGACACACAAAAATACATTTGTAAACCTATATAAGTAAACAAAGATATTTTTAATATAAATATATATGCACTTCAAAAACAGAATACTGGATTAATTTTTAATAAGTTACATAAGTCAAATATATTACTAAAGATTTTTTAAAACTGTGAACTATGCAAAATTTAAATGTATATTTTGAGAGAAGATTCCAAGATGACCAAATAAGAGTCAGCTCCGGAAAGCAGCTCCCAGTGAGAGAGACACAGAAGCCGAGTGGTCTCCACAATTCCAAACGAGGTACCAGGTTCATTTTGTGGGTCTGGTTGGACAATAGGTATAAACCAAATAGGGCAAGTTGAGGCAAGGTGGGGCGCAGCCCCCACCCAGGAGGTGCATGTAACCAACCAGAGGACTGGGGGATCTCCTGCTCTGGAACTTCGGTTTGGATATAGCACTCCACCCAAGCCCTCTACAACCCACAGAACAGGAGATCTTTGCCAGGCTGAAAAGCCTCAGGGAGCTGCCTGAACAGGGCAGAACAGCAACTCTGGCTGGCACAGGGGCTGTCAGCGTAGATCTAGGTGGAAGCAATCGCTGACGCTGAGAAAGCCAAAAAGCTGGTGGGATGGAGCTACCTGCCCTCCAGTAAGAAGGGGAACTGAACCTGAGAAAAACAAGCAATGGGGAAAGGATTCCCTGTTTAATAAATGGTGTTGGGAAAACTGGCTAGCAATGTGCAGAAAGCAGAAACTGGACCCCCTTCTGACACCTTACACTAAAATTAACTCCAGATGGGTTAAAGATCTAAACGTAAGACTTAACACCATAAAAACCCTAGAAGAAAACCTAGGTAAAACCATTCAGGACATAGGCATAGGCAAGAACTTCATGACTAAAACACCAAAAGCAATGGCAACAAAAGCCAAAACAGACAAATGGGATCTAATTAAACGCCAGAGCTTCCGTACAGCAAAGGAAACAATCATTAGGGCAAACTGGCAACCATCAGAATTAGAAAAAATTTTTGCAATATACTCATCTGACAAAGGGCTAATATCCAGAATCTACAAAGAACTAAAACAGATTTATAAGAAAAAAGCAAACCCATCCAAAAGTGGGTGAAGGACATGAACAGATACTTTACAAAAGAAGATATCTATGATGCCAAGAAACATGAAAAAGTGCTCATCATCACTAGTCATTAGAGAAATGCAAATCAAAATCACATTGAGATACTATCTCACACCAGTCAGAATGGCAATCATTAAATAATCTGGAGAAAACAGATGCTGGAGAGGATGTGGAGAAATAGGAACACTTTTACACTGCTGTTGGGAGTGCAAATTAGTGCAACCATTGTGGAAGACAGTGTGGCGATTCCTCAAGGACCTAGAAATAGAAATACCATTTGACCCAGCGATCCTATTACTAGGTATATACCCAATTAATTATAAATTGTTCTATTATAAGGATGTTCATTGCAGCACTGTTTACAATAGCAAAGACCTGGAACCAACCCAAGTGTCCATCAACAATAGATTGAATAAAGAAATAGTGGCACATATACACCATGGAATACTATGCAGCCATAAAAAACCATGAGTCTGTGTCCTTCATAGGGATGTGGATGAATCTGGAACCCATCATTCTCAGCAAACTGACACAAAAACAGAAAACCAAACACCACATGTTATCACTTATAGGCGAATGTTGAACGATTAGAACATGTGGACACAGGGAGGGGCGAATCACACAGTGTAGTCAGTTGCGGGGTGGCTAGGGGAGGGTGAGCAGGGAGCAGGGAGGGATAACAAGGGGAGAAATACCAGTTACAGGTGATGGGAGGATGAAGGCAGAAAACCACCTTGTCATGTACATACCTATGCAACAATCCTTTATGATCTGCCCATGTACCCCAGAACCTAAAGTACAATTAAAAAATAAAATAAATAAATAATAAATAAATAAATAAATGTGTATTTTAAGGATAGTTAAAATATTTTTCCACTTAGTGAGTAAAACTATTTTTTCTATTTTATGTGTAAAATATTCTATATTATCATAGTAATTTTAATATAAATATAAATACAATATTACATATGGTTATTTGTATTCATATAGTAATTTTATATTATAGTAATTCTATGTATAATATATTCTATATTATCATAATTTTACTATAATATAGTAATTATGCTATATATTTTTACTATATTATAGTAATTTTTAATATAAATACAATATTACATACGATTCTTGTTTATAACAACATTGTACACTTTTGTACTAATACCTAATAGGAAGTAATGAAGCTATTATTACAAAATTAAATAAAATACTTTCTATGTTTTTCTTTTTAAAAAGACACAGGATTTTTCTCTGTCACCCAGACTGGAGTGCAGTGGTGTGATCGTAGCTCACTGCAGCAGTGAACCCCTGGGCTCCAGCAGTCCTTCCATTTCAGCCTCCCAAGTATCTGGTGCTATAAACATGAGCCACCGCCATGTAGCCAATATTCCTGTTTTCTAAAATGCAAGTTACTGTATTATGAAGCTTTTATTAGCCATCTTTAAAACAAGAAATTTAAAAACAGCATTGTTACAAAATAACTTTTAGTAAGGAGTTATTTTAAGATGAATAGCTCTTGAAAAGTGCCATTGACCCAACATATTTAAGTACGTTACAAAGTTATGCAGTCCTAATCTAATAATCACTTGAAATTTTCTTTTTACTTAATATTCTTTTATTGATAAAGCATAATTTAATGGTTCCTCTTGATTATAATGTAAAAAATATGATCAAACATTTATTTGTTTGATGTTTGCATATTCTACAAAATATTCAAAATAGAGCCATAAAGGCAGCCTAAAAGTGTCATTAGGGGCATTTTTGACAACTTATTTAATAAATTGTCATCCACTTTTCGTATTTTAATATAACATTCAAGAAATGAGAAGGATATTTTTACTTGGATTTATGTCTGATAAATATGTGTTTTTATTAACATTTAATTTGCAACAAACGTATAAGATATCTTTACAGCTATATGAGTATTCTTATACTAGAGATGAGAAGATATGCATGGATTAAAAATTTCCTAAGGTTTAAAAAGAATGACTTTCATTTGTGGCTGTATGCTGTAGTTGATAAAAAACAATAGTCCAAATAAAAACCAAATGCCACCTAAAACCCCAAACATTTTTGTAGATCAGATTGTGTAAATAAGCATCAACCAAAAGCAAAGTAAGAGAATTCAAAATTTAAAAAAACATCTGATGCCCCCAGCATTGGCCAAAGCCTGGTGATATGGAGCTGTCATCTTGTCAATCAAGTTAGGGGAAAAGTCCATGTAAAAAGGAAAGCAGAGCAAAGAAAGAATGGAGCAACAAAAGAACAAAGCAGGGATTTATTGAAAACAAAAGTACACTCCATGGTGTGGGTATGAACCTGAGCAATTGCCTCAAGGGCCCAGATACAGAATCTTCTTGGGTTCCAATATCCCCTAGAAGTTTCCCATTGGCCACTTCATGCTCACCTCATGAAACTGAAGTGGTAGCCCACAATCAGTATGATTAGTTCCAGAAAGCAGCCAACCAGAAGTGAAGTGAAGTTACCAAGGTCACACTCCTGTGCAAACATCTGACAGGTTGCAAAAAAGAAACAAGCCAGAGGCTAGGGTGGAGTTAACAAATTTGCAAAGGAAGACTCTACTCGGCAATCAGTCTTACTTGTTAGGGACAGCCACTTTCCCATCTGCTGTGCAGAAAAAGTCAAAGGGAGTAGCCTCTGGTTCTTTAGTGACTCAGGCTGGGAAAGTCACAGTTTTCCTTTCAATTTAGTTCTAGGAAGTTGGCGTGAAACAGCTTTAGGTTCCCTGCCTCCAAATAAAAAAAATGTATATTTTCCAAATACTGAAACAAGAGAACCTGAGTGGGAACAAACAGAATGAGAGAAAAAGTAATCATATCTGCAGATACACGGTATCAAATGTATAATTTTCATATATTTAAAGGATTTTTAAAAATGTGATGAAAGAACAAAAGTTTGTAGAAATAAACAAGGAGTTTTAAATTAAATAAAAAGCCTAGAATTTATAGATGGGGTGTGTGTGTGTGTGTACGTAAATATCACTCATAGCAGGAAAATAAAGAGAAAAATAATAGACAAATACTTAACACTTTCTGGCTTGAATAATGAATACATTCATCAGTTAGCTTTGCCAATTGTGCATTCATGCCTAGGAATTTATGCCTGAAATACATTAATTTGTTTACATTATTTATGAAATGCATACTATAAGTAAAATTACAAAAAAATTAATGAAAGAATTAAATGGCAGATTAAACACAGCTGAAAAGATTTATCAACTCAAACATATATCCCAAGTTAATACCCTGAATGTATCACAAAGAGATGGAAATCATCAAAGATTCTGAGAGAAGATAAAAAGAGTAAGAAGGTAAAACAAACTTCTAAAACATTCTGGAAGGAAGCTGTGCAGAGAGCATGAGGAAGATATAATATTCAGAAGCAAAATGGCTAAATTTTCCCAAATTTAGGAAAAGCAAGAATTATCAGATCCCAGTAGTGCAATATTCTTCAAAAGAATTAATAAATGAGATCCACCCCAAAACACAGGATTGTGAAAATGCAGAAGAAAATATAAAAGTTCTAAAAGCAGAGATATAAAACATACTCACTGAAACAGAACAGCAATAGTTATTAATATGTAGACTAATGTCTGAAGAGTAAAAGTAAAACTAATTTTGTAAGAGCCTTGAGAGAGCTGAGAATATCAAATTAGAACTTGTACCTGGCAGAATTCTCTTTTAAATGGTAAATTTACTTGAAAGATACAATGTAAGTTTTTCAGCTGTTACATGCACAGATCGGGTAGTGGTGAAGCCAGGACTTTTTCAGCTGTTGGATAACCTAAAAGTTCTGGCTTCATTTTTAGGCTATGAACAGCTGAAAAACGTATATTGTACCTAAAAGTTCTGACTTTACCACTATGCAGTTTGTGCATGTAACAAAATTGCAGTTGTACTCAATAAATTTATACAAAAAAGGTAAATTTATTGTTGGTAAATTAGTTTAGCTGGGTAACTGAGAATGCATTATTAGGTGTCAATAAAACCTATAATTTATATTTCCCTGAAATAGTTATACTGTTATTACAAAGAGAATTGTATTGTTGCACATAAACAAAGTATTCAATTATCTATAACATTAAAAAGTAGCAAATGTTTGAGAGAATATAGATTAATGGTAAGTTATATTCACAGCTGTTAGGAGATTAAATTAAACAACACCGTTAGAACTAAGTTTGTATCATCTAATGCATTTACCTATATTCATACCCAATAACACACAACAGTACCATATCAAAGCATACATTACAGAGAATAATACCTTCCATATATTAAGAGAAATATACAAGAATCCTTATTCTAACATTGTGTATCATAGCAACAATAATCTAGAAACAATCCAAATGTAATTTCACAATTCAAAAGACAAGTTACAATGCAGTCACACATTTAGAACTCTATACTGAAGTGAAAATGAATGCCCTATAGCCACATTTAGTAAATGAGTGAGCAAAAAAGAGATGAACAACAAAAAATTGTGTAGTATGATTTCTTTTCCATGAAGTTAAAAATGCAAAATTAAAACATATTTGGTATATTTTTGTGTGAGAAAGCATAAATAGAAGCAAGTGAATAAAAATAGTTGATAATGCAGGCATTGAGGGGCTTCAAAATATAGGAAATGTTTAAAGTTCTGTTGTTCAAAATAAGTAGTGGACATATGGCAACTAGATTATACATTACATATATATTTAAATATCTGTTAGGGAAAAATGGAGGAAGAGAGGAAGGGAAGGAAGGAGTGTGGGATGGAGGGAGAGAGGAAGAAAGGAAGCAAGGAAGGAAGGAAGGAAATAATTTTATATTCGAGTTGGTAATTTTATATGTCACCCTTGTTTATGTCTATTTCTTTTCTTTTTGAGAGTTAAGGACATACTGACATGTCCTAAAGGACATACTGATAGTAGGTTCTTTGGAGTTTTCTGCATAATATTTTTGCTACTGTTAATTCATCATTGTGGAATCTGCTTACAGACATTTATAAGAGTGCCAAGCAACTATTCTATCCTTTTCCCAAAGAGGCCATGTTAGGTGTCTAGGGTCTAGGGCCCCAGCTGATTAGGGCAGGGTAGGGTACCTGACCCAAGGTGATATAGCCTACACTTTTTGCTTCTAAGGTTGAGTGTGGCTTTTTTCTCTTAACAATTAGACTCTCAGAAAAATTTAGACGCCTGCAAAAATACTCTGGTGCAGCACACATTTTGTCTCTAGCCCCAACTTTTTTCTATAGTTCCAGAATATTTCTGTCTTTAGCATTCCTACATGTATTTCTAACACGTTTCAAACATAGTGTGTTCCAAATAGAATTCTTTTCTTCCCATCTCATTCAAATCTATCCCATCCTCAGTCTTTCCTTTTTTTATTTCAGTCAACGAAATAGAATCATCAAAATTCATACATGTACATACAATTATTGGTTGTCAAATAAAAAACAAAATCCTTATAGTTTTTGTTCCTCAGTTTTTCTCAAACGTCAGGTCTTTTATTAAACTTTTATTAAACTTTACATGCAAACAGTGGCAGACATCTATCTATTCTTTCTGTTTAATGGCTACTGAGCTGGTCACAGCCCATTATCTCTCACCTAACTTCAGCCTGAATTGGTCTTCGGCTGTCACTCTTGATACTAAATACATTTTGTGTTTCTTATTTGCCACTCTAATCATACATGCTGAAAATAGTGCCTGGCACATAGTAAATGTCCCATAGTATTTGCTGAGTTATAAATGCACCGGGAAGTTGAATAGTATAAATATAGCTTTGGCCAGTATTTTCTGGATCGAAAACTTTTGGAAAGGAGACTAGAAATGTGAAATTTTTTGAAGATCCCTAGAAGACCATTAGGAATTTTCAAAGCCACTGCATTAGGGTGTGAAAGACACTTCTAAAACTCAATAAATTTTATTTTTCAACCAAGCAATATATTCTGATGTGAACAAAATATGTAGTTGCAAACTTTACAAACAAAATCAGTTTAGCAGTTGAAACGTTAATTTTAGGCTGGGCACAGTGGCTCATGCCTGTAAGCCCAGTACTTTGGGAGGTTGAGGCAGATAGAGCCCAGGAGTTTGAGACCAACCTCGACAACATGATGAATCCTCATCTCTGCAAAAAAATACAAAACCTAGCTGGATGCGGTGGTGTGTGCCTATAGTCCCAGCTACTCAAGAGGCTGAGGTGGGAGGATCACTGGAGCCCAGGAGGTCAAAGCTGCAGTGAGCCAAGATCACACCACTGCATTCAGGCCTCAGTGACAGAGCAAGACTCTGTCTCAAAAAAAAAAAAAAAAAAAAAAAAGAAAAAGAAAAAAGTTCATTTTATGATGTTTTTCAATTAATAATAATAGCTTTCATGACTATGCATTTATGATGTGTCAATTATGTTTCTGTGCTTTCCAAGAATCCAGTGATAGATTTCACGCAAACACCTTGTGTGTTACATCCTATAATTCTCTACATTGGGGTATGGGTGAGTTTATTCCCTGCTCAAAGTCATACAGTTAATAGAAGCTGGAGCCGTGATTCAAATCTGTTTCTTACTCGTAGCTTCAATACACATATGTTCTTTAAATTAACAAATAAATCAGTTTGGAAAAGAAATAATCTGTCTGCAGATGGTCAAATAAGCCTTTGATCAAGCAAGCATTTGTTCGACATTAAATAGCTGGTTCCTTTCCTTGAAAATGAAGAACATTAGTTCCTATGTATCTCATAATATGTTGTGAAACACCGTGAATAGTATATAGGGTAATATATGTAGGTTTATGTCATATACAACACAAAATTAGGTAACTATTGGGTTTACTGGGTTGCTTTTTGAAAATTCTGAGAAATTAGCAATCTTGGCTACAATAATTCTTCTGATAAAATGTGTGACAAATAAAAGTGTGAAATACTAAAATTTCCACAAATTAGTAATTAATTTATCTATAAAACAAATTCAAAAACTATCTTTAATCTTGAAAATTAAAAGTATGTAAATAAGTATATGATGCAGTTTTTTACTAAGTGCAAATATGTACAGACTGGTTGGCTAATACCTATGTTATAGTCTACGTCATCTATGTAAGGTAAAGCTGTATTAATTTCAGTAATCTGTGCTAATAAGGCACATTATACAAATTCTTCATAAAACAAATAAACTGAAATAGAGTCCTAAAGTATTCGGTTTTATGAATTACACAAATGTGCATTACTTGTTTAATAGACTGTTCAGATATTCATATGATACATATTCAATCATTCTTGACCTGGAAAAAAAATATTATGAAAGTAGTATGTGTTTACTGGGTCTGTGGTTTTCAAAGAAGTGGCTATATTTTTTTAAGATATAAATAAAATTACTGATTTAGATATATCTACATAAATTAAGGAATCTTTTTGCATCAACAAGCTTTATTCTGTTCCGTATCTGTCATTCCTTTTGGGTTTGTTTTCATTATGCAGAGAATTTGACCCATTTAGTTCACTTGATTAGTATCCAGCTGTCTGAGATGTTTCCTAGCAGAAAGTCATTTGGGAAAATAAAGAAAAGAAATTAATATGTATTGAACATTTGTAATGCACCCAACAGTTAGCTTACTTTATTTAATTGAATCTTAATACAACCTTAAGGTATTAGTAACAGTTGTACCTCTGAAAAGGTAAATGATATTTACTCATTCATTAAGAATTTATTAAGTGTCATTAAGAATTTATTGAGTGCCAAGTGTATGCCAGATTTTGCTTATTCTGGAACCTAGAAAACATTGCTGAATAGAAAAAAAATCCTGCATTCATGGAGGATATTATGATGTGATATAAAATAGACGGGGTCAAGATTAGAAGCCAAGATTAAATTAGGGTATTATTGAGATATTTTGAACTTCCACTATACCATGATTTTTTTTCTTTTGTTCCTCTCTCTTTCTCCTCTCTCTCTTTTTGTGTGTGTGTATATGTGTGTGTGTGTGTATGATTGAACAAATAATATTTAATCTTTGTGATGGAAAAAGGAAAATTCTTAAGTAACATACTCTTGTGAAAAGACACAAAAGCAAAGCAGGAGAACAATTATTTTTCATTTATACATCACTTATATATACCGTCTCCTGTGTTACGTACCGGGTGGTGAACAAATTATACATGTTTTAACTTAGGAGGTTTGTAGACTGGGAAGGGTGTTAGTTCAAAAAGAAACCAACGCAGTCACTTTCTCTGTTGTCTCCACTGCAACAGATTTACCTTGCAGCCTTAAGATGACTGCTGATATTCATCACAGCTATAGTCGTTCTTCAGTTTCAGTGGGAGAGTAGAAAATGGGGAAAGTGAGATAGGAGGAAGAAAGGAAAGGTGAAGAGATTGAAGGTGGGAGAAGAGTGGTGAAGAGAATGAGAGATTTTACTCTTGAATAAGATTTCTATATATAAGTCCGATTATATCAGTGTAAGCCACATACACCCTAGACAAATACCTATCTGTAGGAGAATGCCATATGCTAATGTGTTAACACTGGCACAGTGCCTGGGACATTCACGGTTTGTTATTAGGCCAAGGTTTCTCAACATTGACACAATTGATATCTTCAGCCAGATAATTTTTTGTTCTGAAGGGCTTTCCTATGCACTGTGAAATGTGCATCCTACTGTGACCTCTACCTATCAGATGCCAGTAATACTCAACAGCTGTGACAACCAGAAAGGTCTTCAGACATAGCTGAATTTTTTCTACAGGGCAAATCTACCTTTGCTGGAAAACCACTGAAATTAGCATAATCTCTGCCTAGAGCTGGGGAAGGTGGAATGTGTCCTAGGAGTCAGCCATAATGTCAACAACAGTGTTATTATTCTCATTTTGCTGATAAAGGATCCCATATAGATTAAGGTATTCTAACTACTTTAATATACATTCCCTCCTTAATAGTTATTATCACCCACTGAATATTTTGTTTAAAAGAATTTGCATACATTACTACATTTTTCTCATAGCTGTTCCCTGAGATAAGCATTTTTAATTTAATTTTATTTATTTATTTATTTATTTTTTGAGACAGAGTCTTGTTCTGTCGCCCAGGCTGGAGTGCATTGGTGTGATCTCGGCTCACTGCAACCTCCGCCTCTCAGGGTTCAAGCCATTCTCCCACCTCAGCCTCTCGAGTATCTGGGATTACAGGGACCCACTAACATGCCTGGCTAATTTTTGTATTTTTGTACAGAGGAGGTTTTACCATGTTGGGGAGGCTGATCTCGAATTCCTGGCCTCAGGTGATCCACTTGCCTCTCTCTCCTAAATTGCTAGGACTAGAGGCATGAGCTGCCACGCCTGGCCTTTTGTTATCTTTTCACAGTAACTTTATTGCTTCAGGAGATGACTTAGAATATAAGGCTGTGACTTTCTAACTATGCCTGAGAGAGGTAAAGAAAATGCTTAAAGGGAATGATAGTTTATGAGACTGGAATAATAAGAATGGCCTGGAACATATCCAAGAAAGGCACATTAAATAGCTGGTCTAGCTTTTACAAATAAACAAAACTGTGAGATAATGTAGCATTAAGAAACTACAATGGTTTAAGTGTTTTGCGGATTAAGTGGCTGGAAGTGACAGAAGGTACAACCACCTGTGCTAAAGGATTTAGATACAGTTGATGATAAGTAGTCATTGAAAAACTGTGGTCAGAAAAATTAATAGTAGCACAAATTTGTAAGAAAGATAACTGACAATATTGTGGAGATCAAATTGACAAAAGAGGAGGAGATTACTTGAGACAGACAGATAAGGTAGTTCGGGCAAGGCTGGGTGGAAGATGTACACTTAAGCTAAAAAAATAGCTTGAAAGGCAAAGTCAAGTTCCAGAGAGATTCAGAATAAGATCTGCAAGAGATGTCAGGTGATTTGAAATGGTAAAAGGGAAGGTGACAATCATATTTTTGTCTTGACTGTTTGATTAGTACAATATTGATAAATGGAAAGCTAAGAAAAAATAGGAAGAAAGGTTTAAGAGAGCATAGGGATTGTAGATGATGAATAGAATGAAGAAATGGTAGACTAAATTCAACATGTATTTCTATTTCATTTCAAAACTGTGTTTGTTTCCCTAATTTTTAAAAAAAATCCTGTTTTAGTTAAAATTATGCTATTCAATAATATTTATATATTTAATTAAATTCCAAATTGGTTATCTTTATATTTCTGATGCAGCTTTTATCTACATAAGGCAGTGGAGAGCATCCTATAGATAAATTTGTATCATGCTTCTCTCATTTTTAGTTTTTTAGGTGTTCACCTATGTTCTTTACACCGACATAACTGAATGTCACCATAATATTCTATTAAATTGACCTAATTGAATTAAACTCTAATTATTCAATAATTAATAAAATTCAAATAAAATTTAATATTTTATTTAAAAACTGAAGTGACCATCTTAGAATGTGAATTATTTTCTCTATACTTAATTCTTTGGTGAGAATAAGGTCTTGTTATTTGCTTTACGGAATCAAAGTTTATGAACATTTAATGCCCTTTTTTCGTGTTTCTTTCTTTCTTCCCTAATGGACTTTACTAGATAATCTTTACAAAAGTAATATTTAAGCATGCCAGTTTACTTTGGATCCTGTCAAACATTAATACAATTATTTTTCATTGCCCATATCATATGCAAATAGTTATATATGTAACCTTTACATAGCTTTGATGTATTTTATTAGGTCTAAACTACAATGGTTTAAGTGTTATTGTGACTAAAGTGGCTGGAAGTGACAGAAGTGTGATAACAGTCACACAGATTTAAAATACTTGCATTTCTTCAGTTTTATATTGCCTATTTATGCTTTTGCTCAAATATCAACTTCCATCAAACAGAAAGTATTTATTAAATTGGTTAGTAATAAATAATTTGAGACACTGATAATTAAATATATAATACCTTGCATTACTTAAGGCATTAATTTCAAGAAACTATATAGTTTATTTAGAAAAGCAATTGTAACTAAAAGACAATTTCAAGATAGCAGGTAAACATGCAAAAATAATAATAGTATGTAACATGCAATACATATGTATATGAATATAAAATATATACATATGAAACTGAGCCAATTTGATAAAAGCCCTCAATAGATAGAGCAGGGAGTCAGAACTTGAACTGAAATTCCTAATATATCCTTCTATTTTCCTTTCTGTTTGAATTAACAATAAACTTAAATGTTTCCATAGGCAAGTACGTGAGAAAGAGAAGTCATTTTACTAGCCAATTACAAATTACATTTGATGCTATCTTTCCTGCTTTTCTCTTGTGGAAGAACTTAAAAATAGAATGAAAAAGTTACCACTTAGTTGCTGCATATAAATAAACAAATGATAAAAATCATCATTTATTTCTTTATTTCCTCAAGGGTATGTACTTCCAAATGAGTTCATCTCACATTAGTCTTACAGGGCAGAAAATAACAATTCCGTTTTAGAAAGCTACAGAAAAAATTTAATATGCAGAAAAATGCATATGTCATACATATGTTTTATATTTTAATTTTATCACTAAATTTAATCAGAATAAAGTATAATTTTATTAAAATTATAATTGTTGTTAAGGCTACACTGAATAATTCACTCAGTGTTTGGGTAATATGTGAGGGCTAAAATATTGAAAAGAGTCAGTCTCCATCTTAAGAAGTTGATACTGTAGTAAGAACCTGAGGTAAGTGTTTTGGATTATTGAGTGAAGAATTGAAACCACACACACACATACGTACACACACACACTACAGTTTAGACACTATGAGACATCCGGATGAAAAATTTAACACCTAATGATGCATCAGATCAAATGACCTATGAAATGTCCCAGCAGGCATACAAGTCCTACAGACATCTAGGTCTGGAAAGAGGAAAAAAGAAAATTAGGAAAGCAATGTGTTACAGAAACCAGAGAAGAAAGAGTTTTACCAAAGAGGCCAAAAAAAACCAAAAAATTTACTGTGTTTAATAAAAATAAATAGATATTTCTGGTAAAGTTCCAGAAAGTAATTCCATAAAAACTGCCTAAATCCTGGGGAATATTTTATTGACAATGTTGGGTCTGGAGTGTAATTTTTAAAAGGGAACCATTATTCTGGGGATAAACTAATAACAGTTCCTAAAATATCTTCCAAATACGATGTGAGCTAGAAGTAATTCCTTACTCCAGTAGCCAGGAAGAATTTCTGGAACACTTAGAATACTTAAAGAATTTACAGCAGTGAGTAGTTCTGCTTCCTCTTTTCCAACTACAATATTTTCTGTGACTTACAAACTTTGTGTAGGAGAATTTCTTTGACATAGCTGGCTAGGAAAAAGGCATGCAGCAGCTGGAAAGAAAGGTCCACTAAATATTTTTGTAAAAGAATTTCTATTTACACATCCAACAGGTTTCAAGCAATAGCAGCAAAGAAAATTAAAGGTTTTTTTAACTGTTATTCTAGAGATAGTAAATTTTAATATAATACAGCAATCTAAGGAGAATATGCAGCCTCATAGGTCAAACCAACCTATTTTTTTCACTGTAGTTAAAATCAAAGCAGAAGGCTTTTAAGACTTTTGGAAAGATTATGGAAATACCTTGTAAAGAAAGCAAATCTGGATATTAACGTTATAATTACAAGGCAGTGTTTCATTGGTGCTATGTCTTACGATTTTTTTGACATCCTGATGTATTATAAGTAAAGCTTTCAAAATTATACTGTGGTTACAATATGATTAATAAATGAGAAAAAATAGTATGTGCTTTCATGCACATCATCACATCACTGATTGCATGTTTTTATTTACTTTTATATATACTTCATGGTGATATGCTTTATTTTTCCTTGAGACAGTCTCGCTCTGTTGCCCAGGCTGGAGTGCAATGGCTCAGTCTTGGCTCACTGCAAACTTCATTTCCCAGGTTCAAGCGATTCTCCTGCCTCAGCCTCCCAAGTAGCTGGGATTACAGGTGCCTGCCACCACACATGGCTAATTTTTGTACTTTTAGGAGAGACAGGGTTTCACCATGTTGGCCAGGCTGGTCTCAAACTCCTGACCTCAAGTGATCATGTTGGCCAGGCTGGTCTCAAACTCCTGACCTCAAGTGATCCAGCTGCCTCGATCTCTCAAAGTGATGGGGTTACAGGCTTGAGCTATCACTCCCGGCCATGGTGATATTCTTTAACCTATGATTTGCTTCAGATTATTCTGAAACTGATTTATACATTGAATAATCATCTTTGGAACAACAATTAATTTTAAACTGGATGAGGGAAATAAAATCTTTCTCCCATAGTGCTTAAATTATTGCTCTGCGGACATACTTAGAACTCTTGGTCACTTTTTATCTCTTGACAATCTCTGATTGTTTTCTGCCATTTTGTGGTTCTCTTCTGAGCACTGTATATTTTATTGGTGTCTCTTCCTGTCTTTTCACTTGATACATACAGGTGTTCTGCAGGGTGGCGGGGGAACTGACACTTTTTTCATGTTATATTCTATTCTCTGGCCCATTTATATAAATCCATAGGTTTTGTTTTTATCACTCTGCTTTTCTATGTAACTCTGTATATCTCTTATTATTACAACATTTCTTCCTTTACACTATGTCCCATTGATAGGTATCTAGTCCAAGATACTTCACTAACATAATAAACATAATACAGTCAAATGTGCACTCATTATTCACTATCATCCATGCTTTTAAAATAAGTTCACTCTAATATTGCAGCAGTTTCCTACCTTTCCCTCTACATTTAGCTTGGCTCCTCACATTGATAAAAACTGCCTTTAATTTAATCTATTTACCCAACTCTAAACTAAGTGCTACATTTATTTTTATGTTATTTAATCCTCACAACAACCAGAGAGGATGGTCATAATATCTCCATTTTACAGATTTGTAAGGTGAACTCCACACGACTTAGATAAATTGTCTGTAACCACACAACTTTTAAGAATCAGGGATGTGACTGGAGTCCTGATTCACCTGACTCCAAAGCCAGTGAATAAATTATAAACTTGGCCACCACTACACATTGCCGTGAGAATGAACCTGAAATGTGTTATGTTACTTCCTTCATAACATCCTTCTGTGGCTCCTCTCAGGATACTATTGTAACTCCTTGGATTACGGAGTATTTCAGGATCAAGCTTTATGTGATTTATTTCTAAAGGATACGTTTAAAATAATGTGTCCAATATCAAACTAATCCAAAGGAGAAACGAAAGTCGACACTACTCTTGGAGCCTTAGGGGGGTTCAAATTAAATAGAACACCTTGAGTTATAACAAATTTCAACAAAAACAATAAACAATGACAAGAAAAAACAAGCACCATTTTTTTCACTGATAAAATCAAGGTTGAAAGACCTGGCTCTAAATGTATTAGCCTTAGAGCCTCAAAAACTCTGACTCCTGAAGTGGCCAGACCCCTCCCAGCAGTGCTGAAGTCCTTCCCTAGAAGAAACAAGGCTCCTGGAGAAACGGTTGTCAGCTCACTGGCGGCACGTCTGCAGCACTCAAGGGAAAGTTAGGTAGAGTTGCAGCGAGGTTATGAAATTATACTTTCCACATTTTCAAACAAGACAAATAACTATTTCCTGAGTGTGGAACCAATACAAGGGAGGAAGGGTGAGGAAAATCACTTCTCGTGGAAACCGGGGAACTGGAAAACACAAACTCTTTTATGCTATTTACACAGATTGAGTTTCTGAGGCAGATAGTCCCTTTTCTTTGCCCGCATCATATCCAGTCTGTCAATTGTGCTACTATCATGCCTGTCAATGTTCTCTATTTGTGTTGCTGTAACTATTGCAACAAACCGATTCTTCTGCTGTTGTATTTTCCATTTTGTGTTAACTTTTCCCACGACCTCAATAAACACATTCACCCTCCTGCACGTCTTTGATGATAAAACCTCCCTTGCTCGAAACTAAACGAAATGAATACTTTACTGTATATAGTAAAAAGTAGTGGCAACACAAGGTCTTCTGTCTTCTTACTTAAACCTACCTTGTTCATCATGATTATACACTGTTTATATCTAACAAGATCATTTGCCTATCCCTATGCACAGCCATGAATTTCCTAACACTACACTGTTTTACTGTTCTTTTATACCTATAACAAAGATAGCTATAATTAGAATTTATTTCTTCCTTGAAATATGAATGCTTAAATGTTATAACTGATAGAAAATTGAGACTATTTTGTTGCTGAGTAGAAATTTCTGTAGAAAATGGGCCTTCCATATATGAAGTATTATTTTATATTACTTGTAGCCAATTTGATCAAATCAAACTGCAAAGTTATCACTGACATTTGATATGAAAAATATTTTATACTTAATGAAGAACTACCAATACATATATATTTTACTCACCCATACATTTACAGCTTATGTTTTTTCAGATTGCATTATCACAAAAGTGCATTTGTAAACTCTTCACCTTCTTTCCGATAAGAGACAACTGTTGAGGATTCCCGGGTTCTTTATAATTTCTTTCTCTCTTATGGTGACTTCTTGTAGATCATTCCAGCCTACACTGAATATGGCATCCTCTCCAATATCAAGACTTTGCCTGCCTCATTTTGGTAGTGATGTTATTACTACTTTAAAACTGAAATTGTAAAATCAGCTCAATCTTGTACATTTTACTGTAGGAAAACCATTAATGGTCAAATAATTATAGGCTCATAGTCTATCTTTCCTATTTACTCATAAATACAATAATTATTTATGTTGGTGCTTAATATATCTTATTTTAACAACTAAAAAGCAATGAAGTACCACAAGTTAATAAAAAAGTTGAAAGATTATCAACAATACTTTATCTACATATAATTATAGAGTTTTTAAAATGTTTTTTTACAGTTTATTTATCAAATTGTAAGTATTTGCATAAAAAATTCATTCCCATTGAGAGTTAATTTTATCTCAATATTACAGTTTCTCCCAGAGAAGGAAACTGATATCTCTTGAGTATGCTATGTCAGTTTTACAAGGTGAGGAAAGAGTAATGATGTTACATTACTCTTCAGTGAGATGGAATGCACTAAATTTGCATCAAGGGAGAAGTGATTTCTTAGCCACAGACACATGCATTGATCAGATTGTCTGTGAGTAGTTTATTCTATGTATTTATATATTTTCTTTTCATCTTGCTGTCAACTATTATTACACCACATTCATCATCAGAGAATTAAAGTGAAAAAGCGACTTCCAAAGATTGCTAGAAATAAGTTGAATCTTACCCAGTAAATTCTTTAGCTTCTTCTCTAGCAAGAATCAAAAAGGAAGTCAGCCTGTAACTATCAAAAAATATAAGGCTAACTGGATTTTTTTAAAAACCAAAATTGGTCTGCTGGATTTTTGTACTATATTTGAATGAGGATCAATATCTTGTAATTTGACTGATATTACTCAACTAGCATTTAGGATTTTTTTTTTTAAGATGGAGTCTCACTCTTTTGTCCAGGCTGGAGTGCAGTGGTACCATCTCAGCTCATTGCAAACTCCATTTACTGGGTTCAAGCGATTCTCCTGCCTCAGCCTCCAGAATACCTGGGATTGCAGGCACGCACCACTGTAGCCAGCTGATTTTTGTATTTTTAGTGGAGTCAAAGTTTCACCATGTTGGCCAGGCTGGTCTCAAACTCCTGAGCTCAGGTGATCCACCCTCCTCAGCTTCCCAAAGTGGTGGGATTTTAGATGTGAGCCACCATGACTGGTTGCATTTAGGATTTCTGGCAAGAAAAAAAGATATAATTCACTCTAATAGGACCAGTAAAAGGGATGATATCCATACAAATATTTACAATATGTAGCACACAATTCACTGAATAAAGATATGTAAATTATGTTTTAACATGTTTTCTTGTAAAGAAACACAACATAATTTCTTGTAAAGGTATTATGTTTTTGTGAAGTATCATATGATGTGTATTGTGTGTGTGTGTGTGTGTGTGTGTGTGTGTGTGTGTATGTGTGACAGAGACAGAGAGAGACAGAGAGGGAAGTAATACATGTCCAATTGTCCAACGTCCTTCCAAGATTTCTTGGGCTATGAAGTTGGTACTTGTATTACAGGGTATACACCTAGGCATTTACTCATAACTAATCAACACCTTGTTCAGCTTTTCTTAATGTGGACCAGGTAAGTATAGTGTTAGAGATGGTTTATAAAAAATAAATAAAGGCAAATATGTATAAGAAATGTGATATACATTACTCCTTTCTCAGAGAATCACCAAATAGAATATAAATGCAAAACGCTAGGGAAATGGTTAAATTAATTTTTATATATCCGTAGGAGAGACTATTGTAGAGCCCCAGTGTCTATACCTAGATGTGTGTTGCCATTGCCTGCATATAGATTCCTCCTAATTCCGAAGCTTGCCTTTGGTTTTACGCCTCTGGAAACTTTCTCTGCCCTGGAAGCAGATTGATATGAAAAGTTTAAGTCTGACATATTACCTTTGAATTCTTCAAAGCTTTCCATGCTTTTGTTATAATACCCAAGCTCCTTAATATGCCTTATGATGACATTATTATCTATTCAATTTCATCTCTCACCCATTCTCACCATTAGCTCTGCATTTCAACCAAACAAGATTTTAAATTTCATGCTCTCTTTACCACTCAGAAAATCATTGCACACATTGTTTTCTCCCTACCATGTCTTTTTCCATTTAATACATTCACTTCATTCTGGAGTCCTTAATTTAATTGTTACCTAATCCTCAAAGCCTTCCTTGAAACCCTACCTTAACCCTCACTCTGAGTCCCACTTCCTCCCAACACTCATCAGCAGCCCTCTGCACATGAACATAATATCACTTAATCCATGGGATTCAAGCATCTGCTACCTCACATGGGTTGCTATACCTCCCTTCTATTCCAAGACAGAAGTAAAGGCAGTAGGGATGTAGTGATGGTAAGGAACAGATCTGCTTTATTCTTTTTTATTTCCAGCAGTTAGTGCTGTACCTTTTACATAGCTATGCAGTTTGAATTCACTTTCCAAAAATTTGGAAATTGAGCAAATATAATTTTTTAAATAATGAAAGATGCAGAATGTTGGGAAAAATAATCTATAAAATCGTTCATATTTTGGAGTAAGAGTTGTTACCATTGAGTTATGTCTCAGAGAGCTTTTAGTAACCAAATGAAAAAATTGGAAAATACACTAAACATTTAAAGAAGTTTTCTGAAGCCTTTAGAAGTGGATGTAATCCAATAAAATGTGGTTTTCTAAGGCTAACCTGGTGGTGACATGAATAACAATCCTAAGAGAAAAGATCTAGTGCTGAGAAAGGTTTGTAAGTTAGCATTGGTTTAAACCACAGGAGGGTGATAGGATGTGAGAAAGAGTAGAAGTTTCCATCTATTCCTCTAAGATAGAAATAAAAGGAGTAGGGAAGTTTGTGACTGTAGGTAACTTTGCAGGCACCACAGTACTAAGTCAAGGGTTTCATTTTTGTTGGACCAAATGCTCCTAAAAGTGGAAGAGCTATCATCTGCTAAGGAACTAGGAAACAGTGTTAAGAGAGTTGCCTGGAGAAAATGGAAATGGGAGAGACCTGACCAGGAACACGTAAGAAGACATTTTCCCAATGAAGATGTGAAACCACAAATTGCAAAGCCACTAATTAAGATTTATATAACATTTATTTCCCCCAGCAATATTGAACTATCCCCCACAGGCATAGAGAATGCAAGATACATAAATGTATTACAGAATGGTGTTTAACAAGAGTTTGTGGCTGAAAGGAATTATTAAGGGAGATAAAACTCTAGGCAAGAGAGAGGCTCCATGGAATGCCAAGGAAAGAGGTTGGAAGGAGTAAAGACAGAAGCAGGACACACATCTAGAAGTAAAAGACATGGTCATGTATTGAAGTCTTTGTATTCACAGTGCAGAGCTAATATAATGAGAATGGTACAAGAGTCAGATTTGTAGTCTGAGAAAAGAATTAGAACTACCATTTCAATGGTGGGGAAGTTCAAAATAGTATCTTTAGAAGAGGTTAGCTAAAGTGAACTGAAGGTAAGTGTATTTTATGGGATTGTAGGATGGATATCTGTCTCCTCCATCAGATTTTGATTTGCATAATGGAGAGAGCATGCCTGCTTTTGCTCACTATATTATCACCAGTGTCTATCATAGTGCCTAGATATAGAAAGAGCCAAGTATACCTTTCCTGAATTTAATGATACAAGTAAGTCAAGGATTTTCAGGGTGGATGTCTTAATCCATTCAAGCTGCTCTAACAAAATACTAGAGACTAGGTGGCTTATAAACAGCAGAAATGTATTTCTCACAGTTCTGGAGGTTAAGAAGCCCAAGATCACGTGCTAGCATGGGCCTGTTCTGATGAGGGCCCTATTCTGAGTTGCAGACTTCTAACTTCCCATTTTATCTTAACATGGCAGAGGGGGATAGGGATCTCTCTGAGGCCTCTTTTATTAATATAAGGACACTGATCCTGTCCATGAAGGTTCTTGTCTCATGACCTAATCACTTTCCAAAGGCCCCACCTCCTAATACTATCACCTTTATGGTTAGGATTTCAATATATGAATTTAGGGTGGGAGACATTGACATTCAGATTTTCACAGTAGGATACTTAAATTGTTGCCCAGATCAACTTTGAATTTGGTAGTTTGACAAAAGTTAGGCTAAAAGTCTCTTCCCCTCAACAGTTAACTGACTAGTAGTTAACCAAAATAGGGAAAAGAAAAGGTGATAGAAAAAGATTATTTATACCCCCAAATAAAGGACTGGGGGAAAAAAAAGACAAAAAAAGAAAAAAGAATTAGGTACTCAACAAAAATTTACTCTTTCATATTCCTCAAGATCCTAGTAGTGCAAAGAATCTGTGAATAAAACAGACATAGTCTTGGCCCTTCTGGAGTTTTCATAATGGGGATGAAATAATTAAATTAATAAACTAAATATTAAATAATTAAAATTGAGATAAATTTCTTAAAATTACTCACATAGGCTTGCATAGAAATATTTAATGGAAGGTTAATTATACTGAGTAATGAAGAATGAGTATCAGTTAGCTCCGTGAAAAGACTGAGGGATGAGCTGGGAGAGAGGTTCCAGGCAGATAAATATAATGTAACAATTAAGAATATTACACATATTGTCATGGATGTCATGATGCATATAAACATTTAAAATTAAAAGAAACACAACTAAAGAGCAAAGTTCTGTACTTTGGTATTAGAAAAAATAATTCCAAATGGATTTAAATACATTTTCACTGAGTTACTCAGACCAAATCACAGAAAATACTGATTTCTCCATTCTTCCCCTCCTATTTCACATGCAATCTGTCAGCAGGTACTGTAGTCAACACCTTTAAAATATACATCTGATTTGAAAATCTGATCAATTCTCAGCATTTTCACCATGATCACCTATCCAAGCCACTTTCACCTCTCACCTTTACTGTAGCCGTGTCTTTTAACACCACTTTTCTGCTTCCAACTTTACAATCACAATGACCTTGTCAAAGACAAGTCAAACCATGCCCCTGCCACCTTTGAATATCCCAATGTATGGCTTTGCAATTGCTCTTGGAGTAAATTCCAAACTTCGTGTGATAATAAGACTATATATCTGGCTTCTTTATCTATCTTGCCTCTCCATCATTCCACATTTACTCTGCATTACTCAAACTAGCCTGTTTATTCTTTCCTTCAATGTGCTAACCTCAAGCTGGCTTCACAGCCTTGAGTAATGTACCTAACCCTGTTGCCCCATGCTTTTGCAATTCTTATTGCTTTAATCATTCAGCTTTCTCAACTCATCCATGATTTCCTCTTTACCTCCTACCCAAATCTACTCTCTCACTTCTTGGTTTGATTTCCTTATGATACTTATTACTATATATATTTACATTATTTACTTGCTTTCCTTGGTTGGTGAATACACATGTACATACATACATATTTTATATATTTATATATGTATATTTACATACATTTGCAAATAAATGGGCCACAGATATAAACAGAAATACATTTTCTTCTCTGTTAAAATATAAATTCCATAAAGAGAGACAGGCATTTGGCTTTGCTCACTTTTGTATCACTAAGTTGGGAAGAGTATCTAGCTCAACACATGCCCAATAAATGTTTGATGATTGCATATAAGTAAACCATAGTGTTGCTTTAAAATTCCTTTTTAAATATGACCAATTTTGATGCTATGTGGATGCTCTCAAAATTATTTAATTTTATAATTAAATATATCATTAATATTTCCCTTGAAAAAGATCATAGAAAACTATAAACTACCTGTTTGTGATATTTTCCACTCTCATATACAAACGCATTTTTCCACCTCTATGTCTTTTCTCATACTGTTTCTTCTATGTACAATATCAACAGATTAAGCCCAACTGACCTTTTAAGAAAAATTCGTATTTCTTTTGGTGCATAAGAATTGCCTAATTTTCCAAGTGGAACGAAGATCACCGTTTCTTCGACTTCAAAATATTATACTTTTGCTTTCGTTAGTAATGAGTACTTGGTATTATTGACATATTGCTAATTGTGGTTTATATTTTATCCCTGTAAGACTATAAGCTCCTGGATGGCATGATGCATATAAACATTTAAGAATAAAAGACACAAAGCTAAAGAGCAAAGTTTTAAATATCTTGGTTTTATTCCTGTTCCTTATTGCTTTTTCAAATCTAGATGACGTTTCTTTAGTGATTTTTTCCTCCGTTCTTTGAACCATCTTCTCCAATTTAGCCAAAATGGTATACACTTTCGTAATACAGGTTGGAAAAAATGTCCAGTACCTGGGATTGCATTTAATTTTGATGTATATATTTTACCAGTTGAAGTGAGAACGCTAAATGTTATTAAATTAGTGCAACATTAGTTTCTCTAATAGCACTGTATTACATTCCATATAAAATGGCTGAGTTACCATATGAATAAGAAAAAAATAAGAAAAAAGCCTACAATTAAACAAGATTCAGAGAAGGTGGGTCTTCTTACCTTTTCTGTAAATTTCAAGTATAGTCCTAGGACCAAATATGGTACCTACTTATCTATTTCCTGCACTTCCTATATTTTTGGTGTTGATATAATGAAATCTTAGGAGCAAATTTTTATCTCTCTCTGGATTTTCAATTTAATGATAAATTCTATAACAAATTGTTATTTAGTATTCTGATTGCAAACAAGAACATTGATATTATACTGAAATAAATGTGTCTGTTTTATGCTCAAATAAGAAGTTTGTTTTGTTTCTATGTATCCTATGGACCTGAATATATAATTTTCTTCTCTCGTGAAATTTCAAGGGAATACAGACTAGCTCTGAATGTACCAGTTAGAAAAGTCTCTAAAGACACCTTATGGCAGTATTGCTCTATGTTTACATAGCCCAGAGCATAAAACTTTGCTAATTATAATTTTTATACTTATTGCAATAAAATTAATTTACCCCAAATAGCACAATTAGAGCTTAATCAGACTCTCTTATCTTCAGTATTACCACCTGGAGCCACATTTCTGAGAATATTCTCAATCTTTGTTTCCAAATAGTAGAACTTCATTGTAATAAGCAAAAAAAACCCCACAAAAACAACAACAAACCCCTCTCAACTGTATTCCTCAGAAGAAATGTGAAGATTGACTTAACCAATATTGTTGTACACATGCTAATTATGATTAGCTTTATATTTAGAAAAATAATTTTTTAATATTATTACAATAACCTTCTGAGTTTGGGTAATATGTTTGTATGAATATTTATATGGTAAATAAATGTTTAACCTTAAAATAAACGTATCTATTATGCAGCACATACTGCATTTTGTATATTACAGTTTATATAGTTCATCCCTTATTATATATTTTGTACATTTCTCATGACTTCTCAATTTTCATGAAGCCAGCTGCTGTTTTGCATAGTAGTTTAACCTACCTTATTTATTCCTGACATTTCTTACTTGAGTCACACTCTCTGACTAAAGAATCTACAAAATTATTTTGTTGTTGTTGGATTAACAGCAGTAATCCCCATGGATAATTAAAACCCCAGCCTCCAGTATGTAATAAAGTATCTTTTTGTTCTCTTAGGCCGGTGAAGATACATGTAATTGTTCCAGTGAATGTGAATACTTACCATCAAAACCTCTGTCAAGAGGAATTATCATGTAGGGACTTCACCGTAATTCACAACACTCATCGAGATAACTGGTATCACTTTTTCCTGTGTAAGCAGCCTCTATGTCAAGTGCTGACTTTATCTCCTGGAAGACTCGTTGCATGGCAGAAGCCCTAAGGACAAAATATACTTTATTGTGCAATGGTTCTCAGTTGGGAAGTGAATGTTAGTCATCTTTTTTCTTTCCTTATGCAAAGTATAACTGATCAACTCATCACCAGTAGTCCTTCCTAAGATTCCAGCAGAATGCTTTTCATGTTCCTCCTGGCCAGTCCTATGCTCCTCCAACTTTGAGTTTCAGAGTAAGCTTGCCTTTAAAATTATTACTACAAAGCAGTATGTATAGGTTATGATCTACATATATGAACAGATGATGCTATGATAGTTTTTATTATTTACTATGGTGGTAGATGAATTATTTTATTCAACCCTGAACCCTAGCCTATGAAACAGATTAACAACTTTGTTGTTAATTGGTAAGCAAAATGAGTCTCAAAGCCATCACTTACCTAATTTTGCATAGCAAGTGAGTGGTAGACTCTGGATAGTCTTATCTGATTCCAGAATGCTAACGCCCCCTGTCTGTTTTCTGTCAGAACCTGGGTAAACCATATTTAATGAATAAGAACATCTGAAATCAGTTTTACTGTATTTTTTTCTAATCAGGATAAAGAGGAGTAAATACCTACCCAAGAAAGGTTAACTTTTTTCTCTTGCCTATGTCAATAGTATCAAATTATTAAAGTGTGAAAATTCTAGCAGAAGCAAACATATATCCAAACAGAAAGCAACAAATAAATGATTAACTTTTAGGGAAGTTTAAAACTTTCCTTTTTAAAAGTGAAATGTTCATTTAAAAAAAACAAGTCACTTAACATTTATTTATCTACATGATCTGCATGATTACAGTTTTCATTACAACTTTCCTGTTGGAGAATTACATTATAATTAGGAAACAGACAAGCTCAACAAAATAAGACTGAAGTATTTCTATGTAATTCTTAAGGAGGGCTGTTAGGAAACTATCTTTGTTCAAGTAAATGATAGAATAATAAATAAATGAAAAATGTGAGAGAACAAGACAATACAATTTTTTTCCCTTCAACTTTTATTTGAAGTTGAGGAGTACCTGTGCAGGTTTTTTACATTGTAAAAGTGTGCCATGGTGATTTTCTGCACAGATTAACCCATCACCTTGATATTAAGCCCAGTGTACAATAGCTATTTTTCCTGATGCTCTCCCTCCTCTCACCCACCCTGACAGACCCCAGCTCTATGCATGTCCCTGCAAAGGACATAATCTCATTCCTTTTAATGGCTGCATAGTATCCCATGAGGATTATGTACCACATTTTCTTTATCTAGTCTATGATTGATGGGCATTTGGGTTGATTCCATGTCTTCACTATTGTGAATAGTGCTGTAATGAACATGCACATGCATATATCTTTATAATAGAATGATTTATATTCTTGTGAGTATACATGCAGTAGTGGGATTGCTGTGTAAAATGGTATTTCTGCCTCTAGATCTTTGAGGAACCACCACACAGTCTTCCACAATGGTTGAACTAATTTACATTCCTACCAACAGTGTGAAGCTGTTCCTTTGTCTCCACAACCTCACCAGCATCAGTTATTTCTGGACTTTATAATAATCACCATACTGGCTAGTGTGAGAACGTATCTCGTTGTGGTTTTGATTAAGGCAAGAAATCTTAACTTCACCTTGCAATTGTTTGTTTATTATTTGAATTTTTGTTATTTGTTTTTCAGTAAATTTCGTTATCTTTAAATATGTTGTTTTAGGTCCTTTAATAGTTGGCAGTCATTTTCCTTTAGAACGTATATGTATGATTTAAAATACATGTACATATTTTATATCTACCTATGTTGCAAGAGTGTATTCAATTAGTAATTTGAAAAGTGAAGGTCAGTGTGACTAACCTTATTTAACAATATGAGGAACTGTGGTGATCCTTAAACATAGTCTTCTGGAAAATGGCATAAATAAACTAATTTACAATGCACTTTCTGGTAATGTTATGACTTACAAAAGTAATCAAACTGTCATAAAGAATAATTACTCATTAAATCAAAATGCAATTAAATTAAATGTGGTAAAATGTGTTTACGTGTACATCTGTATGTGCAGGGATGAGATCAACTGGGTTTTCCTTTATTCTATTTTACTTTAACGTTTAAGACAGTTAACTTACATAACTTTAAGAGAGACCAAAGTTATAAATAATATATTATGCAAAGAAAAATATATTATCTAAATAAGAGAGGGAATGTCTATGACTCTAACATTTTCAGAGTTACTATGAAATTTCCTGTTAACAGTAAAATATTCTAATAGTGTTTAAACTAACATCCAAAATTAAATTATTTCAGACCTGGCAAAATGTTATAATAATGTTATAAATTATACATACACATATTCATGCATATATATTAATATGTATGTATATATGTATATGCATACATGTAGTATAGATATATTTATACACATACTTTTTGTTTCATTTTGGCAGTTTATCATTACGAAAGATACCTGAAATTGTTTCCCAAATCGGTCATATGATTATGTGCATCTGTGTTTCTGTCCTCAGGTAGTTAACCAGACACAACTGAGAGTAAACAACTAAACAGATTAGTCTAATAGTGGCACTATAATGACAACACAGACGCTGAAAAAAACCCACATTTAGATTTATGTTGTAAAAATTTTCTGAGAAAGCAGCTTCTATCTTTATATATTTCAATTAAAAGAGAACTATGGTGTCAGGATAATCAACTTCCAAATCCTGGCTCTGATTACGTATTAGCTAATTACCATGATGAAAGAATTTCAGTTTTCTAAACTTTGTCATGTGTAATTAATAGGAATAATAATTACTAGAGAAGACCAGATTTTGCTTAAATCATTGTTATCTTTAGAGATATGGGGAAACTTAAACCTTGAAATTCATATCCTTGGTTCTGACCTTATTTGCTTGCAATCATCTTTGTCTATTTTTACATCAGTTGATAGATCATAGCTTTGGTTTTGTAACTTAACCCTTGAAATTCTGCAGGTTAATGGAGAGAAAAGTCACTTTATTGGATGCACAATCAGCTCACGTCAGGCTTAGACAGTAATTCCTTTTTGTCAACTGGTGACAATTGCCAGATACCCTACAGCCTTGCAAATGTGTTTGGGGCAGAAACATGATTCTTCTTCACTGGGAGAAATACTGCTAACCCACCCTCTTTGTCCTCACCCAGAATATATGCACATGCATATCTTTTGCATGAGACAATTCAAGTATGCTAAAAACCAGTTGTCAGTATCTTGTCTTATCATGCTGAATGACTACTCCAATAATTAAATGGCCAAATGTTTTAAAAATCTGTAACGGTACACAGTCACACAATCAAAAAGTTTTAGTTTCCTTCCCATTACACACTGCAACTTTCATTCAATAGTGCTGATTCAAAAAACCCACAGTTACTATTCTGTATAAATAGTAACTTCCATTTTCTGGCTAAAATCCCCTAAACCATAGCATGCTTTCCCTAAGTTATAGGCTACTTTTTAACTACTGTGTTTGCTGGAATTAAGAGTTTACATGCTGCAAAATACTGATAATTACAGCCTTATTTTCTGTAATACATACTTTCCCCAAGCCTTAAACTATGTAAGTACTGTACCATCTTTCATGCAAAATTAGCATTTCCTTTGAGATCTTGATGATATCAAGCAATTCTATTTTAATGGAACAAAAAAATATACAATTTTAAGGCATACATGGATTTCCTTGATTTTTGCCATGTTAAGACTTAGAAGATCTAACTTTGCCTAGGGATTATCTATGACAGCAGTTGTGATATCAAAGAAAATAGTAATATCAATCTCATAATTATGAAACCAGAAAAGACCTAGAGGTTTTAGGTTATATAGGTTAGATGTAAGTAGATTGACAGTGTCACTAAAGACATTAAGACTTTATATTTTTCATTATTAATAGATAGTATGTGTTTGTCTCATATTTCGTCTCTACTTGGAACATTTTTCCTCCTGTAATTTATGTAAAAGAGGTTATCTAATCTATTCAAATGTTGAGTCATTAAATACTGCCATTCTTTCTTTAGCAAAGATGAATAAAAACGATAAAGAGAAAATATCCAATAGGATCTGAGAATTCCGTGTGTGTGTGTGCACGCGTGTGTGTGTGTGTAGGTCGAGGGCAATGATGAAACATAGAAAGTACTTTGGAGTCATTAATAACCATACTCTAGTGTTTCTCAGTCACAGATATTGTTAATATAGAAGATGTACCAAAGCTTTAGAAGTCATTTTATTCCCTGCAGTTTTAACCAGTGTGATTAGCTTCCATGCTGTTGTTAATGGCTAGCTAACACATAACGTTCAGTGTATTGATAAGGACTCAAATAGGCCAAACCTGGTACCCACTGATACCATAGGATGTGCAAGGAGGCAGAAAAGCAAGAAACACAATCATGCCACTGGTGGTTATTGGTGCTTTTTTTCTGAAGAAATATTCCAGTTTCTTCTTAGTTAAGATTTAAAAGTGAGTGGGCCCTCTTTTTAAAGATCTCCCTAAGAAAACTTATTTAATTTTGAAATAATTTTACTTTATTTAACATTCATTTAAAAATATTTATGTAGCAACTACTACGTTCGGTAAAGTAAATGATTGGTACCAATCCCTTTATAGAAATCATGGTAGTTGATAATACTTTTCCCATTTTCACATTCCTTCCCCAAGGGAGCAATATTTGCCCCTGCCTCACTGATGCAGTTTTTTTTAAGATCCCTCAGGTGTATGTAGATGGCTGTATTTCCCCACCCTAATGAACTCAGAGTGCCTATATGACTTATTTTGGCCAATTGGATGCAAGCAAAAGTGAGATGTGCATCACTTCTAAGTTGATTAAGAACCAGTTTATCATTTGTCAGGACTTTTCCCATTTTCATGAGAATCAGAAAATTTCCAAGTAGAGGCCACACAGGTTGACTCCTTAAATGATGATTATAAGGAATAGAGTTTGAACCAGCACACTGTGAAAATGTAGCTAGGGCTTTTCTGATTATTTGCACTGCAAAAAAAGAAAAATACATGCTTTCCTGATTAATCCATGAAAAAATAATGCTACATATAATATGCAAATATGCAGCATAATATATTAATTCCTGAAACTTTACAATATATGTCATCATATTAAATATTAAAAATTCTTTAAGCGCTATTTATTAACATCTTTTTAAAAAGATTTTAGAACATTACTTCTTTCTTGTAGTTCTCATGACAGAAAATGAATTTAGGAGACTATTAGTTTAGAAGAGTGATAAAGGACTTAAATCGTGAGAATATAATTTCAAAAACAGTAACCATCTCTCTCCTAAATCAAAGCTAAAATAATCAAGAAATCAGCCTCCTGAAAATTACAAGGCTGATGATCCTTTCATTGTAGCTATTATATTTATGAAAAGCCTAGTTATGTCTGAGATCATTTTTATGGATTATTCTTGGAAAATAGTACATTTCTGATAAACAGTAAGTCATTTTACTATCCTAAAATTACTGTAAATTTACAACACTGCAGACCTTTTCTTCAAACAAGACATCAAGAAAAAGTTTCATGTGCTGTTTGATATGTCTTGGGTTTTTTTTTTTTTCTTTTTTTTTTTTGAGACAGAGTCTTGCTCTTGTTGCACAGGCTGGAGGGCAGTGGTGCTATCTCGGCACACTGCTACCTCCACCTCCCGGGTTCAAGCAATTCTCCTGCCTCAGCCTCCTGAGTAGCTGGAATTACAGAAACACACCACCACATCTGGCTAATTTTCATATTTTCAGTAGAGAAGGGATTTCACAATGTTGGCCAGGATGGTCTCAAACTCCTGACCTCATGTGATCTTCCTGCCCTGGCCTCCCAAAGTGCTGGGAGTATAGGCATAAGCCACCGCACCCAGCAGTGTACTGGATTTTTTTAACTAGAGAATGATTTTAATAATTGAATTTAAAATGTTAAGATTATAGTTACAAATGCTGAAGTAAACTTGAAAGTTATTTTATGGTTTACTCGAACTCTACCCAAACAGAAAAAGAGGGAAAAAAAAAAAGACAAAAACAGAAACAAAAAACTGGAAACTCACCTTTTGAATAAACAACTGCAAGTGATTCTAACGGTGTCTTGGATCTAAAAATTCAGAAAATTGTGCTTGAGAGAGCCAGCTCTGGAGCTGTGTCGGCAGGCATTAAATCTCAGCTCTTCCACTTTACTATTATGTGACCTTGAGCAAGGACTTAACCAACCCACGTATGCTTTCTCATCTGTAAAATAGGGAGGGTAATGGTTTCTCTCTAATAAAATTATTGTATTGTATTCATTAAAATGCTTAGATAATGCTTTTCTATTGAAAACACTGAACAAAAGTTATTTAGTGTAATTGTAAGATAACCAATTTATCTTTCTCTTTCTGTAAAGTTCCTTTATAAAACTTTGGAGTAAACTTTGTATGGGACATTTGGATTTATTTTACCCTGGTACTGATATTTTCTAAAAATTATATTTAATTGATATATCATGTGACTTGAACATGAATAAAAGTAATATAACTATTCTGACATTAATTATTATTTAATAATTATTTATTTTTCTCAGTTTTAAAGACTTTCATTTTAAGGAGACAATTCTATAATACTATCATGTAGCTCCAAACACTTACTTGAAGTAACAGCAAAGTTTAAGGTAGATTATTAGAACACTGAAGCATCACATGTGGTCTAGGCTTAAGGGTTAAATATACGTTTTGAATTATATTCAAATCAAATAGGTGCATACATTTATGCCGATTTATCAAAAAGATTTACTTTTTTCCTAATCAGCTACAAAAAAATCTCATATTGGATGCCTAAGTCAGTAATACCTGACTGCATAGGTGTATAGAGAAGTGGTATTTGTCCTGGAGCTGATAATATGTTGGTTCTAATCCTGCAATCAACTTTGCCAAACCTGTTGACCTAGATAAATGCACGAACTCCCAGTGCCTCAATTTTCTTATCGGTAAAATGTCAATGACATAAAAACTACTTGGTACTGTGGTTTTAAGAAAAAAAATGAAATAATGAAAATAAAATCCTTGGTAGAGGGGATTGTGATTGGTTAACCAATGTGCATTCTCTTCATAGAAATTTATGGAGTTACTGTTCATACAGAATTTTCTCATGTAAACATACAGCATTTTAAATAGTCATTACTAACATTTAGGTACCTGTAAAACTCTATAAATGCCTCAAAAAGTTATCTTAACTAGTAACTCCAAGTAATACATTCAAGAGTTATTAAGTCATTCATATATTGTCTATTATTTTATAAATGAGAAGAATTTGTAACACAAATCTAAGTACTAAATTGTTGATTGTATGATTATAGAATTTTAATGCATGGTAAAATTACATAATTTTGAACAAAGAAGACACTCTGAAATACAAATATGTATACAAATACATTTGCTTTTTAATATTTCACTTCATTGCAGAAAATAAAGATTACTCAAACAATAACATTGTAAACCTGAAATGTCTTACACACACTTGTACACACACACAAAAGTACACACACAATTCATTATTCTTTTTTTTTTGAGAGGGAGTCTTGCTTTGTCACCCAGGCTTGAGTACAGTGGAATGATCTCAGCTCACCACAAACTGCCCCTCTGGAGTTTAAGCAATTCTCCTGCCTCAGCCTCCTGTGTAGTTGGGATCACAGGCACCTGTCACCAGGCCCAGCTAGTTTTCTATTTTTAGTAGAGATGGAGTTTCACCAAGTTTGCCAGGCTGGTCTCGAACACCTGACCGCAAGTGATCAACCCACCTCGGCCTCCCAAAGTGTTGGAATTACAGACGTGGGCCTGGCCCACAATTCACAATTCTTGACATCAGATGAAACACTTAAAGATACCTGCTAAGAATAATATTACAAATTTGTGAAGCAATTAAGGAATGAGTTACATTATAAACTAATATGAAAATCTAAAGATGTTGGCATTTCTGAAAACATGTCTTGAGTTTCTTTGTAATTACATTTGAATCCTAAGGCAAATGTTTCCAGTGTATTCAGGATTGTAAATGTGCTGTCTTTGAAGGTAGAAGTCCTTCATGTCTGGTGAATAAAATGAGTAATCAACCTTGATAATATCCCTTGCAGTAAGAAATCCAATTGTCTGTCAAACAGTGAGATGTGTTTTCCAGTGTGATTGTAAACTCGTTCCAAGTACTCAGAAGCCTGAAAAACAATATCCATCCCTGTTTTAAGAGCCTGTTACATTTCTGCAAAGGGAGAGACACATAAGCAGAGAGAGAGCAACAGCATTAGTTAAAACAAAACTCAAACAAAAAAAACAACAATGTTTTATTTGGTTTTAAAGATATTTAGTAATCAGTTATCAAAATTGAGAAGAGTACATTAATCTAATAGCCAGATGTGAGGGATCTCTTCAAGAGAACTACAAACCACTGCTCAAGGAAATAAGAGAGGACACAAACAAATGGAAAAACTATTCCATGCTCATGGATAGGAAGAATCAATATAGTGAAAATGGCCATACTGCCCAAAGTAATATAGATTCAATGATATCCCCTTCAAGCTACCATTGATTTTCTTCACAGAATCAGAAAACTGCTTTAAATTTTATATGGAACCAAAAAATAGCCCGTATAGCCAAGATAATCCTAAGCAAAAAGAGCAAAACTGGAGACATCACGTTATCACCTAACTTTAGAACATATGACAAGGAGAATAAGTAGCATAACAGAATTTATCTAAATAATGTGATGGTTATTCAGTCCTGTATTCCCAAAAATGTGTAAATAGGGTATCCAGAAAAATGATACTGCTCAGCAAACAAAAAAGGACAGGGCCTATATTGCAATAGCTTAACAGTTTAAGAAAGAAATAATAAATCACATGAAATAATTTACAAATATTAAAAAAATATAGTGGGACACAAGTTAGCAAATAGGTATTCTAATTTTTCTCATTTCTTTAAAGTATCAAAAAATATTTATTACCTTAGAGCACCAGTAATTCTGTTGGAGAATTCATGATTAAGATCTCAAAGGATTGTCATGTCTTATAAAATATGTCTATGTTTTATACTAATAATACTTGAACTTCAGAGCAGAGAAAATTATTAGAAGAATTAATAAAATGACTACTTATTGCTTAGAGAAAGAATGTAGTATTAAGAAGCCATTTCTATTTGCCAAAAATCAATAATAGCATATTGCATATTGTTTCTTTCTGATAGGATGACATTTTGATAGAGAAGATAAATAGACTATTTTTAAAGATTTCAGGGGACATAGGAAATTGTTACAGGAACATATAATCATTCAATTTAGTAATTATGGGTAAGTTTATAGTTAGACTTAAAACAGATGATAGACTTGAAATAAAATGCATGGGAATTATTAAATAGTGTAATATTCAGTAGCATATTTATCATATATAAAGAGATACCAATTTTATTTTAGTATAACATGTTTGTGCCTTATTAGTGGATCATTTGTAATTTGAAGAATAATCTGAAAGAATGATTATACTGATGTTCATTTTTTTTTTATTTTTTTATTGCATTTTAGGTTTGGGGGTACATGTGAAGAACATGGAAGATTGTTGCATAGGTACACACATGGCAGTGTGATTTGCTGCCTTCCTCCCCATCACCTATATCTGGCATTTCTCCCCATGCTATCCCCTCCCCACGTTCATTTTTAGAAGATCACTCTTAGGCTCATAGTTTTCTATAACTGTAAAAATGAACTGTATAGAAGAACAGATGTTTGAAATGATATAACCAAGCATGGGGGCCAACTTGGTACAATCATAGATATGGATTGGAATGAGCCTATAGCATTTATAATGCAAACAGCCTTCTTAATTACACACAGAAAGGTTCACAGACTGTACCTGCAAAATACAATAATCACCATCACATTTCAGTTCAAATGTAGCCACCTGTTTTTGATTACGAGGTACCAGCTGTCAATTTGCAGCTATTTATATTGATGTCACAAGGTGCCCTGGCTCTGCTGGAGTCCTTCAGCTGACACCCTGCAGAAGCCCCACTAGTGTTTTCCCTAAAGCTCACTGTAAAGACAGCCTCACATCCTTCAATGCCAACACACACTCAAATCTGAACAGACTGGCAGCCCAGCTGGGAGCAGATCTTAAGGCCCATAGAGAGGATGCTGAAGCCTCATCAGCATCAAAAACAGTTGTTAAAGAGCCAAATAGTGGAATAAACAATGAAATATTAATTATGCTCTGATTCACTATGCAACTACTTCAGGGGCCACAGTTGTACTTCTAAAATAACTTCTTTAAAGAACTTTTAGGATCAGCAATTAACACTACCTAATTACACATTTAACACTACCAACGATTTTTACATATTTATTTATTTTTTAATCTATGTGTTGCCTGTCTTTCTTTGCCTAACTATAAGCTCTGTGAGAGCAGTGGCTTTGCCTGTTCTGTTTAACAATATATTTTTATCTCCTAGAAAGCTGCTCAATAAATATTTGTCAAATAAATAGCATCCCACATGTCCATCTACGGGATTTTGGTTCCAAATATTATATAAGGAGCCTTAAGGCACATTTTGCACATACCTAGTGGGACTGAAGAGTTATTTTAATATCATCAGATAAGCAACATAAATTCTATATTTCCTATGGCCCTACAAATTTGTATTATCAATATATTTTGTAAAATACTTTTTATGAGACATGGCTAAGAAATTGCAATAATAGCATATGGTTTTTCTTTCCTATTTCATTTAGAACATTTTTAATCAGCAGAAGAGGTGAATCAATCAAATTCTGGCAGGAAGAATAAACAGTGCATGCACTTCGGGCAATATTATGTGAGTCTAAATAAGGAACTGTTTATAGAAATGTGAACAGAGCCTACTAACAGTAAGGTCCCATTCTCAATTTTAAGCCTGAAAAGGCCAGAGAAAACAGCTATTATCAGAATACTGAGAAAGAGAGATATGAGAAGAGCACTCTTGACAGGAACTGTGTTGTTAGTTCAAGGGATGCAGACAATATCCAGCAATGCCTCCAGGTGTTGGAAGAAGGGATATCACTATCTCTATCTAATTCATAGTCTATTTGTATCTCTCTCTATCTACTTATCTATCCCATTTCACTCTCCCTCCTCTTCGATTACTTGCTTATTTCCTTGAATGCTGAACTCTACCGGAAATCAAACAGAAAGGCACCTTCTTGAAGTCATTCATACAAGTTAAACAAAGATCTGGAAGGGGCCCCAACTTGGGGCATGAACACATCAATTGCCCAGTTTATCCTGTACTGTAATTTTAGCAATATGTTGAGAGGAATTTACAAAATTTTGTTTACCTTATAACACAGATTAGGCTGGAGCGAGATTAGTTGAGGAGAAATATCCCGGAAGAGACAGAGAAGCTAAAATTAAATTTGAGGGTTACCCAAACAGTTCTCACTTTTGCTGCTGTTCACGTCTGCAGATATCAACAGGGTTTGGGACTATTACCTGAGAATTAGTCTTGAGAATGAAAATCTTGCTATTCATGCTTTTCTATATTTATGCAAATAAAATTGTATTATATATTGAGAACTAAGCACTATAATATAACCCTCTAAACAGTATAACAGTTGTTTTAGATATGTAGATAAAGCATCCAATCCAATTTCTTCTAAATTTTTCTCTCAAGTCTGAGTTTCTTTTTAAAATTTTTTCTTCTTCCCATTTTAATCCCAAGTAATTTGCAAATATAAATTCCACTTTTATCTTCATCCTTTTCACCCTTCATTTCCCAGTCACACCTCAACACGGTGTTATATGACTTGTGCTCCTGAGAGTAAATGGAATCACTTTCCTTTAGTTTAGGCATATCTGCCAAACATGGTGACACTTTTCACTCATTAGCTAACAGGGCTTCTGTAAGTAAGAGGTAACACTGGTGAACAATGATAACTGCCAACATTATTAACAGTATTAAAAATCTATAATCCCTTGGCTTTTGTAACATCATGGTTTTCCTGTAAATACATTTTGAACTCTGAAACATTTTTAACAGTCTACCTGTCACTCAAAATTCCAGCCTTTGCTCAATGCATTTCTTTCTACATACTCTTCTGAAGCAAACTCATTCACACTTATGTTTTTCTTTAAAATTTTTTTTAACTTCTGTGAAATTAAATAACAATGACACATACACTAATTTTAAGTGTTTGGTTCTTTGAATTTTATCAAATACGTACACTATGTAATCTCCACTCCAATCAAGATATAGAGTATGCCTATCACTCCAGAAAAATCTTTCATTCCCTTTTGTAGTGAAGCTTCCTTTCTCAGCCAAATATAACACTACTTTTTAAATTTTGACTATTTATAATAAATTTTATTTTTCTGTTTTAGAATTTCACATAAATGGAGCCAATAGTATATATACAGTTTTTGTCAGAATTATTTTATCTTATATATTGTCTGTGAGATTTACGTTATGTTTTGAGTGTTTTAGCAGGTTTTACCCCCTTTAATTGTTGAGCATTAGTATATTGTATGACTATACCATGAGTTATTTATCCATTCACACATTTGTAGACATCAGGTTGTTCCCCCATTTTAAAGACTTAGGAATTAGATCCTTGGCAAAAAAGTGGTTCATAATAGTACCTTATCTGAAATGTCTATATAGTCTGTATAATGTCTTAATAATGTCTTCTTTCATTTCACTATTAAATATTATTAAATTGTGGTCTCTCTCTCTCTCTTTTCATTAATATTGTAATGAAACCTCTGCCTCCTAGGCTCAAGCAATCCCCTTCCTTCACCTCCCTAGTAGCTGGGACTACAGGTGCACACTACCATGCCCAGCTAATTTTTGTGTTTTATCAGAGACGGGGTTATAGAATGTTGGCCAGACTGGTTTTGAACTCCTGATCTCATGTGATTCGCCTACCTTGACCTCCCAAAGTGCTAGGATTGCAGGCCTAATATATATTGCTGGGATGCCTGGCCTAATATATATATTTTTAACTTTAGATATTTCAGCATTTTGGGGCTTTTTAAATTTTAAACATAATTATTAATCTATACTTATCTAGATTTAGTTATTCCACATTGTATATATACTTCAAAATATTTCATTGCTCATATATTGTATACCATTACTCAATAACCATTATTTTGACTAGCTATGTTATCAGTTTTTGAAAGAGAAGTAGGTGTTAAAACATCTAGCTACAATTGTTGTTGTCTCTTTTTACCTTTGTTTCTGTCAGGCTTTGCTTTATGTATTTTAAAACTATTGTTCATGAAATATACATTAAATAGCGTCATACTTTTCTCTTTGGTCTTGTAATATTCATTGTCTTGAAATCAATTTGTTTTCAATAAATATAAATTCACCAGAATTTTTTAGGCATACACCTTGTATGTCACATTCTTTTCTATATTTTTACTTTCATACTAACTTTGTCTTTGCATTTAAAGTTTTTCTCTTGTAAATAGCAGGACTGTGGCCTCCATACTTTAATCAACCCAATGATCTCATTTGGTTGTTGTTTTTTAAATTGGAATGCTTAGCCCATTTATATTTAATATAATAATTTAATTTTGTGTGGAAGTCTACCATTTTGCTTTTTGTTTTATAATTTCTCATATATATTTTTTCCTACCATCCTTTTCTGAGTTTTTTTTAAAGATCTCATTTCATTTGATTTCTTCTGTTGGCTGTTTCACTAAACCCGTATATTATTTTCTGTTTAGCCTTGGAATTTCAATATACATCTTTAACTTATCACAGTATACTTACAGATAAGATACTGCTGTGTATGAATGTAGGAATTGTACAACAGTAATGCTTCACTCCTTATGGTTATGTTGTTATTATTTTCATTAAATTAGACATATTTGGCAAATAAAAATACAGCTATATATATATATATATAGCCAGTTTTATGTTTAATATTTTATACAGCTATATATAGCTGTATTATTACATATAAATATATTTATGTATATATATATACACACACACACACACACACACACACACACGTATAAAATGCTGAGACGTACACCACAAAATTATGTATTTATTGTCTAAAATTCAGATTTGATTGACTGCTCATGTTTATCTGGCAACCTTGTATGTATATTCTATTCATTTATGTACTGTAACCCACGATACTTTGCAGTCTGTTGCATGACCCACAATAAAAGAAATCTTTTGTATTTCAGAAATGTGAAGATGAGAAAATGAAAGTTAGCCAAGGATTCTCATACAGAAATCATAAAAATGTTACAGAAATCAACATTAATTATAAATTACTACCTTCTATTCCTATAATCATCACTCTGATTAAATTTGTAATACCTTCCAATTTTTAGAGTAGCATTTCCAGCACACCTTTGTATAATTCAAAATCTATTCTATTCTTCTGACATTTTAAACTTATCTGATATTTCGAATTCAATTTTCATATGCAGACGTTTAATTTTTCTAACAAGTCTGCAGTGTATTTTAGAGGCAATATTATATATTATACTTTATATTACACATTTATATTTACATTTGGACACCTAGAGACTCTATTTTTTGATATAGGTAACACCAGTTTCAAAGACGGATCATAATGTACATACATGCCAACCTTGATACTCTTCTTACATAGATAAAATTTAAGAATAAGAATACATTTCAATATAAATTAAAATGTTTACTTTTAATACATAAAATTATAGAGGTACAAACACCAAAACATATCCAATTTTTTACCTTTGTCCTTATTTATTAACACCAGTGAGTTAGTATTATTTTAGTGTTGCTGTTTGCTGTCTCATTTTGCTTTAGTTTTATTTTGATTTTTTGCTTCAATAATTATCTACCATTATTATTTATCCAAAATTCCTAAAATTCTGGATATATCTTGTTGAATCCACCTTTACTTGTCAAAATAGAAGAAATACACATAACCGTAAAGTAATACAATAAAATCAGCTCTTTAGGCATAGAAAACCAACAAGTAAAATGGTGATCATTATATGATTTCCTTAACGAGTTACTAACATTTGTATTACTGATCCCCAAAGTCAAGTATATATATTTTATAAATAAAGAGGTATTCAAAATTTCAAGTGAGTCAGCCTTCCTTTTATGAGTAAAGGGTATTAAATTCGTAATAGAGAAGATGCATCCACTTCATAGGCCATAAATTTTATTTATTTCAAGGCTTAGTAAAAGTTAACCTTTATAAAGCATTTTGTTTTTATTTAAGTATATCAAATATTAAGGTTTGTTCTGTAATTGGATTTATTTTTTTATGAATCATGAACAGACTATAATAGAAGACACTTCATGGATTAAGTAGTATATTACTTTTATTTTATTAATGACTATAAAGTGCTTTATCTAGTTGAAAGGCCTTGTTTAATTTCAGTATTTTAAATTTCTTGCTGTCTTTTCACCTCAAACTAGTGGAATGCCCTGTCCTCAGAAAAATTCACTAAGCACTTTCCCTAATTTCAATGGCATCCTATTTATTTACCAAATATAATAGGCATTTTTCAGGATTTATCTCATTTCACTTTTATAGTATTTGAGATTTTTATGCTCTTCATATGTCTTTAAATTCTTGATAGTTTGGTTTTCTAAATTCCCCTAAACACTTATTAGTCAATTTCATGGACTCCTCTTTCTCTTTAATTGTTCTTAAGAAAGCATCTTTCTAATCTCATACTTAGTGCTCTTTTTAAAAATGTACTCTCTTTTGATGTCTTCAAATCACTTCTGGATGTTCTAAAGAATTTTTCACTCTTTTTAAACCCTATTCTCAATATAAAGGCTTTCTCTATGGCTTCAACTATCACCCCATTTTAACAAACTCCTAAATTAAAAATCTGAACTTCTAGATTGATAGGTCCAACTACATATTTTGTGACTTCAGTTTGATGTTACATAGCTGTCTCTAACTCAATACACCCAGGCCTAACTTATTACCATTTCACAAAACCATTCTTCCTCTTTTTGATCCTGTCTCAAAGAATGAAGTCAACATCCACTCAATTATTCAAACCATAAAATAAGGAAATAGTCCAGATTATTTTTTAATCATTTTTTGCCCTCTTAAATATCTTCATATATCTCCTTTTTTACATCTTCATTCTTGCTATTTTAATATTCAAAAATCTATTTTTAATCCAAAATTTCACAATATCTGTAATATCGTTCTTCAACAACCTATCCTCAATATTGTTTCCAGAGTGTTCTTTCTAATATCTACATTTGGATGTATAATAGCCTTGCTTACAGTAGCTTCCCTAATACAGTTCAAATTCCTTAAAAGAGCATGCAAGAGCCTCCATGACCAGCTCATCACCACTGGGCCCCTTTAGCAGCCTCTCCCTGAAGGATACTGCACTGTATGCTGGTGCAGGAACATTTCTTCCTTATAATGAACTCCATTATTTCTTGCAATTCTTGCTATCTGGAATGATTGTCCCACCTCCCAAAAAATACCACTGCACTCTCCTATCGTACAGCTGCTTTATTTGGTTCAGTTTTCATATCATCTGTGAGTCTTCCCTGTCCTTTCCCTGGAAACTTTGGTAGTCACTGTTCATTTGAAGGATCCTTAAGTCTTATAAATGTACGCTACACATAAAAACTATCATGACATTTACCATGCTGTAGGAAAGTGGTTTTTTTATAGGTAAGAATTTTCCATAACCTTCTTTTAACATCCCTCGTCTCTGTATTACCTGTCCCTAGCACATAGCAAGAATCTGTTCAGTGAATGCATGGTTTTAACTGGTCAATGTCTCTTACCAGTATCTGAATCACTTAATAAGGTTAAAAAGGCCACAAGTCATTATTTTCATTGGTCTTTTGATATAAAGTTTTCAGCAAATTTTCTCTAAAACCCTAAGAATAAAATTTGAAAATTAAAAGTCTTTAAATTTTTCAGAATGCCATATATATGCATATGTAAACTTATATATTATTATGCTGTTCAGAAATGTGATATGTTAGAAATACAACACAAGTTATTTAATGAATGACATTATTTTGAGAGATATTTCTAAAAAGTTCTTTTTAAAACTCAAATCTTGTGGGAAAATATATTAGAATAAAGACTATTTAATTTCAATAGGAATAAATTGAAATTTATTTACTATAAAATGCATTTAATGTAACATTTTGAAACTGGGAATTAAAATCAGTGAGCTGATATTTTTTATATTTTATATGCTTTTTCTGTAACAAAACAGCAAGTCACTTTGGATATTTAAGACTTTCCATTTTATTTCTAAGTTTTGTATTATTGCCTCCTCAAAAATTCCACAAAAACGCATTCAGCTGATGAAAATATCAATTTAATAACCAGGCAGATGGTGGATGTTTGTCCTATCAGATACAAAATTTGAGGTATGTTTTATACAAGAAAAAATTAAAATTTAAATATCCAAACAACAATTTGCATGATCTCTATTAATTGGATTCTTTTAGAATGACTAAGCTACTCGGGAGGCGGAGGCAGGAGAACTGCTTGAACCCAGGAGGTGGAGGTTGCAGTGAGTCGAGATTGTGCAACTGCACTCCAGCCTGGGAGACAGAGGGAGATTCATCTCCCTTCCAAAAAAAAATGTTTTAAATACAACGGATTGCATATATTTAAAGTATACAACATGATGTTATAAAATATGCATACATGATAAGTGGTTACTATAGCGGAAGGAATTACCATATCCATCCTTTCACATAGTTACCAATTTCCCCCACTCTAATGGCAAGAGAAGTTATAATGTACTCATTTACCAAAAATCTCGAATATAATAATATGTTTTAATGCAAGGACATGGAAGTTTCATTTCAGCTTCTAGGAAAACATTTGAGTTGTGATTTTCAAGTATGCTAAATATCATAGCTAAATATTATTAATAGGGACCCACATGTCATTTAATACCACCATTAAAATAACAATGAAGAATCCTAGAGGGTCAGGGAGATGGCAATACTTTCTAACCCTACACCCTCCACTCCCAATTTTTTTTTTTTTTTTTTTTTTTTTTTTTTTTTTTTTGAGACAGAGTCTGCTCTGTCACCCACGCTGAAATGGTGCAATGGCATGATCTTGGCTCACTGCAGCTTCCGCCTCCCAGGTTCAAGTGATTCTCCTGCCTTAGCCTCCTGAGTAGCTGGGATTACAGATGTGAGCCACCATGCCTGGCTAATTTTTGTATTTTCCGTAAAGACGGGATTTCACCATGTTGGTTGGGCTGGTCGTGAACTCCTAACCTCGTAATCCACCCACCTCGGCCTCCCAAAGTGCTGGGATTACAGGTGTGAGCCACTAATTTTTTTTAGTATACTCTGATCAAACAATTTGAAGCAATGCTGGTTTATTTATCTATTTTTATATTTTTCTGTTTTGCTGCAAAATTCTTCAACGTGCTTAATATTCTGAGGCAATAGAATAACTCACAAGCATTTCAAGGGACACTTTTCATTTAATTTTTTGTTTTGTTAGACAGATAAAAGCATGTTCAGTTTGCAATAGTAGTAATACTTATGGTAGACAGAGAATCTGAAGGCCCGAGATGCTAAGTCTCTTCCTAGGCCACAACATAAATGAACAGAGAATCTAGGATTTTCCTTACTCATAATAAAAAGTTCAATAAAAAGTGTGCCTGCAAACCTAATTTCATTTTTAATCAAAATCTTTAATTTAAGCAGGGCAATGCAAGTTTGGTGAACTTAAATGTTAAAAAAAAAAAAGAAAAGAAAAGAAAAATAAACATTCATAAAAAATCCAATTATAAGTATATTTACTGTTAATCCTTACTATCCACATAAGAACTTGGAAATTACATCATAACAGGAAGTAAAATCTCTGGAATTATTTGGCAGTCTGTTCATTGACTGTTGAAATGCAGCCTCTTTAAAACATGCCAGGTGTTCCAGCAGTGTAAAAAAAAAATGTATCTGATAGTGATTGCCCAGTTGTTTTGTATACCACAAGTGAAGACCTTAAGTAACTAAAGATTTTATTTGCGCAATATCAAATATATTTACCTAACAGAAATCCTTTCAAATGTTATTACATTAGCCAGGAAGTCCATTTTTTTTTTGTTTCTTTTATCAGTTCTTTAAAAAACTGTAAGATTATTCTGAGATTCCACTGGATCTTTGCATTCTAGTATATACATCTCAAAAAAATGGTTCTGATTCTAGTCTTTAGTTGTTATAAACTTAAGTCTGGCTCTTTCCTTGCAAACAAAATTGCAAAATGTGTTTGTTCCTTGTCGTTGACGCATACAGTCATTTAAGGAAAATTGGCAGGATGTGTCTGAGATGTTGGCTCTGCGATTTGAAGACATTCTGTGTATGCTTGTGTAAAGGCAGGTGGCAAAATGTGAATCCAAAACTATATCCATTATGTTCATTTACTTTACCATTTAGAAAGCACAGATGTTAACTATATAACAAGGTGGTTTTTATTGTAATTACCTGCTGTTAGGGTCCCTCTTGGCATAGTAGCCAAATAGATTCTTGTTTCCTTCTCATTTACAAAGTGTTTGCTATTTGATGGCTCAGAACAAAACTAGAAATTATTTTTTATTCATAAGAAATACTTAAGACAATTTTGAAGTGAAATGATGATAAATTTTAACTGCATACTATTTTAGGTAATTGTATACATTAATTATAATATGTTATGTGTTGATTTTTAGCTTAAATATATAGTTTTCCACTGGTTTATTTTTTGATTTGCTATTGTTCAAGCAGAATGCCTTCTATTCACTGACAATCTAGCTTGAAAAAAACTTACTTCTTTTTTTTTCTTTTAGCTTTTATCAATAAAAGGAAAAAGTTTAATATTTTTCTATTTTTGCTAATTAAAATTAAAACTTTCAGAGCTTTTCCTCTTGAATACCAGATCATATATTTAAATACACACTCCGATGCATGTATTCATATAACATAGACTTTAATATATATACAATGTGTGTATAGATATAGATATATAGATAGATAAAATGTGGCTGAAGCTCTTTTAACTGTGTCCAATTTTTCCCTTTTGGAAAAATTATATTTCAAATTTCAACTAAATTCACCACTATTGAAACATACAAAGTACCAGATTAAAAAGTTAATTCCTTGAATAACTTAATTCTTAACCTGAGACTTAGTCAAAGACAAGACTCCATGTTTTGCTCTATTACCACAGCCTCTGAGAAAAACTTTAGTGGTTTTATACCTGTCCATAGCAAGAGCAAATCAAAATATTTACCTCTATCTCTCTGTTCTTTCTTTGTATGCATATTGCATATATAAAACACTGTGAAAACTAGTAAGTATGTGTTGTACTAATAATATATAACAAATATTTTCACTTAAAATTAAAGCCAAAGTACATCCATTTATTCAATTATTCAATTAAAGTGTTTTGACCATCTATTATTTATTAAATATCACTAAATCCTAGTCTAAGTTAATAACATGTGACTCAATTCCCAGAGAAAAAAATGTAATCTAGTAGAATAAAACACAGATTCTAAAATTTTCAGATACTGTTCTAAAACATCAACAGCGTTCTCCTATAATTAAGTAATACCTCCTCCCAAATATAACACTTTAAAAAATATGAAACTTGCTATGATCCAAAAGAACTTATCAGACTACTGAGAGAGGAAAATGGCAGATGGAAGGCAGGACTAAACTGCAGTTCCCACTGGGACAGATAGAGCAGCGTGTGGAGAAACATACATCATGAACTTTTACTCCAAGATCTACAGGAACATGCCAGGAAGGCTGAGAGAATCCACAGACCCTTTGAAGGAAGTAGATTGCTCCTGCTGTCCCCAGGAGACAGCCCAAAAACTGTGAGTGCCCAACCTGTGAAAGTGAAAGGGGGGATTGTCCACCCCTTGAACACACACCCTCACTGTGGAACCTGAAGGTCCAGATCATGGAAAAATGATATGACCTTACCAGGAACTGATACAATTTTAGAGAGCCAAGCAAAATATAGCAATAGAAGATGTGGTGGGAATCGCCCTGTGGGCTCTCTCAGTCCCCAGGGGAAGCCATTTCTGACTTTGTCTCAAAGAGGTCCTTGGGGGAGGGGAACAGGGAAAAGACCACAGGGAAAAGGAAACTTCCAGCTGAACCTTGTAACAGTTTCAATTGAACTAAAAGATTCCTGGACAGTACTTGGGGGAAGGGGTGGAATCCAGAGTGCAGCACAGAAACTGCAGCAGGCAGGGTGGGGCAAATCTAAAGCTCTGCCTGCTTTCACAGCTGGGAGGCTGGTAGCCTGTGACAAGTTCTCAGCATGTCTGGAAACAAACTCTGTGCTGTTGGGGGGGGGGGAGAATGATGGGAGCGAGACCAGCCTTTTGGGTGACCTGTAAATGCCAGTTTTCTTCCACTTCCCTGGTAACCTTCATGGCACAGGAGAAGCAACAATAATCCCCCTGGGAACATAACTCTATTGGCCTGAGAACCACACCCCCATCTTCCATAGCAGCCACAGCAAGCCCTGCCCAAGGAGAGTCTGAGCTCAGACACGCCTAACCCTTCCAGCACCTGACGATCTTTCTCTACCAGCCCTGGTAGTCGATGACAAAGGGCATATTCTCTGGAAACTCCAAACCCCACCCACCGCCTGATCCCCCCTATGCTACTACAGCTGATGCACTCTTGAAAGTGCCACCTCCTGGTAGGAGGCCAATCAGCACAAAACTAGTACAATAAACAAAACTACAGCTAAGGACCCTCACAGAGTTTGCTTCCTTCCCCTGCCACCTCCACCAGAGCAGATGCTGCTAGCCATGGCTGAGAGACCTGAAGACGGTTCATGTCACAGAACTGTGCAGGCACACCCTAGAACCATCCCTGAGCCTGGTAGCTCTGCTGGGTAGCTAGATCCAGAAGAGAATTAACAGTCACTACAGTTCCCCTTCTCAGGAAGCCCCATTCCTAGGGGAAGAGGGAGAATACCACACCAAAGGAGCACCCTGTGGGACAAAGAATCTTAAGAGCAGCCCTTGAATCCCAGGTCTTCCCTCTGACATAGTCCACCCAGCACTATAAGAACTGCTGAAAAAGCTCTAAATCTTGAAACAAATCCTCAAAAATATACTAAAATAAAACCTCCTTCAAGCATAAATCTCACAGGATCTATAAAACAAAAAGACAATGTATAAATTAAAAAAAAAAAAAAAGTTATTCCCGAAACAAATAGAATGATGACTAGAATAGTACCTTACATCTCAACGTTGAGCATACGTGGCCTAAATGATCTATTTAAAAGACAAAACATGGCAGAATGGATAAGAATTTACCAACCAAGTACTTGCTGTCTTTGAGACTCACCTGACGCATAAGGACTCACATAAACTTAAGGTTAAGGGGTAGAAAAAGGTGTTCTATGCAGCTGGACGCCAAAAGTGAGCAGGAGTACTATTCTTATATCAGATAAAACAAACTTTAAAGCAACAGTCATACAAAAGACAAAGAAGGACATTATATAATGATAAAAGGACTTGCCCAACAACAGCAGCAACAAAATGACAATCCTAAATATGCATGCACCTAACAGTTGGAAGTCTCAAATTTATAACCACTACTGCTAGACCTAGTAAATGAGACAGATGGCAACACAATAAGTGGGGGGCTTTAATACACCATTGACAACACTAGACAGGTAATCAAGACAGAAAGTCAACAAAAAAACAATGGATTTCAACCATACCCTAGAATAAATGGAATTCATAGATATTTATAGAACATTCTACCCAACAACTGCAGAATATACATTCTATTCATCAACACATGGGATAGAACATATGATAGGCCATAAAATAAGCCTCAGTAAATTTAAGAAAATTGAAATTATATCAAGTACTCTCTGAGACCACAGGAGAATAAAATCGGAAATCAACTCCAAAAGGAACTCTGAAAACAATGCAAATATGTGGAAATCAAATAACCTGCTCCTGAGTGATACTTGCATCAATAATGAAACCAAGATGAAAATTTAAAGATTTTTTGAACTGAACAATAATAGTGACACAGCCTGCCGAAACCTCTGGGTTATAGCAAAGATGATGCTAAGAGGAAAGTTCATAGCTTTAAACGACTACATGAAAATGTTTGAAAAAGCACAAACAGAAAATCTAGAGCCACACCTCAAGGAACTAGAGAAACCAAAACAATCCAAACACAAATCCAGCAGAAGAAAAGAAACAATGAAGATCAAAGCAGAACTAAACGAAATTTGAAAAAATATAAAATATAAATAAAACAAAAAGCTGGTTCTTTGAAAAGAGAAATAAAATCGACAGACCATTAGTGAAATAACCCAGGAAAAGAAAAGAGAAGTTCCAAAAAGCTCAAATAGAAAGGAAACAAGAGATAATGAAACAGTAGACATTTTTAGCTTTCCATGAATACTAAAAAATTAAAGACTTTAAGTTCTGATCATGAAAAACAAATTTATTTCACGAAAAATATTTTCAACTTAGTTGTTATTATTAAACATATAACTTCACATATTAAGAAAGTAGAAAAGTAAGGTTAATAGTATATTTTATTTCATTAAGCAATTTAATGCATATATGCCATAGGCATTAATATTTAGAGTGTTTAAATAGTATTACTTGTTTTGTTTATTTTGGCTTATGAATTTCCTTTTACTTATTATCACAAAAATTAAGCATTTATTAAGCCTCAAGAGAATGAAGATCAAAGTTATTACTTAAGATGCTTTTAAAGGGAAAATAAAATTCCAGCATTTTAAAAAGTCAGAATTTATCTAGTAAACCAAATACATCCAGAAAAATATAATGCAACAACACTTTAAAAAGACACCTATCTGTAGATACAAAAATCATACTGTGAAATGTGTTACAATTACTGAGGAGAGGTTTTTTTAAGTATGGAAGTTTCCCATTAGTTCAAAATACATTAAATGTTAGAAGCCTCTTAAAAGAAAAGGAACTGCTCCTTGAATAGTGATCAAAAGTATTATAGAAATGAGAAAAATTCCCTTGTCTCCCTCGCAGGGCGTGCGATGAGGGTGTGGCTCACTTCTTCAGTACCCAACTGCTCACACCTCTAGGGGAACATATAGACAGGTAGGCTGTGGGGCTCCGACCCCACATTGGTGTCTAGAAGTCTCCCGAAGCCCCAGTGGGCATGTGTCACAGGGTGCTCTTTTTAGTTTCGGTCTTTTAATTTGCTGTCTATAAGTGGCTGTGTTAACCAGCTCAATTAGACCCTCTACCTTGTCGCAAGGATAGAGGGCTTTCTGTATCCCGGGGTTCTTGCCTTGCTCTATCCAAACCCACATGGGGAAGAATCAGATCCCATGTGGGTTTGGAGAATGAGTGCAAGGTTTTATTGAGTGAAAGTAGCACTCAGCAGATGGGGGGAGTCAGGAGAAAGACGCTTTTCTCTTGGAATCGAACTGCTCAGCAGCCTGTGCTCTGCTCGGACTGCCTCAGCCAAACTCAATGTCATACCGTTTCTACCGGTCTGTGGCCTGCGGCGTGCTGGTGCCTGTCGTGCAGCCCTCTTAGTGTGCAGCTGCCTGTGTGTGTCTCTGTCTCACTCTGTTGCCCAGGCTGGAGTGCAGCGGGGTGATCATGCCCCTCCTGGATTCCAGCGATCCTCCTGTCTCAGCTTCCCGAAATGCCTGTCCTTACTTAGGTCCCTGGGGGTGGAGCCCTAGGCAGGGATCAAGCCCTCCTCTACCCAGCACTTCCCTTCCCCACTTATGTGTCATTTAAAGGGACTGCTCTTCCCTTCCCAGAACTTCTGTATCAACATTACTCTAAGATTTACAATACAAATTAAGATCCAATTGTTTGAGAGAATTGCAATAACAAAAGAATGCTTATGATCCCACATATTTTAATCCAAAAATAAACACACATATATGTGCACACAGGCACACACATACATGACTTCACAATCAATTCTCAGGTATATGACTATCAAAATTTAAATCTCTGTAAAACTTAAAAATTAAGCTGTAAATATATTATTAAATACTCAAGAAAAAAATTAAACTGTTAAGAATTGTTGATGGTAGTTTGGCAAAAACCAGAATACAAACCATGAGAATACAGGGTGATTTTTTAAAAATTCACCCTGATGAGCCATTAGTCTATTTTTCTTTAACTGAACAACACATTTTAACTTTCGTGTAGCCTCTCCACCAGTACAGTGAGACCCTTGAGAAAACAGCTCAAGGAGTGACTTTTCTAAGTAGCTTTTGGATTCCAAATTTGTTCTTGGCTTTGTACCTTATCTTCCACATTTTTCCAGTTTCATCATTGACCCTGAATGTATCTTATCTTCCTTCTTATGACCTAGGCCTTTGATTTAGTTATTAAACTTGTTGCATGTGTTTGATTTTCGAATTCTTGGTTATAACAATGACACACTCTTGTTTTAGCTATAAGTATTCCACTAATAAAATATCATTATAAATTTGGCCTGTCTTCTTACATGACTACTCATTTGGATAACCACAAAATTATACTGTCATTATGAATAGTTTAGAAGCTTTAAAATTAATCATTGCTAGTATATATGTGATATGTCAATTTATTTACTTGACTTTGCAATATACTTGATAATTAAAATTCCTTTATTTTTGTTCAACTCTGTGAAAAGTCAGGCAAAATGTGTTTACACTGTTGAGCACTCTAAAAGGCCCTCTGAGGGTGAGAAAAGGAGGGAGATAGACATCAATTAATTACATGAAGTATAAGAAATCACAAACAACACTGGACAATATTGTGGTTGCTAGGAATTCTCCCTTTTCATCAGCCTTTTCATAACTGGACCTTAAGAAATAGTTTGGGGTCCCCTGAAATCTGGAGATCAGTTATTGTCCTTTGACTGTTGTCCCAGGCTTTATATCTCTTTCTACCCTGTTTGGATAGGATGATTCATTTTTACTTGGTTTGCCAATTTCTAAAATTGTCTTTTTATCTGATGTCTTTTAGTCTGAGCTGAAGTTTTTTTTATGTCTTATTCACATTTAATTCCTCAGAAAGTTCCTTGAGCTTTAACCCCTTGGTAGAATGGAACCAAGTAAGGTGAATGATATCAATTTGTACTCGCAAATTTATAAGCCACAAAATAAGTTTTAAAGAAGTTTTATATGATTCTGCATAGATGTTACATTGTATGATAGGGAATATCAGATGACTACTTCAACAGCCACATGAATTGTATATACAAAGTTATAAATGTATGAAAATTAGATTTTAAACATTAACATCAGTAGTATATTTAAACTTGCTTTTTACCCAATGAAGAAATAAATATGTAATCAACTACATAGTGCTTGGTAAAATTTAACATTCTATAAAGCTCAACTATGAAACATTTGAATAAGTACCCATCTTTACCTGCACATTAACCAACATCTGCACCTGTGTAGGAGTGAGTGACAGCCTCATGGCATGGTATTACTTCAGTTTATTTGCCAGGGTCCAGAGTCAGAGCCCATCCTGAAAGTTCGTCTGCCTCATTTAGCTCTGCACTCCAGTGAATTCATATATAAGAAAATAATTCACATTAATCTAGCCCACAGGGCGATGCCAATTTTTTAATGTTCTGTGTGATTAACTGTGTGTTCCATATAAGCTGCTGCTTCAGGAAAAGCATCTGCTTTCAAGACACCTTATTTTTTCTTATTTATAAGTTCTGATGGGGCAGAGGGGGGAGAAGACTTTCATTTGACTTACTTATCCTTATTCAAATTAATACATTTAACAAACTATCCTTCAATCCCATATGACGTACTTGCAGCAAAGTCAACAAAATAATGAAATTTAGTAATATTTTGAAACTATTATACACATAGAAAATATATTACTAAGGAATATAATAAATTATTTGCTGAATATACTGTATCTACTGTTTAGCAATGTCTAAACTATAAAGTGATTCTTAGGAAATTATTTTTTAATAATACTGATTATACAACTACTGACTTATGTGGCTAGTTGAATAAAGGGTCACTTAAATTAGAATGAAAATAGTTGATAAATAGATCTATCTTTGGTAAAATCAAATTACCAGGATTACAAAATGTTTAAAGTGAGAAAAAAATAAGGCTGTCTGTATTTGCAGAGTGAAAATTCTAGACAAATATTTTGCGGTACATAGAATAATATATGATTGAAATGGCTATTTTTATTTTTAGGATATAAATATTTTCATAATTAAATATTGTCTCTCTCTCCAAGTTGTTATCTCATCAATGAAATGAGGCAACACACTACTTTCCAGTTATTTAAAAATAAGTATCAGCTGAAATAATTTATCACATGATATTGTGAACAATATGCTGTGTATACCATTCTATTTATAGTATTTATAGTATCCAGTATTTATAGTACCATAATATGTGTGATCATTTAATAAACTCTATATAATAATAAATTTGAAATTAAATTTTAAAGATATATTAAAGAGCTTACAAATGATATTCATTTAGCCTTGAAGTTTAGCATGAAGATTTTTAAAAATATAAGCTATTAGATATAATCTAAAACTTCTTCAGACAAATAATTTTTAAGATGTTATTTTAACACGTTGCATGATGGCAGTGAGTATTTGCAACGGCGGTCTTTAAAAAAATAAAATTCAATCAGATTTGTATGATCCTAAAAATGTGCAGTTGGTGTGCACTTAGATGCTAGTTATATATATTATAAATCCACCCAAATGAGGGCTATATCTTCTTTTTGCATTGAGACATTGCACAGTGTTAGGAACATACTATCTCATCATGGAGAATTAATACAGGCCTGTTGTATAAAGTGGATAAAGTATAAAGTAGATATTTGGCTCAAACCTCCACATTTTTTTGGCAGCAGGATACGAGATATTATGCTAAATATAGGAAGACAAAAACCTATTAAGGTTGGAAATGTTTCAATATTTTAATCCAGAGATGGAAATATTTTAGTTTCAGAAAACCAATGCCACATGTACCAAAAATTCCAGTAAATAATGTAAATGTTTCTATTGCACGGGAGTCTGTTACAGCCTAAAGGTCATTGTGAGGTGTTTTTCCTAGTTTCCAGTTGTTCTGTAGAAATGACACTTGAAGCTAAGATGAACTAGCACGTTATATACATTTAAAATAAATGATGTCAATGTAATCAGTTCAAACATTTTAATATCAATAAACACAATAATGTATTAAGAACTGAGCTCAAGAAGTTCTTTTGCAGGGCAGTTTGAACCCCTCCCTGTATTTGTTCCATGGATTGTAGGAGAATAATCTTGCCTGTAATTTAGTTGAAGAAATTTATTTGTACTAACTTGACTTGAGACCTGAGGCTTCAGGATTAATTGTTTAATTAGACTTCCATAGAGCAGCAAATGTCCTGATGTTTTATATACTTGCTAATTTTCTCTCTACTTTCATTTTCTTATCCTTCTCTGTGTCATTTCTTCCCTGTCTCCTTTCTGTTCATCTTCTTCAAGAAGATGCCTTCTTCTACCTTTCTCTTCCCCAAACATTTTACTCTCTTTCCCTCTCATACTTACTTTCATTTTTTTATGGCATTTGCATTTTCTCCTTTCCTCTCTTCTTTTTGTTACTAATTCACTTGATGATCTGTTTTTAATTTTTGAATTCCTTCATTAACTCTTCATTACACGGAAGCACATTTCTTTATGTTTATAAGATAAATTTTCCCTTTTTTTATTTAACTAAAATTTGAAAAACAGGCACACAACTCTTATAAAATATGCCTTGTACTGCATCTTCTTTTCATTTCTAGTTTTTGCTGGAGTTAGAGAATTTTTCCAAGAACATGCTCTTTAATTCCTAATTTATTGTATAGAATAATAAAATAAACATAATTAAGACTATGCTATCTTCTCTGTACTCTGCTAGTGGTAAATGTCAAGGAGGTCATTTAGATAAAATAACTAAGTCAAAGAAATCATTTTCTAGAGATGCTCTGTTTTTGAAAAGTAAGCCTGTGACTGTACAACCCACCTGTACATAACCCACAGCATGTTGACTGTGTATAAAGGAGAAATGTCAACTAGCATTCTCACAACAGCCTGAAAGTGCAACTTAGAATTCAAAGACATTAAACAACTTTTCCAAGATTATTTCATAATGAAGGGGCTGATTATGAATTCTACATTATCTTTCCACTACAACATGCTGCCTCCAAAAACGTTTTATTAATTGTTACATTTTTAAACTATTACCAGGTTAGTATGTTGATTAACTGTGGCAATAGAGTTGGCCTTCTGTAATTCTAATGAATCGTTCATAGTCTCATGTCCCCCATTCCCTAAACTTTGCTAGAATCTCTGTAAGAGTCCATGATTTATGTAAATGTTATCAATGACCTGAGAAGAGATTCCTTACTGGCTCTTATTCTTCTAAAACAGATTTTGTGGGATTTAATATCTTGTTTGGATAAAATTATTCCTTATACCTTAAAGATTTACCTCTATGTCACTCAATAAATACCTAATCAAGTTCTCAGCATGGGCAGCGTAAGGAAAAACAAACACTGAGCTAATATTGTTGAAAATATAGCCTAGGATAGTGATGAAATGTGCTAAACTGGCATTTCTCTTTGAAAGCCTGCTCAGGAAAGATTATCTGAGGAGTCAGTGAGAACAGCCAACAAAGGATGGGGCCTTCGTATGTTCCAAATACTACTTTAAAGCCTCAAAATACTATTTTTTAGTCTTAATAGAATCACGTGTGGTAGTTTTGTTTGTTTCATTTTTGTGTGTTTTTTCTTAACTGCAGATGGGCTATTGAGACACAGAGAGGTTGAGCAATTTGTATCAAGTTACATAGCCGAACAGTGGCAGAGATGGTATTTCTCCCTAGTCAGTGTGGCTCCATTGTTTCTCAGCCACTTCTCTGCAATACTTGCACAGGAGACTGACTCTGTGATCCTGTATATAAAATGGGGGAAGCCTTCACCTACGTGATCCTCTCTTAAAAATTCGGTGTTTTCTTAAAAGACCTAAAAATCTCTTTAAGAATGTTCGCTTCAGCATTTCCAAATACATTTGCCCCACAAACTATTTTTTAAATGAAACATCTGTTAGTATTTTATAGAACTAATGTTGCCTAAAATGCAATTTGGGAACCAATCTCTATAACCTCTATTGAATTTTCAGCTACATTGCCATTTTATGTACTTTAATATAAAAACAGAGGTTCTGGGATTCTGCGAGAAAAATATGTCTCATTAATATTTATATTATATTCACATATTTCCCAGCCATTATTGTCAAGTTTTACTTCAACATTTAACCCATTGGTTTGAAATATTTTTTGAGTGGTAGTAAAAGTCGTTTTGGGAATAACAATCCTCAGAACATTGAACATTCTCTGTGTATTCAGTGATGCAGACCTGAGATCCAATTGGAAATGACTGGGTATTTGAGATAAATTCTAGTTTGTATTTAATTCCTAAGATAAATATTTGATGCTAAGGCACACTGAATGCAATATTAAATATTTATATGAATTATTGTGCATAAAATTTTCTGATTTAATGCAGAAGAATGGCATCTCAATTCAGTATTGTGTTTTAATGGTTTGATCAATTGAGTCATGATTAATTACATATTTTTAATTTTTTTCCAGTCGTGTCTATATAATCAGCAAATAGGCTTTTGGGTAAACTATTCACTTGTGATTTCGTTTCTGTGGTTTCAGACATATTGTACTCTCACTACGCAAAATCCACTCCCTTCTCAGTAGAGTCATTTTGAGAGTATCTCTAGCTTTTTTCAGTGAAATCTGAGCGAGGGAAATTTAGATTCGATTTTGATGTGTATAGAAAGTCCATTAAAATACTGTTACAATATACAGGTCACTCAATAATTCAAATACTTGGCGTCTACATGAAAGGAAAACATTTTAAAGTATCATTATAAATTGATCTTGTAATTTAATTGTCCAGCAAAGAAAAGTCACATAATTTGTATATTTTTAATTCTCTCTTGCTTTGGCTTCCATGAAATTGCACTTCTCCATTCCTCCTTTGGCTCTCTGGTTGTTTCTTCCTCGACTTTTATTTTTTTTTGCTCCTCTCACTTTTCCTTTCAATTAACAAAAAGGTGTTCTCCAATGTAATGCCACATTTCTCATCTCTTCATTTAGCCCATTTGTTTTTATTTGTATTTATTTATGTTTATTATTTTTATCGTCGCTACCTATAATAATGGCAGGGAGTTTGGAGCAGGGAAATCTCCCAGAAGGTTTTGAAAGATTAAAGGAGGAAGGAAATTCATGTGAAACGTTTAAGGCAAGGCCGACCCACATACTTACTTTGTGAGTGCTCTGTGCCTTAAGAAGAGTAGATCTTCTAGGTGGTGTTACTCTGTGGTTTGTTACTGTGGTTGCGTTTATTACCGGATGCTCAGGTATCTATGTCATCTGATTTTAATAACAATGACTATTTTTTGTTACAGCTACAAAACTGAGTATCTTCCATATGTTGAGTTTATACAAATTCTATTAATTATATAATGATTAATATTATTATAGTTAATTATGTAAACTAACTTGAGAAAAAAGCTATGAAGTAAGTGTTGTCTTTCACTGAGACTTTAAGTAACATACCCAAGGTCACATTGGTAGCAGAGTTGAGTTAAAATCATAATCTGTTTCTTCCAGCTGCATAGCCCAGCTTTGTAGGAAATGAAAACATTTTACTGCACAAATTACCAAATTAATGTCTCTTGTCAGGAACTTTCACTCACAAGGTGGTCGTCAATTCTCAGTTTCCTGTTAAACATTTATACAGCCTTCTTCTCGGCTGCTTAAAGTGAATATACTCATTATTGTGGCCATCTTATACGACATTCATTTTCCTCCTCTTGCAGTCTCTAATTATGTTAGTATTTTATTATACTCTTACTCGTCACTGACCCTAAAACTTGAAATATTAATAGCATTACACTAATCATTAACTTTTGATGATTATTGTCTGTGTGCCACAACTTAGGCTATATACATCATACGTATTATCTCATTTTATCTCACAATACTGTCATGATTTAAGTTTTAATATTGTTCCTATTTTAAAATGTAGTAATTTAGTCTTTCTTGCGAGTACTGGTATTTTTAATGTTTTTTTAATATACTCATGATGACATTTCATCACAACTATAGGGTCATATAACCATCATTATAATTAACATCTGAAATTGTTCCTGTCTTAATGAGACTACTTAACTTGTCTAGGCTCACCAATTTGTAAGCAATGAAATTTTGATTCAAACCATGATATCCTGACTCCAGAGCCTGTTACTCAATGACCAAAATATTCTGTGGTATAAGTACATGTACATTGTTGTGTGACTATCATCACCACTCATCTTCAGAACTTTTTCATCTTACTCAACTGAAACGCTATACCTATAAAATGCTAATTTCTCATTTTCTTCTCCCCCACCTATCCTAGCTGCCACCACTGCACTTTGTCTTCATGAATGTGAACTATTCTTGGTAGCTTATATAATTGTAATCATACAGTATTTATTCTTCTATGACTGGATATTTCACTTAGAATAATGTCATCAAAACTCCTCCATGCTGTAGTGTATGTCAGAATTTTCTTCTATCTGAGGGTGAATAATATGCCATTGTATGCATATACCACATTTTGTTTATCCATTGACCCACTTCCACTGATTGCTTTTATCTCCCGGCTGCTGTGAAAAATGCGACTATAAATGTGGGTGAACAACTATCTCTTTGAAACCCTGCTTTCATTTTTTTGTTTTTTTTGTTTTTTTTTTTTGGAAATACTGTATGACCAGAAGTGAAATTGCTAGATCAAATGGTAATTCTATTTTTAATTTTTTGAGAAACCGCTATACTGTTTTCCATAGCAGTTTCATCATTTTACATTCCCATAGCAGTGTACAATGAGTCTAAGGATTCCAATTTCTTCACATCCCAGACAACACTTACTGTTTCATCCCCTTTAAAAATAGTGGTCATCCTAATAGAATTCTAATGGATGTGAGGTTATATATTACTGTGGGTTTGATTTGCATTTCTTTAATGATTAATTTGTTGAACTTCTTTTTATATGCTTGCTGGCCATTTGTATGTCTTTTTTAAGGAAATGCGCGTTCAAGTCTTTGCACATTTTTCAAATCAAGGTGTTTAATTTTGTTGTTGTTGTTGAGATGTAAGACTTGCATATGTATTTTGGATATTAACCCCTCATCAGAGAAAGTATTTGCAAATATTTTCTCCCATTCTGCACATTGTGTTTTCACTCTACTGAGTGTGTTCTTTGATGAACACAAGTTGTCTATTTTGATGAGATTCATTTTATCTGTTTTAATTTTTTTGCCTGTTTTTGGTGTCATATGCAAGAAATAATTGTCAAGTCCAATTTCATGCAGGCTTTCTCCAATGTTTTCTTCTGAGAGTTTTATAGTTTTAGTTGCTATGTTTAAGTCTTTGATTCATTTTAAGTTAACTTTTGTTTACGGTAAAGGTAAAGTCCACTTTTTATTTATTAATCCATGAATGGACATGGGTTATTTTCATGTTTTGACAATTGTGAATAATGCTATGAGCATAAGTGTACACATATCTGTACAGGGACTCTGTATAGTTCCTGCTTTCATGTTTTTTGGGGGGGTGGTATATGCCTAGAAGAGGAGTTGCTGGATCTTATGGTAATTCTATGTTTGATGTTTTTAGAAATCCCTGTGTAATTATTTTTACTTTGCAATCATACATTGGCTATCAATCAATCATCTATGTATCTTATTATTATTTTCTGCCAACAATATTTTAATTTTCTCACAATCTTTCTCTAAAAACTGTATCACTTAGAATCTTTTTTCTACATTGCCCCCAAAATATTTTCTTCTTTACATTTGTTGAAAATTGCCATAAACTGGTCTCAGTATATTATATTTCAGTCAGTTATTTTTCTTCCTTTTCTTCTACTCAGTAACTACCATATCACAAATGCTGTTAGTGCTCTTTGCCTTTTGATTCCTCCAATTTCTCTCTGTTCTTTAGCTTCCTGAATTAACTACCTATCATTCCCAGCATAGTTTATTTAAAATGGTTCAAGACTTGAAGCACTAAAAATTCTGTATTTTCAACCACCATGTCTTCTTACCCAAACTGTCCACTGACTGGGAAATTCGACCTCAGAGCAATACAAATATCTATTTCCCTGATTGCAACCAAATGAACATACATTCCTGCAGTTCAGCATCTGTAAACTTTGGCTCATGGGCCAAATACAGCCAATCATTTATTTTTCTAAATAAACATTTTTGAAGCATAACCATGTTAATTTGTTCATTTATGTATTGGTTATGGCTACTATCTTGTTAAAATAACAGTTGGGTACTTGCTGCAGGAAACTTTGATCTACCAAACCTAAAATATTTATTATCTAAAATGTACAAAAAAAATATTTGCTAAACTCTGCATGCAAGTATTAAAAATACTCCAAAAAATAACATCATAATTTCAGCCACAACTTCAATTTCAATTCTTCCCAGTAATGATTCTACATTTTCCAGGTCAACGATATCTCCCATACTTCACAAGGATTATTTAAAATGTTCTCCTGGGCTGGGAACTGTGGCTCACGCCTATAAGCCCAGGAGTTTGGGAGGTCGAGGCGGAAGGATTGCTTGAGCCCAGGAGTTTGAGACCAGGCTGGGTATCCGTGTATGTATTCTCATGTGTTCTTCAAATAGTCTTAGTAGATGGCCTTGATTGATCATTCAAATTAATCAATTTTAAATCTTTGAAAAAATGACAACCCACTTTTGTAGAGTACCTCTTACTGTAGTAAAAGATATTCCTCTAGCTCACACCCCCTTTCTCATTGTTTATATACTTTACTCATTACTGTATCCATTCATTAACTTTGACTTCTTCCGTTCTTCTTTCTATTAATAACCAAACATATTCATTTGTCTATTATAGTTTTAATCTATCTATCTATCTATCTATGAGAACTTTCATGAACTCACCTCTCTATTGCCTGTCAAACTCTCTTTATCTTTTACTTTGCAGTTATCCACTGATTTTATCTATCTTTCTACGTCTATTATTATTATTCTCTCCACAATATTTCAATCTTTTTAATAATTCATTTGATGAAAGCTATATTACTTGATTTCTTTTTTCTCTTCTATGTTGCAAAAAGCATAATTTATTTCCTCATTTTGTAGCCACTGTATTGTGTTTCTACTGACTATCCAGCTCAGGGCTAACTTGAATTTAGCTTTACTTACACCATTCCAAGGCATTTTTAATGTCAACAGTGACTTGCTTATTGCTATATCTGACAGCCATTTTCAGTATTTTTCTTCCCATACTCATAATATTTGCCCTTCATTGTTAGCTTTCTTTTACAAACACTTATCCCATAAATTTTCATTTAGCATGCATTCCATTTTTCCTCCAATCCTTCTTGATCCTTCTTAGAGTGCTTGAGAAACTATGTGCCCAACAATAGTATATTGATGGGAGAAATGGACACACTCCAACATACTCTGCAGAAAGATTCTACATAACTTAAAGGGAAGGATGTTTATCGAGGTGCTATCATAACTTACTGTCTAACTCAAATAACTCTCTCAACTTCTCTTTGGCTTGTTTTCTCATTTATAAAACATTGTGTAATAATTTCACCTATCTCAGAATTTTTTTAAAGACCACGTGAGTTAATGTGCATAAAGTGCTGCAGTACAGCTGTGCATGTAGAAAAGCAGTCCTTTCTTACCCATGGGGCATATGTTCCAAGACCCCCAGTGGATCACAGAAGCCCTATGTGTACTGTTTTCTTCCTATATGAACATACCTATGACAAAGTTTAATTTATGGTAAGGTATGGTAAGAGATTAATAACAGTAACTAAAATAAAATAGAATTACAACAATATAGTATAGTCAAAAGTTATGCGCATGTAATCTGTCTCTCTCTCTCCAGAATATCTTATTGAATGTAATGTTTTTGGACAAGGGATTACCAGGGTAACTGAAACCATGTAAAGTGAAATCATAGCTAAGAGGGGACCGTATACACTGTAAATGGTAGGATTGGTCTTCAAAGTGTCCCCCTCTGAGCATCTCCAGGTCATTAGGTCTTAAAGTTTCCATATTTTATGGTGATAATTCTTTCATTGATAGTTTTAGTTAAGTGACATATATTACCTTTCAGGGTATTGTGAAAATGCTTGGCCTGATGCCCTAAACACAACAAAGCCAAGTTCAAATTCATTTTCTGCCAATACAAGTTTGCCTCATTATTCTATCATTCTCCCAATTGTCTGAGGGAGGAATCTGGATGTCATTCTTGTCTTGTTTCTCTATATCAATGGAGTTAGCAAAGTCTGCAACATTTACATGCTATGTATTTCTAAGATGCATCTCTTTTGATGTTACCATAGCCATTCTTCTCTTTTGACAAACGTGTTTCTCTTATCTGAAATACTCAGAGGTTTTCTAACTGCATCTGATTTTATAATCCTGCTTTCTTGGAATCATTTTGTCAGCAAATAATTCTAATCGGAGCACATCTTTCTTTAGAATATCTTGAAGTATTACTATTTATTTATTATTTAATATTTCTTGGAAAGTTTTCTTAGAACTGAGGAACTCATGCAAAAATTGTACCGGGAATACCCTTGGTATAAAGAAAGTAGCTACTGACATTGGAAGAATTTGAACTGTGATTCGAAGACTTTTGGTGAACCAGTGGTGAGCTCCTGAAATGGGTGGTCCTACAGAATTGTCCAGTTTTGAGCACAGGGCATAGACTTTATTTTCCTTCCTGTATTCACTAGTCATTAAATGCAGATTGCCTCAAAAGGGCATGTTTTCTAGAATGACCCATCTGTCTTTGGCAATAGACAATTCTTAAAGAGGTAGGTAATGGAAAAAATCAGTAACAGCAATCCCAGGAGCCGAGAAATTGGTGTTTCAGATCTCAAGGATCTATTGGCCAACTATATCATCCACAACAATTGCAATTTAGATATTGTTCAAAATACTTTAAAGGTCTTAAGAGTTCCTTCATAGTTGCATACGTTTTCTTCCTCAGGCTCATCTCTAGATTAACTGAATACAGAATTAATCTTTTTATCTCAAGAAGCTGAATTCAATTTTTAAAATTTTTGTTAAGCACATCTCCTCAAAACCCTCCTTATTAAATTTCTATTAATTTTTATTTAAAAGATGATATCAATTCATCCATATTTTAATAATTATATCATAAATGTGGAAAATATAATATTTTTAACTTTGAAAGAAACAATGGTTTTATAGAACATATTTGATCATATAGGAAATTGTTTAACATATTTTTATTTTTTGAGACAAAGTCTTTCTCTGTCACCCAGGCAGGAGTGCTGTGGAACCATCTCGGCTCACTGCAACCTCCTCCTCCCAGGTTCAGGCAATTCTTCTGCCTCAACCTCCTGAGTAGCTGGGATTACAGGCATATACCACCATGCCCAGCTAATTTTTGTGTTTTTTTTTTTTTAGTAGAGACGGGGTTTCACCATGTTGGTCAGGCTGGTCTCGAACTCCTGACCTCGTGATCCACCCTCCTCGGCCTCCCAAAGTGCTGGGATTACAGGCGTGAGCCACTGCGCCTGGCTGTTTAACATATATTTTGCACAAATGTTTTTTTCAAGGAACATCAATGTTTCATTGGAGTTTGGAATTAAAATGGAATTGGAATAACAATATTAGGAAGAATAAGATATGAAAATAATTCAGAACACATCTGTGGTAGGCAGAAACTGTCCCACACTCCCAAAGACGTTCTTATCACAATTATTGGCATCTGTTATTATGTTATATTACATGGCAAGGAGACATTAAATATAGAGTTATGGGTAGGGACCTTAAAAGAGAGAGATTAACCTGAGAGATTAGATTAATCTCTGAGTGAGATCTCTTAAAAATACAGCTTCTCTTGTTAAAACCAGAGAGATGTGACAGAAGGGAAAGTCACAAATATTTGAAGGATGAGAACGATTTGATGTGCAGATGCTGGTTCTGAGATATGCCATGTACAAGAACCACAGAGGAGCTAAGGGTAGTCCCCAGCTAATGGCAAGAAAAAGAGACTTCGAGCAAAACAAAAAGACCTCAGTCCTACATTCTCAAAGACTGAATTTGGCTAACAACCTGAATGAGCTTAGAAGATTGAACCCTAAAATCCCTAGAAAAATAAAAGTGTGTCTTTATTTCAACTTTGTGAAGCTCAAAGGAGAGGATCTGGCTGTGACACAGTGCACCAGACTTCTGACTTGAGAAATTGTCAGATAATACAGTTGAGTTATTTTAGACCAAGTTAGCAATAATTTGTAGGGCAGCAACTGGAAACTAATGAACATCTAGTTATTACAATTTTACGTAAATTTGTGGTCACTCTCTTCACGTATGGAAAAACATCTGTTCACGCAAACTTCCTTAATGCAGTAAAAGTGATATTCATCCCTATGAATATTTTTAATATTTCAAAATGAGAAACTTTGAAATTTGACAATTATGTTGAGTCAGAACGGAATATATTATCTTCAAAGTTTTGTAGATTTATAGATATTAAAGGCAATATAGATTGTATATTATTTGTCTACAAGAACTTGTAAATGCTCAAATGCCAATTTTTAAATATGGAATCTTTTAGATATAGTCGTACTATGAGCCTGCACCTTATTATGCTAGAGGGTGGATTTTACTCAGTTAATAAATCACAAAGCCAGTGATAGACACTGAGTTAGTACCATGCGCAAAACACAGAATAAACATTTAAGTATTGACCTTATGCAGAAATCATGTAGTGCTTTTCTTTTTGTAACACAGCAGCAAATTAATTCACTTTTAAAATTTTAAACCAAGAATACTAAATTCGAGAATCTCTAAAAGCTCAATATGTGTGTTTTGTATCTTAATTATTTCTGTAGTTTCTTATCATAATCATTAGAGAAAATTACTTTTCAAAGACAGTGGATTAGGTTTCAGAAATTATTTTCAAGTGATTGCCATGAAATGTATCCAGCTCAACTATCTTCAAGTGCAAAGTTTCAGGAGGCATTCTTTTATTCTATAAAATGGCGAATGCTGTCATTGATACAACAGAATAATTTTTTCAGTCTTGTTATCCACAGATAAATGGAGATCTTCTGTTCAATAGTGGCATAAATATTATTTGTCTTCTATTTTTAGCAGCAGTGATACATAAATTGAAGATATTTCCAGGTATAACACCTGCCAATGATTAAGTTTTATTCAAAATGCAGCAGAGCATTCTAGGTATTAATCTAATAATAAATACAATTAATGCTATGGGATTGGGAAGGATGGAATATACAGACTTAGGAAGGCTGCTCCTATAAACATATATTATCTTTCTTTCCTTAACTAGATGAATGTATATGCAAGTAGAATAGAGTTCTACATGACTTTCCCTGAGTGTATTGCCCATCTCATAATTGGCAATGTCCTCTGGATTGAATAATATAAGGGTACTCACTGTGTTAGATTCAGACAAATATACATGCACACACATAAACCCCCATACATATTACCTTTATATTGACTGGTTAGACAAATGCTTAGAGTAGAGTGGTTATAATCAAATAACTAACTTTTATGGGATATAGTTAATTTTCTTCGTTTCATGACCAATGACTGCATCTATTTTAGACATAATTGAAGCAATGTAAGTATGATGTGGTTTCATCTCAGGTACATGTAAAGGAAAATTCAAATAATCCATTATTTTTTAATGAAGAAAATACTAAAAGAGATAAAATAGGCTTCTTTTATTAAAAGAAGAGCACATAACTATTTTTTAAAAGAATACAGAGATGCGAGACTTTTCAAAGATTGAAGAATTCTACCCACTGCTGTGGCTTGAGTATCATCATAAAGTTAGATTCTAGTCTTAAATACTGTGCAGACAAGGAGAAAGACATAGCAATTCTATATCCTGTAGTTTATTTGCTAAGAGAAAGGAAGCACAGTAGTAATAGAGACACAACAGGAATCTCTTTTTAATCTGTCTTTCATACATTTCAATCACAACTCATCAGGTGTTCCAGAAACTTGATAGAATGCCTGCTAGGTAGAGACCGTTTTCTCAAAAACCTTTATATTATTATTATACATATTAGCTAGGTAAGATGCTTATAAATATTTATATATAATACAGAAATTAAATAAACTATTCAATTACAGTTTTACAAGGATGTCTCAGTCGTATTGAAAATTCTAATTACAGTATTACTGTATTTCTAGGGCTACATAAGAGATAAGAGATTTTAAATGTAGGACCTAGAATGTCTGAAAAAGTGAGTTTTGCTTTCTCATTAGGAACATAGAGTGATAAAATAGAAGGCTCTCTTGAAATGCAAAGATGATTCTTTCTCATATCTCTCTAAAGAGGTTTTTCTTTAAAGAAAATCCCAGACCACAGGAAAGCATTGAACTGAGAATGGCTTTGCCAGGCCCCATTCGTTCTTCTACAGAATAAATATGCATTGAATAAATAAATAAACCTAAATAGAACCCCTGCTGTTTGCTAATTATGCTAGATACTAGCCACAAAAAAGATTAAAGAGAAGAAATATAGTTCATATAGGAAAATATAGTTCACATAGGAAAATATACATAGGAAATATGCTGTTTTGCATTATTCTTGTCCTCCGAGAACCACTTCCCCCCAAGAATAAATGAATGAGCAAAAAAAAAAAAAAAAAATGCAAACATTAAGATGTTTACAAAAGTGTTTTTTGATACTGAGACTGCAAAATGCTGTTTTATTTATCTTTTTATCTTCATAATATGACAGGTATAGCACTTCTCACCACCTAATACCAACCACTGTAGCTGCTTAGTGAAATATATTCGCTGTCATGTATCATTATTTTCTAATGGTTGCTAGTACTTCCAAACTCCTGTAGAAAGAAACTAAAATTAATGTATCCATATAGACTATGATAAACTTGTCAACTACTTAATATATGACCAAAATATATTTCACAATATTCATCAATGTTATTATAAGGGATTATGTGGGCTCTTGTAAGAATTAATAAAAATATGTGTTTATGTTAAAGTTATTTATACTTCCTGAAGAACAATCTATTGTAACTGCTTACACAGTTTTGAGTTCACATTTTTTAAGATAACGAATTTTCATGGCACTTTCTGAATTAAAACATCACTGAACCTTAATAGAAATGAAATTCCTACATTTCCAATTACTATTTCAGTCACTTACCACAGGTAATTTATGAGAACGGTAACCTAACAAAATCTAAATTAAAAGTTAGCTTTACTTAAGAGGTAAAGAAATCAGGGCAATTCTGTCTCAATTGAGAACAAAAGGAGGTCTTTGTATATTCATTTCCATCTGCCAGCTTGAGGAAGATTTTCTCTTTTTAAAGATTCTTTAACAGTTTAAATTTAGACTATATGAAGACTCTGAAATGTCCTTTGACATAAATATTGAAAGGTGAGAATTGGCCAGACCATGTGGGGAAATCTGCTGACAGTGGCAGTTGCTCTAGTTCTTTTTTTTTCTAAGGGAGGCATTAATTGTCATATCAAAATTTTTCTCTCGGTCTTTCTAGACATGCTTCTCTTCAGTTTGAACTAGTTTTGTGTGACTATATTTATCCCATTACGTGAAATTAATCATTACAGGCAAGATTTGTAATTTAGGTTCTTTCTAACCACCTACTGAAGAATAAGAAATTACCTGTTTCCAGATCCTTAGAGATTACATGTGGAAATTAAACTTAGAACCAAACAGGGTGAAGATGGGAAAGGAATCTTACCACAGTTTAAAAAGAAAATGTATAATTACTTCCTTAAGAAAGGACAACCCTATTTGAATAATCAGGTAGCTAAGTGTAACCTTAGCATCTTTGGCATTCTGTACTACATCTGTATGATATGGTAATCTAAATTCGAACAGATGCCCTGCATGTTATGTCAATGTTTGAATTGCTATTATGGCTATGAATCAGTATTTCTTTGTAAACATCCTTATTTCAAGTGGCTTGAATCACAACCCTGTGGTTAAATACACAGACTGGAGTTTAACTGCCTAATTTCATAACCTAGCTCCAGCATTCACGAAGCGTGTCTCTGGTTACTTACTCAACACCCTATTGTCATAGTTTTTACCTTTTTGTAAAAGAAAAAGTAAACGTTGTCTCATAAAATGGTAATGAGGAATAAATGTATTAATGCTCTGCTTGAACATTAATTTTAATTGGCTGTTGTCATTTTCAGGTATACATTAGATCTTGCTTTCTTATTTCTTTTTTGGAGTCAAGCAATTCATGCAATATACTAAAATGTAGACTAGGTGAATAGGATATCAAGTGGAAAACAGGGATAAAAAGTAAAGTAATTTGAGTCAAAAATCTCTTTGCTCCTACCATCAAAACAACTCAGGCAAAAATCTTTCTTTTTTTTTCACTTATGTTCCCTTTGCAAACATCAGAACATTGTAAAAGGATATCTTCAAACTGAATCGATATCACTAATATTAAACTCAAAACAGTTATAAGTAAAATATTAATATTTTATTTGATGTCTCACAAATCACTCATCACAAGGTGATGTCTTATGTTTACATTAAAAGGAGACTCGAAAGCCTAGGGGGACGGAGTGGGCAAACTAGCTATGTGCGATAAACTTCAGTGAGCTCTGAACATATAACTTAATCATTTCAAAAATGCATGAACCAGATTTTGATATCACTGTATTAAAACACCAAGTCATGGAAAGATCAAATGACTTCTCCACACTTCACAACCAGTATGTATTACAGTTAGTTTCTAAATCTAGGCACCTTTTCTTTTGGTAACTGTGAGCAATCATTTAATAATATATAGTCTTAATAGTAAACCTAATCTAGGGTTTACCTTTTGATCTTTCAGTAGGGTTTTAATATAACAACTTCTTACCCCCTCATAATTTCCCTTGGGTTTCAAGTGTGTCTGAATCCCACCTCACCTTCCACTTTTCTTTCCATTTCACACCAGTTTAGATATTCTAATGTTTTAGGGTTATTTTTTCTTTATTAAATCAGATTATTAAAACAAAACCCTTTTGCATTTGGCTCATCTTTAAGATACTTAAATTGTGCTTTTTAGATTTCCAAATGGGTCCTATCACCAGATTACACTGTTGGAAGTAAAAACCAGTGGCTATCAAATTTGAGTGTTAACCTGAAGAGCTTGTTAAATCAGTTTGTTGGACCAAATACTAGTTTGTGATCGATTAAGTCTTGATGGGGGCTGAGAATTTGCATTTTAACTATAATGTGAAACACAGATGCAGATCAATAATGTAGATTTTGAAGGTATTCTCAATTGCTGTTTTCCTGTGAATACTAAATCCTTTTTTTTTTTTAGGTATGATAATGGACATTTTTTCTTTGTATTTTTTAACCCTTGAAAAAATCCTACACTAACAAAAATCTATAAAGATAAGGGTTGATAAACCTTCCATGCTAAGTCTAGTGTTTGTTCTTTCTACATTGTTTAGTTACGTTTCTATATTTCACAGACAAAAAAGTATGTTGTTGTGGAACAGGAGGCTGTAATAGAATTTGTAAGTTACAATGATGAATTTTGTTCACTGTCCCTTGGCAAGCTGGAAAGTAGCATAGACTTCTTAGCCAAATTACCTAAATTCAAATTCTAGCTCTACCATTTCTTAAATATATCAATCTATGATTAAATTACTTAATCTACCATTTCCTAAGTCTATCAGCCGATGATTAAATTATGCCATGATTTCTTCATCTGAAATATGGAACTAATAATAGAAATATTCCATTTAGTAGTTTTTGTATATATAATTTAATATACGTAAGACACTTAGAGAAATAACTCAAGCACAGTGAGGGATAAATGAGGTCTAACTTTAAGTTTGATGATGAGCTTTGTACTTTACACAATGTAAAGGTTCTGCTTGGTGAGTTTACTAACTGATAAGATGTGATGGACATAACATTTAGGAGACAAAATGAAACAGATTTTGGCTAAAGATATTTTGCATTTCTTTTATATATTTTAATTCAGTTGTAATATTCCTGGCAGCTTTATAATTGAAATATTTCTAATAGAAAAAACTTTCAAAAATACCATATTAATGAAACATCAAATAGACTGCTATTCATGAGAAAATGATGTTTTATTCTTAATAGAAATATATTTGAATCCTTTAATAAACAGAGGACTTGTAAAACAGCCTACAGAATCCTCCTTTGTTTTTAAATCCATTTTTAATAGTGGTTCATGTACATACATAATAATTGAAATATAATCATCAGAATAAATCAATTGTTTGACTGCACATATATTTCAATTTCTAATTTTGGAGAGTACTTGTCATTTTTCTGCAGGAATGGGTAAGAGTACAGTGTAGTAAAGAGTAATGTTTTAAGTGATTATAACAAAACTAATATAAACAAACTAGGAAAATTAAATCCTGTACCAAATTTCATTATGTGGTTTTCAGAATGTTACAGTACCTAATTTATAATAATTGTTTTATGTGTATGGACATTTAACCCATTTGAGAGAAACATGCTTACTGTGAATCTTCAATAAGCTTTTTGTACCATTACCCAGCTGAATAGATAGCAGAACATCTTTGCTCCAACAGCCAGTAAACAAAGTCAACCCTCAGCAATCTCAAGCATCTAAAATAAATATAATAGAAATAATAGAGTTAGGTAATATTGCCTCCTGTGTTTATGTTTCAGACTTAATATAGAAAGGGATGTTGATTCATAAGGTTTAAAGCAGAAAAGAAATATTGTTCTAAATATTTTTCTAAAGATGAATTAACAATAATATAGAAATTAGATTGAAGATAGCAAGATGGAAAACAAAAGGAGTTAACAGTTTTCCAGTTCAAAAAGAAATGCTCAGATCAGATGAGGTATGAAAGAGTCCTGAGTTAACTTACATAGTAGCAGTATGGATGGAGAAGAAATACAATAGATATTAAGAAAGCAAGATAGAAGACCACCAAATGAAATTAAGGATTTACTTCCTTGCCTTACGACTTTGAAAAATGAGAGTAAAATAATAATTTCGTAAAATATTTGGATACTAATGAATAGAATTTTAAGGAAATTTCTTAAAGACACAAAAGAATACCATGTATTTCTATAATATGTATAATAAAATATGCAATGTATACATTAAAGTAAGCAAGAAAAGCACATAAATTTCAAACTGGTTAATAGAAAAATGATGAATTTTTAAAATAAATGAAAAATGAATTAACTCTATTTGGAAAGAGGACATAAAAAAACAATGGCAAACACAAAGTGCACAAGTAAAAATAATTCCAAAGATATCAATAATCAAAATGAATATAAATTGACTAATTTCATGAATTAAAAGACAGAGAAGCTCAGATGTCAAAAATCTATTTATGTATGATCAAGATAATATACTTTACATCAGAGCAATATATTCATCATGTTTTCTTACCTTACACAATATTCCCCATATATTCATGTCTTCCTTCACATTTAGACCTCAAACTATAATCAACCACTGAGAAGATTTCATGAGGAGTCTTGGGATTCCTTCCATTCTTCGATAAAATTATTTATCTTTCTCTTTACAAACTAGAATTTGTGCTGACCACGGAGTTCAGGGGAGGGAAGCTTTCGACTAAGTTAAAAAGGGATTTAGAAAATACATGCTCAATCATTTTGGTGGAAGTAGAGTTCTATAACGTATTCTACTTATAACTAAATTCAAAATTGAATGAGTAATTTAAACAAAACATTGTTGAGTTTGGTGTTAAAATAAGGTAGAGGGATACACATTTTAAACTATATCCTCAAGAAAATGACCTAGGAGACAAAATTGATTTTCTAATGAAAGAAAATCTGAACTTGTACTTTTTCCTACGCATATGCAGGTTTTCAAAGAGTGCTTACATCACAAAGATTTCTAAAGGTATTAGGGAACCAAAGAAGACCCCCAAAAGCCAAAGCAATGATGAGAAGAGGAAAAGCTGGAGATATCACACTTTCTAACTTCAAACAGTAGTATAAAGCTTTAGTAATCAAAACAGTATGGTACTGGCATAGAAACAGATACATAGACCAATCGAACAAAATAGAGAGCTCAGAAATACAATCAAACATATATGGTCAAATGATTTTTTGCAAAACACCAACATGACACAAAGGAGAAAGAATAGTCTCTTCAACAAATAGTGCCAGATAAACTGAATTTCTTCATGCAAAAGAATGAAATTAGGCCCTTATATCACATGCAAAAATAAACCCATATCCGGGTGGGATGATGAATTGTTTATTTGCTTTGTTATAGCATCAATTTCACTATCTACATGTATATCAAAACATCATGATGCATAGATTAAATATATGCAACCATTTTTTTAAAAGTAAGGAAGAAAATGGTCCACTGACAGGAAATAAAATCTCATTTTAACTCATTTATTTTCTAGCTCAAGAAAATAATAGGGTTCTTCCAGGACTTCCTCTCATCAAGTGCTCAGCCTGTTGCTGTCTGTCTGTTTCATTGGTATTCTTTCTGGTCTTCAAATTACTTAGCCCTTTCAAATACAGATAATTTAGTACCATTTTAAATGAAGGTAGACAATTTAGGGACGACATAACAAGGGTTGTCAGTGAAATACAGTGTAATTTTGTGAAACTTTATACTAAAAAATTATTCATTGTTTCTCTGAAATTTTAAAACACCCGCCATTTTTATTTTCTAAATCTGACACCTTAGTAATAATTGAAATGTTCATTTTTTGCCCTCTATTAGTCATGGGTATTTGTCTCTTTTAAAACTAGATGTCAAGGTATTCAATAAATATTTAATGAGAAAATAGGTGCCTAGCATTCAGATAAGCACTAAAAATACAAATATATTTTGTGTATATATATATATGTAAATAACCATATATATGTATATATGTAAATAACCATATATACATGGTTATATAGATAGATGATTGATGGGTAGATATAGACATAGTTATAGTTTCTTTAATAAGCTAGTTATGTTTATGTGAGTATGATAATATGAATAGATGATATATATGATGAGAGATTAGAGAAAGGTGCAATAGTTTATCTTGGTATTTAGTTTGTGACTTTTTATTAAAACTTAATTGAGTAGAAAATCCAATTAAAGAAACTGCAGATAATATGTAAATGAATCATAAATGGTTCTTACCATTAACATATCGTGGTTTGAAAGAAAGGGAGCACATATGCTAAAAATTAAAAGGTAAAGACAGAGACAGAGATAAAATGTGATTTAGGAATAGAAGTTTAAAGGGTAAAACAAACCATTGCCCTCTGAGCCCCAGTGAAGGAGGACAGTAACTAGTTTGTCCCTAGATGTATACAAGGCATTAAAAGTGAATGAGACCTGGGAGGCAATTCATTGATAAAAGCAAATTTTTCTGCAGCTCCTCTAATTTAACTCAGATTTACAATTACTTTATACGCACAAATAATAAGAAGCCCTAAATGCTCACGGCATGTTTTGCTACATAATCTACTAGGCCAATGTGAATGAGGAAGCAACTAGGAAATCATGGTGTAGATTTAACACCTGAACTAATATCAAGTCTCAGCTTTTCCTCTTATAGGGAAATGACCTGAATCAACTTATTTAAAATCTGAAACAGTGGGTCTCCATCTTGGCTGTACATATAAATCATCTAGAGTGCTTTGAAAAAATGCTGATGGCCAGGCCCCACCACAGATCAATTAAATCAGCATTGCTGGAAATGCAGCCGAGGCATCGCTTGTTTTAAAGCTCCTCAGGTGATGATAATGTGAAATACATGCTAAGAACCACTGCTTCTGAGAGACCTATTTTCTCATTCAGTATGCCTTTAAAGCAACTTCAAGCTGTGCCCAAACTACTCTTTGTGGTCTCAGTTAACCTGTTTGTCTTACTTTCCTGACCACTCTCACTAGGTGATAGGCCTTTCTTATATATACCAAGTAATGTAATATCTATTTTACCTGTTATATTAAAAATGGTTTCTCAGCCAGTTGCCGTGGCTCATGCCTGTAATCCCAGCACTTTGGGAGGCCAAGGTGGGAGGGTCACCTGAGGTCAGAAGTTCGAGACCAGCCTGGCCAACATGGCAAAACCCTGTTTTTACTAAAAAATATGGAAAATTAGCTGGGTACAGTGGCATGCACCTGTAGTCCCAGCTACTCAGGAGGCTGAGGCAAGAGAATCACTTGAACCTGAGAGGTGGAGGTTGCAGTGAGCCAAAATGGCACCACTGCACTCTAGCCTGGGCAACAGAGTAAGACTCTATCTAAAAAAAAAAAAAAAATGGTTTCCCCAAAAGCAACCTTATTTGACAAAATGTTATTTCAATAAAAGAAAAAAAAATTCAAGCCACTCTTTCATTACATTAAAGAAAAATCAGTGACTTTCCCAGGATATCAGTGCTACATCAGCCTTCCTTTGTTCTGACACTAATATATCCTAATTTATGTAAAATATTAATGTCTTACTCTGTGTTTGAAATGCATTTATATGAACAAAGTTAAAGTGTCACAGAATCATTAGGATGTCACTTCACCAGCTGGAAACCTCTGTGGCTGTGTTTTGCTCAGGCCTGCTAGACTTGTTCTGCCCACTCGGCCCGGCATGGTACCAGGTTGGACCCCATATCTGCCAAGGGTTAGCCAGGCATGGAGAGTTGAGGGGCGTGTGGGTGAATGGGCACAGGGTCTGGCAACTGGGCATAGCCAGGTACATTGGCTGCTGCAGCAGAGCAGGCAGCTCCAGGCACTGGTCCAGGTGCCTGCTCCATGAGAGGCTGCAGCTGGACCAGATATACTGCACACAGCTTCTGCTGAGGGCACGTGCATCTGGACAAAGGAAATGCCATAGCACCCAGAAGCTTGGAGACACCAGGAACTGCAGAAACCCAAAGAAGGTGTCACAACTTTGGTTTGGGGGAGACCCTAGGTCTGGGGTCCATAAAGGGCCACAGCTCTTCTCTGCTTGTTACCTGCAGCATGGCAAGCAGCGGAGGGGATATTTCAGCCCTGTTTGTGTTACAGCTCTTTTAGTCCCTCCATTGGTGGGTCCCAAGTTCTTGTCCCACGTTCAGGAAGAATAAGGTACATGGACAACCGGAGGGTGAGCAAGGCAGAGAGGAGTTTCACTGAGCAGCAGAACAGTTTTCAGGAGACGAGAACAGAGGTAGCTAGCTGCTATTCACAAACACATCATCTGATTGAGTCTGCAGCTTCTGGGGGAGAGGAGACCCACAGTGGGTAGCTCTTATATGCAGCCAGGACTCCCTTCATTTTCTCATCTTTGGCTGAGTCTGGGGTTTTTATGAGCTTCAGAGGGGAGGAAGCGTGTGCTGATTGGTCCATTGGCAGCCATGGGTGGACCAAGAAAAAGCACCATAAGTTCTCACTCTGGTCCATGAAACTAGCAGCCCAGTCCCCCACGCTTCAGGCTTGGGGTGGGGTTTCACCAGAGACCTGCCCTTTCCACCAGGAGCCTGCCTCTTGCAGCTGTCAACCTGCCATCTATGATGTCCATGCACCCATGCTATTCATGTTGAGGGGTGCCTAGAGGCCCATGCCAAGTTGCCCTCAACCTCCCAATAACTCCCATCCCTGAACCTCCCTCCCCTAGCTTCTTCCCCTGCTTGTCAGTGGTGTCCAAAGCCAAGAGGGGGTTGAGGCAGCAGGAGATTGATGTGTCAGCACTGCCTTGAATGCGCACACACTCAGCTGGGTCATGACAGTGCCTGGGCTTGGCCTCAACTTTGCTCTAAAACCAGAGAAGGCACCAGGAGTGGGGGAGAGGCCAGGTAGCAGAAGATGACATTTCCAAGCCTGCTGGGGATGGGGGGACTTCTTTGGGTCCCCAAGAGTGCAGGGATGCCTGGTCTACAGCTGTGGCTGGGTGGCTGCAGCTGCAGCTATGCCTGGCAGGGTGGGGCTTACAACCCTCTATCTTGGAAGGGGCCCTGGTTCCTGCCTGTTCCCAAAACCTGCTGCATGTAGCCCTGGCCATGTCTTCCCCACTGCAGCAAATGTTTCCGCAGCTGCTGCTCCAGATGGGCTGTTGCTGCCATCAAAAGGATCTTTTAAATCAAGATATTAACGAAACCAGTGCTGTCTTGGAATTCAGCATTGAATATATCTATAGCAACATTGATTTTCACTCATTCTCAAAAACTGTACTTAACATTTCAGCAAATTAGATCAGACTCCTCCCACCAAAGAATAACCCAGGAATAATGTTAATGAATTTTATACTGATACCAACCTATGTGCTGCCATTATGTAAATCTGAAGTCAGAAGACTGTGCCCCACAACCTGCTGTTGTAAATAAAATATTATTGGAACACAGCCATGCCCATTGGTTTGTGCATGGCTGATGGCTGTTTTACCTTACAACAGCAGATCGGAGGAGTGGTGGAAAAGATGATGTGGGCCAGGAAACCTAAAATATTTACCCTGTGGTCCTTTACAACAGAGTTTACCCAAATCGGCTATAGATTAATTTTGTTTTAATCTGTAATTTAAGATACTTGAAATTACTAATTATCTTAAATTGTTCTTTACCAATATATCTAATAAAAAACAAGTTATTTGTGAAACAATTCTATTCCTTATATTATATTTGAAATGTGTGTAATTGATCTCTTAGTGTGTAAATGATCTCTTTGATCACTTTCTTTTCTCTCCATCACCCTCCCTTCATTTTTCACTTCCTATTTTTTATCTTCTGTGGTACAATTTTCCTATCTCCCCAATTCTTTGGACTTCTCAAATGCTTGCCATCTTTCCCCAAATTTAGTGCTAAATTTTTCTTTGCTTCTCTGGGACCAAGTCTGGGAAAGATCATTCAAGGATGATTTGAAGGCTATTAAAATATGATAAGAATGCAGTTCATGCCTCACATATCTTGCTGTTTTGTCTCTAGATCTGGCAAACTTTCAAAAAGATGGACTCGTGCTAGGGACATGGTCATGAGCCACATACTGAGTACCAGCCCACATATCATCAGTTTTTTAGGGTGCCATGATCAGATAATAGCAGGAATCAGTCAGCGGGATCATGTGCTCCTCTCTTTTGAATGTTAGTACAAAATGCATGCTATGAATGAGAAAAAAATGAAATATAAAAAGAGCACCTTCTTAAATGGGCATGATATTTACTAAATCTGACACCATTTCCATTTAAACTGTGTCTCTAGTTTACTCGTCTATCAATTTTTTCCTTTAGTAACTGTTTTAAAGCAGGATGTTCACAATATTTTCATTACTATTATAAATGTTGTTAGCTGATCTCTCTACATTTGTTATGCAACACTATGGTAAGGTGATATATATGGTCTATAAAATATTAGATGCATCCTCATGAAAAAGCCCCTCATTAGAATTCATATAAAAAGCTTTCTTCCTAGTGTGAAAATGAAAATGATGAAGCAGGGTTACTATAACACTGTGCACTGTACAAAGGCACCTGGTCAAGGCAGCACATAAGTGGGGCTGCAATTCAGGCTGCGCTGCTCTTGCCAAGTCAGGGACCCTAGGGTAGATTTATATTCACTGGGGGGGTAACAATGCTGTCTTCTTTCCACAAAAGCTGTGCTTGCTCCCAAAGCTTTGTACCCAATATTGTGTACAGTCAGGTGGACACCTTTCTTAATTCACAGTAAGGTGCTATAAAGTCTTAACTGTCATGTTAGAAGTGAGTGGCAATTTAAAAATATTTTGAATCTAACCAATCAAGACATTGTGTCTTCAGGAAATAACAGAAGCCAGATCCTAATTATTTTTGTTTACTCTGTGCCTTGTAAAAATTCCTACTTACTATTTCTCCATCATAACACAAAGTGACAGTGTTTTCTCCTTGAGAGGATTTTGCAATATTAAAAATAATAAGATCCTATTTAACAGAAACTGGTAGTATAAGTACACTTGTTTAGAAAGGTGAAAATTAATTCAGTTTCTGAGCTCTACTTTTTTGAAGCTTCTTTTGTGTAGCAATAAAGAATGGAAAAATCAAAACAAAAATGTACTTTTTATGCTTTCTATCTGGATTATCTTTTCATTTACAATACTTTGCTAAACTTATTGAAAGTATATTCATATTGACCTTTGTGAATTTACTTCTGTACATTTACTTATATAGGTAAGAGCAGTTTGGCTGTCTATTAGGCCTTTGTTCTTTTCTTTAAAAAAGAATGATGCATTTACAGTGTTAAAGAATAATTTGTAAAATAAAATTATGACTATCATATGGATATAAATGAACACATGTTAAATATTAAATTAGCTCCTTATTTATAAAAAAACTAGGCAGATGATGTAATCAGCTAAAAGAAGGCAAAGAGCCACAAATTCATATGGAAAAAATGATTGTTGTAATGAACTTCCAAATAGAAATGAACCTGGCTCTTTCACAGAGTGGGGGGAGAGAAAAGTCAATTGAATTTCTTCCATTCAGAATTCATTTGCACACCTATAGGCAATAATTTTTAAATTTCCATCTGTTATTTAAAATTTACAGGGTAATAAAATACATCAAAGACAACAAAAGGCTAGAATTGGATAACCTAGGAAGCCATGCTGTAAATAATGAATTTTTTTTGTTATTGACAATATCTAGTCATCTCTTTGCTTACCCCAAACTTATTTACCAAACAGCAGGAATCAGTATATGATCTAAACAGATTTCAAGTAACACAAAATGACAATCATAAGCTACTGTTATTTTAATTATGGATCCCAAGAAGAAAAAATGTAATTTAAGAAAATAAAATATTACTAAACTATATGTTTTATATTAGTGTACAGATGCAAATATATAAAACATAGGTATATGAATATTAATGTATGTCATCTTAAAAGAGAGGATATTTTTGTTTCCACTGTTTATAAATAAATAACAATTTGGTGTGTATGTGAAGAAAATAAATAAAATCAATACACGAAGTAAATAACAATTTTGGTGTATATGTGAAGGAAAAATCTAGTTTTTCTGTTTCCTCAGAACCTTTTGAAATTCAGGCATTGTTTTGTTTTTGTTTGCGTTTTTGTTACTTTTAAGACACGGCCTTGAACTGTCACCCAGGCTGGAGTGCAGTAGCACAATCATGTCTCACTGTAATCTCAAACTTCTGGGCTCAAGCAATCCTCCCACCTTAGCCTTTTGAGTAGCTAAGACTACAGATACACATCACCACACTCAGCTAATGTTTTTTTTTTTTTTTTTTCGAGAGATGGGAACCGGGTCTCACTTATTGCCCAGACTGGTCTTGAATTCTTGGTCTCAAGGGATCCTCCTGCTTCTGCCTCCCATAGTGCTGGGTTATAGGTGTGAGCCAGCCACCTGGCCCAGATGTTGTTTCAAAGTGTGCTTATAAAATAATTCTTCAACTCACCCGTGAAACCGAATTACTAACAAAGACTTTGTTACAGAAGACAAAATATTGCATATTCCCACTTATGTTATTCTTAAACAGCTGAGCTCATAGAAATAGAAAGTAGAATAGTGGAATAGTTATCAGAGGCTGGGGGAGCATCAGGCTGGGAAGGGAGGGAGATAGAAAGGTTGGTTAATGGGTACAGGTAACAGCTAGAGAAATAAGTTCTGGGGTTCTATTGCACAATAAGGTGCCCATAGTCAGCAATAATGTATAGTACACTTCAAAATAGCAAGAAGAGAGAATTTTAAATGTTCACACCATAAAGAAATGACATGTTTTTAAAATGATGGATATACTAATTATATCCATCACTGGGTGTAATGATTTGATTTGATCATTACACAACGTATGTATGTATTGAAATACACCTATAAAGATGTATAATTCTTACGTGTCAATTAAAAACAAATAAAACTTTAAAAAGAGGCTCTGCAATTCATTTTCATCTGACAACATACATGGAAAGGATAAATACTTAAGTAATTATCCTCTGCTATTTATGCACAAGGTGAAAATGAGAAATTTTACATCTCCCAGCTGACATTAGAAATTTCACACATTTTAAATGAATTTTTTTTCTTAAACATATTTATAAGTTATATGCTTTTCAGTTGCAAAAAAAGTGACTTGAGAAAAGGCAAATTAATGAAAAAGCAGCTATTCATGGTAAAAATTATCTTGAACCTATCTTTGGTAATGTAACTTAAAGACTATTTCTGAACGTGTCAATACCATATCAAAGGAATATATCTCTACGTGAACTGTTGCTACTGTTACTAACATAACCACAGATTTTGTTCTATGTATGTTCAGCAAGCATACACAGACACTCAAGCACACATCCCTGCATATGGTAAATATCAAAATGTCAGCTAGGTTTTACAGAAAACATTTTTTTACTTCAAAGAAGAGCAACATCTATTTTCATCATATTTTTCCAACCGATTTGCAGTATTTATATGATATTTTTCCTTATCAAGAAATAGACTTTAGCGCCTAAATTTGAATGACTAAACCATCTTCATTTCTTCTTCCACCAAACTAATCAATGTTTTAGCAGCCTTCTTTTTAAGTAGTCTGTGGAATATTACTCCTTATAAAGTGTGCATGGTCATAATTCGACCATGATGACCTTCACTTCACACTTTACAAATGTTCTCTTTTATTAATGTCATTTACAATCATGCCTTCAACTGTCAAGCACTCACCAATCACTCACAAGTACAATTCAACAAGCACTTCCTTTCTTCTAAACTACAGAGCTTCAAAGCTACCAAATTCTATATTCTGTTCTCTTATCACAGTCTCTACCAGGATATTCCACAATTACCTTAAACATCTCATTTACAAATTAATTTGTCATTTTCAATATATTTACCTACTGAAGATATATTGAATATCATCAATATAAAACAAATTCCTATTGATGCCATCACAGTCACTTAAAGTAGAAAATGTCAAGTATGAATTTACTCTATCTCCTACTATTTCTCCTACTACTTCTACATTTTCTATTTTATGAATATTGTTAAATCATGATGCATATTCATAAGAAAGTGCACAATTAAACATATATTTGTTTATCTTGCAAATGTGTGAATAAAAAATGTCAAGTGTGTAATGTGTAATAGTGAGAAATTAATGTTGGCATTCATAATCTTCTGGAAAAAAAGTGATGGACATTGGCAGATATGTTATACATACCAGCCGTTCTTAATATATAGTATTTGTATGGATGGCATTTGAAATTTCATAGGAAAATAGAGGTTACATTATTTGGAAACATTGCAAAGAATCATCATGAGATGATTGATATATGGTAGAGAATGGTAGATACATGTCTAGCTGAAGAAATCTTCTCTTGACCATTTAACTATATACCAGCACCAAGTCTTATTTGAGAACACTGAGTAATCCTCTTTTCTGGAGAGGCACAGATTGGTAGAATCACTTGTATTTATTTGGTTGGTTTGGGGACAATTAGTAAGTAAATAATGCTAGCATCCAGTCTATGGCTGATTAAAATAAGAACTCTCACCAGACTCTTACAGGACAATGTCTCTCAAAGATTGGCTGTACTTAAAAAAAGTAATCACAGTTAAGGTACAGTTCTGACAACCTAAGGGACGTGACTTTTTTCAGGTTACATCTATTCAGATTCTTATTTATATGTTATTGTGCTGATATAAGATCTAATAAGGCAACTTTGCCCACTTACATACAAGATATTTCTTCCCCACTGTAACATGCTCTAAATTGTTACATATATTAACCCACTGCAATGATTGAGCCTACATAAAAGCATCTAATATAAAATAACAACAATGCTATGAATGTTGATATTATGTTTAATATCATATGCTAGTATTTTAATATTTACAATTATATACTAAATAAATTAGATGTATTTTGGAATTTTTTTTTTTTTTTTTTGGTGTTAAATCTGATAGGATAAAGACGTGGCCAGAGGTCAATATACACCGATAAATGTATTATCTCCTGTTTGTTTGGTCAAAGAGAATGAAAGTGTAAGGACTATAGATGTATAAACTGTAGAAGAAATCCTGTATTTCATTACCACTTTCACATTTTTCTTGTGATAAGTGAGACAAAGAATGACTGAGATATTGAGGCAACGCATATATAAACTGTTGACAGATATATTCATTGGCCAGAAAAACAAAATATATTTATGTTCATAGACAGGAATTTTTAACAGCAAACTGGCCAAAAGTCCCAGGGCTTAGGAATACACTTCAGAAAAAAATTAACCTGAACCTCGACCTTTAACATATATATAAGGTGAGCATTAAACTTCATGCTTAAGGAAGAGTACTATATTCCCGTAAAATTGCATTTCTGGGTATAGTCCAAACCAAGGCACTATACCTTACGGCTGTTTGATATGCATTTCTCACATAGCTGCATTACAGTTTTTCTCTATGGCTGTTGTTTATCAAACTTGCCTTGTAATTGTGTCACCATTTGATTTACAACTTTTGAAGTTATAAGTTACATTGTTAGATGAATTTAAAAAACATGAGATTTGAACAGTCTTGTTGAGTCATCCCTTTCATTATTATTTAGTTGCTCTAATAATTTTTGGAGAAATGTAAAAACCTTATCAACCAAAGGCTCTTTCTGTTCCAGTGTAGATGATACAGAAAATATGATTTATTATTGAATATGCATATCAGATTACATGTAGGCAGGCTGTCCTCCTGAGACAGAATCCTGGATAGAATTTCACATAAATTTGCAGAATAAACAACAGTAAAGCTCTACATTCATACAAGACAAATGGATGCACCTTGTAGCTTCTGTACTTCGTGAGAAACTTCTGAATTTATTTTTGAGATACGTGATTACCATTTTATGGAGAGAAGTTCCTCAGGTCTTCATGTAAAGTCGAATGTTGAGTCTATTATTGGGTCTATTGTTTTCAAAGATATGCTATGGTAAATGGCATTTACTTCTTAGCATCATTATAAAGATTAAATAACTTAAAATCTGTAAAACACCTAGAACACTGCCAGCAATATGATCACTGTGCAAATATTGGGTTAAGATTTTGTTGTATGCCTATGATTTCACAGATGTGGATAGCATATCTTCTATAACATGAATAGAAATAACAGCTTTTCAGTGAGAGTCACATATTTGAATGATGTAACAAATTAGTGAAGAAGATAGATTATTTAGTGTTTAGGAGCACTAAGAGACTTGCTCTTAGTAGAATCACATGCATCTTTAGACTATATTTGCTACAGTCACAGATTTACTTTTTTGTAATTTGGTTATTTTAAAAAAATATTTAAGTCAAATTCATAAAAAAATCAACAAATATATTTAATATATTTTTACTCCCAAAAGTAATATAAATTCACAGAATTATAAATCAAAATTAACAATGTCTATAAAGCACAGGCTGCTACAATCAAAACTCTTAAGACCAATATAGCATAATATATAAGACATAATTGGCAAGACAAGGTGGCTCACACCTGTAATCCCAGCACTTTGGGAGGCCAACTGGGGTGAATCACTTGAGGCCAGGAGTTCAAGGCCAGAGTGGCCAACATGATGAAACCCTGTCTATACTAAAAAGACAAAAATTAACCTGGCATGGTGGTGTGTGCCTATAATCCCAGCTACCCAGGAGGCTGAGGCAGAAGAACTGCAGGAATCTGGGAGATGGAAGCTGCAGTGAGCTCAGATCAGGCCACTGCACCCTAGCCTGGGCAACAGAGTGAGACTCCATCTCAAAAAAAAAAAAAAAAAAAAAAAAATAGCTAAGCATGGTGGCACACACCTGTAATCCCTGCTACTCAGGAGGCTGAGTCATGAGAATTCCTTGAACCCAGGAGTCAGATGTTGCAGGGAGCCAAGATCATGCCACTGCACTCCAGCCAGGGTGACAACAGAGTGAGAATCTGTCAGAGAGAAAGAAGAAGAAGAAGAAGAGGAAGGAGAAGGAGAAGGAGGAAGAAGAGGAAGAAGAGAAAGAAGGAGAAGAAGAGGAAGAAGGGGAGAAGAAGAAGGAGAAATAATGCACTTACATTTTACCAGCCTTGCATGTGACATGTGAATTATTTATAGATAGGTTACCCAGAAAAAAAATTAGGGAAAAAACTTAATTTTCAAACTACTTAACAGCATTAATTTTCATATATTCTATACAAGACATGTCTTTTCATATGAAGTGTATCATATTTTCCTGACTTTAAGGATAATGATTTAAAAGGTTATTAAATTCACTAAGTATTAATGAATTTGACTAGTTATGATGGCTAATGTGGTAGCTAAATTTAAATTGTATTTTCCTGGGGTAAAATAAATTTACATTTTTTATTTAAGTTTCTACACATTCTAGATCATCAATTTCACCATTGTATTGTGCTTTGTTATATTTTGTTGTGTTTTCTGCCCATGTTCTCTGCATTGTGATGATCTGCTTTTGTGTTTGTGAGTGGTGGGAGGGGATGAAGAAAGGAAGTGGTAGCTAAGTTGCACACAAGATCCAAGTGTGTTATATTTGATGAATATAATTGTAACCCTCAGAAATATTTTAATTAACATTTTCTGAGGGTTACAGGAGTAAAGTGACCTGGATACTAGAACATCTTTATTGAAATTCTAATACATAATCACATTTGCTGAACTAAAATATCAAACTATTTTTTTTACGACTGCTTACATTTGAAGACAGTTGCCAGTTACAAGGTGGCATATAATTGACAAGTTACATCCTAAGTGGCAAAGTGTTTGGGGGAATTAATTTGTAACTCACAATACTTCCCTTTTATTTCCAGTAAGATTGATTCCCAAAATTAATCAGTAAGCCTGTCAAATTAATCATGTTTTCACTCGTTTTTTGTTTAACTATTCAACAATGCTTACAGCAATATTAAATTAAGCCAAATCAAATTTTCTGTGTGTAGAAAGTGAGGGTAGGATAAAGGAACTAAGGTCTTGTAAAATATAATCATGTATGAACTAAAATAATCCCCTCTCAAACAACAAGGGACCACCATTACACACTGATTCGACTGATGAAAACCCAAAACACTGACAACACCAAATCCCAGCAAGGATATGGAGCAATGGGAAGTTTCATCCGTTGCTTGCTGGAATACAAATGGTAGACCCACTTTGGAAGAGACTTTGACAGCTTCTTACCAAACTAATTGTGCTCTTACCATATCTTGCAGCAATCATGCTTTTTGGTGTTTATTCAAATGAGTTGAAAACTTAAATCTATACACAGAAACCTTCACACACATATTTATAGCAGCTTTATCCACAATTGCCACAACCTAGAAACAACCAAGATGCCCTTCAACAGGTGAATGAATAAACTGTGGTACATCCATACAATGGAATATTACTGAGTTCTAAAAAGAAGTGAGCTATCAAGCCATGAAAAGCCATGCTGGAAACATAAATGCATATTACCACATGAAAGATGCCAATTTGAAAAAATCTACATACTGGGTGATTCCAACTATATGACATTCTAGAAAAAGTAAAACTATGGAAAGAATAAAAAGATCGGTGATTGCCAAGGGTTACAGGAGAAGGAGTGATGAATAGATGCAGCACAGAGGATTTTTAGGGCAGTAAAACTATTCTGTAAATGATAGTATAATGGCAGATAAACGTTATTACACAATTGTCAGCACCTATAGAATGTACAACACCAAGAACTTTAATATGCTTAAAGTAGCATAAGTTGAACTATGGATCTGGGGTGATATCGTTATTCAATATTGGTTCATCGATTGTGACTTTGATGTGGGTTGTTAATAGTTGGGGAACATCTGCATGTGTTGGGGGAAAAGGATGTATGGGAACTCTGTAATTTCTGCTCAATTTTTCTGTAAGCCTAAAACACTAAAAATCAAAATCTTTAAAAAAATGTCCCTGTGTTTATGATAATCATGGCTTGTTAAATGTGCTATGTTCGAACGTGGTATGTGTAAGTGTATTTGTACTAATGAATCCCTAGAACTAGACTAGTACCTGAAACACAGTTAGCTTGCATTAATATTATATAGAACTGTAGTATACTTAAGTAAAGTTCAAATAACACAATACAATTTACACTTTTTATCTTTTTGAAATTTAGGTAGATATTGCAGTTTAGATTTAATGTTGTTTTTTAAAAATTATGTTTTGGCAACTTTTAACCAAGATAATTTTGATTTCTTGGTATCCATAGTTTCACAACTTATAATTAATATAAATGTGATAGCTTTCCACATTGAATTTGATTTATATATGCATATTAAATAAATCAACTGAAGTTTTGACACCCTTCTCATGCTTTAAATACAAAATATTTATCAAAAATTTTGTTTTATTAGTAATTATAGAATAATTCTAGGAAAAATACTTTCTACATACATTAGTATAATATACAAATGGAACTTACACTAAATAAAAACAATAAGTTTTTATTCTTTGAGTTTCTAAGATTCCAGCTTATATTGGAATCAAACTAATCAAATTCTAACAATAAATTTCAAAAAAACAAAGCATGGTTTTCTTTTACACTTTTAATTGAATCTTTTGTGTTGAAGGGAATTGGTACGTTTTACTGGAAGATATGAGGAAAGGATAAAAGTATAATTTCAAAGAGACAAGAACAAATTGCAGCCTTTACAAAAACATACTAAGCATAATTGATATAATCTATAATTTTTAGTGCTTATCATGTACTCAAAACTGATGGTTGCACTCTCAGATGCGTAAGGTGTCATTGTCCTCAGTTCTGTGTGACTTGGAGAGGCACTGGCAGCTACACAGGTGCAGGCATTTGGGTGTCAGTGATTCCGCATCCTCGAAGTCCCCACAAGGCCAGTGGATTTTCCCTGCCCTTAGGATGACTCTGAGTCAAAAGTCAGCACAGCCCTAGAGACACTGAGTACATGAGAAGGAAGATGATGTATAGATACCAGTAAATAAGGATTTTTGTCATGTTCACCAGTATATTCTCTGTCTCTAGAACAGGAATAGCAGAGGAGATTTTGCACTGGTCTCTCAGAGCATGAAGTGAATCTAGGAAAATGTTTCTTTTCTTAATCTATGCCAATCTCATATTGCCTGTCAATTAACTCAAGAAAATGGTTCTATCAAAGTAACCACATAAACAAACGAAAACTTCTTTCCTTCCTGCTTGGTGCTGTTTTTGGATTTGTTGAAGGGGCACAATTTCTTAATGTCTATTCTTTATTAACCATGATAGTTGTTTTGCTTTCCTATTAGTACATGTTTAATATATTCAAATTCTCACTTTGTATTTACCTCTTTGTAAATACAAAGTGAGGAATTAGAAATATTAAATATGTATTACCCTATACAACCCATTGTAATGTAAAATTTTCACCATTTAGTCACTAGCATTTTTCTTTAAAGTTACTAATTAACTCCAGTTTAAGGACTCCAATGGACATGTTTTGTTTATCTTACTTTTACTTTCAAATGTTTTACATTTCATCATACTCTGTTTCTAGAAAAGTTATTTCCCTTTGGCTTTCTATTCAATACATTCTAATAGTTTACATGTTACCTCTTATAGACTACATTTGTGTGTTTGTGTTTGTGTGTGTGTGTGTGTGCGTGTGTGTGTTCTTTCTCCTTCTGTAATATAAACAGTGATAAACAGTGATGTTGACTAGGGTTTATTATTATATCTATCTCTCACTTTACAAATTACTCTTGGACAAATTACAGAATCCATACGATATTTAATTTTAACTATTAAATAAAATAGTTGAAAAGCTCAATTCTGAAAATGAGTGAAATAAAGTTAGTGGATAAAGGGAGATATGGCATGTATGTAAAAATAAATCTGCCCTTCCTAGCTCTGTTACCTTAAACAAGTTATTTTACATCTTTGTGCCTTTGTTCCTTATCTGTAAAATGGTAGTATTCATATTGATTTTCTTTTGGGTTGTTGTGAAGATTCAATATGTATAAAATGGCTTAATACATATAAAGTTTCTGGTACGTAGGAAGCCTTCCTTACATGACTTACATGCACTCTATTATTAATAACAGATATCCTATTTATAACTAAAAAATCTGTTACAGAAGTTGTTTAAACTAATAAAGTTTACAAAATTTAAATAATTGCTTACATATTGTACATATTTACAGAATATGAATGCCTTAACTGCAATGTTTTTATGGTTATTTTATTTGGACTTCCAGCAACTACCCCAATTTCTGGACTCGAGAAGAAATTTACAACCATTTGGGAAATGAAAGCATTAGTGAGAGTGTTATGATGGTCACACTGATTAGATTATATCAAAATTAGAGTAGGGCAACCCATACTCTATCCTTTCCCTAGTTTTAAATACTGGTGAAAGGTTTTCAGTGTTTAATTCCTATTTCCCATCCACCTCTCTCCAAAATTCTGATCTCCCGCTTGCCATTGGTCAAAGGTCCGCCCCAGTTGCATATGGCACCCGCTGGCAGTTGATAGAAATGAAGGCAATACAGATCCAGGGTCATATACAGAAATCCAAGGAAAGGCTATTGGAATGATGTATAATCCTTTCCAGGATTTTTCGTCACATATTTTTCTCCTTCCTGACGCACACCTGTGCACTGATAAACACGAGTTTGCTATTTGAAGGCTCCCTTTGTGCTGCTTTCCCAGATACCAAAATTGCTAGCAATGGCTATGGATTTGATTACTTCTCTCTTTTGTCAATGAGTTTCTTGCTATTATGAAAATGTATTCTTATTATTATTCTTTAGTGAGAACAGAATGATACAAAATTGACTTAATCTGCAGCACAAAGTTTACATTTTGTTGTGAGAAAGAGCTTGTTGACAGGATTGCTAGAAATGAAAAGTGCTGAACAACAATAGTAATTTCACTGTCTTTGAAAAATAGAGACAGTCTATCATCTCTCTGGAAGAGATTGTTTTGCATTTTGTCTCAGAAAAGAATGAGATTCAAATATTGTTTTGCAGCCCCATGCTTCTCAGACACATATTTAAATATCTTTAGACATTTTCTTTTAAAATTGTAGATGCTTTTAAACCTAATTGTCAAAATTGATCATAATTATAAAGTTAGGATTTTTTCCTAAAAATATGTTATAAAAAATCTCAACTATTATAAAACCTATTATTTAATTTTCAAATTACATTATACACTGCATTTTTGTATATTTCATATCCTGCTTACAATCAGCAGTATACATGCCATTTCAATACACCATTTACAAAGACATCATCTTGAGGCCATTGTAAGTAAAATTATTTTCCCTGACATAAAAAATTATGTGAAAATATTAGAGCAATTAATTAATTAATTAATTAATTAATTTTGAGACAGAGTCTCACTCTGTCACCCAGGTTGCAGGGCAGTGGTGCAATCTCAGCTCACTGCAACCTCTGCCTCCTAGGTTTCAGGGATTCTCCTGCTTCAGCCTCCCGAGTAGATGGGGTCACTTGCCACCCCACCCAGCCAATTTTTGTATTTTTAGTAGAGATGGGGTTTCACCATGTTGGCCAGGCTGGTATTGAACTGGTAAGCTCAGGTGATCCACCCACCTTGGCCTCCCAAAGTGTTGAGATTACAGACATGAGCCACTATACCTGGATGTTATTTACTTTTGAGAGACAGTAATCCAAGAAATTCTTTTCATTAACTATGATGTTCTCAATATTGTGCTGGTTATTACATGGCAGGTACTAAATATCTGTCATTCAGTCTTGCTTCAGTAAGCTTATGATTTAGCTGTGTAGAGGCAAACTTAATACTTTAAAATAAAAAGTGCAAATATATATCACATTATATACCAGGGTCCCTAAAAAAGAGAGAAGAATGAATATCAGCACATTAAGAAAACACTGTTAAAAGGATACTAATATGAACTTAGTGTTATTAAGAAGTCAGAATTAAGAAAATAAATTTATTTTTAGTTTTTTTGTGAAGCTTCATACTGTTCTTCATAGTGTTTGTACTAATTTACATTCCTACCAGCAGTGTACAGGCAATCCCACTGCTGGATATATGACCAAAAGATAGGAAATTAGAACATCAAAGAGATATTTGCACTCTCATGTTTATCACAGCACTAGTCACAATAGTCAACATACGGAATCAACCTAAGTGTTCCTCAGCAGATAAATAAAGAAAATATGGTATATATACAAAATGGAATATTATTCAGTCATAAAAATGAATGAAATCTTGACATCTGCAACAACATGCTGGAACTGGAGGATATTAAGTGAAATAAACCAGGCATAGAAAGGTAAATATCACATGTACTCACTCATACGTGAGTTAAGCTAAAAAAAAAAAAAAAAAAAAAAACTCATGGCTATAGAGTAAAATGATGGTTACCAGAGCTTGGGAAAGATACTGGCAGGGGTGATAGTGGGAAAATAAAGACGGGTTGATTAGTTGAGTACAGTATACTGTTAGAAGGAATAAGATCTAATGTTAGGTAACAAAACAGGGCAATTGTAGTTAGCAATAATTTATTGTATATTTCAAAATAATTAAAAACTGGATTTGGAAAGTCCCTAACCTAAAGAAGTCATAAATGGTTGAGATGATAGATTCCCAATTACCCTGATTTCAATCATTGCACATTGTATGCTTGTATCAAAATATCACACGTAACCCATAAATATGTACAGACATGTATTTGTAAGAATTAAAAATTTTTTAAAAATAATAAAATAAATGTAAATATATATGTACAAATGTAATAAATGCAAATCCAAATGTCTAAAACATATTTCAGATTTAAAATGTGGTATCATTTTTTGGAACTATATAGATATGTTTAAATACAAACTCCAGAACAATTTAATTCTTTGCCTTCAGCAATTCATTTAACTTCCTTGTAACTTATTTTTTACACCTATAAAACATCAATACAGAGACATAGAGTGAGGATAAAAACTAAGACAATAAATTTGAACGCTGGAGCCAGCTGGAGCTCTCATGTTTTTCTATGTCCCTCATAGCATCAATGCCTTCCACATAAACAAACCACACAGAGATATGTTGTTATCAGATTTGATAGCGATAAAACTTTTCTATCTTACCATGGAAATAGCCCATTTCATTTTTCTTGTACAAGTCGTAAATCATGCAGCACTAGAAAAGTAAACATTATGCACATAGTATGTTATTCATAAAATAGCCTCTAGACATTAATGAATAAACAATTTCTTTTCAATACTATTGATTTGAAAATAACTAGTTCTTTTCTTACAGGAGATAAGTGCAAGACTACTGAATACAGCAAGATGAAAAATATGCTTTTAAATTTACAAAATCAAAAATATATTATGCAAGAAAATGAAAATCCTAATGGCGACGACATATCTCGGAAGAAGCTATTGGTGGATCAAATGTTTAAATATTTTGATGCAGACAGTAATGGACTTGTAGATATTAATGAACTAACTCAGGTATGATTCGTGACTATATTAACAAACTTACTGAAATAGAGCATGCATATTATATTTACTTTTTTTTCAATTTACTCTATAATGATAGAATGTATATTTAATTTGAATAATGAAAAAGTATGGGAATCACATTTTTAGAGCAAATTTGACTATGTCATCAGCAGTATTAATTTCAAGTAACATTTATATGGTGTTTGACACTTTAAAAAGAGATATCTGCTTTTGATAGATATCTATATCTTAAATACCTAAAGGAATTACAAGTTCTCTATCTTATAGAATTTATAATATCTCTCCTAGTATATTCTGGAGCTCATGCAATGTTTAACTTTCTATCAGTCAATAAAAGCTGATTTATCCAATATTCAAGGGCACTACTGAACAATAATTGAGCACATTCATAACAAAATGAATATAAATGATTTAAGATAGTTGAATCACTGATGTATTCCAATATGTCTTCAATAATTAAGGACCAATTATAGCATATTCAATTTAGTTTAGTAGTAGATATATAAGATAAGAGAGATAGAATTCCTTTAAAACTATACACTGATTTTAGAGAATAATGAAGGGAAGAAGCCCAGTTAGGCAACAGAACAATGACAGCTCTGATAGATTTTGCTGACTTCTTGACGATCCCTGTAACGTATCTTGAGGTGGACTTCACTCCTACCCTTAACAGTGAATATAGATTTGGGGAGGAAAATAGACTGTTTTTAGCATATCATGCTATTCATTTTTTTTTTCTGGTTAATTTTATGGCTTATTTCCAAAATCAGACATTGTAGAGTATTGGTCTTATTAAACAAGTATTTCTAAGCTTTGCAATAGTGTAACTTAATTTAAAAATTTTATCTCAAAGTAGCGTTGTAAGCAAATAGATTATAGGTATCATCATTCAAACTAATTAAAATTCACATCATTTTTATTATCTTTTCTAATGCAGCCTCTCATTTATCTTGTAGTTACTAAGTCCTAGGCATTAGAATTTAAGGAATTCAGAGTAAAATTGAACGATATTTTAATTAAGATATCTATACTGTCATATACCTCATGATTTATTTTTTAAGAATGAAATTTATACTTTACAGTAATAAGAATAAATGACTAATAAATTAAATTAAAATAAATGTATAATTTAAGCATGTCACTTTTATCTATGTGTACCTAACATATATATATTGAATTTTGAGTTTTTTACTTTTTATATTTTTAGTTTTTTGTCTATTTTTTGTTGATTTTGTTGTTGTTTTAGTTATTATTTATATATCTGCACCACTATAGCCACTGATTTGATTTTTTTTAAAAAAAGGATCAGATCAAATTGGTCTGGTCTGGATTTGGACATCTCAATCTAAAAAAAAAGATTGCTGGTCACTGGAGAATGCCAATGCATAGCACTTTACTCGTATATGTTTCAAGTTTCTGCCATGTTTTGTATTAGTTTCCTAGGGCTTCCATAACAAAATACCACAAACTGTGTGGCTAAAACAACAAAAATTTATTCTCTCATTCCTGGAAGCTGGAAGTTCAGAATCATGGTGCTGACAGGGCCATACTTCTTCTGAACGTGGAGGTGGGGGTGAGGGAAGGGTCCTTTCTTGCTTTTTCCAGCTTCAAGTAGCCATAAGACTTCCCTTGCATTTGTGGTGTAGGGAAATCACTCCAGTCTGCTTCTGTAATCACATGTTGTCCTCTCGGTGTGTTTATCTTTGCCTAGTCTTACCTCTTCTTATAGAACACCAGTCACATTGGATTAAGAATTTACCCTAATCAATTAGGACCTCATCTTAAATTATCTAGTTACATCCCACAATGATTCAATTTCCAAATAAGATCAAATTCTGTTGTACTGGGGCTAAGGTTTTTAAAACTCCTTTGGGAGACACAATTCAACCCATAAGAAACTTTATTTGCTACAAAGTTTGGTATTGTTTCTTCAGCTTTCTCTAATTTGACTTTCATTATGTCTGAAAAGGGTCCTTTCAGTTCACGTGAAAGTTACGTTGTTGTGAGAGCAGAAAATGTCTTCATAATCTCATTTATGTTTTGGCCAACCAAGAGGTACATGAAAATAATAGTCTGGGAAGTTTATGTTTACTGACTTTCTTCTGCATACATCCCAATTACCTACAGAGGGCGGTCTTGATTATGTCTAAGTTTTGGCAATTTTGAGTAAGGTTTTTATAAATGTCCATATGCAGATTTTTGTGTTGAGATAAGCTTTTAACTACTTGGGATAAATACCAAGAAGCATGACTATCTAATCATGTGGTAAAAATATGTTTAGTTTGGGAGGAAACCGCCAAAATGTCTTCTGAAGTGGAAATACCATTTTGCATTCCCACTACTGATTTCTAGATTCTACACAAAGTGTTTTTCTAAACTGCTGAATCAAAACATAGGTTCAACTTTCTGAGAAGAATGCACACATAGCAAAGCAGTTTCACAGATAGCTTGCCTCTAGGTTTGATCACCAGATACTTGGTTTCCCCCCATAGGCCACCGTGGAGTTTGAAATATCTCCTTTTAGATTCTACACAGTGTTTTGCATTCCCGCTGCTGGTGGGAATGCAGAATGGTATTTCCACTTCAGAAGACGTTTTGAGAGCGTTCCTGTTACTCCACATCCTCATCAGCTTTGGTGTTGTCAGTGTTCTGGATTTCGGCCAATCTGTTAGATGTGCAATGATTCCTCATTGTTGTTTTAATTCTCATTTACCTGATGAGATGATGTGGAACATCTTTTCATACGCTTATTTTCCATCTATGTATCTTCTTTGGTGAGGTACCTGTTAAGGTCATTGACTTATTTATTAATTGGGTTATTATCATTACACTTTAAAAGATCTTTGTGTATTCCAGATATAGTCCTTTATTAGACAAGCCTTTGCAAATATTTTCTCCTAGACTGTAACTTGTCTTCTTGTTCACTTGATATTATCTTTTATGTAGCAGAGTTTATTAAAATTTCAATGAAGTCTGGCTTATCAATTATTCCTTTTATAGACCATAACCTTGCTATTTTATCTAAAAAGTCATTGCCATACACAAAGTAATCTAGGTTTTCTCTTACGTGATATTCTAGGAGTTTTATAGTTTTGCATTTTGAAATTAGGTCCATGATTCATTTTAAGTTATTTCTTGTTAAGGATTCAAGGTGTGTGTCTATATTTATTTATTTTTACATGTGAATTTACAATTGTTCCAGCACCATTTGTTGAAATAACTACTTTTGGTTTATTTTATTGCCTTTGTGCCTTTGTCAAAGATCAGTTGACTAAGTTTATGTGGGTCTATTTCTAGGCTTCCTATGTTGTCTCATTCACTGGTTTGTTCATTATTTCACCAATAGCACAGGGTCTTGATTACTATAACCTTATAGTAAGTCTTAAAGTCTGGGAGTGTTTATCCTTCAACTATGTTTTTTTTTTAACTTTGTGTTGGCCACTCCAGGTCCTTTGCCCCTCCATATAAACTTTAGAATCAGTTTGTTGAGATCCATAAAACAACATGCTGGGATTTTAATTGAATTTTCATTGAATCTATAGATAAAGTTATGAAGAAATGACATCATGACAATATTGACCTACCTATCCATGAACATGGAATTTCTCTCCAATTGTTTAGTTCTTTGATTGTATCCATCATAGTTTTGTAGTTTTCCTCATGTAGATTATATACTTGTGTTATTAGGTGTATTCCTATTCCATTTTTGTGGGTGCTAATGTTATTGGTACTATGGTTTTAATTTCAAATTCCGCTTGTTCATTGATGGTATGCAAAAAAGCAGTTGACTTTTGTATATTAACATTTTTATACTGCAAACATGCTGTAATTGCATATTAGCCCCAGAAGGATTTTTGTTAATTAATTTATATGTTCTACATAGACAATCATGTTATTTGAACAAAGACAGTTTCAGTTCTTCCTTTATAATCTGTCTTCCTTTTCTTTTCTTGTCTTATCTTATGACATTAGCCAAGTCTTTAGTACACTGCTGAAGAGGAGTGGTTGAGGGGTTATCCTTGCCATATTCTTGATTTTTGTAAAAAGTTTCAAGTTTCTCACTACTAATTATGATGTTAGCTATAGGTTTTTTGTGTACACGTATATTCTTTATCAAATTGAGGAAATTCCCTTCTACTTCTAGTTTACTGAGAGTTTTTGTCATGAAAGGTTGTTGAATTTTGTCAAGTGCTTATTCAGCATTAATTGATATAATCATGGGATTTTTCTACTTTAGGCTGTTGGTGTGATGGGTTACACTAATTGATGTGTAAATGCTAAAACAATCTTGCAACACAGGAGAAATACCATTTGCTCATGGTGTAAAATTCTTTTTATACATCATTAGATTCAATTTGCTAATACTGAGTGAGAATTTTTGCATCTATGTTGATGAGAGGAGTTGGTCTGAAGTTTACGTTCTCTTGTAATCTTTTTGTCTGTTTTTGAAATTAGTGTAATGCTTTATAGAATGAGTTAGGAAGTATTCCCTCTGCTTCTATCTTCTGAAAGAGATTATAGAAAATTGATACAAAGTATTTCTTAACTGTTTGATAAAATTCACTGATAATCCCATCTGTGCCTGGTGCTTTCTGTGTGGGAAAGCTAGTAACTAGTGATTTAATTTCTTTAAGAGACATAAGTCTATTCTGATTGTCTGTTTCTTCTTATATGAATTTTAGAAAATATGTTTTTCAATAAATTGATTTTATCTAGAATATTACATTTATGATATACAGATACTCATAGTATTTCTTTATTTTTCTTTCAAGTTTCATAGGACTTTTAGTGATATTCTTCTGCATCCATCCCACACTACACAAATCACTTATTTTTTTAGCAGTATATAATGGAAATGTCAGTATCTCATCCATCAGTAAGAATTCTGGAAAAAGCATAAGGCTTTAATAGACACCATGTGAAACACATAAAAACACACAAAATATTTTCAGATATTTACAGCAAAAATATTTTTTGACTTTTGTGTTTTTAGGTTTCAGGTGCTTTTAGAAAACCTTTGTGTTAGATATTACAAACATTAATACATATCATTTTATCTATAAACTGGGAAACATATAATATCATAATTTAATATTGAATTTTGTATTTCAATAGGTTTTTGGGGACAAGATGGTGTTTGGTTACATGAATAAGTTATTTAGTGGTGATTTCTGAGATTTTGGTGCACCCATCACCCAAGCAGTGTACACTGAACCCAATGTGTAGTCTTTTATTCCTCACTCCACCTCCCACCCTTACCCTTGAGTCTCTAAAGTCCATTGTATCATTTGTATGCCTTTGCATCCTCATAACCTAGCTCCCACTTATGAGTGAGAACACACAATGTTGATTTTTCATTTGTGAGTTACTTCACTTAGACAATGGTCTCCAATTCCATCCAGGTCACTATGAATGCCATTATTTTGTTCCTTTTTATGGTTGAGTAGTATATATACACACACACACACGCACACGCACACACAAACACACATACACACCTTAATTTTTTTATCCACTCATCGACTGATGGACATTTGGGCTGATTCCTTATTTTTGCAATTGCCAATTGTGCTTATATAAACATATGAGTACAACTATACATTTCATATGATGACTTCTTTTCTTCTTGGTAGATACCCAGTTGTGGAATTGCTAGATCAAATGGTAGTTCTCCTTTTAGTTCTTTAAGGAATTCCCACACTGTTTTCTATAGTGGTTGTACTAGTTCACATTCCCACCATCAGTGTAAAAGTGTTCTCTTTTACCACATCCACATCAACTTTTTTTTTTAAAAAAGGTTTCGATTATGGCCATTCTTGAATTAGTAAGGTACTATCTCATGGTGGTTTTGATTTGCATTTCCCTGATCATTAGAGATGTTGAGCATTCTTTCTTTTTTTTTTTTTTTTTTTGGCCATTTGTATATCTTCTTTGAGAATTGCCTATTCATGTCCTCAGCCCACTTTTTGATAATTTTTTTGTTTTTCATTTTTTTTTCTTGCTAATTTGTTTGAGTTCCTTGTAGATTCTGGATATTAGTCATTTGTCAGATATACAGATTGCAAAAATTTTCTCCCACTCTGTGGGTTGTCTTTTAACTCTGCTGATTTTTTCTTTTGCTGTACAGAAGCTTTTTAGTTTAATTAAGTCCCATCTATTTATCTTTGTTTTTGTTGCATTTGCTTTTGGGTTCTTGGTCATGAACTCTTTGCCTAAGCCAATGTCTAGAAGGGTTTTCCTGATGTTATCTTCTAGAATTTTTATGGCTACAGGTCTTAGGTTTATGTCTTTGATCCACCTTGACTTGATTTTTGTATAAGGTGAGAGATGAGGATGTAGTATCATTCTTCTACATGTGGCTTGCCAATTATCCCAGCACCATCTGTTGAATAGGGTGTCCTTCCCCTCACTTTATGTTTTCATTTGCTTTGTCAAAGATCAGTTGGCTGTAAGTATTTGGCTTTATTTCTGAGTTCTCTATTCTGTTTTATTGGCCTGTGTGCCTATTTTTATAGAAGTACCATGCTGTTTTGGTAAGTGTAGCTTTATAGTATAGTACGAAATCAGGTAGTGTGATGCCTCCAGATTTGTTCTTTTTGCTTAATCTTGCTTTGGCTGTGCATGCTCTTTTTTGGTTCCATATGAATTTTAGGATTTTTTTTTCTAGTTCCGTGAGGAATGATGGAGCTATTTTCATGGGAATTGCATTGGATTTATAGATTGCTTTTGGAAATATGGTCATTTTCACAAAATTGATTCTACCTAGCTTTGAGCACGAGATGTGTTTCTATTTGTTTGTGTCATCTATGATTTTTTTCAGTAGGGATTTTTGTTTTCCTCCTAGATGTGTTTCACCTCCTTGGTTAGGTATATTCCTGAGTATTTTCCTTTTTGCAGCTATTGTAAAAGGCGTTGAGTTCTTGATTTGATTCTCAACTTGGTTGCTGGTGGTGTATAGCAGAGCTACTGATTTGTGTACATTAATTTTGTATACTGAAACTTTGCTGAATTCATTTATCAGTTCTAGGAGCTTTTTGGATGAGTTGTTAGAGTTTTGTGGTATACAGTCATATCGCCAACAAACAGTGAAGATTGACTTCCTCTTTACCAATTTGGATGCCCTTTAATATTGAATTTTAAAATAATTTAAATTAGAATAAAAGAGAAATGATCTTAATGGTGTCTGATAATAATTTACAAACTATTCCTAGCAAAGAATATAATATATAACTCTAAGTTACAGCCAGTCATAAGTAAAAGTTAAAGAATATAATTTGTCCCTGGGTTTTATAAATGCAGCAGGAAAGCTGGCTGCACACATCCTATACTTAGTCCACATAATGAAGATATATTCTTGAGTTTCTCTTCAAAATTTTCAAGTAAATTAGAACCTAGAGGCCTTTCTTTTTGATAGAAAAAGAGAATAAAAAATCAGTAGATAAAGGAGGTAGACTCTTTAGAATCACAGCTAGCAGGTTGTCATAGTGAAAAGGTCTGCCAAAATGAACTGACCGGTTATAGAAATAGATCTCATTCAATCCACCCCTTCATCATTCTAGCTTAAAAAATTGTCTATAATTGCACAGTTAGCCTTTCAGTCTGAGACATATTTTTGTGTTTCGAGAATATCTAACATAAAATGCAAATGTATATCAAAGTGAAATTTTAAACTCCCGAAGTGCTGGGATTACAGGCGTGATCCCCAGTGCCCAGCTGAAATGTTAAACTTTTACAAGAACTGTGTTTTATGAAGTTGACAATATTGATGTTAAAACCTTTAGTATCAATCAAACATATTGAAGAGTTAAAACAGGTTATAACTAAAGAAGAAACATCAGCAAAGATTAAGATGGAATATGCGTGCATTTCATTTTCAAGACCAAGATAAAATGTTTCAAATGGCAAAGCAGTAGTGGCCCTAAATTGATAAAATCCTAGGATATTTATAAAAAGTTATCTTTTTGATGATCATGGCATAGTGGTTAAGAACACTCATTACAAAGCCTGAGTTCAGATCACATCTCTACTACTTTCCAAGTAGTATGGCAATTTACTTAAAGCTTCTGTGTCTTAGTTTCTCTCTACGTAAATAGCCATGATAGTAGTACCCAGTACAAAATTTTCATGTGACACTGTTATTATTTAGAATGTGTAAGCTTATTGAAAACATCACCAACACATAGAAAGCATGATGTATTTGTTGGTTATAATTATACTTTCATAGCTTTTGTGAAGATGTGGTAGATTATAATAGAGATAAAGGGAAAATATATGCTTGAAATAGTGGATGAGTGATAGATGAATTTTTTTAATGCTTACAGTTGGAAAATGGGTAAGAGCAAATCAAATATTGTAAGCAGCCATTATAACCCCAAAATCTGTGTGCACAACTTTATGCTAGTAAAAACAATTGTCCTGCCATAGAAGAGGAATATTTTTTTTCTTATTTCAAGAAATCAGAAAAATAAATGATAGCATGATATTTGTTTTGTTCATCTCACTTAAGGAGCTTATCCACCTGTCTCATATAGCTAGCCTGAGTGTTCCTAATCACAAGAATTCTGTCCTAGAGACAAGTAAACATTGTCATTCTGCAACCACTGTGATACTGGGCTGTTTCCCCTTACATAACATAGTGTCTATGCCTTTATAGATAAAATGTTAAATTGAACTGAACTTAAAATAAATACCACATGTACTGCATTTTGAGATGCTAGTAAATATTATATTAAAATATGACCACATATATTAAAGTATTAAGTGCTTAGCAGTTTTTTCTTGCCCATAAAATTGTTTCAAAAATAATGAAAGCATTTTCTTGAACAAGAGAACATACATGTGTGATAAAAGAATACATTTTTATTAATTATATTTTACAATTTAAACATTTAAAAATTTATAGGTCCTCAGTTACACGTGACTATAATCAAGGTTCTGTCACTTCTTTTTATGAATTTTTAATTTTTATGGGTACACAGTAGGTGTATACACATAAGGGGTATATAAGACACTTTGTTATAGGCATGCAATATATAGTAATTTCATCATGGAAAATGGCATATCCATTACCACAAGCATCTATCCTTTTTGCTACAAACAATTCAATTAAACGCTTCTAGTTATATAAAATGTACAATATTAGCATTGTCTATAGTCACTCTGTTGTGCTATAAAATACTAGATTTTATTCATTGTTTCTAAATTTTTTTTACCCATTGACCATCTCCACTTCCCACCAACCTACACCCACCACCATTCCCAACCTCTGGTAACCATCATTCTATGCTCTATTATTGTAAGTTCAATTGTTTAAATTTTTAGCTCCCACAAATAAGTAAGAATATGTGAATTATGTCTTTCTGTGCCTGGCTTATTTCATGTAAGATAATGACCTCCAGTTCCATCCATACTGTTGCAAATGACTGGATTTCATTCTTTTTTATGGCTGAATACCACTCTGTCATGTATACATTTTCTTTATCCATTTATCTGTTGATAAGCACTTACATTGCTTCCCAATCTTGGCTATTGTGAATAGTTGTTTTTTTTTTTGGTGGAGTCTTTAGGTTTTTTCAATAACAATATTATATCACCTGGCAATCAAGGGTAATTTGACTTCTTCCTTTCCAAATTTGGATGCCCTTTATTTCTTTCTCTTTCCTGATTGCTCTAGCTTAAGACTTCCAGAACTATTTTGCAAAGCAGTGTTGAAAGTGAGCATCCTTGTCATGTTTTAGATCTTAGAGGAAAAGCTTTCAGCTTTTCTCGATTCTGTATGATGCTGGCTGTGGGTTTGTTGTATATTTCTTCTATTCCCAGTTTTTTTAGGGTTTTTATCGTGAAAGCATGTTGAATTTTATCAAATGCTTTTTCAGCATCAATTGACATGATTATATGGGTTTACTCTTCATTCTGTTGATACAATGTATCACATTGATTGATTTGGGTAAGTTGAACCAACCTTGCATCACTGGGGTAAATCCCACTTGATCATGATGAATGATCTTTTGAAGTTATTGTTGAATTCAGTTTGCTAGTATTTTGTTGAGGGTTTTTGCATCAATGTTAATCAGGGATATTGGCCTATAGTTTTCCTTTTTTTGATGTATCTTTGTCTGGCTTTGGAATCTGGATAATACTGGCCTTTTAGAATAAGTCTAGAAGTGTTCCCTCCTCCTCTGTTTTTCCGAATAGTTTCAGTAATATTAGTATTAGTTCTTTAAATGTTTAGTAAAATTCAACAGAGAAGCTTGGGTCCCTGCCTTTATTTTTGCTGGAGGAATTTTTATTATAGCTTCGATCTCGTTACTTATTAGTCTGTTCTGATAATGGATTTATTTCTGGTTCAGTATTGGTAGGTGATACATGTCTAGAAATGTGTCATTTCTTCTATGTTTTCCAATTTATTGGCGTGTAGTTGCTCATAGAAGCATCTAATGATCCTTTGAATTTATGTAGTATCAGTTTTAATGTCTAGTTTTTCATCTCTGATTTTATTTATTTTGGTTTTCTTTCTTATTTTAATCTGACCAAAGGTTGTCAATTTTATTTATTTTTTCAAAAGACCAACTTTTTGTTTTGCTGATTATTTTTATTATTTTCTTTCTTCAATTTCACTTATTTCTGGTGTAATTTTTATATTATTTTTTCTTCTATTGACTTTGGCTTTGGTTGGCTTTTACTTTTCTTTGAGATGCATTAAGTTCTTTAAGATGCTTTATTTTTTATTTAAAGTTTTTTATTTAAAGTTTTTCTGCCCTTTTGATGTAGGCCCTGTTGATTCCTTTGTTCTTCCCTTTGAGCTCTGAAATAAAAATCCATTTGCAAAAAGGCATGCATATTTGATTGAAGATGTATATGAGAGATAGAGGGTGGGTTTAGCTTACATATGACACAAATCACACATTGAAATACAGTTTAGATTGAGTACTTCCTTCATGTTTTATTTCCTTATACTCTGTATAGAATATGCCTTGCATTCTTTCCACCCTACATATAATGGCTAAATCTGTCTCTCAGATCTAATTTCTGTACTCTTCCTGAGGCACCAAATTCCATATTATGCAAAACAATATGATTGTATTTATATCCTCCTAAATTTGTATAACCAAATACATCACACTTCACAGTAACCAACATCTACCTTCCTTGAAAATGAGTGGCAAGGTATATATTCTATAAGTTGCCATTTGTTTTTAAGAAAGGTAGAGTTGATGACAATATCAAGATTAATAGCAGTATCTATCATAGGCTTCCCTCAGGAGGCACAGATATCTGGAGTTCTAGACCCTAGTGGAATTGCCTGGTCTCTGTCTTGTGCCATATATTTTACATCTTCAGAGCCAGGTAAAATCCTCATGTTTTTCAGTTTCATCAAATGTGTGTAACACCCACTTTTACCCCTCTCTTGAGGGTTTCTTCCTCTCCAAAAAAATACAGACTTACATAATAAGATAGAGTGGAGTACGTACCAAATGTGTGTTTTACAGGAATAGAACAGAACTGTTCTCTCTCACATATGTGCCTTAATTACTATCTGAAAAAAGGTAAAGTTTTACACAAACAGTTCTTTTCTGTTTGTGTGTCTTTGTTTTTCATTGCTTGTCTTCTCTTTATTGAAAATGCCTAGATGAGAATTAGAATATTTAAATCTGGGAGGCCCTCTTTTTTTGCTGTTGCTGTTTAAATCTGTGCTATGTTGTCTGAATCTTATTCAGAATGAGGATGTGGAACTCTGAATGGTCCTACTTAATCTACCCAGTAACAGATGCTGGTACAAAAAGAACCAAATGTCCTTGTTATTCCTGAGGACCATTTGCATAAGGTGTGAAATCTCTACCTTAGCTTTTCCCTTTACAATATAAACAGGTGTCTGAGGTTCATCTTTGTTATCCAGATCTTTGTATTCCTTCTTTTAAGCTATCTTCTCCAACAGTAAGAATTCAGCATTCTCTTTGGGGCTGTTGTAAAATCTGAGCTTCAATAATGCTTACTTAGTGAAAATTGTGATTGAAAACATTATGTTCTAAATTGACTAAATTTTACAATGTATGTCTCAGAGAATAAATCCTGAAAAGCCTCAATAAACATGTAAAGAAGAAAGAATGGTGACAAACTTGACCAAAGCATCGTAATATCTCCCATAAGTATTGTATGTATGTCTACTGTGGTCAGGCACTCAGTCACAACACATTTGTGGTTTTAGGAACATACATTATCCCTAAAATAGACCTCAATGTGCAATGCTTGAAAGCAAAATTCTAAATGAAATAATCTAAGGCATGGGCATGTTCTTTCTGACAAGCCAACATGTAGAACAGAGTCACTGCAAGAAAGAAAGTTAATGATAATTTCTTATGAAAAGGAGCATAGAGCTCTTCTGGGTGGTTTATTCACATTGTTACTTAAGTCACTGAGAATATTGAAAGACTACCGGTAGACAGAAATACTAAGAAATAGGAGCTAAATTATGGGGGAGAGACTAGGGGAGTCATGGAACTGAATGACCTGAAATTCAAAGGAGTGGGATCTATCTATTATCTATCTATCTCTCTATCTATCATCTATCTATATCTATATACCCATCTATTATCTCTCTATATTTCTATTTATCTGGAAAATGACTTGCTTGAGAAAAACAAATAATCCAGAAGTTCCTATACAGCAGTTATCTGCACCTTTCTTACACTGAAGGAGAACAGATACATGAGAAAAATTAGCTTCTGATTAAATTTATTAAAATTATTGAACAAATAATTTTGAGGGGCAGCCAGATTTTTCTAAAGTCAGTATGGTGAAGAACTTATTTGCATAAGAAATTGAGGACGAAGAGAGTTTTCTGATCAGAGACAAGAATTTCCAGAGGACAAAATGATGGGTTTCGATAGGGGAAGCATGGGTTTGGGGCCAGACTGGAAAATGTGCAGAGCACTGTAAGGAACCATAGATCTCACTGGGTCACAGAAATAATCTAGGGTATGAAATACAGAAGCGTTACTCCAGAGTATTCCTTAGAAGTTCATGGGCAACTATTTCTGGCATTGTGGTCATCTGTATTTGGTTCACAGTGTCAGATGAGGGGGAGGCACAGCAGGCTTCACTTGGTAGAATGGTGGCCTTAGTTTGTCAGCAGCAGAGTATTTGGAGTTAAATGGTGATAACAACATGGAAAATCCGCTTCTTAGGCCTTTCCCCATTTGATAAAATAACACTCACAGAATTTAAGTGAGCAAAGTTATTCCCCTGTGATTCTGAGTTTAGATAAGCTGCTGTATTGAGTACATTGATTTAGGTTTTTCTCCATTTAGATTCTGTCATCTAAATAAGCTGATTTACATTAAAAATACATATTAGGGCTGGGCGGTGGCTCTCGCCTGCCATCCCAGGACTTGGAGGGGCCTAGGCAGGTGGATCATTAGGTCAGGAGTTCAAGACCAGCCTGGTCAAGATGGTGAAACCCTGTCGCTACTAAAAATACAAAAATTAGCTGGGCACAGTGGCAGGTGCCTGTAATCCCAGCTATTTGGGAGGCCAAGGCAGGAGAATCACTTCAACCCGGGAGATGGAGGTTGCAGTGAGCTGAGATCATGCCACTGCACTCTAGCCTGGGTGACAGAGCAAGACTCTGTCTCAAAAAAAAAAAAAAATTGCGTATTAGAATAAAATACTTCCCTATGTACACATATGTCAACTCTTTATTAAAATAAGTAAAAGAACTACTTATTCACAGGATTTAGATTATTATGTTATACATATTTGACTTAAATGCCATTTACTCAATGACTACCATATGTGAATACACTTACAGAATTAAATAAAAAGTGAGCACAAATAAGAGTGTATATTTTCAAGCTTACAAGATGGGCATGCCAATGAGATTTTTGCAGCATTTGCACAAATTATTTTTCTTTAAAAATTATTAGAAATGTTACATGGTAGAATTAACAGTTAATCTTTACATTGAGTTCATAAAGTCTTTCACAATAATAAGTATTTTTAAAAAGATTCTGATTTAGTGAAAATACTTATTTGCTATGAGATTTAAAATAATCGTTTTGTCTCACAGATAAAATGCTGTTTCAGTGGAACAAACTAAATGCAAATAAATAAGCCCTTGTATGATAGAAGTGAGATTAAGTGAGAATTTCCAGGGAATGCCATAGTAATTAATCCTATTTAACATCAGAGAGTATAAAGCACAACGTATTTGTCCAGATCATCCCTTAGAGCAGAATGGACAACTATTTCATGCATTTAAAAGCCCGTAATCCTATCAGTAATACAAAATAAGGGAGTGGAAACCAGGTGTTTGACTTAGAATGACATTGTTAATGCCACTAGGTAGATCTTAGTAGTGCTGGCAATTTCCTTGCCAGTAGCTAAAGATTTGAGAATAATAAGGGCAACAATGATCACTTAACAGAACGATAAAGCCTGTAACTGTTGGTTTATGCCCAGCTCAAAGCTATAATTAAAAATTAGTACTCTCAATTGTACTTGGAAATGTTAGTAAGTAGTTTCAGTTATTTTTAAAATGTTGTTCATAACACACACAGGACAACTATAGTATTAACATTTAGGCTGTAAAATCTCAGACATGTTATTTATAGTATGTTTACTTTAGAATGCCAAGGTGCATTTTAAAAATTTGGTATTTGTGTTCAGGAAGTCCTTGTGAGGCGTGTGGGACACCTTACAAGTAAAATACTTTTCTTTCCACCAATGGTTTAATAAAAATAATAATCTCTCTTCAACTGGCCTTTCAAAAGAATTAAAGTTGACTATATTGCTTTTTAAGTGGTATACCCCTGTAGTCCCAGTTCCCGGGGAGGCTGAGGCAGGAAGGCAGGAGAATCCCTTGATCCCAGGTGAGCCAAGATGGAGCCACTGCACTCCAGCCTGGAGACAGAGGGAGACTCCCTCTCAAAAAAAAAAAAAAAAGATTATATTAGTCACTTTAGAAAACCTAAAAGAAAACTTAGGTTATTTCCATTCAATCTTTTTAAAAAATACATCTTCAGGCTGGGCATGGTGTCTCACGTCTGTAATCCCAGCACTTTGCGAGGCCGAGGCAGGTGGATCATCTGAGGCAGGAGTTGGAGACCAGCCTGCCCACCATGGTGAAATCCTGCCTCTCCTAAAAATACAAAAGTTAGCTGGTCATGGTGGTGCACCTGTAGTTCCAGCTGCTCGGGTGGCCGAGGCAGGAGAATTGCTTGAACCCAGGAGGCAAAGGTTGCAGTGAGCTGAGATGGTGCCACTGCACTTCATCCTGGGCAAAAAGAGTAAAACATTCTCTTTCTCTCTCTCTCTGTCTCTCTCTCAAAAAAAAAAAAAAAATACATCTCTTGCAGGATAGCATTTGTTATATACAATTAAAAACATAAAATGTGCAATATTCGTTATTTACTCTCTGTCCTTTTACATGATCTCTTGTTTAGAGTACTGCTGATAATATGTAATTATCTCACTTAATAATTAGATTGCATGTTTCTAGTCATCTTCTCTGGAATAAAAACCCCATGAGAGCAGGGACCGTGTCATTCTTATTAACTCACCTCCAGCACCAGCATAGTTTTTGGCACATGTTGGTTGAAAGAGGGGAAAAGGAGAGAGAGAAGAAAGAAAGGAAAAAGAAGAAAGAAAGAAAGTGGGGAGACAAGAGGCTCTTCAGACCAAGTAGTTCAGGAGCCAACTCATATTGAGGGTAAGGGAGAAGCATACATCTAATACCTGGAAATATACATTCTTACCAAGGGAGTATACTTATTTTCTCACGTTTAGTCTTTGAAGTAATGTACATGTTTGCCAAGTAAAGAAATAGTATATATTCTTCTCCTCAACTTGATAAATTACTCAAATGTTATTTATCTTTTAATTAGAGGAGCACAGGGCACTGAGCATATGACTTCAATATGATTAGTTTGGGAAAAATATTTTAGCAAAGGATGGAGAAGGACTCAAATAACGTCAAAATATGAGTGGTACATTGCTCTGTGAGTTCACAGTTGCTGTTTCTCACCTGTCCCACCAAAGAGAGTAAGTAAGTGGACATAGAACTGGAAGATCCTACTTTTCTGTCCTTCTCTCCCCTACACCTATAGCTTTATTGCCATGGCTTGACTTCACATTATCAAAATCAATGCCATGTCTTGTATATCTTTCATGAAAGTCAGCATAATAATCTTGGACTTCCAAATCTTCCCTTAATCCCAGAAATATAACACCCATACTTCTCTATACTAGGGAGACAATACCTTTACATTCACTTTAGGCACATTCAATTGTTCTTCTCACTTTTATTTATTTTTATATCACTTATCATTCTATGGCAACATATATATTTTCGACCATATTTCTTTGCTAGCCCTTCACCAGAATATGAGTTTCATATGGGAAAGATTTTTGTCTATCTTGTTGTCTGCTGTGTTTTCAGAGTTTTGGACAATGCCAGACACATAGTAGGCAGTCTAAAAGGATTTGTTAAATGGATGATTGAATAAGCGAGTGAAGGCGAATAGTAAAGATAATAGAATAGTTCATTTTGAAGAGGGTCAGGGGTTTTCTATTGTTTATTTTGGAACAAAAGAGAATGCAGTACCAACACAGCAAGTTATTCTTGATTTGTTACAGTCCTTGTGCAACTTTGACAATTCTATTACACTGAAGTTCAAAATGGACTCTCTGTACTCGGTGCTGTGTGTCTGAACTCCCTGATGCCATACGTTCTGTTAATACTTCTATTTTTTTCACACTGAACCAAACCACTGGGGAGCCCAAGACTCATATGACTTGACCTCCGAACAGTGAAAAAAATGTGTAAAAGATTTTATTTTTATATCCTTAAGGAGTTTACCAACTTTGGAAAATCCTCACCATTTTATCAGAGGTAACAAGTAAAATTATGATTGGTCTTTTTGACCAATCAAGATCGTAAGAGAGTATCTCGTTACATCTTATACCACCTATTACCTCTTGAACCATTTTATAAGAGGTAAAATGATATAAGGGATAAGAAATTATATGAGATAATGAAGTATCATAAGATATTTGAATATGACGTATTCAAATATGTTCTGTGAACCTGGCCCTGTCAGGAATCGCTAGTCGAGAAGTAACAGGTGCCTTTTGAGAGCCTACGGTGAGTTTTTGGAATCAGTGTCAAACACTAAATGAAAGAAGTGCAAGGAACTATCAGTTTGGATCCCCTGAACCGAAGAGTCGCTACTGTGGACTGAGGAAGAAAGTCTATTTGCATTGTTTTTCATACGTTTTTTTTTTCACCATCAAACACTCATGACTGTAAAGCTATAAAAATTATGGGTATCTAAACCAGTTTTTCCATTCTGATTGAAATGTCCTATAAACACATAAAACTTTAGACATTAAATACGTGCCATTTTTATATCAATTATACCTCAATAAAGATGTGAAAAAGCAGGAAAGAAGAAAAGTCATAGTAAAGTACCTCCATCATTAGTAAAAACCAGAATGTGCCAAAGCTTCCCATCAGGACACATGAAGTCGAGGAATAGTTACTAAGAATCATGTTTTAAGTCAGGTATTTCATTGACCATTTAAATGGGATAAATGAGCAGACACATATTTGAAATATTTAGAATAAGAAATGAGTCATCTTTGTCCTATGCATGGATATGCTTCAGTATAGATGATAAGGGCTTAAAAAATAAAAAGTTTATTAGCCAGGACAGGCTTCTCTATGTCACACCCATTAAAATGGCCTGCCCAGCTTAAATTGTATCATCATGATCAAGTCAAGGTCAATATCAAATGAAGATCAAGCTAGTCTTATGCAAGAGCCAGTGATAAGCATATAGATAGAAGTCCAATATCCTAGTCTAATACATGAATTTTATAAAATATTAAAACAGAAATAAAAATGAGACAGAAAATGACTAAAGCTTTGCCCCCATCTTTCTGCTCCATCTCTGTTTACAAATAAATAAGAGACTAAAAGTCATTAAAACGTCTGAACAAACCCTGATGTCACTGCATCCTAAATATTTCCACAATGCTAACATTGTACATCTTTAGTACATAGAGGAGTAGAATTGTGCACACTGCCCTTCCTCCCAGTTCCCAGGAAAACTCAAAAGTCATTTTCTATGATCTAACCAATAACAAATGGAAAATGACTGAGAGCCCTGTTGCTTTCTAAATAGAAAAATAGTTTTTTTGTTTGTTTGTTAGTTTTCTGAAATGGAGTCTTGCTCTGTTGCCCAGGCTGGAGTGCAATGGCGAGAACCTCAGCTCACTGCAACCTCTGCCTGCCAGGTTCAAGCAATTCTTCTGCCTCAGCCTCCTGAGTAGCTAAGATTACCACAACCATGCTTCGCTGATTTTTGTATTGTTAGTAGAGACGGGCTTTCGCCATGTTGTCCAGGATGGTCTGGATCTCTTGACCTCGTGATCTGCTCTCCTTGGCCTCCCAAAGCACTGGGATTACAAGGTGTGAGCCACCACGCCTGGTCTGTATTTTTTATGTATTTTTTTTTTGGTTGGGCTTATAGAAGAGATGGCTTCAGCATTAGGTAATTTTTTTTGAAATTAAGAAAAGAAAAAGAAAGAGAGAAAGAAGGAAAAAAGAGAATGAAAGAAAGGGAAAAAGAAGAAAAGAGGGAGAGAGAATGGGAATCTTGTTCTATTGCCCAGGCTAGAATGCAGTCTAAAAATGGGTACTGAAAAGCTCTTTTATACTAATAATTGTTTTATACAATGGAGACAGGAAGGAATAAGGGAGGAAAATAACAAACAGCGAACCAATATTTCATTTAAACCTATGAAATGCTATGCAATTGCTGGGGAGTGATTTACTACCAACCATGTGGTCACTTTTAGAATAGATGTGCTGTGTTACTGAAGAAAATGTATGTTTTGTGGATTTGGAGTACAGAGTTCTGTAAATATTTATTAAGTTTACTTATTCGAGGTCTAAGTTCAAGTCCCAGGTATCCTTGTTAACCTTCTGTCTCATTGATAGGTCCAATATTGACAATGTAGTGTTAAAGTCTCCCCACTATTATCATGTGGGAGTCCAAGTCTCTTTGTAAGGCACCAAGAAGTTGCCCTATGTATCTGGGTGCTCCTATATTGGGTGCGCATAGACAAGGATCGTTAGCTCTTCCCGTTACATTGATCCCTCTACCATTATACAATGTCCTTCTTATCTCTTTTGGTTTCTGTTACTTTAAAGTCTATTTTTTCAGAGACGAGAATTGCAACTCCTGCTTTTTTTTTTTTTTTTTTTTTTGCTCTCCATTTGATTGGCAAATCTTCCTCCATCCCTTTGTTTTGAGTTTCTGTATATCCTTACAAGTGAGATGGGTCTGGATGCAGCTTACCGATGGGTTTTTTGGAATGGCTGATACTGGTTGCTCCTTTCTATATATAGTGCTTCTTTCAGAAGCTCTTGTAAAGCAGGCCTGGTGGTAATGAAATCTCTGAGTACTTGCTTGTTCATAAAAAATTTTATTTTTCCTTCACTTATGAAACTTAGTTTGGCTGGATATGAAATTCTGGGTTGAAAGTTCTTTTCTTTAATGATGTTGAATACTGGCCCCACTCTCTTCTGGCTTGTAGGGTTTCTGCTGAGAATCTGCTGTGAGTCTGATAGGCTTTCCCTTGTGGGTAACCTGACCTTTCTCTCTGGCTGCCCTTAGTATTTTCTCCTTCATTTCAACTCTGGTGAATCTAATGATTATGTGCCTTGGGGTTTCTCTTTTGAGGAATATCTTTGTGGTGTTCTCTGTATTACCTGGAGTTGAGTATTGTCCTGCCTTGCTAGGTTGGGAAAGTTTTCCTGGATAATATCCTGAAGAATATTTTCCAGCTTAGATTCATTCTCTTCATCACATTCAGGTACACCTATCAAAGGTAGATTAGGTCTTTTCACATAGTCCCATATTTCTTGGAGACTTTGCTCATTCCTTTTTACCCTTTTTTCTCTAATCTTGTCTTCTCGTTTTATTTCATTAAGTTGGTCTTTGACCTCTGAAATCCTTTCTTCTGCTTGATCAATCGACTGTTAAAACTTGTGCATACTTCACGAAGTTCTCGCATTGTGTTTTTCAGCTCCATTAATTCACTTATATTCCTCTCTAAATTGTCTATTCTTGTTAGCATTTCGTCAAACCTCTTTTCAAGGTTCTTAGTTTCCTTGCATTGGGTTAGAACATGTTCTTTTAGCTCACAGAAGTTTCTCATTATCCACCTCCTGAAGCCTGATTCTGTTGATTCCTCACATTCATTCTTGATCAGGCCTTGTTCAATTGGTGATGAGGAACTGCAATCCTCTGTAGGAGGAAAGGCATTCTGATTTCGGGTGTTTTCAGCCTTTTTGCGCTAGTTTCTTCCCATCTTTGTGGATTTATCCACCTGTCGTCTGTGTAATTGCTGACTTTCAGATTAGGTCTCTGAGTGGACATCCAGTTTGTTGGTGGTAAAGTTTTTTCTCTTTCTTAGTTTTCCTTCGGCGGACGCTTGCCCCCGCAAATTGGACCTTCCTGGGTTCAGCTGTACTTGCTGTGAAACTCTCAATCCTCAGCAGTTCCAACTGCTGTTTTTTTTGTGGGGTGGGGACCAGCCTTCCCCTGTGGCGACCCACTACACCGGCTGAAACAGTGGCGTTAAGATTAGTGGCGCTCTCTGCCGGGAATCTCCCGGTCTGGTTCCCCCACCTCAGTCTGCTTTTCAATCAGCTGAATGGGAGACTCTGCCTTCCCGGAGCTCCAACGCCAACTAAAGGGCACTCAGTCCCGTATACTTCGGACTTAGAACCGCCGCGCAGGGGCGCCTGCAAAACGGCCCGCGCCGGCCAAAGAGTCATGCTGGCGACCCGTGGGGCTCCTCCTCCGGGAATCTCTTGGTCCGTGGGCAATAAAAATTCGCCTGAAAATGTGGCTTCTACTCACTCTCTGCGCTTTCAGTGGGAGCTACAACCCTGAGCTGCTGCTACTCGGCCATCTTGGATCTCTCTCCAGGTAATTTTGTTAATCCATCCAGCTGGACTGTGCAAAAGCTTAGGGCTTGCTATCTCCAATTTCTATTTATATGGATCAGTTAAACCAGATAAGCTTTTTGCCTTTTTCTCTTCAAGGTAACAAATATTAGCTTAACCAATATAATTTTAACACTGGTACATACACAAAAATAAAGAACTCACTATGTTGCAAAAGTTCTGTTTAGCACGGCATGTACTGACATTGCATATCACTGCTTAGCTGGCTAGAGAGCGTGCTGGAGGCTCCAGTGACCCACATGCTTAGCTCCATTTTCAGAGTTATCTCCACAGCCCATCTACACTCAGACATAATGAAACGTTCGATACAGGAAGTGTTCCAGAAAAGGTGAAAAAATAGCTCAAAGCATCTGAGACTCTTTAGAAAGTAGCCTCACCAATCTGCCTTTGCTGTACTAAAGAAAGTCCAAGACATTCTACTGCACCAAAATACACAATAATTCATTGTGAATGTGCAACCATAATATGCACAAGCCCGTGTCTGGAAATCTGCAGAGAATTATTTAAAGAAGCAATGCATTATGTAAAAATTACTATTTTTAATGTTAAATGATCACATTTGAGTGTATGCTGTGTGTTAGGTCTTACACCTGACTCTTTCCTGTTGCGTGTGTATGTGTGTGTGTGTGTGTGTAAATGTTCACATTCATTTTCTAATTAAGGAAAGCATAAATGATTTGCCAGAAATTATTGAGGTATCGAATGGCATTGGCAGGCCCCAAACCCAGAGCCAGCTGAGTTGGAAGCCTATGATTTCTGATTATTCTGCACCACTGTTAAAGCAAACAAAAACCACTGTGATACACAGCTTCAAGCAATATAAATCACGGCCTTTGTATGTGAGAGAGTTTGAAAGACCACGGACACAGCTATGCAGCTACCACAGTAGAAATGTCTGAACCATCTTGGGAAGCTCTCTTATATGACAAGCAATAGTCAAAATCAGTGGAGTACCAAAAAGCTGCAGCCGTGGTCCATAGGACTGAGCACAGACTAGAAAAGAAGTCTGATGGTTTTCTTCACTCATGCTTGGACAGATTTTCATCATCAATCGGTGCATTAATTCTATCTGGCTCCGGGAAACAGTCATTTGGTTAATAGCTCTTTTGTGACCAAAGGAGTTCGTGCACAATCCCAAATGACTTAACTTCCAGCTGGGGAGGAGTTTAGGCAGAGGAGAAAAAAGAATCTAACTTCATTATTTTACAAATCATATGAGGAAGAAAGTTGGAACAAACTGTCCTACTATTTTTGTTGGGAAAGACCTCTGTTTCATTTTGACATAGGTCACTGAGACACAGGAGGCGATTTTCATGCAGAAGTATTTCCTTGAGTCAGTATAAATGGAACAAAGAAAATGCGTGAAATACAAAATGTTCTTTAAATGTTCGGATTTGTTGAGTCCCACTGTGAAACTTTTATATTAGAAAGTTTGAAGAAAATTCTAACTACCTATCTTAACACTGTAACGTTATATTTTTGAAAAGGTGAAAAATAATTGTTCAGGAACTAAAAACCTGGATTTTTAAAAAATTGAGTTCTTTGCTCTGCTGCAGACATAAAATGATCTATTATGTGATTATTACATATAATAAATTATAGAAATGTTAAGACAGAAAGATAAAAGTATGGTTATAATTTTCTTGTTAGGTGATAAAACAGGAAGAACTTGGCAAGGATCTTTTTGACTGCACTTTGTATGATCTACTGAAATACGATGATTTGAATGCTGACAAGCACCTGGCCCTGGAAGAATTTTATAGAGCATTCCGTGAGTACAAGATTCATTCTCCAGTTTCTCTTTGTTCTTTTTCCTGTTGCTTTACACAATATGGTCTGTTTGCTTGCTCTCATAGTACAAGCTGTTTCTGAAGAAAAGTGATATAATTTAGTGAATTTAAGTTTTGAGTTGTATTGAAACATGAAAAAGCTAAGGGATTTAGTAGTTCTGAAATGAACAGTTAGAAATATTTGATAACCATGAATATCATCCATTCTCATTGATTATAATTTAAGATACTAGATTCTTTTTTTTTTTTGAGTTGGAGTCTCGCTCTGTTGCCACGTTGGAGAGTGCAGTGGTGTGATCTGGGCTCACTGCAACTTCTGCCTCCCACGTTCAAGCGATTCTCCTGCCTCAGCCTCCCGAGTAGCTGGGACTACTGGCGTGCGTCACCATGCCCGGCTAATTTTTGTATTTTTAGTAGAGATGGGATTTCACCATATTGGCCAGGCTGGTCTCAAACTCCTGACCTTGTAATCTGCATACCTTGGCCTCCCAAAGTGCTGGGATTACAAGCGTGAGCCATCACGTTTGGCCAAGACATTAGTTTCTCAATACTGCTTCCAAGGTTATTTTAGAGGAAGAACAGCTTCTGACCAGTTGTCACCATGTATCAGATACAATTATTTACAATTAAATTTTTTAATTTCATTGGGAAACCAAAATGGATTAATAAATGTGTTTATTAATTGACTAAATGTGTTTTTTAGAACAGAGTCATAAAGATGACTTGATTAACCACAATTACTTATCAGATTATTCTTTAAAAATAATTCAAAGAGGCTGCTAACGGGTGGCTGACACTTGTAATCCCAGCACTTTGGGAGGCCATGGTGGGTGGATCACCTGCAATCAGGAGTTCAAGACCAGCCTGCCAACATGGTGAAACCTCGTCTCTACTAAAATTCAAAAGTTGGCTGGGAGTGGGGGCACATACCTGTAATCACAACTACTGGGGAGGCTAAGGCAGGAGGATAGCTTGAACTTGGGCATGGAGGTTGTGGTGAGCCAAAATGGCGCCATTACACTCCAGACTGGGCAACAGAGCAAGACTCTATCTCAAAAAAAAATTTTTTTTTAATAAAATAATTCAAAGACAAAGGACTAAGAAACAATAAACAAACAAACGAAAAGGATTTAGGAGCTATGTGTAAAAGAAAGTAAATTCACTAGTTGGTATTATAAATCACCAAGTAAAGAAAATTAAACAGGATTCAGTTTAATTCAGAACATGAAATCAATATTCTTTTTTTCTCAGAAAAGTTATGAAGTAGAATATGTACTTGTATAAAACGATCTTTTTTGAATTATGACCCTGACATTTAGCCATTTATCAGCTGTGTGATATTGGAGAAATTAGTTAAATGTATTTTTATTCTTAAAAATTCATATAAATAAAGATAATTTTGTTACTGCATGGTAATTTTTGTTAAAACATTGTATTATATTTTTATGTGATAGTTTACATAAGCAAAATAATATACGAAAAAGTTGTCGCTTATAATTTTTTTAAATCAAGATAAAATACGCTCTTTGGATATAGTTAAGTTTAAGTTACTAGGCAGAATACAACACAGGATAACTGGTAAACTGTTAGTTCTTTACAAGGGTGTTGCTACATTAGGTACTTTTCAAAAATGATAAAACAAAAGGAGCATTGGCCGGGCCTGGTGGCTCTTGCCTGTAATCCCAGCACTTTGTTTAGGAGGGCTAGGTGGGCAGGTCACTTGAGGTCAGGAGTTTGAGACCAGCTTGGCCAACTTTGAGAAACCTCATCTCTTCTAAAAATACAAAAATTTGCTGGCGTGGTGACGGGCTCCTGTAATCCCAGGTACTCAGGAGGCTGAGGCAGGAGAATTGCTTGAGCCCAGGAAGTGGAGGTTGCAGTGAGCTGAAATCACGCTGCTGTACTTCAGCCTGGACAACAGAATGAGACAAGAAAGAAAGAGAGAGAGAAAGAAAGAAAGGAAAGAGAAAGAAAGAAAGAGAAAGAAAGAAAAAGAAGAGAGAGGGAGGAAGGAAGGAAGGAAGGGAAGCATTATTATTCTACTTTAAATGAAGGAGGTGAAATACATAGAAATTAAGAAATAAGTGCCTGAGTTTCTAATGAAACTCATGTTGACCTAATTATGAAGTCTGAAGTGTTTCTCACCATGCTTTATGCTGTAGTGGCCATTCTTTTGTGTGCTCATGGTGGCAGGATAACGGGGAGAAAATGTGGTTTGTTGGGGAATAACTTATGTGTACATATAATAATATGTGTGTATGTGCATATGTCTGTATGAATGATGCTATCATGTAAGATAGAAGGGAATAGGTGTTATTTTAAAAGCCTACGAAGACATTGAGTTGAAAATACGATATTTAGTTTTGAAAATCAAGGATACCTTATGAAGGTGGGGAAATTAAATTAATGTTCATGATGGAGTGGATTTAAATTTTTGGCGATGAGCAAATGATATCGGACAGAAAGAATAACATACATAAAAAGTCACATACTTGACATATCAGGGCATTTAGAAAAAGCTAATCCAACTGCATTGTCTGTTGCAGTTTGAAATTCTATGGAAATGTATAAATTATTTCGGCCATTTTACTAAATAGTTTTAATAAATAAGCAGTCTAATCTCCTAACTCCTACCTCTGTCTCTCAACAGAAAGATTAATATAGACTTGGCTAATAAAAGCAGGCAAAATCTACAGCCATGCTTGAAAATAATTTCAATGGAATATAGTTTACTCAGCATCAACAAGTGTATTAAATGAATATGTTTGTGTAAGATTTTTATTCAAAATAGAGTTACTGCTGGTAGTGAAATAGTGGAAGAGAAACAATAAAAATATGTCAATGAGTGATATGTTATTTTTATGATAGCCAGCAAAGACACTGAATAACAATCCCTGATCCTATCAGTAATAATAATCTTGCCTCGAATACTACCGCCTGCACCTGCGAAAAGGAAAAATAATACTGCGTTTTAGGATATAATTTGATGTTGTCCAAGAAAAGAAGGTAGATCAGTACATTGTTCTGATAAATAATGTTTTACAAGTCAGAAATATAAATAATCAATAAAAGGTTTAATGAATACAGTAAAACACATATATAAAAGTAGTAGGGATTATTGAATTTGAATAGAAGGAAATCTATGTGGATTTCATTAACTCTTAGAAAGTAATATGTGGCCAGTACAGTGGCTTACACCTGTAATCCCAGCACTTTGGGAAGCCAGCAAATCACGAGGTCAGGAGAATGAGACCATCCTGGCTAATAAGATGAAACCCCGTCTCTACTAAAAATACAAAAAATTAGCCCAGTGTGGTGGCATGCGCCTGTAGTCCCATCTACTCGGGAGGCTGAGGCAGGAGAATCCCTTGAACCTGGAAAGTGGAGGTTGCAGTGAGCCGAGATCACACCACTGCATGGGTGACAGTGTGAGATTTCATCTCAAAAAAAAAAAAAAAAAGAAAAGAAAAGAAAGTAATACATTAAAAATTGTATGGAAATTATAGTAAATACAATAAATTTAGTGAATATAGTAATAATTCTGTCATAAGGTCAAATTTATGTATAATACAAAAGATCTACATTTTTAATAGTCATAAATAGATGTTAGTTGGGTAATGAAATTGCTTGGCAACCAGTAATGATGAGATTACTTTTTTCTTTTTAGTTAATCAAAACTATTCCATAACAATGATAAAATGATGTTCACAACATCATTTAGTGAATTTTGTTTTTCTAAGTAATGCTGCAATTACAGGAAATATTTTAATATTCTTTGTGATCTCACCAAGCAAATTTATTGTAAAGTATTACATTTTCAGTGCTTCAACCTTATTTAAACTAGGCGTCAAACTATATAATGATCCCTCAGAGATAACAGAACTGGCCTGTGTGGATTGTATGTGCATTATTGAGAAGATATTTATACTTTAATGAGAATTATAAACGCATATCAATTTCCTTCTCTCCCTCTATAAAAATACCTGATAACTAAATCCACCTGGGTTTTGTGAAGTTTAGTGACAGGCTTTGTAAAATGACATGATTTTAGAAAGTTGGAAAATATGAAGGTATCATGAATAAAAAATGTATAACACTAATGGGAAAAGCAATCTATTAAAAAATCATGTATTATGTCCCTTTGTGTATAGAGTGTTGTGATAGTCAAAGCAACTTACAAAGATAGGTTTCCTTTCCCCTAGGAATATATCATCTCAGACAGACAGTGATCAAAATGACAGATATATTAAGACTAAAAAGGAATCATTTTTTTCCACATTGAGGATGCATTCCTCCACACAATTTATAAAAAGAAGCTCAGAAAACTAGAAAACTCTTAAGTGAATATCCAGAGGGATAAACTAAGCCTGAAGAAGTTAGAAACCTAGCATGATCCATTAATTGTCTTCTGGTGGATACAAAGGTAGACAGATTTCATGAGTTCCAGTTTCTTACTCTTTCTGCCATGGTACAAAATGGAAGATAGTACAGGGTAATCTGCAAACAGGAAAAAGCTAATGATTAAAAACAATAGCACATTATCAAGTATTATTATATTATTGCCATGTTATTACAGTAGTTATATGATGTTTTTCAAAAATAGCTTTTTCCTTTATGGATTAGACAAATAATTGTAATCCTTTACCATAGGTATTGAATGGTCAATTGTTTAATTTTTCTTTATAAATTTTGGTATTATATATAATTTGACTTTTACTTATGTATTTAAAATAAACCCTCATTGTGTGCATCAAGTATTTCATATCATGCCTTGTTTGATTAACAGACTTGGAAAGCTATTTAATAGGATGCAATAAATAGTAAGTTTAGTGACATGCTTTTGAATAGAGAAAGGAAATACCAAATTCTCTGTTAAGGTGGTAAGGTGGTGTACATCCTTCACCTTGGAATTCCATTATCATGAGTATATTCAGTAAAATGTATTCATTCAGTGCAAAAGTTTCTGGTAGAATTAAAAATGAGTTAATAGTGCCATATTATATACCAAGTACTAAATATTTCATTTTCTTCTAATTCAAATTTAATCAAATTGTACCATTACATGTGACTTGCATGGAACAACATACTTCTGATTTAAATCTGTCAGTAAATATAAGTGATTTGCCACCAGACAAGATTATCATATACTAATTGAGGCATTTAATTTCAGAAGTGATGCTCAAATAAATGTCTATATTTACTTAGTTTGGTGACTAAGCTCAATCGAAATGATGAAATGATGTTATATGCTTATTGCTTTTGTAAATGAATTCCTTTATTTAGATTTTTTAGATAACCAAGAATGGTATAATTGACTACCTAGAGAAAGAATCTTTGTTTTGAAAATGCTTCCTATGTACTTTATTTCCTGAGTTAAATAATAAATTACTTTGACTGGGATACTAAACCTTAAAATTGTGTGAAATTTTATGAGGACTATGAACTTTTAAAACTCTATGAGACATTTTGGTAAATGTGATAGATTTTTGAGGTGTTATTAAACTGTTCTAAGATGCATCTCCCTATATATATATATATATATATATATATATGTACATATATATATATGTACATATACATATATATACACATATATACACACATATACAAAAAATATATATATATACACATATATGTGTACTTTAAGATGTATGTATTCTTGTGTGTTAAACTTCTAATGTTATACTATTAAAAATTTCTATTAATTCAACATGCTCTTTGTATGTACAAATATCCAAAAGAAGGTATGTTTCTAGTGTGCGTAAACCCTGTCTCTACTAAAAATACAAAAATTAGAATCGTTTAAACCCAGGAGGCGGAGGTTGTAGTGAGCCAAGATTGTGCCACTGCATTCCAGCCTGGGTGACAGAGCAAGATTCCATCTCAAAAAATAATAATAATAATAAGTTTTTGTAAGCATAATGCATCAACTGTGAACATCATATTGACACTCATTGTGTAATAGCTCTATTGTTCTTCTTTCTTTAAGAGAAGTAACTATGGCTCCAAAATTCTAAAATACTAAGAACAGATATTTAAAATCACCCAATCATTAATGTATATATTCAGAATGTCATCACTCTATATGAAACATGTCTTAATGCAGTGTAGATTTGATAATGACATTATGAGGAAAATAAAATTCATTTTCCAAGGAAAGCAGAACTGCTACACTAAAATATTACTTATTGAAAGCTTCTAATAATTAGAGCAATAAAAATGAATATTACACTACCATTCATAAATATTACATCATTAGTATATGAAAACCTTTGTTAAGAAAAATAGCAGAGTTTAGTGAACAAAATGAAGAATGTTGCAGTAATATAGGCTAAAAGCAATGATGGGGCCAGAATCAAAGAAGCAATAGTAAAAATGCAGGAATGTGGCCACATCTGTGCGATAACTTATAAACAAAACTATTCTGAATCGGTGAGTGATTAAATACACATGACAGGGGAAAGGATTTGAGTCAAGGATAATGCCCAGATTTCTAGCTTGACTACTAAGGTGAATGATATTTCTGTTCCTTAAATCGAGGAACACAGAGAGAGATACAAGTTTAGGGAAAGACATCGAGTTAAATTTTGGACAGGTTGGTATATATTTTTAAAAAATACAAATTGGTTGGAGAATATTGTGGTTCAAATAGGGGACCTCATCTAGAAATAAAGATAGGGAATATATAAGTAAAAACTGAATCTCTACCAGGTGGTTGGATCATTCAACGTGAGCATGAAAAGAGAGAAAGAACGAGCAAAAATGGAGGACTTGAGAGCCATCTTAGTGGATATCACAGCAAAATATGGTAGACGGGCGTCTTCAACAATAGAAATGTATTTCTTGTAGTTCTTGAGATGGGGAAGCCAATTTAGTGTCTGGTGAAGGCTGTCTTCCTGGCTTGTAAACAAATGTCCATCTTCTTGCTGCATTGTCACTGAAGAGAGAGAACGCCTGCTGATGTCTCATTCTATAAGGACACAAAACCTATCAGATTAGGACCCACCTGATGACCTCATTAAAACTTAACGTTATTTTAGGCCCTATCTCCAAATATGGTCACATTGATTTGCATTAGAATATTAACATGTGAAGTTGGAGGAGACAAAATTCAGTCTATACCAGAATTAAAACTGAAATGCACTTTAATAGGTGGTATCCAAAGCAGGGCACCACCATGACATTTTACTAAGGAAGAATTGAACATTTTTCACAGCTGAGTACAAGGCAATAAAACAAAAAAAAGGGAATTCTTCTTCCTTTTTTTTTTGAGAGGGAGTTTCACTCTTTCCTCCAGGGTGAAGTGCAGTGGTGCCATCTCGGCTCACTGCAACCTCTGCCTTCTGATTTCAAGCGATTCTTCTGCCTCAGCCTCCTGAGTAGCTGGGATTATAGGTGCTCACCTAATTTTTGTATTTTAAGTAGAGACGGGATTTCACCATGTTGGCCAGGCTGGTCTCGAACTCCTGACCTCATGATCTGCCTGCCTTGGCCTCCCAAAGTGCTGAGATTACAGGCGTGAGCCACAGCACCTGGCCCAAAAGTGAACTCTTCTTGGCCACTAGGTTTGGCCGTAAGAAACTTGCTTGTAACTTTGGTCATGACACTCAATGTAGATGTAGGGGCAGAAACAAAAGTGCGGATGGTGGAGAGTTTGGACGTAAGGAGACTGAAAAACAATAATGTTGGATAAAGAAGCAGAGCACATAAGTATCCATCAAGTATGAATATATTTAGATAAAATCAAAAACGACTAAAATCCTCTATGGTTTTAGAAGTTAATATGGTGGTAGCCTTTGCAAGAAAGGAAAAGGAATGAGATGAAAACATCAAGTCATCTATGGTGCTGGAAACATTCTATCTATCTATCTGTCTATCTATCTATCTATCTGACAATCTATCATCTATCTCTATTTAACATGCATAGTGGTTTCACAGACATCTTTACTTTGTTCAAGTGTACTGATTTATACATCATAATGTGTCACTATTTTGTATCTCTGCTATTTAAAAAATAAAACAACAAAGTTTACCAGGGCAACTGAATTCACCTCTGGCATAGAGCTCATGAATTATCTCTGAAAGACTAAACCTTACATTCAAACACAAAAGCAATGCTAATTCTAAGCTTACTTTGACTGGGAATCATTGTGTTAGATAATGTTATAGCTACTATAAAATAACCCCATATACACAGATTATTATAATATGAAACCTGGCAGCAAAGGAATCACCTGACATATTTGGAGAATAATGCTTCTATCACATACTAGCATTACAAAATTAATAATGTGCATTTTAGTTTGTATGATTATTCCTTTGTTGTTGTTTTTGAGACAAGGTCTCCTTTTGTCACCCAGGCTGAGAGTGTGGTGGCACTATCGTAGCTCACTTCAGCCTTGAGCTCCTGGGCTCAAGCAATCCTACCACTTCAGCTTCCCAAGTAGTTAAGACTACAAGAGTGTGCCACCTCATTTGGCTAATTTATTTATTTATTTTAGTAGAGATGGGACCTTGCTATGTTGCCTAGCCTGGTCTCTAACTCTTGCTTTCAAGTGAGCCTCCCGAAGTGCTGGGATTACAAGTGTGAGTCCCTGCGCCAGGGCTGATTATATAACTCTTCATGTTAGAGTTTATAGCTATCCCCTGGCTCTTCTGGTAAATATCACTCAGCATTATTTCCTTGCTTTCTACTTTATGTTGCTGCTGCTATCTGGGTTCTTAGGAAAAGGATTGTCCAAAATGATTGCTGAGACCCAGCCTATAGACATGTATTTCAAAAGGACAGTTTTTTGCTTCTAAATATAGCAAATTATTTGTATACACCAATTGTAATGGTAAAGAGAAAGAGAAACAATACAAATTTAAACTGTAATGTTTTTAAGTCTTAGGTTTTTCCCATTGTAAATTAACCCTGTCCTTCATCTTGTCCCTGAATCCCCCATTGGTTAGATTACCTTAATGGGTTGCCACTATTGTGCCTTGAGGCATTCTGACATTCTTCACACTCTGATCTCTAATTGGTACATTTTGCCTTCTAACATAATGATTTATAATCCTAAAAGCAGACACAATTAGTTCAAGTGAAACATTTATTATATTTATTTCTTAAAGTATTTCCTTTTTCATCATACAAATATTGATAGAGTAATGCCTCTTCTGACTCAAAGCATAATTGCAGTACAATAAAATGAGAATTGACCAATCATTCTTATTCTCCATACCGTACCATGTATTGTCAGTCATAACTTAGTGCATCTAACCTAAATTTATTTCCAGTGATTACACTATAGTAATCTTAGGTAGGGTTTGCATGAGGATTATGTTTTCAGACTTTCAAATAATTTCTGTAAATCACTGTTACAACGGCCTTGGCTTTGTACCATTTCTCAGGAACTCCTTGAATTGAACTCTGCATGGTCCTGTGTATGGTTCTGCAACCCTATCTGGATGGCTTCCTCATAATGGCCAAAATCTGTGAGCAACTTGAGTCAGTTGCCCTGTGATTTGTCCAAATATTTCTAGCAACTTCTGTTCCTTAGGTTTACCCCAGAGGTTGTCAGTTACACTGCTGCCCAGGGCTGACCCCCTTTGAACAGAGTTGCTGCAGCCTGGTGCCAAAGCCTTAGCTTCAGTTTAAAGTATCTCAAATTTCCAAACTGTTTCCACTGATGGGATTTAATTTTAAAGTAGTCAATTATTGTTGAACAATTTAAAGCAATTTGAATGCAATCTATCATGTTTAATTACTAGCAGTTTTCTGAACTCCCTTCTCTAGGTTAGCCTGAGAGAAGAGGAATTTTATTTACATTATTCAGTTGAAAGTTTCTTTACTGGATTCTGCTCTGCCAAATGATCTTTCAGAAAGACATTTATCTATCAAATAAATATCACTATAACATGTAAAATCAAGTATTTTTAAAATATGAAATATACATATTTAAACCATTTTAATATTTCTAACAACTTAAATAATTTGGAAGGTAGTATACTTATAAAATATATTATTGCTAAGTTTGTTTATATATATTTATATGTTACAAATATATATTTTATAAATCATAAATGTATATTATACACATTATTTTATATATTATAAATATATATTTGTATATATTTATACCATCACTACCATCACTACCACTTTCATAAAGTTTCATGGATATAACCAGAGAAAACATGAAGATTGAAGTAGATTTTATCAATTACATACATAAATCATAAAACTTGAGTGTTTAAAGAAAGAATAGTTAAAATCATTGCCTCGCTAAATAAAAAACAGGAAAAGAAGAAGAAATGAATCAAAACAACAATAATGGGTTTATTAATTTTTATGAATTTTAAGTCAAATTTTCAATTACTAAAAATTCTACTAAGTCTTTTCTCTGCTTGCCATAATTCTGTATCCATTTATCTTATGTTTATTTTTGTGTTGTGCTAGTAAAAGTATAAAACAAAAAGTTATAAGGGACCAAACAGGGATCAACTTTAATTTCACAATTCAGTTATAGTCATTCTGAGGCATATATGTTTGTGTGTGTAGGTGTGTGTGATATAATAAAATATATGTGTATTTTTGTATATAACATATATATATATATAACACACACATATACACAAATATTTTGTTATTATTATTGTTATTTTTCACACAGGGTCTTACTCTCACCCAGTCTGGAATGTAGTTGCACTATCATAGCTCACTACAGCCTTTACCTCCTTGGGTTCAATTGATCCTCCTACCACAGCCTCTTGAGTAGCTGGGACCACAGGCACGTGCCACCATACCCAGCTAATTTTTCTATTTTTTTTTTTTGTAAAGGCTGAGTCTTGCTATATTGCCCAGACTTGTCTCAAACTCTGGGGATCAAGCGATCTGCCCACCTCAGCCTTCCAAAATGCTAGGATTACAGATGTGAGCCATTGCACCTGGCCTACATACACACATATTTTATAAAAATGCAACTATCCTACTTTTATTGGCTCAATATTTGTTTTAATTGTCTTTTAATTCGATAGTGGGAACATATCATCAACAAATATAGTTTAAAATGATATTTTTTGGAATTTTTTTTCAATTTTAACTGACAAATAATTTTTTATATTTATGGAGTATAATGTGACGTTTTGATATATGTATACATTATAGAAAGATTTAATCAAGCTATTTAATATATTTGTCCACCAAATGACCATTTTTTTTTTGTTTAAAAACCTATTTTAGCAATTTTGAAATAGACAATACATTATTATTAACTTTGGTCACCATGCAATGTAATAGATCACTAAAAGTCATTTCTGCTGTTTAACTAAAACTTTGCACGATCAACTTCTTCCCTTTTTTTATCTCTTCGTATTCTCCCGTTTTCCTATCCCTACCCTAGCCTCTGATAACCATATGTCTCCTCTCTGTTTCTATGAGATGGACCTTTTTAGATTCCACATATAAGTGAGACCATATAGTAATTGTTTTAAATACAAATGAATATCATCTTTTAATGGCTGCCATTGTTTGAAAGTCTAATATTCAAAATTATAAAGGTAATATTCTATTATCCTCAAATTATCACTTTTATCCTTAGAGAAACACAATACAAACAAAAAATGCTGACCATCCTAATAATTTGAAATTTTCTAGCAGTCCCATTAAAAAAGAAAAAAACAGGCAAAATTGATTTTAATAACATTTTATTTACTTGAATATGTCAAAAATATTATTATATCAATATGAGCATTAAGTGCTTATTATTCATTCTTTTATCTTACCAAGTCTTGAAATCAGGTGTGTAATTTTCATTATTACAGTACAGGATATCTCAATTTGGATAAGCCAAATGTTCAATAGCCACATGTAGTTAATTACTGGCTACCCTCTTGGACAGTGTAACATTAGAGTGTCAATGAATAGCAATTTCTCTATCTAAAATTTTATTCCAATTATTTTTAAATATGAATTTAAGTGCAAATTCCATTTTTACATAAATAGCATGGTGTGAACTTTGTATTAATATTTATTTTTTTAGAAATTCAGAAAATTATACACTAAAAGGAGTATAATTTCATCTAAGGGACAAGCTTATTTATATATATTCTCAACATAAATAGAATATTTATTTTGGAAAGGGTTACATTAAATCTGTTTATCATATTGTATTTTTTAGATTCAGAGATGTGTTTGTCACATGGGTATATGATGTAATGGTGGGGACTGGGCTTCTAGTGTACCTGTCACCCAAAGGGTAGATTTTACTAAATAAGTAATTTTTCAACTCTCACTCCCTTCCCATCCTCCCTTTTTTGGAGCCCCCAGAGTCTGTCTTTCTCTTTATGTCCATGTGTACCCGTTGTTTAGCTCCCACTTATAAATGAGAACATGTGATACTTGGTTTTCTGCTTCTGTGTTAGTTTGCTTAGGATAATGGCATCAAGCTCCTTCCATATTGCTGCAAAAGACTTTATTTCATTCTTTTTAATGAAATACATCATAGAATTTCACGGTGCACATGTACTATATTGTTTTAAATCCAGTCAACAATTGGAGGACACTTAGGTTGACTCATGACTTTGCTACTGTGAATAGTGCTGCAATAAACATAAGACTGCAGGTGTCTTTTTTATATATGATTTCCTTTCTGTTCGGTAGAGAGATACCCAGTAGTGAGATTGATGGGAGGAATGGTAGTTCTATTTTTAGTTCTTTGAAGTATCTCTATACTGCTTTCCATAGTGGCTGAACTAATTTACATCCCCCACCAACACTGTATAAGTATTCCCTTTTTTCTGCATCTGTGCCAAAAACTGTTGGTTTTTTTTTTTTGACTTTTTAGTAATAGCCATTCTGACCGGTGTAAGATGATATTTCATTGTGGATTTAATTGGCATTTATCTGATGCTTAGTGATGTTAGACATTTTTTCATGTATTTACTTTTTTGTCACTTGTATGTCTTTTTTTGAGAAACATTTCTTCAAGTTCTTTGCCCAGTTCAATAAAATATATTTAATGCCACCATCTGTAAGTGTTTTTCAAATGCTCTTATTGATGGTCATTGAAATTATATATCTTCTGTCCATAGTTAGTACCTTAAAAATAGCTTTTCTAATTTTTAAAATAATCTTATTTTAGTAACTAATGACTCTTGTCTTTCCCTTACTTGAAAAAAATACACCAATCATGTAAGTCTTTTGATGTGAGATACTGTTCTGCCTGAGAAAAAAGTGTTTCCCCCTCTGCATTATTTCAGTCCAGCAATTAACAGTGAAACAGCTTGTAGGAAGCTTGTACAACCTTATATACCACATGGATTAATGTTTTACATTCAATGTTTTGAAGATTTACAAATAGCTCCAGAATATTGTTACCTCTGAGAACTCTGGGAAAATTACTACGATACATGGAACGTAATAATTATTTAAAGATTTGGAAAATGCTAAAATAGTTTTTCAGGGTCATTACAATGAAAATAAATACACGTACATATGTACATATTTATGTTTAAAAAGGTATGTGCAAAATAACGTCTCTCTTTTTTATTTTTTAAGATGAGGTTTCACCATGTTGGCCAGGCTGGTCTAGAACTCCTGACCTCTAGTGATCCACCCACCTTGCCCTCCCAAAGTGCTGGGATTACAGGTGTGAGCCACCACGCCCAGCCCTAACAAGTCTTTTAGTAATTCAGTATGTGATACTTTTTGTGGCAATTCCTTTCATAGGTATTTCAAAAACAGTAACAAATTTGCTTTTAACATCTTTACAACGATCAGAATAAATTGTTAATGCACATCCATCTTTATACTTTTATACAAGTAATTAGTTTGATGATTATTAGCTATTAATTGCATGCATGCCTAACATTCTGTTTAGTACTCATCAATCTTTGGATTGTTTTATTCTGTTTTGTTAAATAACAAAGTTTAATTTTTTAAGGATTTCCTTTATACATTCTCTTTTTAATTTATAATCTACCTCTATGTATGTAGTGTTATTGAGTGAGTAAATTTCTAGTACCATCTACCATTGCTGTCACCTTAGTAAAAATTTACTAATGTAAATTTACAAATTTTACAAATGTAAATAATTTTTTTATTTGATATAAAGTATATTTATGTTAAATTTCCAATATACATTTGTTGTATCCTTAGGTGACAATTAAAAATAGACTGAAGTTAAGTAAACATCAACAAAAATGGAAACAAAGTGTCTACACCAAGTGCCGTGTAGCTGCCTGAGTGAGGATTTTGTTAGGGCCTCAGTGCTGTATATCACCTGCAATGCACCATTGTAAAATGTGTTCTTCCTAAAGGAAATTGTTGCTATAAAAAGGAAGGAAACTGCAGTAAACTTCTTACTAATCATTCAAGTAAAGTAAACAGAGTCTTGTTGTTACTGACCATCTGGGACAAACAAAAAGCATCTATGATGTTTAAAGCTTTATAGAAGTTGCAGATTACAAATCACATTGAAAGGATATGCACATTTATAGGTTCTGTCTAGGGAACATCACAAGATTACCTTCATTCTTTTCAGTGTTGCTTAATTAACATTAATGATAATAACACTTTATTGAATAAACAAGTAAATTAGATATCTTAGTACATGCTATGTTGTACTTGCCTATTCCAAAAGAAGGAAACTTTTCAAATAAAAAATACACAAAGTTATGTTGGAAAGGTGTTGGGGGAGGAGAGACAGAGAAAAAATAGAGAAGGAAAAAGAGAGATTGAAGAGAGAAGAAGAAAGCGAAAGAATAATAAATGTGGTATATTTTATGCATTTTGTAGTTTAAAATTTATCAGCTGTGCAATGATCCACTTCTGTAATTTTACTCATTTAAATTAATATTTCAAGTCACATTTAATTTCATAGTCAAAAATCAACATTTGCTATATTCTTATTACATGACATTATTAAGGCTAGTTACTACAAATATAAAGATGGATAATAAACTCTCTTCTTTAAGAAATTAAACAGTAAAAAGCAATTTTAATATAGTATCTCAAGGGACAATGAAAAGGACCACCCACAGGGACTGATTCTAAGCAGAGACAACTTTCGAATTACATATGACCCAGAATAAGGGTCCCTGGGGACAAAGTCAAAGAACCCAGGTGCTTTTCTGCTAACGGGAGCCCATCAGCAAAGCCTAAAGTGTGGGAAATTACAAGCATTTGGGGGACTGAGGGAGACAAAGTGCAAACTAGAAATTAGTGATAAAGAGGCTCAGGAGGGAGGGACTAGAGCTCGAAACTTAGTGAACACAATAATGAGAAATTGGATAATTCGTGTAGGTATAGGGAAGACACTGACAGTGATACAGGGATTGTCATTTACATTTGAGGGATCATTTATGAAACAGTGCAAAATGCCTTAAGAAATAAGATGAGAAGCAGAAACAACTGTAGATCAGTGCAGTCAGTGGTATTTTGGGGTTAATGATTACATTTTCAAGAACTCTGTTATCATGTTGATGTCACATTGGTAACCTGAAATTGGCCCATGGTGTGAACCTTTACAGCACAGATATTGTTAAATGCTACAGTCAACCCCCTTACCCCAACACATTACCACCAAGCTTAGAGAGATGGCTTATAAACATTCACCAGGGCACTACTAACTCAGGCTGCAGTTCTCTAAGTGATAAGTTTTGAGGGATTGAACAAGGGCAATGGGGGAAATAAGAAGTTACGGATTGAAGGAATATTTAGGAGAAAAATCCAACACAATTGGCGATGGAGATGGCTAACAATTTCTAGAAAAGAGTCTTAGAATTACATTGTGCAATCCCAAATAAATTCAAAGTTAGTGATAATCCTGTCAACAAGTTGGTTGTGACTTTTGAGAAGACATCTAAATAAGTTGATGACAATTCTTTGTCAAACTGCAAATTAAAAAAAAAAGTCACACTATCTCCAGAAATGTTATTTAGCAATGTATTATAGCAGAAATAATTTATGTATGTGATGGGATAGATTTTGGTAGATAAAATAATTTCTGATGAATTTGTTAACAACTTTTTGAGCTACTCAAGGATAAAAAATTAAACTTGGCAGAAGTTTTAAAGTTAAAATTTAACATTTTTTTCTTACTGATGAAAAACTTAGATTGAGAGAATATCAAAGTTAGCCGAGAAAACTACTCAAACCTGTAGTCATGTTTAATGGTGTATGTACAACTCATATTTCCATTGACATAGTTCATTTTATTATAATCATATTTTATAAGAAGTATCTATATTAGCATGCTGAAAATGACACAGGTGACAGCTCACCTTTCTTTATTTCATTTTTGCTAGGATATATGAAGTGGTAATACTTCTGAGATCAGGGATTTATCTTATTGGTACAACGAGTGAGTTTTTGGTTTTTTTTGTTTGTTTGTTTTTTGTTTTTTTGCTTATAGTTTGACATATTTCCTATAGAAAGAATATTATTTTTGTGGAGTTCCATTAAAAGTCTAGATTATTTTCCTGCTCTTTGTAGACATTTTACATCAACCAAAATTTGTAATTAAATATTTTAACGCCTTTTAAATATGTTTAAACAACAGGTGAAAATGCTATATACACCACTGCCTATATACTGCACTGTTGTTATCACCCCATATTAAACAAATTTATTCTAGTGTCATGTTAGAAAAAGATTTTGTATTAGCACTGTTTCCAGTATTTATATCTAAGAAAGTAGCACATTTTCATATATAGTTATAGATGTACAAAATAAACAATGCTAGTAAATGTTTTCATATGAGATCACACTGTCTCTTTCATCTGTGTTTTCTAATTCTTTGGGGTATATTAACATTTTTAAATGTTGATTTCAAACTGAACTCATTATTACTTGCTGAAATTTTAGAATTTTTAAAGGCAATTTTCATAGTTTACGGAGATAGTGGGATTTATCAGCTTCAATCAAGATTATTCCCCCAAAACCAGGCGATATTGTCACTGCCTTTTTTTTTTTATTGACCTTTTTAGGAAACTATTTTTTTTTCTCCAGAAACTATTCGCTTTTGCTTCTAGATCTGATAAAGCAGAATGAATTGATCCGAGATTTCCTATTCCTAAAACTCATTTTCAAATTTGTATTACATGGCCTTTTATCATTTTTCAATACATAAAAAACTACTAATACCTGAAAGCATTAAAATTTGGCTCTATATTATGTAACTGTCACCACAGAAACAAAATGTCAGTTCGGAAATTGTCTTCATATTTGCATGATAATATAATTCTAAAAGTGTTAGTTTAAACCAAAAAAAGTTTTCTGAACAATTATATGAGGCTTTTCTTCTGACTTCAGCTGAGACATGATTTCAGGGTGTTGAGAACTGATTTATGCCAATTTGATCATTAAAAGCCATTAAATTCCTTTCAGTGACTATCAGGGACTTTAGATAGTTAGCAGTGGATGAATTCCTTGTTACATCCCCAACAGAAACTACTTCTGCTGCCAGGTGGTATTATACGAATATTTATATATGGTAGAATTAGGTATAAGACTTGGCTTTCTCATTTACCACACCTTCATAAATGTGTAGACATAAAATTAGGGAAAGATGTATACCACTATTGCTGCTAAGCCATTTTATAACAAGTTATAGAAAATATAATCCAACATTATAACATGGGGAAGGTACAACTCATCTCAGCTTTGGCTTTACCAGTTCACTGGGCCCTGAAATCTATATATAGGAGTTGAATGCATAATTAAATCATATTCATAAATTTGTGGTACAGATAGATTTCTTAAGTTAGGTGGACAGAGGCCTCAGAGAGTGTTACTGTCCAAAAAAGTTGTCATAGTGATGTGCTCATTCCTTATGCATCCCTGACCATACACACTTTTAGTATTCCTGTCTGTAGTGTGTACAAAGCATCTATCTTTGAAAAAATAGGATGATTAAAAAAAAACACCTTGTATTTTTCATGTTCTTGTAATAGTGTTAGAATTTGCAACTGGTTGAGCATAACTGATTAAATGTTTCTGAACTTGTCAGCAATCTAGCAAGTAAACTCACATATTGAATTCTACTAGAAGGAAGAGTGTAAGCATATTTGAATCTAAAAATTCTGCTACATTTTGTTTGAAATAGGTTTCAGCTAAAACATAATCACAGATGCAACTGCATAATTCTTCCTGTTGAAAACTTGTGAAGCTTATTATACTCATCTCTCTGCTTAAAATGATCTGTGAATATATAATTTTATAACCAAAATGTATTTATATTATTTTTAAATTTGTAAGCATTTCTGATCTATGCCAATTTTTTTATTTGTAAGCAGTTTATGGAGAAAGAAGTGCAAATTTGGCAAATTTAAAATATGTCTGAAAGACTTAATATTGTTAAAATGTCAGTACTGTTCAAAGTATTCTATAGATTAAATGTAATCCCTATCAATATCCTAACAGTGTTTTGTAGAAATAGAAAAAAAAAGTTCATATGGAATCTCATGAAATCCTAAGTAGCCAAAACAATCTTAATAAAAGAGAAGCAAAGGTGGAGAAGATCTCATTCTTCCTTATTTTAAAATTTAGTACAAAGCCACTGAAATCAAAACTGTATGGTACTGGCACTAAAACACATGTAAACCAATGAAATGGAGTAGAAAAAAGATTCTAGATGTAAACCTTCCTGTAAATTGTCTAATAATTTCCAAAAGAGTTCCAAAACCATTCAATGGAGAAGAGCAGTCTTTTCAGCAACGAGTCCTGGGAAAACTGAGTATCCATTTGCCCCCAGAACAAAAAACAAAACCCTCAAAAATAGAACAATGACCCAAAAGTAAGAGCTGAAACTATAAAACTCAGGAGAAAACATAGGAGGAACCCTTCACAACATCCAATTTGGTAATGATTTATGGGCTATAATAACAAAAACACAGATAACAAAAGAATATATAGATGCATTAGATTTCATCAAAATCAAAAGCTTCCATGCATCAAAGAACACTATCAACAGAGTGAAAAGACCATCCAAGGAATGGTAGAAAACTGCAAATCATCTACATAACAACAGATTAATACAAAAATTGGCAAAGTACTTGAATAGACAGTTTTTCAAAGATATGCAAATATCTAAATATCTTCATTTTTATATACTTAAAGATGTATCAATATATTTATTTTTTTTCTTTTATTGAGATGGAATCTCCCTCTGTTGCCAAGCTGGAGTGGAGTGGCATGACCTTGGCTCACTGCAACCTCCACTTCAAGGGTTCAAGGCATTCTCCTGCCTCAGCATCCCAAATAGATGGGACTACAGGCACATGCCACCATGCCCAGCTAATTTTTGAATTTTTAGTAGAGACGGTTTCACCCTGTTGGCCAGGATGGTTTCAATCCCTTGACCTTGTGATCCGCCCCCCTCGACCTCCCAAAGTGCTGGGATTACAGGTGTGAGCCACAGCACCCAGCCCAATATATTCTTTTAACGTGCTTTTTGGTCATGTACCCCAGAAGATGGCCATTGGCTTTTATTTTTATTTTTTCTATTTCTGCAAAAACACCATTAGGATGTTTTATGATATTTGAAATAGGTTTCAGCTAAAATATGACTGCAGATGCAACTGCATAATTTTTCATGGTGAAAACTTGAGAAGTTTATTATACTCACCTGTCAGTCTCTACAACCCATCCTTGGCCCACTGGACATTCCCTTGGATTCTCTTCTGGCACTTCACTGCCATTTATTTAAACCTAAATTCAGTTTGCCACGTGTTGAAGACTACTCCTATTCTGTGTTTCTAATTGAGAGCATTACATTACGCTATACCCAGTTGCTATAGCAATAGTAAAATTTTTAAAAATTCTCTCCCTTGCCTTCATTTCTGGAGGAATGAAAAATACATCTTGAATCTTTTCCCTAAACAATTGAAAAACTGGTCCCTTCTCTTTGTCCTCAATACGAGTCCTCATAGTTGAGCCCACCATCATTTCTAGATAACAATGCAGCGTTGTGCATGATCCCACTGCATTCATTTTTGTTGACTCTTAATCCAGTCCCTTTACAGAGCCCCAAGAATATCCTTTCCAAAATGCAAAGCTCAACCTGAAATCATTTCAATGGTCCTTCAGTTCCCTCAGGATATCAAGTGCACCCTCCCTAAAAAGTTTCTCTCTCAAATAACTGATACTTTATTGATTTACTAAGTTATTTTGTTTTGCATTGTTTTGGTTTTTTTACTCACAAATTACAAACTTACCATTTTGGCCTGTTATTCAAAAACACCACATTCCTTCTTGATTTTTGGTCTTTGTACCTGCTGTTTACTCACCTTAAGTCATAACACTAACTCACACTTTTCATAAGACACATTCCTACTTCCGGTTTCACTTCCTTTCCAGTCTCTAGGCTGCGTTTAATGGACTTTTTAGATATTCTTATTAAAAAATCATACTTCTCCACTCTATCACTTACCACAGTCTTTTGTAATTTTCTGTGTATTTTGCTGCATCTTCATTAGGTTGGAGTAGTCCTTTGATCTGGAATGCAATCTGTATTCACTCTCAGTTGCTGTCATAATAAATTTCTTCCTTGGCTTAAAACAACACAAAGTTATTAATTTAGAGGACTTTAAATCAGAAATAAGACACAGGTCTTCTTGGGAAAAAATCAAGGGGTCGGTACCAGGGCTGCATTCCTTTGGGAAGTCCCAGAGAAGAGTTTTTATTCTTTCTTTTTTCAGCTTCTAGAGGCCACCCCAGAATTACTTGGGTCAACCCTCTACCTTTAAAACCAGTAACATTTTGCCAGGTCTTCCTAAAACCACTATCTTTCTGGTTCTCTTCCTCCTGCTGCCCTCTTCCACTTATAAGGACACTTATTACATTTGACTAACCTAAATAATCCAGAATGGTCTCTCCATCTGAAGGTCAGTTAATTAGCAGTCTTAATTCTGTCTGGTAAGTTTAATTCCCCTTTGCCATGTAACTTCCGTTACAAAGATTCTGGGATTCAATGATGACATCCTCTGGTGGGGGTCATTATTCTCCTACCTCCCCGCGATGGCCTGAATGTGTTTGTCTCCACCAGATTCATATGTTGAAACTTGATCATCCGTGTGATGACAACAGGAGGCAGGGCTTTTGAAAGGTGGTTAGATCATGAGGTAGAACCCTCATGAATGGGATTAGAGCCCTTAATAAGGAGGTCCCAGAGAGCTGCTTTGCCTCTGCCATCATGTGAGAAGATACTGAGAAGGGACATCTAAACCAGGAACTGGGCCTGCACAGACACTGAATATGTCAGGACTTTGATCTTGGAATTTCCAGCCTCCAGAATTTTGGGAAATAAATTTCTGTTGTTTATAAGCTTCCCCATGTATGGTGTTTTGTTACAGCAGCCCAACAGACTAAGACATACACTATCTGAGTATATAATGTAATCCAAATGCATATTTTATGAATGACACAATAATCGATCACTGAATTCCAAAATATATCAAATTTATAAGTGTAAAACTTAATGTTTGTTCAATACCTATGAAAATTATTGCACAGATACAGGTTTACCATGTGTCAATACAATGTGATATAGTATAAATAACATGGAAATTCAATGCAAGAGACGTATTTTTGCCTCAACTATGCTTCTCACCATTCTTTCTTTGAAGGGTTTATTTCTTGAAGAATCATGTTTTGTTTGGAGACTTGCTTTGTGTTTTTCTTCCATAACATGGAGGTTGAAATAGGGTCCAATATACTTATCTCATAAAAATGCATTACTCAAATTAGATAGTATATAAAAATTCTTCTTAAACCTCCATAAACAATTAGAATATCGTCAATCAAATACTAAAAGCAATACTATACTATTGCAGGCTGGGCGTGGTGGCTCACGCCTGTAATCCTAGCACTTTGGGAGAGTAAGGTGGGCAGATCACTTGACATCAGGAGTTCAAGACCAGCCTGCCCACCATGGTGAAACCTCGTTTCTACTATTAATACAAAAATTAGCAGGGCATGGTGGCACAGGTCTGTACTCCCAGTCACTGGGGAGGCTGAGGTAGGAGACTTGCTTGAACCAGGGAGGCAGAGGTTGCAGTGAGCCGAGATCATGCCATTGCCCTCCAACCTGGGCAACAAGAGCAAAATTTCCTCTCAATAAATAAATAAATAAAGTTATACTATACTATTTTGAACACATGAACTACTATCTGGAATTATTTGTCCTCAAATTATCTTTTGAACTTAAATATAAGGATGCTTTATGTCTTAGAATAGTCTACAAAAAAAACCCAGATATTAGCTCAACAATTTTTTTTTTTTACTTTTATGGAGTCCATTTATGCCCAATTTTAAAAACAAGTGTATTCATCTGGCTACTGATGTTTTAAACTTGCTAGATACCACAAAACAGAGATACCTTTTACATGTTTCAGTCTACTGCCGTTCCTGCCCTTTCTTCACTGTTCACTAGACATCTTACTTTTGGCCAGATCCAGGGTGTTTGCCTTTGCCTTTGGGTTCTCATTCTGGTGTGTTCCTGGAGTTGCCCTGGGCACCAAGGAGTCCCCTGTTCTTGCCATTTGCTGCATACAACTAGTCCCCACAGAAGACAACTTTGTCGAAATATTTGATTCAGTGTGTAGAAAACGTGTGGTTCTACAAATGTTGTAAAATTGTGGAACATTTTAGTGATAAAGAGACACAAGCAAATTATATTAATTTGCTAGGGTTTTGCCATAACAACGTCCCACAGACTGGGTGGCATAAACAACAGTAATTTATTATCTCACAACTCTAGAGGCTAGAAATTCAAAATAAAGGTGGGTTCCTTCTGAGGGGTGAGTGAAGGATCTTCTCCAGGCATCTTTCCTTGGCTTGTAGGTTGCCATCTTCATGTTCACCTGGCATTCTCCTGATATGTGTGTCAAGTTTCTGTGTCCAAATTTCCCTTTTTTATAAGGAAATCAGTTATATTGGATTTAGGCCCACCACCTTAATGACTTCAACTTAACTAATTACTTCTGCAACAACACCATTTCAAGTAAGGTCACATTCTAAAATACTGGGGATTCAAATTTCAACATATGAATTTGGGGAGGGATATGGTTAAACACGTAACACAAATAGTCACATCAAACATATTTTTAATAACTGAAACATGAATTATATGTACAAAAATAAGATAAAACAATTGTTGGAGTTTTTCTTCACAAATACTGTGTTATAAAAAATTTGGCCAAGAATATTTTTCTTTGTAAATTTTAGAAATAATAGAGTACTTGAAAAGAGCTTGATCACAGTCAGTATAATTAAAGAATTGTGCAAGTGGTTTAACCAAAATATGGAAATATGTGAGAATAGTCAGAAGAAACAGTGGAAATGCTTTTAAGTGTTATCAGAAAATATGTGAATAATCAAAGGTTTATTTTGTAGTCTGATATTTTGGTAGGCCAAAGAGTTTTGTTTTCCCGTGCAATTTTCCAAGTATGTGAAGCATTGTTATTTGAGTTTGATCAGCACCAATTAATGTGGTTACCTTTCAGCTAGGTGTCTCCTCTCTATCTTTATTTATTTTGAAAAGCTTTGACATAATTCAAGCCTCAGTTTGATCACAGTTTATTTTATTAATTATCTCTGTATCTGGGTCATTTTCAATGCCAGCATTTCTGCTTTTTATTTTACTCTTATTTGTATAATGCATTTTTTCAATTGCTTTTTGAGTGTTTTATCTGAAAGAATAATGAACTTCCTTTCTCTATGACCGTTCTTGATCTTCTTATTTTGTCATTGAGAAAAATTATTACTAATTATATGATGAGCTATTATTTTACAATTATTGAGCCGAATCATGTGTATTGGAAAGGCTTTCTAGGCTTCTTAAGCCAGCATCAAAAGAAGATGCATTGTTAGGATTATTTGTAGGTTAATGGCTACTTCACAGCACAAGAACTTTGTTTAATGAGCCATCTCCATTTTATTTTCTTCAGGTAAAATGACACTCTGAAGAAAATTAAGTGTTTCCCAGAAAATGTAGTTTATTAATTATAAAATAATATCTATTCCTACTCAGTGCAAGAAGAGAAAATGTGTAACATAATTATCAGACAACAGCCATCCTCTTTAAGCTATTGTATATATAATCACTCAGAAAAAAATAGTAACAAATGAACGTCCTCATTTTTATACATGGTCTTAATTTATATGATCATTTTGCTCATTCTATCTTCAAAAGCCTTAAAATCCTGAAGAGTGTTGGTCTTAATTTTCTGATTCTCAAAATGAATAACAATGGTTATGCTGAAATACATATATGACCATTTAAAAAAATGTAGGTTATAAATCTTATTATTTAGTAGTTGACCCAGAAAGGGCTGAAAATTGCTCCCCCCCCCCATCTTTTTTCCTTTATCTCTAACATCTACACATAAATAGGGGTCAACAGGGGAATTTATCCAATGTAAGAGATTAAAAGTTAATGGTATTTCTCAGTTTGGAAATGATTTACATAGATTTTGCTTATTTGGAGATTAAACTGTATTTAATTGTTGATTTTCCTTCACCCTTTAAGTTTAATATGAAATATGCCAAAAATAATGCTCAAGAGCTTCTTCATACTTGTGCTCAAATGGTGAGAAATGGGCACAAGAGGTAGTAAATTGAAATTAATATATATTTTGAAATGTATGTTATTGTTGCAAAATAAAGCTATAAAGTAGCATAGTTGATTTAAAGAAGATCACCTACGTGATCTTCTTCCCCACATTATGTGGTCCTTCCTAGTATTTCTGCTCGATTTTATAGGATCAAATTTCCTTTTCAGTTCATCACTTCAGTCTCATGTATATTCCTCAGTACCAGGCCACAATGATTGACTGTAGGTCAGATTTTATTTCCTTTTCCTCTCAATTTTCCTCATTTTCCATAAACCTAAACTCCACTGCTTTATGGACACGTCAGATATTGATAAAGGGTTAGGTTTACTAAAGGGAACTATACATAGCAATTAAAAAAGCAAAAATCAGAACCTTAAATTTTACATGCTCATAAACCAAAGCCAAAGTACCCAGAATCAACAATACATTCTTTGATGGCTTTCCCTGGTCATTACCCTTTCTTGCTCTTCCTGTTTTCTAATTGATGTGTCTTTGGGAGGTTTCCTCATTCTTCTGAGATCCATTTTGTTAATCTTCACTCGACATTTGGCAACCTACATTTCATAGATCATCCAGGGTAAATACGGACGTGGCAAATCCAAGTTACTTAGAGTATTGCTCATTAATCTGAGGTACAGATATGATTCTTTATTATTTACAATTTCTAGGAATAGCAGTTTAATTCAGCATACACCCACACCCACATGCACACACCCTAGATACACATGCAGACTCACGTATCCACAGACATCTTCCACAAGTGCAATTTAACCCCATACAGAGGAATCTGTTTTTAACTGCCTCTAATCTGCAGGACAGATTTTATGATTCTCCCTCTTCAACTTATGCAGCCCCCCTCACCTGGCTCTCTAGAAATATTAAAGGAGCTCTCAAAATGACAGTTCCCAAGCTGCATACCAGAGAAAAACAGAAAATTCATTTGCATGATCATTCTTGTTTCTGTTTTCTCCCGGAGGGCAATGTGAAGTCACTTTTTCAGTAACATTTGATTATCTAATACTAAAATATCATCTACAAGGTTTAGAAAGGCAATAAAATATTTGTATTTTATGTAGTGCAAAATCTGTTGGATGGCATTAATAGAGCCAAAACTGCTTCTTAAGTGGTAGATTCACTTCATTAAATAGCTGTTTGGGGAGCTTCATTTTATTACTCTACATTCAAATTTAAAGTAAATTTATGTAATAATACCACATTTTCTTAAGCAAGAAAACTTAATAATGTGGATTTTTATTAATACAAAATGGTAATAAAACAGTGAGCTAGATGACACAGTAAACTGTCTTCTAAAGAGTCATATAGCATTAAACATTCATTTTGGTAATTGTAAGAAAGTAACATTCTGTAATCAAATGTGCAGTTACAAATATTGGGATAGGATTCAATTTTAAACTTTAAAATATGTTAAATTTCATAAATAAAGTCACACATCCTCTCCTAATAAGCAGAGTGAGAGACCCCACTTTAACAATTGTAGAAGTTTGACCTCTATGATTCCTGAACATGAAATAGAGCAGCCCCTGAACAGTTTTCTCTCACACATTACACTGATCTTCCTTTTCCTCTTCTTTTTCTTTCTCTTCGTCTCTATCTTTTTTCGTAAAGTTGTTTTGAATAATCTATCCTATTTGAAAATAACATAGTTTTAAGGAAAAAGTAATTTATAAACTGCCCTCTTTATAAGAATCAATATATAATACTGGGTAAATTCTCACTTTATTACATAGTACACTGGGGAGACTGTACATTTAGTTAAAGTTAAGCACAAAGTAATGCAATCTCTTAAGTGTTCATAAACCGGTAGTTTAAAAATATCTTCTGATATTTTTTACTGAAGTTATACATGCGTTAATAACAAATGAAAGTATTTATACTATACAGATGATAAATTCCGAATAAAATGTAAAATTTTCTTCATTAAAACATGCCTGGCATTAAGCGATTCAATTAGACCTCAGCTAACTGATCTTAGATGATAACGGAAAACAGGATAACCTCCTGATTTTTAAAATTATGTATTTAGCTTCATTTATCTAGGTTTAGTTTTGATAGACTAACTACCTGTCAAGGAAAAGCCTCTGGGGGAGAAGAAGAGGAACTAAAGCTCAAGTTGATCACCAAATGTCAGAGTTTAATCAATCATGACTCAATAAGGAAGTCTACATAAACACTCAAAAGCACAGGGTTCAAGGAGCTTATGGATAGTAAGGCACTGAAGGTTCCTGGGAGTGGTGTGCTTGGGAAGGCATAGAAGCTTCATGCACCTTCCCCATGCCTCCCGCTATGCATCTCTTCATCTGCGTACTTTGTAATATCCCCTATAATAAACTGATAAGCATTAAATAAGTTTTCCCTAAATTATATGAGCTTTTCTAGCAAAGTAATTGAATCCTAAAAGAGGATTATGGAACCCTGATTTATAGTCCGTAAGTTAAAACAACGTGGGGCTTGTGATTGGCAATGGAAAGTTGGGGGCCAGTGTTGGGGAATGAGTCTTCAACCTGTGAGCTCTGCCACTGTCTCCAGGTAGGAAGTATCAGAAATGAATTGAGTTGGAAGATACCTGGCTGGTGGGTTCCCAAAATTGCTGGCTCTCTTGGTGCATGGGGAAAAGCCCCCCAGACAGTTGGTCACAGAGGTCTGCTGTGCTGATTGTTGTGGTGTGACAGAGGGGGAAACACAGTTTGTTGCAGTTTTTTTTTTGTTTTATTTTATTTTTGTTGTTGTTGTTTTTCCATTTAGACTCAAAGAATCAAAAGGAATTTAGCTAATGGATAATAAAACAACTACATTGATTTGAGGTAGACATTAATGTATATTCTTAAGCTGTCTAATTAGATGTTACAAAAAATTAAACCAAAACACCACTTACATTGACATCAGTATTAAAATGATTAAAAAAAATTAAGGCCCAGAGATAAGAGACATGTTTTCCAAGGCTTCAGGAAGTGTTAGTGTCAGCCAGTGAAACTTGATTACAGCTGTCTGGACATTAAGCTCATGCTTCACTTTGATACTACAATATTGCTTCAATGTAGCGTATATTTTACCTGTCTCAATTGTAAATTATAAAAACTAGAACTGCTTTAAAAATACTCTATTTCCATTTGTAAGAAACTTTCTATTTGGGGCTACATTTTTTGCATCTAAATTTTTATTATTTTTTTACTAAAAAATCCAATTAGTACTCACAAAATTGACATTTACAAAAATGCTCATGTAATGTTTAAAAGAAAAATTATTTCTCACCTATTAAAATGCTTTTGTATTAGCATTATTCACTTCCCAAAGATCTTTTCATATTTTCCCATTGAATATGAAATGTAGCTTAGTAAATAGATTAAATATGTAATTCAAAAATATTAATGTATTTTAACAAAAGAGGAAATGAAGAAAGAAGAAAATTCTGTATATTTACTTTTTATTTTTGAGTGACCTTGAGACAGTCATTTAAACAAACTGGAAATCACAATCCTAATCTCTAAATATATGGTTTAGACTAGATAACTCCTCCAACTTCCAACTTTTCAAAAAGATGTACCAAGTTAATTATATACAAAAGAATATAAACAAATATTTTAATAAGTTTTGATTATAAAAATAAGTAAATACAGCTAAAATATGTTATAATTGTACTCAAGTAATAAATATAAAGATAATTTTAATATATCGACATCCATTACTGATATAAAATGTCAGCAAACTTAGGAGGAAACTTCTTAACTTGTTAAAAGACATCAGTGCAAGACTTTAGTAATCATTATACTTGAAGCTGACAAACTTGATACTTTCTTTCTATGACTGAGAAGAAAGCATCTGCTCTCTTCATGTGTATTCAACACCACAAAAAGTTATACAGGCTGGAGGGGGTGGATCACGCCTGTAATCCCAGCACCTTGGGAGGCCGAGATGGGGGTGGATCACGAGGTCAGGAGTTCAAGACCAGCCTGACCAATATGGTGAAACCCTGTCTCTACAAAAATACAAAATATTAGCTGGGAACGGTGCCACGTGCCTACAATCCCAGCTACTTGGAAGGCTACAGCAGGAAAATTGCTTGAACTGGGAGCCAGGAGATGATGGTTGCAGTGAGCTGAGATCACAACAGTTCATTCCAGCCTGGGCTTCAGAGTGAGACTCCATCTGAAAAAAAAAAAAAAAAAAAAATCTACAGTACAAAAGGTTTGATAGTGCAATAATAAGGCAGTGAAAAGGACATGAAAAGCATATAGATTCAAAATTAAACAAAAATGTTTTTATTTGAAAATAAATGCTATTATTCCAACAAATCTACAAAAGAAAAATTAAAAGCTACTAGAACTTATAAATTCTGCAAGAGCACAGAATATAATATCAATACAAACATCAGTTGATTTCTATAAACTGTCAGCAAACAACTAGAAATTAAATTTTTAAAAAATACCAACAAGAGCACAAAAAATATTTACAATAGCAACAAAAATAGGAAATATATTAGGGCAAATCTGACCAATGATAGGCAAAACCTGTGCAGTACAAAGGCCAATTTTTATGAGAGAAATTAAGGAAGAAATAAATGGAGAAGTAAATTATGTTCAGGAAACAAAAGACTCAATGTTATTAAGGTATCAATTCTACCAAAATTAATCTATGGATAGATACAATTCCAAATAAAGCCTCAGGACACTTTTCAGCAAAAATAAGCAACCTGACTATAAAATTATGTGGAAATAAAAAGAGTATACAAAGTAGCCAAAGCTATATTTTTTAAAAAAGAAAAGCTGAAGAATTAATATCTAATTTTAATACATTACAAAACTACAGCAATAAAAACAGTGTGATATGTACATGAAGATAGACATATAAAATAATTGAAGAGACTAGAGAATCATAAAAAATCAAATTAGGTCAGTTGATTTTGACAAAAGTGTGAAGGCTATACAATGAGGAAGGAGCAATCTTTTCAACAAACGATCCTGGCACAAATGAATATGCATAGACAAAATAAACAAATCCTTACATCACATCACAAACTAAAAGTCACTCAAAGGAAATTATAAAACTAAATTTAAGAACTAAAAAAATCAAATTTTCAAAGAAAACAGAATACACTTTTGCTTGCTTTTTTTTTTGGCTAAACTTTCTTAATTGTATATAAAAACCTAACTTTAGGCACAAAAGTCATTCAAATATTTCATATCAAAATTAAAACTTGTTTATTGGAAAGCATCATTATAAAAGTGAAAAGATTCCCCACAGAATGGGGAATCTTTTTCAAACCGTATACCCAACAAAATGTTATTTAAGAAGGATAAAGAATTCTTCCACCCAATAATAGGAGAACAAAAACACTTAATTTTAGGAATAAGCAAAAAAATTATATTTTTTCTAAAGAAGCTATTCATAATAAATGTACATAGGACAAAATTCTCAACACCCTTATGTATTAAATAAATGAAACTTAAAACCACAGTGAGCTAGACAAAATTCTCAACACCCTTATGTATTAAATAAATGAAACTTAAAACCACAATGAGCTATAGAATCTTACTAAGTTACATATTGCCTATACCTGTTATTGGCAAAGATACGAAGCAACTGAAATTAGCATGCACTGCTGAAGGGTGTAAAATGGAATAACTGCTTTGGAAACCAGGTAGTTTCTCAATAGTTCAGCTTAGAACTGCCACATGACACAGCCAGTGCACTCTTAGGATAATAAAAGAAAAAGGAAGATGAAAAATGAAAGTAAATGTCACAAAAAATGTATGTTTATAGCAATTTTATCTGTTTTAGTCAAAAACTGGAAATAGCTCAATGTTCCCTAGCTGATAAATGGATAAACAAATTGTGGTATATCTTTACAACAGAATGCAACTTGGCAATAAAAAAGGAATCAGCTACCGATGCACACAATAAAACAGATTAGTCAAAATTATTACACTGAGTACAAAAGGCCAGATAAAAGTTGGAACATACTAGATTCTATTCATAAAAATTATAAAAAAATGCAAAGTAATCTATAGTAATTGACAAAGAGTCAATGTTTGTATCAGTCTATTCTCACGGTGCTGTAAAGTACTACCTGAGACTGGGTCATTTATGAAGAAAAGAGGTTCTAATTCACTCATGGTTCTGCAGCCTGTACAGGAAGTATAGCTCAGAGGCCTCAGGAAACTTACAATCATGGTGAAAGGCGAAGGAAAACTAGTACATCTTACCATGGCAGGCCAGGAGAGAGAGTAAAGGGGGAGGTGCCACACACTTCTAAACCATCAGATCTCGTGAGATCTACCCGCTATCACAAGAACAGCAACGGCTAAGCTGCCCCCATGTTCCAATCACCTCCCCAGCTCAGGCGCCTCCCCAGCACGTGGGGATTACAATTCAACATGAGATTTGGGTGGAGACACAGAGCCAAGCCGTATAGGTGTTTGTCGGGGAAGGGGGCAAGGTTGGGGATAAATAGCGCAAGGAAAGAATATCAAGGGACACAAAAGCTTTGGTGTGACAGATTTATCTTCTTGAGTGTGGTGATGTTTCATGGATATGTGTACACACCAAGACTCATCAACTCATGCATTTAAATATGTGCAATTTCGCCTGCATCACTTTTTTACCTTAAAGGTGTAAAATAGATATTTTAATTAAAAACTAAGAGAAAACCTCATTTGGTAGAGACTGGTAACTGTAAGTGTTTTAAAGATCTACAATAAAAATACCTGACTTTAAATATTAATTTAAAGATTTATGTTTATTGCCTTTGCATGGGCACTAACAATCTGTTTTTGTTTGTTTTGGAGATAGATACATCCCAATGAATTCTCAATTTTTGGTTTTTGATAAAAGAATATTCGTGTTTTTATTAACAATTTCCGTTTAGCACACATGAGATACTTGTATTTCAATGTTCATCTGTAAATCTCAACTTCTTTCAAATCTCTATGGTTTCTATATTTGAGTGCAAGCAAGAACATGTAGATTACTGTTGAATCTAAATATATGATCGGTAGAACTTGCATTCTGTATAGTGGACACTATATCATTTCAGAGAAAGGACTATATTTGTGAGAATCTGGCTGAAAAGGGAAATGAAAAGTCAACAATTGAACATAGATTCTATCAGCAGCAAATATTCTATATCAGAGGCCATTTACTATGGATACCATTGCAGGAAAATCTTCATATGTTCAATGAATTTTTGTGAAGCACTATTTAAAATACATAGTAAACAAATACAAATAAAAAATAATTTTAAATAAATAATTATTTGTTAAATAAAATAAATTTAAAGAGGAAATAACTTCTTATATAAAATATTTTTTGATTAAATAATGCTTCTTATTTCATATGTGTTGTAAATGGGTTCAGAAGAGTACTACGTTACTGAACAGTGTCTCCAAACAACTCATATTTGCAATTACTCTGATACTATATTTTATTACCAGAGTTTCAAAATAGATGCTCACTAATTTTCAAAGGGAAATTAATTTCATACAAAGCTCTTCTGTCATATGATTCAATGTGCAAACATGCTTAAATACACACAGAAAAGAGTTGAAGCCACAAAACACAGAAACTTAGTCACAGGATTGTCATGAAATAAAAGCATTCATCTTTAAAAAATGAATAAAACACACACACATATGCACTTCTAATAAATGCTATTTAGAATGTTCTAGGCTGAAATTTACCAATTATGAAAAACATACATATACAGCCTATATGTTTATAATACTAAATTACTGCAGCTTTATATTCACACATAGATGGAAGTAGTAATCAGCATTGACTGGCATGTTGTGCACTGATTGAGTCTAGCTACAGTTTGTCTCTTTGAATCCTCTGTGCAGTACAAAAGAGCATATAAAACCCCTCCATCTTTGCCATCTTCCTCTACCTGAAATCCTTGGAGTTCACCTTTAACTATAACCGACTGCTATTGCCCACTTTCATTGACACCACCTGTGGAAATCAATGAATAGTTGTACACAGAAGTGTCAGATTTTGCTTACTTTATTTCAAAGCTAAGGGAAGTAATGTCTTTCATATTTTTCAATAGATTTTCATAATTCAGAATTGTTTTTGCTTAAAATATCTACTTTTGTTCTTCCTTTCAAATCTTTAAACCACTGAAAAGAATAAAAAGGAGACAGAAATCATATATCACTGAATATGATTAAGTGTTAATTGCCATCTTTTTTAAGACTGCTGGGCTAGAAAGATCAGGTATGAGGGCAGAGTCATTCAGAAGCATGTGTTTAAAAACCCATAAACCTTGAAACTGGACATGATTGGCATCATAAAATATTCTCATCTGCCTATGAGTCTTGGTCCTACACATCTCCAAACTTACAGAAGAACTGATGCGAAGAAGACAGTTTAATATTTATTTTATGGGAGTTATTGAGGGATTTCTAATAATCGAGGTTATGGGCTAGATTATGCTCTGAAACTTTCTTAAACTTAAAAAAAAAACATTATTTTTGCTTAGAATTGTCTTGCCTATGTGGGCTCTCTTGTGATTCCATATGAATTTTAAAGTGGCTTTTTCCAGTTCTGTGAAGAAGGTCATTGGTAGCTTGATGGGGATACCGTTGAATCTATAAATTACTTTGGGCAGTATGGCCATTTTCACGATATTGATTGTTCCTAACCATGAGCAATGAATGTTTCTCCATCTGCTTGTGTCCTCTCTTATTTTGTTGAGCAGCGGTTTGTAGTTCTCCTTGAAGAGGTCCTTCACATCCCTTGTAAGTTGTATTCCTAGGTATTTTATTCTCTTTGTAGCAATTGGGAATGGGAGTTCGCACTTGATTTGGCTCTCTGTTCATGACTAAAACACCAAAAGCAATGGCAACAAAAGTCAAGATAGACAAATGGGATCTAATTAAAATTCAGAGCTTCAGTACAGCAAAAGAAACCATCATTAGAACAAACCGGAAACCAACAGAATGGGAAAAATTTTTGCAGTTTACCAATCTGACAAAAGGCTAATATCTGGAATCTACAAAGAACTAAAACAGATATACAAGAAAAAAAACCCCATTCAAAAGTGGACAAAGGATATGAACAGACACTTTACAAAAGAAAACATATATGAGGCCAACAAACATATGAAAAAATGTTCATCACTGATCATTAGAGAAATGCAAATCAAAACCACATTGAGATACTGTCTCATGCCAGTTAGAATGGCAGTCATTAAAAAATCTGGAGACAACAGATGCTGGAGAGGATGTGAAGAAATAGAAACACTTTTACACTGTTGGTGGGAGTGTAAATTAGTTCAACCATTGTGGAATATAGTGTGGTGATTTCTTAGGGATCTAGAAACAGAAATTCCATTTGACCCAGCCATCCCATTACTGGGTATATACTCAAAGAACTATAAATCGTTCTCCTACAAAGACACATGCACATGTATGTTCATTGCAGCCCTGTGTACAATAGCAAAGACCTGGAACCAACCCAAATGCGCATCAATGATAGACTGGACAAAAAAAATGTGGTACATATACACCATGGAATACTACACAGCCATAAAAAATGATGAGTTCGTGTCCTTTGTAGGGACTTAGATTAATCTGGAAACCATCATTCTCAGCAAACCAACACAAGAACAGAAAGCCAAACACCACATGTTCTCATTCATAGGCAGGTGTTGAACAACGAGAACATGTGGACTCAGGGAGAGGAGCATCACACAGTGGGGGCAGTTTGTGGGTAGGGGAGAGACAGTGGGGAGTGGGGAGGGTTGGGAGGGATAAAATAGGGAGAAATTCTGGATATAGTCAAAGGGGGAATAGAGGCAGCAAACCACCTGGTTATGTATATACCTATGCAACAACCCTGCATGACCTGCACATGTACCCCAGAACCTAAAGTAAAATTTAAAAAAAAAAAAATTGTTATTCTGGCCACACTCTCTAAAAGGATACCTTGAATTGGAGGGGGAGTCAACAAGGGTTCAGTGCCACTGAAAGTAAAATCACAGAAAATAACACATAAATACTTATGCTGCTCTTTGAATTGAGAGCCAAGAGTTAAGATCAGGCTCAGCTGGCCTCAGGAAAAGTTAGCCTCTGTGTCAGTGCTTCCAAAAAGTAATTGCGGGTGCACCCTGCTTTTGTGATGGATTTCCAGGGCCATTCGCAGATTAGTAATAGAGTAGCTGCATATAGCAACCATTAATGTGCTGTAGCAGTGGCAAGGTTAACTGCAGGTGGTAGCGGCACGTTTAATCTCACAATGTTAAAGGAGACTTCTAAAATAATATCTATTAATTTGAAAATTTTCATTGGGAGATCTAAAGGACACAATGTACCATCGCATGACTCTCATATTCTACTCACAGAGAGGTTCTCCAAGTCTTTATTACATTGTCACATCTTAATTACACCTAAAATTTTAGTTTTATTATATAGTTTGTATAGGAAATAGCTTTTGCCTGGTATACATTACTATATTACATATTCAGTATTAGGTGGTGGAATATTGATTATATCCTTTGTATATATATATACGTGTGTGTATATATGTGTGTGTGTGTGTGATTAGATGAATTGTCATGTATGTTCCCTCAAATGGTCCTATAAACATTTTAGCTCAAAATAAATCAACATTATCAATTATCATCATCACTCCATGCTGTCATTATTTCCTTAGTTCCTCTAATAGGTAAGCACTGATTTTCCAGCCCCAAATCTTTGCACAGCCCTTAATATCTTTCTCCCCTTACCTTTTACAATTAGTTAACATCGGTAAAATTTGACTTAGCTAAGTATCACTCCAGATGACTCCATTTCCATCTACATGTTTGCCAGCTGGCTAGATTTTGAGTGTTTTTGTGTTGATCATTAAAAACACTCCATGAATATTTCTGTTTCAAGGATTCTCAACTTAATTTCTGTTCTTTAAGCTGCTAACCCATAGATATTTTTAAACTTCAAAACTGTTAAGTTACTACTCTTTAGAAATCTCTCCATGGATCCCTATGACTCTGGGAATCAAGCTCAGACTTCTTATCATCTGAGTTCTGCTTACCTTTGGAGCATCATTTTGTTTTTCTTTCTTATTTATAACACTTTCCATCCTCACAAATTTTGATTCACCACCCTTGACTTTAACCATGTTTTTTATTTGTTTGTTTGAGACAGAATCTCACTCTGTTGCCCAGGCTGGAATGCAATGTTACGACCTTGGCTCATTGCAACCTCCATGTTTTGTTTAATCCGTGGTTTTAAGAAAGTCACTCTTAAACACTCTTTCCTCTCCTTTCTCTAGTCCCAGTTAGTGCAAAACTAAGACGTCACCTTTCCAGAAAACCTTCTCTTATATTTACACGTTCTATTCGTTGCCACTTCCCTACTGCTGCTTTAAGGGCAAATAGAGGCATTTAATGCAGAAGTGGGCAATGGGAGGGGTATAAGTGTATAAAGGCGTATGTTTTCTTATATTTTCCTAACATAAGAAAATAAAGCTTTTATTAGGAAAAATGGCACCAAATTCCATGCAAAAATTCAAGGTTAGGATCAGGGATTACAGCTGGTCAGGGAATACACGAAAACTGTGAGAAGCCTCTTCAGCAATTTTGCAGGTTGAACATTAAGTAAATTACTAAGGTGAAGTGGTGTTTGGCAAATTGGCCAACTTCACTCTATTCAATGATCTGCCTCCCTTTTAAAACTACTGAAGCAGACTTGTATCTGTCTGCCTGGGAATATAGAAATATATCTGATTCTTGTTGAATCTAAATTAGAAGTAGAGCACCACATAATGTCCTTGCTCTCTCATTTTGGCTCCCTACTTGTGAAGGACTAACAACAATTTGAATCATTTTAGAATGTATTCAAAGAATAATGAAAGGCAACTATTATCTCAAAGAATTAAGTCTAGTGATATAAATAAGGAAGTCAGTTGTCAAAAAATGTGTATAACATCAAGCAACAGCAGGATTCTGCACCTTGGTAAATGTTCAGCCATGGCAATTTTCAGATTTGATGCAGCACAAAAGAAATATATTTCTTTCCCAGTTCAGCATCAAAATCAGCAAGTGATGCTGCTGACCATCAGAGTATCTCTTTAAAATGTCTCATTTTTCTGGAAGTTTTAAAGTAAGACTTGCATATGCAATTTTAAAAATTATGCTTTGATTGTATTTTAATGCTTTTCTTTATCAGTAGACAATACAAATTACATAAAATTCTTTTGTTTTTGTTGGGCGTGATATCTTGTTAGAGCATTGAGTGACTCTTGACAGGTTAGACTCCCTTCATGAGTAATAATTCTACCTTAATCTGCAATACTATGAAGTTATCAGCCTCCAAATAATATATATGTATATATTAAGTAAAGTTGTTAGTAATTATTTATTTTCAAATAACGTACTTTTAACATTTCTTATGGTGAAAGGAATTACTATGTGTTTTAGTCTTTGTAAAAATAATGGCATTTTACATAACAGCCCTATGCAATACAAGTACAGTTAAAACCTCTGTAAATATTTTCTTCCAGTTCATTTTGTATGCATAATACACATGTGATCTTATTTCAGAACTAGGTTTACAGTATTGAATTGCATCCTAATTTTTTGCAAAGATCATCACATCAACATTTTTCATGTATAATATGGTTTTTCGGTTGAATTCATTGTAGAAGCAGAATAGCTTAGTGTAATGTGGACCCAGATAGCTTGTGTTTACCTTTTGATTCTGCTCCTCACCAGCTTTTTCACCATAGGTAAGTTCCTTAACCAATTAGCATTCCTCTTTTTGAGCTGTGAAATGGGGATTATATTATATTTTGTCATTACTTTTAATGGCAAAAACTGCAGTTACTTTTGCAACAACCTAATAATACCTCCTATCTCATAATGTTGTAATGGAAAATAAATGAATAATATATCAGGTTTTGAGAACATTGCTCAGTGCACTCAGTAACCATTATCATTATTTCCGTAATTGAGATGGTCTTTCTCTTTGAATATCCAGATGACTCCTAGGATTAAAGAATTGACTCTTTATGTTTATTAGTCAAAATGATGATTTGTCTTTTTACAAATGCACTGAATGACAATACTAAAAATAATTGCTGTTACTGATGCTTATAAATAAAATACATTTTTTCAAAAAACATGTTTATGTTATATAGAATATTTTTATATATTTCATAATATTTATGTTTTCAATTTTCCCTTGTAAGTAACTTTTAATATAGCAAATATTTTCAATTTTATATTTGGATTTAACTATTTTTAAAAATTGACAGTATTTAAAGACAGTCAAGTTACTATAATGTTGCCAAACTTGATTTTCATTTATTTTTAAAAAATTAATTATATTTAATATATTAATTATATACACGTTATACAAAATCAGTAATACTGAAGAATTTGTAGAGTCAATGGTACTCAAGAGTTTTTCCCTTATCCCTTTTTCCCAAAACACAATTCACCCTCCTGGAGGCATCCAATTGCAAGCCATTTAAGTAAATTTTCAGAGTTATTCTTTTTTTTTTTTTGAGACAGGCAGGTTAGAGTGCAGTGGCATGATCCTGGCTCACTGCAACTTCTGCCTAACTGTTTCAAGCAATTCTCCTGCCTCAGGCTCCTGAGTAGCTAGGACTATAGGCACACGCCAGCACGCTCAGCTAATTTTTGTATTTTTAGTAGAGACGGGGTTTCACCATGTTGGCCAGGATGGTCTCAAACTCCTGATCTTGAGATCCACCCTCCTCGGTCTCCCAAAGTGCTGGGACTACAGACTTGAGCCACCACACATGGCCAGTTTTCAGAGTTATTCTAAACACATCACAAACAGTTATGAATTATGAGCATATGAAACATATGAGTTTATATCCTTTTTGCATTAACTATATTGTTGAGCTGTTCTATATTAAATCTTATGTTTCTTCCTCACTTAAAAATGTTCAATATTCCTTTGCCCAAATGACTAAGCATTTAATTTTGATTTATGCCATTTAGCAAGGGTATATCTTTAAAATGGTTTGGTAACTAGGACATGTAATTGGTATCTTTCCTGAATAATTGTATATGTGTGATTGCCTTAAATGTGCAAATATAAAATCATACATCACAGGCATAGTATGTACATCCTTCAAAGCAGTCCAGAGAAGTCTTTAGAATGGTTCATAATTTTATTTATTCATATTATACATTCCTTCATATCCATGTCCAAATATTTTGTATATATACATGTACATATATGAATGAATGTTTCGTTTATATGTCTTTTTAGTCACTTTTCCATTTATTTTGACTAGAACATGATGGATTTCTTGATCTATGTACACAGGCCTATTAGCTCCAGGAGATCTTTTCTGCTATTAATAATTGCATTAATTGCTAACAATGCTAATTTTATTATTCCAGTGTTGGCTTAGGAGCATGAAGAATATTTAAGACCTGTTATCTTTATCTATCACCTCTCTTCATTTGCATTTTCTTTTGTTTTTTTCTAAATATTTGGAAACATTTTTGTCATTTTCCCCCAACATTATTTATTTGATTTTTGCATTATCAAATCTATTCTTGTGCCTTGCATGCAGTTTTTAATCTACTAATAAGATTTAGCTTTTTCTGTGATCCTTTCTTTCTATGACCTTATTCATTTTAATCTCATCTGGTTGTACTGTCATTTTACCTTTTTATCCTTTCAAAAAGACTTTATGCTTCTTATGGCTTTCAACTTTTCATAGTTTTAATACTAATTTAAATTTCATTGAACATCTGAAATAGTAAGATTTTCTTTTTTTGTAGAATTATTTTCAAATGTATGTTTCTTCTTTTGGAAATCCTTTCCCACTTATTAAATGCCTTTTTTCAAATCTGGTGTTGGTTTTCTTTTAGGTTTCATACTTCAGTTTACTCTTCTTAACGAAAACATCTGTCTAGATATGAGTCCTGTGCAATGACACTGGATAGTGTTAGTTTTCATTTTCAAGTCAATAGGTGTATACACTGATCATCAAAGCTTTAAGCATGCTTCTCAGTTTGCCGGCATTGTTCCAGTTCTGAAGCCATTCCAACTCCCAGGATGCAATGCATATTTAATATTCCTTTCCCCGAATTCCTATTTAATGAATTTGTAATGTACGTTTCATAAAAGAATATAGAAATATGAATGGAAAGCAAAGGAAAATAAAGTGTAAATATTCAGGTTGCCCTAAAGATGTTGTGTCCTGCCTAATACTCTGTTTGGTGCAGATTGTTGATGTCCCTGAGGACAGAATGCGGGGGTAGAACCAATTGCCTATTTTTAAAAAAGCCTAAATTGTCCACTGATGGTGTTTTGTTTGTTTTTTTGTCAAGAGTAATCCATTTATAGCTGGTAAAAAATTCCTCTAACCTCTGACAACAACTTTCTTATTAGTGTAAGTTTTGATTTGGCTAATTTTATCTTCACAAGTATTTTAGTGGATGGGGGAAGTGTCTAATCAAATCAATTTATAAAGCCTGACTTTTAGCTAAAACTCCTTATAGATATCCATATATTCCCTCATTTCCTTACAAGTAGCATTTCAGCAGGCAAAAAATGTGCCTTAAATGTACACATTAATTATAAAGATGCATTCTTATTTCAGAAATGTACTTTCTGGCTGGCCCCTTAGATGACTTGGCCTTGCCGATTTCTGCTCTTTTAAAATTGTATATCATGCAGAAAGAAATATAGCTGGTCCCCTATAAATGTAAGAGTGACATTATAAAAAACCACATATAGCTTTTACTGAGTACTTTTAATAAAGACATACTTTAACAATAGTTATTTAAGGCCCAGAAGTCTCAGTGGCATTCTTAGTGGCCCAAAAGTATTATCATGCGTCCGTGAACCTTCTAGTGACATTTAGCATATTTAGTTTCAAAAGGTAATCAATCATGCCCTATGAGATATGCCATTTAAAAATAGTTTGGCTAAGAATATAATTCAATACATTTAAGAGAATAAAAGCTGTGAGAATGATTAAAATGGAAGTTGTCTAGATGAAGGAAATAGCTAGTTAAGTACCACAGGGTTAGTTCTGCATATAGATAGATCAGCAGTGCAATTATAAGGAAATACATCATTGCAATTTACATACATCAGAATATTCAAAGGTGCTAGAAACTACAGGTAGAAAAAATTGCCTAAAATACATGAACTGAAAGGAGATATTGGAAATGTAAGCTGAGCATCAAATGAGATTTATCTGTAGTATAGGAGAAAAAATTATTTGAAATTCAGTAATTTGATAGCCAAAGAGAACCTGGAAATAAACATTCTGAAAAGATTTAGATGACCTAACTATTCATTTTTGAATCAGATCCATGTTGTGAATTAATTAAAACTTACTGACAAATTTTGAATAGTATTCATCATTAAAACAAATAGATGCAAGAGGTTTTTTACAAGAGTAGAAAGAATTTTTGCCTAGGAAAATGTTTGCATTTGCATTTAATTCCCCAGCTGTGTTTTCACATCATTGAGAGGATGAAAATAAAGTAATATTAACATTTCTGGGAACTAATCCCAGACACACACATAATCCTTAAGGCAAGGATGTAGAAGCTAGGCATGTCGTTCCAGAGAGAAATGAAAGAAGAAGACATCTTAAAAGTCTCTTTTTTATTTGTATTTGCATTCATATTATGTATAAGAAGCTATTATCACTCTCCAATTATAATTTAATTCACCAGATATCCTTTGTGTCTTTTTACAATTTCAATTACTTTGACCCCTAGCTTACCACTACAATGATACCTGGTTATGCTTCTTTAAACTATCCCTTTGCAAACTATTTTAAAATTCACTTGATGATTTCTTGTATGATCTTTACCAAAGAAAGCGTTCAAAGAATTTCTATTAAGTTAAGTAGCTTTATTCCAAAGAAAAGCTTGCCTATATGGCATGGTGCCTTTAATTTTTTTTTCACTTCATTTTTTCTGACACAATGTGACTTGTGTCCTAGTCCACGAGGTCAAGGTTTTCAAAATTTGATCCCTGGAGGTCTTGCATTACAAGGAAATAACTCAGAAGTTGACATAGGAAGTGAGGGAAACTGGCTTGTGGGGTTCGGGCCCCTACTTTCTGCGTCAACTTGAGCAGTTCAGCATTTTTTGAAACCCCTTTTTCATGTATGATTGACATTCAGAAAAACTGTAAGTATGTAACATATACAACTTAATGAGTTTGGAGATAAGTATATATGTGTGAAACAATTACCATAATCAATTTCATTAACATATTTAATCAACTCCATAAATGTTTGCCCAGGATACTTTATCTATTTGTATTTATTCATGTATTTTTAAAACTTTTTGTGATAGGAACACTTGACATAAGGTCTACCCTCTTAGAAAAATTCTGAGTATATAGTATTGTTTTGTTAACTGCAGGTGCTATGCTGTACAGTACATCTCCAGGACTTACTCATCTTGCATAACTTAAATGTTGTACCCTTTGACCTGTACCTGCTTGTTTCTTCCTCCTCTCAACCCCTGGCAATCACTATTCTACTTTCTGCTTCTATGAGTTTGACTATTTTGGGTTCCTCTTATAGGCGGTATTATGTAGTATTTGCCCTTGTGTGTCTGTCATATTTAATGTAGCATAATGGCCTCTGGAATAATCTATTTTGTGGCAAATGATGGAATTTATTTATTTATTAGGGCTGAATAATATTACATTGTAAGAATATACCATATTTTCTTTATTTACTTTTCCATAAATGATGGACATTTATGTTGTCTCCATATCTTGGCTGTAGTGAATAATACCACAGTGAACAAGAGAGTACAGTTTTCTTTACAAGATCCCCGCTTTCAATTCTTTGGATATATACTGAGGAGTGGGAGTGCTAGATATCATATAGTAGTTCCATTTTAAATTTTTTGAGTAATCTCTGTGCTTTTTCCTAATGACTACACCAATTTACAGTCCCACCAATAGTGTAAAAATGTTTCCTGTTCTCCATATCCTTGCCAACACTCACTATCTTCTTTGAAAAATATAATGCTATCATAACAAGTATAAGGTGATATCTCATTATAATTTAGATTTGCATTTCCATGATGATTAGTGATGACAAGCATTTTATTCATATATCTGGAGGCTCTTTGTATGTCTTTAGAGAAGTGTCTATTTGTCTTTTTCCCTTTTTAATTGGATTTTTTTTTTTTTTTGGCTATAGTGTTGTAGGGGTTTAGTATATATTTTGGATATTAACATTTTATCAACTTTGGGTTTGCAAATATTTTATTCTATTATTTAGGTTGCCTTTTTCTATTGTTGATTCTTTCCCTTGCTGAGCAAAACTTTTTAGTTTTATGTAATTCCACTTGTCTATTGTTGTTTTGTTGCCTATGCTTTTGGTATAAGAGCCAATAAAGTCTTGCCAATGACAAAGTCAGTAAGGTTTTTCTTCTGTTTTCTTCTAGGAGTTTTAAAGTTTCAAGTCTTATGTCTAAGTCTTTCTATCCATTTTTAGTTGCTTTTTATGTATTGTGTAAGAATTTCTAAAGGGTGTCCAAAACATTGTTATAACAAGTAAACAAACTTAGTACAGTTGCAGGCAACAAAATCAACATACAAAAATTATTTGCATTGTAATACACTGACAACAAATGATGTTAAAAGGAAATTAAGAAAAACAATCCCCTTTATATGACATAAATCCCTTTACGTGATGTAAAAAAATAAATAAACTTAACAAATGTGGTGAAGGACTTGTACACTAAAAACTACAAAATATTGATGAAAGGAATCCAAGTGGACACACATAAATGGAAAGGTATCTTATGTTCATGGATTGGAAAAATCAATGTTGTTAAAATGGCCGTACAACCAAAAGTGATCTACAGATTCAGTGAAATTTCTATCAAAATACAAATGGCATTTTTTACAGAAATAAAAACACACTTCTTGAAAACATCCTGAATAGCCAAAACAACTTAAAGCAAGGACAAAGTTGGAGGTATCATATGTCCTAATTTAAAATCCATTTCAGGCCAGACACAGTGGCTCATGTCAGTAATCCCAGCACTTTAGGAGGCCGAGGTGGGTGGGTCATGAGGTCAGGAGATTGAGACCATCCTGGCTAACACAGTGAACCTCATCTCTATTAAAAATACAAAAAAATTAGCTTTGCGTGGTGGCACGTACCTGTAATCCCAGCTACTTGGGAGGCAGAGGCAGGAGAATTGCTTGAACCTGGGAGGCGGAGGTTACAGTGAGCCAAGATGGCACCACTGCACTCCAGCTTGGGCAACAGAGCGAGATTTCACCTCAAAAAAAAAAAAATTCATTTCAAACCTACAGTAATCAACTCAGTATGGTCTTGGAATAAACCCAGGCATATAGGCCAATTAAATAAAATATAGATCTCAGAAATAAACCCACAAAGTTGTAGTTAACTAAACTTCAACAAAGCTGCCAAGAATACACAAGGAAGAAAGGATAGTGTCTTCAATAAATGTTGTTGTGAAAATCGGGTGTCTGCAATGCAAATGAATGAAATTGACTCATGCCATTTACATCAATCAACTCAGGTTTTAACCATTTAAAATTTCAGAATTTTGTTTGATGAAACTATAGATGAAAGTCTATACATTAATAATTTATATCAATATATCCCAACAGTAACCAATGGGTTTCTAGTGGTTTCCAAAGAATTTTGAAGAGTTTGGGCTTATTTTTCTAATTTAAAGCAAAAATTGTGAACTTTGTTTATCAAATAAACATCTATTTAGTTAAAATAAAATAAGTATGCAATGATTCACATCCTTCTTAACATTTTTGGTTTGTTTAGTATAGTTGCTGTGGTGTTAATGCATTACCATGTTCTAATTGATAGATACATATGGTAAAACTTATACTTTAGTGAAACTCCATGGTTTATATTAAAATATTTATTTTAGGCCGGGTGTGGTGGCTCACCCCTGTAACCCCAGCACTTTGGGATGCCAAGGCGGGTGGGTTAAGAAGGTCAGGAGATAGAGACTATTTTGGCTAACACAGTGAAACCCCATCTCGACTACAAATACAAAAACTTAGCCTGGCGTGGTGGCATCAGCTACTTGGGAGGCTGAGGCAGGAGACTCGCCTGAACCTGGGAGGTGGAGGTTGCAGTGAGCAGAGATCCCACCATTGCACTCCAGCCTGGCTGACAGAATGAGACTCCTTCTCAAAAAAAAAAAAAGTGTATTTCTTATATTCTCCATCTCTCCATAATTTAAAATAAAATTTGATATAAAACAATTTAATGAATAATATGAAAATGCTAATAATTCTGCCAAATTGCCCCAAGATGCTGTTCATAAATTAGTAAAAATCATTAAGCTAAATTAATTATTTACTTAGTATATAAAACTGTCTCTTAGACTTCAAACATTACTTATAATAAACTGAGAATACAGTGAAGATAATTTCTAATTTCTCTTTTCAATTATTGAGTTATAAATGAGTCTAATCAACTATATGTAAAGAAAAATACTTTAAAATGGCAGAGAGAATTTTCCAAATGTATATTATTTACATATAAGACATGAACATTATTATAAAAGTATGCCAGTTGAATTTTATAGACACAAGATGCAATCTTTTCAAATATTAGATGATAAACATAGATTATTTTTTCTTTTTGACTCCATAACATACAATAAGAGATTGCATGTATGACAGAGTGAATATTTCCTTTATCTAACTGATTTACTGCATATTTGTGTTGCATTATCAAATATGTGATTTTAATAACTATAACCTACTGTATAGGAAAAATGATATATCTTTAAACATGTAAATATTTTATCATTGATTAATTTAAAAACCTTTAGCTATAAAAATCATATTTTTTCTTATAATTACATGTTTATCAAAAAATGAAGTGATTTTATATCATTTCATGCTGATATTTTGGTTTATAATGAAAACACATTTTTAAGTTTATGTTAAGAACAAAAAAGACTGAGTTTTTTTTTGCATAAAAGTTTACATCTAGCTGATCACAAGAAATGTATCCTTCCATGAAGTGGACTCTTTTGCACAATTCAAAGACCCCAAAGATTCAGTCCTCTCAAAGGGTCAGTCTTGTTTATTTTCCCCTACTGGAATTCGGATGTGAGGATAACAAAAATTTCTTCGTTTATGTAAGGGGTAGGATTTTTCATGCAATGGCAGCTGAATTCCAGGCCCTATCTACTGTGGCATACCCTAGAGTTGCTAAAAGCCCACTGCCTCTGGAAACTCCAAATTAACATAGACATGCTACTGATCGGAAACCAGCTGTAGATTCACCTAATGAAAAAGAGATGACCTTTCCTATTGATCTACTCAGCTGTGGGAGCTCCACAATGTAAGTACTCTGCCCAGTCTAAATATTTGCTCAGGAAATAAAATCTCTAAAGAAAATATAATCTGCATACCTGTAGATTTGCCAGTTTCCCTTAATAAAAAGGCCATTGATCTTTCGGTTTGAATTAAGGGCATTTGGGTCATGTCATGTCACTACGTTTGTGTCTTAACCAAGAATCACTGCCTACCAAAAACAATTCTTTAAAACAAAGGGAAAGTGTGTCTCCCTCAAAAATGAATTAAAATCCCAGATAAAAGCAAATAATAGTTGCATATTTAACCTAGGAGTTTTTCTCTTTCTAACCATAAAAATTTTCAAGCCATTTTTAAGTCTGTAACGAATCTACTACAGAGATATTTTTTTATCTAACCACTTCTCTCTACCTCCAATGCCCTGATCTCGATAAAATCAAAATTATTTCTTTTCTAGACTTTAGCAATCGTCTCATTCATTCATTTTGTGAACAAATATTATACATCAGGCACTGTCCAGGCTCATTCTTGGCCCTGAGGGTAAAAGAGTAAATAAAATATATGAAGTCTCACATTCTGCTGGAGGGTGGAGAGAGTTAAATAAACAAATAATCATGTAAAATATCATGTGGAAATAACACGAAAAGTAATAAAGTAAGGGATTTGAAGTGATGGAAAGTGTTATTATTTATTTATTAATTTATTTATTTTTGAGACAGTCTTGCTCTGTCGCCCAGGCTGGAATGCAGTGGCATGATCTTAGCTCACTGCAACCTCTGCCTCCTGGGTTCAAGTGATTGTCCTGCTTCAGCCTTCCTAGTAGCTGAGACTACAGATGCACACCTCCACACCGGCTAATTTTTGTATTTTTAGTATAGATGGGGTTTGCCATGTTGGCCAAGCTGCTCTTGAACTCCCGACCTCAAGTTATCTGTCCATCTCGGCATCCCAAAGTGCTTTGATTACAGGCATGAGCCACTGCACCTGGCTGGGAGTGCTATTTTATATAAAAGGAATTAGGAAAGGCCTGTCAGAGGTGGAGCAAACAAGAGTGTTGAATGCTGTCAAAGAAGCCATACACACATCTAGCATGTGTGAAGAGGAGACAGCATTATCAGTTAAAGAGAAGAACAAGTATGAAACCCCTATGGCAGGGGGTGTCCTTGGATTCAAGAATCTGCATGGAGATGGAGACCAGTGAGCCAAGGAAGGTTGTGGGGAAATTTTGTCAGAGAGGTGGCCAAGGCATAATGTTATTTAAGACTGTTGCCAGGGTTTTGCTGAGTGTAATGAGCTGATTATTTACTTTTTTTGTGTGTGGAATTTATTTGGCTGCAATATAAAGAATGCATTCCATGGAACAGGGAGAGAGCAAGAATGGCAGTGGCAAAGCAAATGCTAGTTTGGCACTAATCTAGGCTAGAGATTATTCAGATTTTTATTTCAAAGGCAGAACATATCTTTTGATTGGATGTACAATAAGTAATAAAGGAAAATCAAGGATGATTCTTAGAATTTTGCTCTAAACACCTGGATGAGCATAGCTTCTGTACATGAGGGGGAGGCTTAGGAAGGAGCAAGTTGTGTACCTTTTCTGTTTAGATGCCTATCAACATCTAAGTGGAGATATTGAGATGGAACTTGGTTGCAGGAGTTAGGAGTTTAGAAGAGGAATTGGCACTGAAATTATAAGTTCAAAACCACTAGCTTTACGGTTGATAAACCATGGAACAGGAGAAAGTGGAGGATGGAGAGCTCACGTGGATATTCTCAGATGTGAGTGATGCTTTTCTCCACTGTCTAAAAGTCAGGAAGATGAAAAAGACTCAGCAAAGAATATAGGATAAGTGACCACAGAGATTGGAAACAAAACCACAGGCTGTGTCATTTAAGAAGCCAAATAGAGTATATTATTAAAGAGAGAATGATTCACTATTATCAAACATTTGGGCATTAGAAAAATCTGGTTTGATTTCTGAACTATGTGAAATTGCCTTTTTGTATATGAAATATTGGGCATACATCAACAGTATTGCACCTTAACATGCTTTCTGCACTTTGGTTTCTATTTTCAAATGGAGTGTAAAACCTATATGTATGGTAAATGTTTCGCAAGTAGTAGTTTTTCAGTACTTTTTTCTTCTTTTCTCTCACTACCCTCCTCCTTAAAACATGGTTTCTCATCATAGCAATTCTGGCTCTATTCATAATATAGCCCCTATTATTATTTTAAATAATCAAAAATTATTGGTAGTTCAAACATTCTATATAGTTTGTCTCATATAAAATAGTCCTGCTCTAAATTGAGTAAAACTTTAAAATTTAGTATTTATTAAATTAACTTCCAACTTTGAAAGAAAAAAATGTATATTAAGATTGATATTGACAGCCATAGTTTTTATACCTAGTACATATTGGATAGAGAAAATAACCACAGGCTTTTATGAAAAAATCTCAATTAAACTAAAAGCAAGCTGCACCTCTTGCTTCTGTAATCAAACCAATGCAAAGTAAAGTTTATTTCTCTCTGAGCAAAAATTGTGGCTTGTATGCAAAAAAAAAAACAAACTATAAAATAGAGCTGACATCTTTCTTTTTTTCTTCTTCTAGAAGAGATTGGTTAGTATGTAAAGGTGACATTGGGATAACCATAAATCTAAGCAGATCACAGTGTCAGACTGAAAGTAGGAAGCAAGGATCCAGTTAGCAGCACAGCAAATCCAGCTTACAGAGTGAACATTCATTACAAGAGACAGGCTAATGGATTAGATTTGTTAAAGGATTAGGAGATTTGAATCCCATTTTAAAAATTATTTTTCTCTTATTCACAATGGCTCTTTCCGTGTATATTATTTCTGGAATGTTTGATGTCTAAACATTAAGTAGAAAATAGCAGAATTAAGTAAGATGGTGTTCACTTTTAACTGAAACAAACAAAACTAATACAATACTCTGATGTGCATACCGATTCTGAGTAAATGGAATGTGAATTTCAGGTTTTGATTTACATTTTCCTTGTGTGAGAAAATGTGTCAGGAAGTGATGTCAAATCATTTTCCACACTTTAATGAGTTTCTGCCTGTCCTCTAAGTCGTCTAGTCAGATGGAAGACTCCTGAGACAGCTCTTCCCAAAGACTGTTTTGAGGAAGAAAACAATTCAAACAGAAAAAGCTATTAGCTAACTAGTAAACAGTGAAAGAAAATTTAAAACAATGAGATGGCTTCAAATATCTATAAATACAATAGGTTTTTAAAAGTGGCAGCACAAGCGTCACACATTTATGGGTAAAGAATATTCATTAAGAGTGTAAAGGACATATTCTTGAGGAACAATGTGACAATAGATGTCAGAATTTAGAATGCAAACACTTTACAATTAAAAGTCTAAGTGGAAAAAATGTAAAACAATCCAAATTTCATCATTAATGAAATAGTTAAAATATAGAAACCTATGAAGCTATGAAAAATGAAAATGTAATCACAGAAAAATATGCCTATTTTTTAATGTCAAGAAAATAATAAATTATAAAACATCATATAGAGAATAATGTAATTAATACAAAACCCTAAATATATGGAGAGTTACCTGTAGGGGTGTGTGTGTGTGTGTGTGATTTTGAATGGATAATAAATGTTTTGTCATGATTGCGTGATTTCAGGTAATACTTTTTTTCATTCCTTTTGTAGAGCATATACTGTTTTCCCACTCTGAAAATAGTTAAAATGTGTTCTGTGAAAGAACATTTTGTGATTATATGTTATACAACATCACCTTCTTAGAAAGTTATGGTGAATATTAGCTTTTCGAAGTAAAGTCACACAGTACAAAACACATTTGACCTTGTGTTATCCAACGTTTTCCTGTTACCTAACTAGGAAACTCCTTGTAACTAACAACTGCCTCTACTGAGTATGGACTGGGAAACAGTCTCCTAGACACCTCCATTGTTTATGTAGTGCCCAGCACGTTTCCCAGCAAAATTATTAACAGCATGTGTATTTGTAAAATATGTTTTAGTATTTTGTTTCTGTCATGTTATTAATGGTTATTATTGACAATTCTTTTTGTAGCAAGACTAGAAAGGAGACATTCCTTTAAATCACAAAGTTGTTTAGGAAGAGCTCGGACTTACCACCTGTACCTGAATTAATTAACTATGCACTATACCTCTAAATACTTACTTTATCTGGACATGGCAACTGTGTTCGTCTGTTTGTGTTGCTATAAAGGAATACTTGAGACTGGGTAATTTATAAAGAAAGGAGGTTCTGCAGGCGATTTAATTAACATGGCACCAGCATCTGCTTGTCTTCTGCAGAGGCATTAGAAAGCTTACAATCATGGTGGAAGGTGAAGGAGGAAAACAGCGTATCACATGGGAGAGAGGGAACAAGAAAGAGAGGGGTGAGCGGTGAACCTCTTTAAACAATGACATCTCCAGTGAACTCAGAGAGTGAGAAATACTCAGTAATGTGAGGACAGCACCAGGCCATTCATAAGAGATCTGCTCCCATGAGCCAAACCCATTCTTCTAGGCCCACCTCCAATGTTGAGGGAGAAGGAGAAAACATCCAAATCATATCAGTAACTGTGTATCATTTGAAAACAGCATTTTCTAAGTGTTTAAATATCAATACAGGCAACTAGTTGGCACTGATTATCTGATTTTGTCATTCACACCCTCTTAGTCTTGATTTACTTCCATAGAAGATCTCCTTTATTTTGTGAACCTGGTACTTGCTTTTAACAGAGTCACTACTGGGAGGGTTAACCCAATGGTCAAATTTGAACCTAGATGAATTTCACACTGTTTACTAGCACTAACTTTTTTCTACATAACAACAGGTTTTATCTTTGTTATTTATTCTTTTTAAACACTTATCAATATTTAATTTATGCAAAATTTAATTCACCCATTTAAAGTGTACAAATTCAATGATTTTTAGTTTATTTAGGGTTATGCATCTATTCCTACAACTAATTTTAGACCATTTTTACCTTCCAAAAAGGAGATGCCTTGCACATTAACAGTCACTCCCCATCCACCTCAACCTTTGGTATAATATGGAAGAGGTGGTGAAAAACACACATTTTTTTCTTATTCTTTATCTTTGGAGGAATGCACCCAGCCTTTCAAAGTAAGCATGCTGCTAGCTGGTTGGTTGTTCATAGATGACCTTTGTCAGCTTTAGGAAGTTCCGCTCTATATTCCTAGTTGATTATTTTTATTACAAAGGTTTTGGATTATGACAGATGCTTATTTGGCATCTACAGAGATAGCTCTAGTACTTTTATTTTTCAGTTTATTGATATGATATACTACATGTTAATTGCTTTTAAGATGTTGACCCAACTTCAGATTCATGGGATGAATCCCACTTTTTCCTAACATGTAGCCCTCTTTATATATTTCTGATATCAGTTTGTTTGTATTTTGTTGAGGATTTTTATATGAATATTCATAAGGGATATTGTTATTAAATTTTCTTTTTCTTGTGTTGTCTTTGAATAGCTTTCATATCAGGGTAATACTGACTTTGTAGAAAGAGTTAAAAAGAGTTTCTAAAGAATTGGTGTTAATTCTTCAAAGTGTTTGATAGAAATTTTTAGTAAATATTTAGTAAAACCATCCTGGGCTTTTTATTGTATGGAGTTTTTCTATTACGAATGTAATCCCTTTGCTTTTGATGTAGGAAGCATTGGCAAATAGTTTTACACATGTAAATATTTTGCTGTTATTCCATGTCACTTTTCAATGAAATACTGTCCTAATAGCTGGGTTATGTTGTTAATGAAATGATCGCAATCCACAAAGACTAATTTTGAGAGCATAAATTAGAATCGTGAACTGCATTACTCTGAAATATGATATTAACTGATCAATTTAAACAATCTGGTTCATTCAGATTTACCTTTTAAGCAATCTCCTAAAAAAGTCACTAAGTGTACATTTTCTTATTTAACTCTAAAAATCACTTCGGTTAGAAAAGTATAAATATTTATAAACCACTTTTAATCTATGAAAATATTTAAATAACATATATTTAAAGGAAGAATAAAAGAAGAGGACACCTCAGTATTAACAAATAACCTGTAAGAGCTTTCACTAATTTTCCTTTCCAGATTGTTAGAGTCATCCTTTTAAAAAAGCATTCTATTGGCAATTGGGCATTTAGTTTCCAACCTTCTTTCTAGCACTTATCGATTCTGCAAGCTTGGACGATTCAGTAACATTTTTATATATAAACTCTATTCTCAGTAGGAATTAAAATATTGAGGATAAGTTATTTCTGCATCTAAAGTTAAATAATTTTGTTGAATAATAAATGACTTAAAATCATGAAATTTCCCCTCCGTTTTACCTATAAAAGGAAATTATTATCAACTGCTTTCCTTTTTAAAGGATACAGACAGTGGCTTCTTCCTCCTTAATATAAGCTAATAGATAAGTTCTAACACTAATGTGTTTGCCAAATGTTTTTATAGATAATGCAGTTAAGTCTCAACAGGCGCCAGTGACGTAAGATACATATTTTTTACTTGTTCTTCCTTGTTTCCTTGTTTGAATCCAAATTAAACTCAACTTACTGGCATAAAGTTAGTGATGTATGCTAGATAGTTCCATAAACCTATTGTCAAAAATGTAAAAAAGTATACGCTTTCTCTCTCCCTCTCTCTGTGTGTGTGCGTTTATATATATGTATATATATACATTTTTTTTTTCTTTTGGAGATAAGCTCCCAGTCTAGAGTTTGGTGGCATGCAGTCTTGACCTCCCTGGGCTGAAGTGATCCTCCCAAGTTTACCTATATTACAATAAAATTATCATTATAGTAACTATTTTAAAATATTTTATAATGATGAAGTCTTTTCTACACCTTTTAACTTTTGGTATTCACAGGAACTCTGTACAGAAGATTGGTGAAACAGATATTACCTTTAATATTTTTTAGATGAGCAAACTGAAATTTAAAAAAAGAGAATTTCATCCAATCACAAAGTACAGAGTAGTGCAGGCAGTAGGCAGTTGACCTGGAATTCACACCAAGATCTTTTATATTTAAGCAAAAAAGAAAAAAAAAAAAAAGACATTTCCTTAATGGTTTTCTAATATTGTGCTTATTCTCCTTTCCAATTTGAACTCAGGCCACTTTAAAACACAGGTATTTTATATAAAACACCAAGGACATATTTTTTCCCTGATTTCCTAAGAGACTTCTCATTTCTTTTAAATTCAAAATCAACGCCACTGTTAGCTTTTGTTTACTTTTTTTTTTTTAGGGAAAAAAAAATTCCCAAATCTCCTCATAAAAATAAATATGTCACCTCTAATCAGTTGTCATAACCAGTTTAGTCCATTTTAACATTTGCTTAATGTCTACTTAAAATAGACTACTTTGTGTTGACATAGTTGCCAATATAAATATAGATATATAAACGTATATGTACATTTACAAACATAGAGTTGCAAATATGAATAAGATGTTATTCTTGTATCTGAGGAGTATATAAACTATTTGGAAAGATGATTTCAAAATAATATAATTTCAGAATGAAAACACAATATTTTAAGTATTATAACAGAGACACAAATAGAATGTTATTAAAGAATAGATGGATAAACCCAATCTGGAGTCCACGGGAGGCTTTTTCAAGTAATAGATGTTAGAGTTTGAAAAATAAATCATATCTGGATTTTAGGAATAAAAACGAGTAAAGCGGACAAGGAAAGTGCCAGAGGGAATATTGTGAGCAAAACACAGAGGAATGGATGTCTAGTGGCTCATGATAAGAAAAACGATCGTCTCAAACCTGAGAAAGATAATGTGGAGTGGACCTCTGTTGTCTCAGTTGTAACAATCCCTTCTAGGGAGTAGGTAGCATTTCTGAAAATAGAGTGAAGCAGTTGACTGATGGACTTAATCTGTAAACTGCTTAGGTAACCATCAACTGTAATGAGCCTAATACTCTTAACTAGGTGCTATTTTTCGTGTGTGCTACTTTACCCAGTGTTTTTAAATCATCCTTTCTTTCTATGAAAAGTTCTTTATCAGAAAAAAAATTGACAGACCTTCCTTGGAAGGGGTTCCCTTATTGCAAGTTTGTGATAAAACTTTGACAAGAACTAGTAATCAATTCTCTTAAGAATTTAACATCCCCCTAGTGTGTTTTAAGATGAAAACCCTGAACAGCTGAGACAGGTCTCAGTTAATTTAAAAAGTTTATTTTGCCAAGGTTGAGAACGCACACCCGTGTACAGGCTGAGGAGGTCCTGACAACATGTGCCCAAGTTAAGTCAGATCACAGCTTTCTTTTATACGTTTTAAGAAGACATGAAACATCAATCAACATATGCAAGATGAACATTGGTTCCATCTGGAAAGGCGGGACAAGTCCAAACAAAGGCAGGAAGACTCAAAGCAGAGAGGGAACTTCCAGGTCATAGTATGATAAGAGACAAATGGTGGCATTTTTGTGAGTTTCTGATTAGCCTCTCCAAAGGAGGCAATCAGATATGCATTCATCTCAGTGAACAGAGGGGTGGCTTTGAATAGAACAGGAGGCAGATTGGCCCTAGAAGTTCCCAGCTTTACTTTTCTCTTTAGCTTAGTGATTTTGGGACGGGGGCAAGATTTATTTTTCTCTCACAAGAAGTTGTTAATAAGTAATAGGTACAGCTTGGGTCTTTATGGTTGAATATGCTTAAACATTATATGTTGGATAAAACAAAGTTTATTTTCTGTGAAAATTTATTTGTGTTTTTAATGCACAAAGGTAATACTACATTTCCATATTCAAAGAAAAAGATGAAATATACATGGAAAAAAGGTAGAGCTAGATTATGGTATACATTATAAGACCCAATATTATAGCAGGTAACTGAGAAATTAAGAAATTTTATGACAGTCTGTTCTATAGACTCGTCAATGGAATATTAAATGTTGTATATCACCTCTCCTATATGTAGTTCAGCAACACTGGGTCTGAGATTTGCAGAATCAATTTCATGGCTGGAAAACAGAGTAATTGCCAAATGTGAGTCATGGTCCCATAAGGCAATTCATAGAAAGGCTGTTATTATAAAGGTCTACACATATGGAGGGGGATAAAACTACAACAAAGGAAAGCGAGAGAGAATGCAAGTTTTTTGCTTCAAGAGGATTTACCTGAGCTCAAGGGTAATTCTGAATCTCAAGAATTGGATGATAATGCTCATCACTTAAAGACCACCAGGAACAAATCTTGGATCAAAGAAATTTAAATGTATTAACTTGATGCAACAAGGAAGACCATAGAAGGAGAACTATGTAGCATCTATGTTAAAGGAAGAGAGGCATGCATGGTGAAGTTAGGACTTAGGTTGAGAGATTCTGAGAACAGCTTGGGAGAAGCAGAGATCAACTATTGCAAGTTTGCTGGTGCTGTTGTAACAAAATGCTGCAGACTGGGTGGTTAAAATAAGAGATATGAATTTTCTCGCAGCTCTGGAGGCTAGACGTCTAAAATCAAGGTGTCAGTAGGTTTGGTTTCTTCTGAGGCCTCTCTCCTTTGCTTGCAGATGGCCCTCTCTTTCTGGGTCCTCACATGATCTTTTTATGTGTGCATGTATCTGCTGTCTTTTTTTATGTGATGATCTCCTCCTCTTATAAGGACATCATCCAGATGGATTACAGCCCATCCTAATGGCTCATTTCAACTGAATTACCTCTTTCAAAGCCTTTTGTCTAAATACAGTCTCATTTATGGGTAGTGGGGGGATTAGGATCTTAACATATAAATTTTGTAAGGGACACAATTCAGTCCATTGCACACTGTATCAGTTGTTTATCCCAGTAGGGAGAGGATAAGTGGAGCTTAGCTTTGTGCTGGTTGCTGTCATAAAGGATAAACAATCAGGATCAGCAATCATTGAAGTCAATAATTTTTTAAGGAAAACAAGAACACTAAAGTGCATCTGGGGACATGAGTGCTATTACAGGAGAAATCACTCAATAGAAGGTAGAAACGTATACAGCATTCTACAGCTGTGGCAACCTGGGGAAACGTGTTTGTTAGCTTTGGAGCTAGTCATAGCTGTTATTATCACAATGATCATAGTCTGATGAAGACCAGGTGGTAAAAACATCCTCAGTTTACTCTAAAGTGACACCCTGGTGTGGCACCTCTTGTTGGAGGATGACTGTATGGCTGCTAATGGATAAATGGCCATTAATGCATCACTATCTATGGAAATTTCCTAAAACTCTCCGTAACTATGCTTAAGACAGAGGAATTAGAAGAGGTATCTTCGAAGGGATTTCAAATGACTAAATTGACCTGGTAATAATTTTAAAAAGTGGTTATCACAATGCAGTGTTCTGATTACACTTCTCATCATCTTCATGCAGACCTAAACTTTAATTTCATTCAAAAATTTTTAACTTTTACTGTGGTTTTACTTACAACTTGGGTGTCATAAAACAATTAATTTCAATGATGTAAAGTAGCTTGTATTTCATTTTGTAAATCAAGAATGCTGTGGTCATTATTTTAAGATCCCATTAATGCTATCCATGTCAGAACATATTTGTACCCTTTTGGAATGTGTTTAAATGTGTACTAAAGGAGTACATAATAAGATAAAATATGAATAAGCCACATAATATCTTATAAAAATATATCATTGTAATGAAGTATATTAACGCATCTGTATGTAGGTAATGCATGGATGTGTATAAATCTAATAACACACGATTACAACTGACTATATCAAGAATCAAAACATAAGTAAAACCATTTTTGAACTGTTTCATAACCTTTTGTTTTTGAATACACAATCAAACAGTTTGAATGTGACATCTGAATAAACTACTTAACAACTATTTAAGTCAAATCAGTAGTCCTCTAGCTACAAGTACTTTTGACAAAATCTTTAATATACTTTGAATAATAAGGAGCATTTGCTGAGAACATTACCATTGGTTAGGATGAATCGTCATTACATAAATACAGATATTATTTAATAAATTGGTCATAAAAGTCACACTCTCTTTTATGTAAAACTTGTTCTGACTTTATACTAGGTTATAAAATTGTAATTTACTGGTCCTTCTCAATTCTTATAACCAGATATTAAGATAGTTTTTTTTTTCTTTTAGGAAAAAACAGTTTCCTGAGTTTTACTTGTGAAAGTTACTTTGGAAAGATGTTTTAACATATATTTACTATTTTTCTAAGTGATAGTAACATGTAAGAGAATGCAAAATATTAATTTCAATGAGTATCAAGTATCTTTGTCACCCACATGAATGAAAATAAAGCCCTTGAGAACAGGTATTATCTCTTAAAGTACATATCATTTTTTTTCTTTCTTGATACTTGAATGCGTGAAAGTGCATCAAATTATCCATAGGCATAGAGTGAAATACTCATTAAATGTGAAGCATAGGCTGTAGACTGAGGAATGTTTTGTGTGGGTTTAAATGCTGATTGCTTTAAAATTATATTCTAAACAGACAAAAAGAATACAAACTTAATTCAGCTTTAATTTCAGATATAAAGAATATTATTAGTTTAGACTTATTAGTTTAGAATTTTAGTATTAGTTTTGGAAAAACTGTGAGCCAGAATAAGAAGAGAAATGAGAAGCTCCAGACTACATTATTGTTATGAAAACATGTAATTGAAACATACTTTGAGTAGAAATCTTTCTGTCTTAATGATTTTGTAATTTGTAAATGGTATGTGCATTATAAAAATAGACATAAAAATATACCAATTAACATAAATGTATATAATTGTTCTCTACAGAAATTCAGTATAATTTTTTGAGAGCATCATTCTGAATTCTTAGTAGGTTGTCTTTATTTCTGCTGCAGATAAGAAAATTTTACTCTATGCCAGGCACAGTGGTTCATGCCTGTAATCCCAGCACTTTGGGTGGCCCGGGTGGGTGAATTACTTGAGCCTAGGAATTTGAGACCACCCTGGGCAAACATAGCAAATCCTCATCTCTACCAAAAATTCAAAAATTAGCCAGTCTCATAATCCGGTCTCAAAATAAATAAATCAATAACTTTTCAAAAAAATTAAAAAAATAATTTACTCTCATTCCCCCTCTCCCACCAAAATGAAGATATTTGACATGTAGGCATAGAATTCTCTTTTAACACTTCATTTTATATTATCATCGTTTCTAGGAATAGAGGAATTATAGCATAGTGCTGATGAGCACAGACTCAGGAATTGGACTACCTGGATTTGAATTATGGCTTCAGCATATATTAGATGTGTGTGACTCTGGGCAAGATACTTTACCTCACTGTGCTGTAGTTTCTCTATGGTAGAAAGAGCATAAATGTAGACCACCTTGTCAGCATTATTTGAAGGATTAGATATATTGATTTATGTAAACATTAGAATAGTAACTAGCATAGAGTAAGCAATATGTACTCATGAGCTATTAAATTAACACTTTTTGCTTCATGCAACAAGAACTGTGTTGTCAATGTTCATGAAAAAAATCCGTAAAGTGCCAATGAGTCTGCTCTTAGAAACTAGAAAAATAATTTAAGAACTGAAACACTTAAACAGATAACAGAAATCCAGCGATAATGACTCTACTAAACATTCGGAGTGTTGGTAGATTCTGATATTTTAGAAACAGCATGGAATATAAAAAAGAGTAATACTGGATCTTTGTGGCTTTTTCATTTCCTGTTCTAGATTTTGAATCATTCTTTGCCCCCATCAACTCTGGCATCAGATACAGGCCACAAGTCCCACAAAAACAATAAATGGTGACACAATGGCAATTCTCTCAGGATATGTAGTCTGGGATGAATAATGCAAAACTAATATTATTCTAACATTTAACAATTTGTATTTTATGCTCAATTAAAAAATGGCCAAAATTACATTATTATTATAATTCTTAAATGAAAGTTAATTAATGTGTGTCTTATAGGTTATCTTTATATCAAATAATGAGACTCTGTACCTGAAAATAGCTTGCAATTCATGCAACAAATTCCAAGGTATCACAACACAGGCTGCTACTCGAGAAACACAGTGGGCTTTTCCTAGAAAACACAAGGAATGGAAGTTGTAGAAAGTTGAACACAGGCTGATTTTGTCTTGTCTTTGAGCTGAAAAGACTATGAATCCATGTGACTAGTGAAAAATACATGTTCAATGTTCAGCAAATGTTGAATATTATATAATTGATAGTAAAAATATTTCTATAGCCATTTGCATGAAATTTTTTATGTATACATCAAACATTTACAAAAAGGCATAATTTAATATGAAAAGTTTAAAAAATAATACTTTTGGGTTTTATGACTGCAAATTTCGAAATTTTATAGGTAAAAAGAATCAAAGAAATCATGATTCCCTTATTCTAAAAATAAAGAAACAAATTTTTCAAATATTGAATAAGTCAAAGTCATGCAGCTAGTTAATTGCAGGCCCAGGAATTAGAATAGTTTCCCTTTCATTTCTCTATGCCTCACACTTTTCGCTTTTTTAAATTGCTGGTAATTAAATTATTCATCAAATGACTTCTCCTCTTCTTTGGATGCACTCTCTCTTACCATCCACCTTCTCCCAAACTTTCATTATTTTTGTCAATTTCAAATTTTAGGTTTGGTTATCAGCTGTCCTTTCTCCACTCTGCTTTCAAAGCAGACCCTCACGTCAACTCACTCAGCGTTTTTCAAGAATACAATATATCATCATTGACTATAGTCACAATTCAATGTAATAGCTCTCTTGAACTTATTCCTCCTATCCTCCTATCCAACTGTAATTCTGCATCATTCAACATTTCCCCAACCCCCAGCCACCCCAGTCTCTCGTAACCTCCATTCTGCTCTGTATTTCTATGAGATCAACTTGTTTAACTTCAACATATGAGTGAGAACATGTGGTATTCGTCTTTCTAAGTCTGGCTTATTTTACTTAACATAATGTCCTTCAAGTTCATGCACATTATAGAAAATGACAGGGTTTCATTCTTTTTATGGATGAATAGTATTCCATTGTGTATTGATATCACAATTTCTTTATTAATTCATCCATTGGCAGGCACTTAGGTTGATTCTGTAACTTACCTATTGTGATCAGTGATACAATAAACATGGGAATGCAGATATGTCTGAAATGTTATTCCATAATGTAGATATACTTTAAAACTTTATGTTGTACACAACGAACATATATAATTGTGTTTGCCAATTTAAAAATAAATAAATAAATACATTTGGAAAAATAAATGACCACAAGAATGTCACAGGAGATGTGAAGTACAAATCTCAAGGAAATATTTCCTTCCCTGAAGAAGATATTGAGCTGACAAGAATTGTCAGGATCAACTGTCTCACAACTCCAGAGTCTAATAAAACAATTCTAGTGATCAGGGCAGGGCTTGACAAAGAAAAAGTCTGGTAAATTTTGAGGAATTTTGACATTTCCAATAGTAGTTTCCATCCCCATTCCTCAGTCCCAAGACGGGTAACCCTGAGGATGGCATTGTATATTCCTGGTGTGACTCACAGGGGCCTAGGTGGGCAACAGCACTTTGTGTTATGGAGATCTGAGTTGTGTGTTGATAGGACTGTTTGTTTGCTGGTGCAGAGGCTGACTTAATGGCTTCCCAGGCAGCATTTGTAATAGAGAATTTAGGATATACACTCTTACCATTTATCTTCAACATAGTACTGGAAGTCCTAGCCAGAAAAGTCAGACAAGGTAAATAAATAAAGGGCATCCAAATTAATGAAGAGGAAGTCAAACTGTTGCTATTTGCTGATGATATGATTGTTTACTAGAAAACCTTAAAGACTCCTTCAGAAAGCTCCTAGAATTAATAAAAGAATTCAGTAAAATTTCAGGATACAAAATTAATGTACACAAATCAGTAGCTCTTCTATACACCAACAGCAACCAAGCTGAGAATCAAATTAAGAGCTCAAACCCCTTTTATAATAGCTGCAAAAATATAAAATACTTAGGAATATACCTAACCAAGGAGGTAAAAGATCTCTGCAGGGAAAACTATAAAAAACTGCTGAAAGAAATCAGATGACACAAACAAATGGAATCACATTCGATGTACATGGGTGGGTAGAATCAATATTGTGAAAATGACCATACTGTCAATAGCAATCCACAAATTCAATGCAATTCTCATCAAAATACCACCATAATTCTTCACAGAATTAGAAAAAACAACCCTAAAATTCATATGGAACCAAAAAAGTGCCCACATAGACAAAGTAAGACTAAGCAAAAAGAATGAATCCGGAGTCATTGCATTGCCTGACTTCAAACTATACTATAAGACCACAGTCACCAAAACAGCATGTTACTGGTATGAAAATTGGCACAAATACCAATGGAACACAATAGAGAACCCAGTAGTAAACCCAATACTTACAGCTAACCAATCTTCAACAAAGCAAATAAAAAAGTAAAGTGGGGAAAGGAAATCCTATTCAACAAATAGTGCTGAGATAATTGGCAAGAAACATGTAGGAGAATGAAACTGGATCTTCATCTCTCGCCTTATACAAAAATCAACTCAAGATAAATTAAGAACTTAAACCTGAGACCTGAAACTATAAAAATTCTACAAGATAACATTGGAAAAACCCTTCTATACAATGGCTTAGGCAAGGATTTCATGACCAAGAACCCAAAGCAAATGGAATAAAAACAAAGATAAATTGCTGGGACTTAATTAAACTGAAGAGTTTCTGCATGGCAAAAGGAACAGACAGCAGAGTAAACAGACAACCCACAGAATGGGAAAAAAATCTTCATAATATAAACATCCTAAAAAGGACTAACATCCAGAATGTATAAAAAACTCAAACAAATCAAGAGAAAAAAACAATTTCATCAGAAAGTGGGCTAAGGATATGAATAGACAATTCTCAAAAGAAGATATACAAATGGCCAACAAACATATGAGCAAATGCTCAACATCACTAATGATCAGGGAAATGTGAATCAAAACCGCCATGTGATACCACCTAACTCCTGCAAGAATCGCCATAATCAAAAACTCATAAAACAATAGATGTTGGCAAAGTCGTTATATGAAAAATGTATTTGCACATGCATGTTTATAGCAGCACAATTTGTAATTGCAACATCTTTGAACCAACCCAAATGCCCCTGAATGTATAAAGGAACTGTGAGATAGATACATATATATATATATCTCCACCATGGAATAATTTTCAGCCATAAAAAGGAATGAATTAATGGCCTTCATATAGACCTGGATGAGATTGGAGACTATTATTCTAAGTGAAGTAACTCAGGAATGAAAAACCAAACATCGTATGTTCTCACTCATAAGAGGGAGCTAAGCTATGAAGATGCAAAGACATAAGAATGACACAATGGGCTTTGGGGACTCAGGAGGAAAGGCTGGGAAGGGAGTGAGGGATAAAAGACTACAAACAGGGTGCAGTGTATGCTTCTCAGGTGATGGGTGCACCAAAATCTCAAAAATCACCACTAAAAACCTTATGTAAACAAATACCACCTGTTCCCCGATGACGTATGGAAATAAAAGAAAAAAGGAAAAAGAAAATAAAAATTTAAAAAGGTAAATAGATGATTAAATTTTAAAGAAAGGATTTAAAGAGAATAAAACACATTTTCAAAATTTTTAAATTGGAGTCATGCATTTAAGAAAATCTCTGTCAGATTCACTGGTTACTGAAGTGATAATTGAATAAAGACTTTCGTGATTACCTGCGACAGGGAATACACCTTTTTGCAAAAAAAAAAATACAAAACAACAACAACAAAAAACACACACACAAAGGCATTTAGGAAAAAAAAAAACCACTAAGCAAATGAACAACTGCAGCCATTAACAATAACACCAGGAATCCCTAGGAAAAGAAAAATCTGATTTCCAGAGATACCATATTGCAAAATTAAATATGTTGTGTTGGTCAAAAAATTACAAAATTAAGGTCCATTCACAGAAAAAAAAAACAAAAATCATCTTTGAAAAAGCCTAGGTATTGAATGTATTAGCTCAAGACTATAACATTCTTAACTATGCTAAAGGTAACCATGAATAAATATTCCCAAAGAGTTTAAGAAAACTATGGATATATAAAAATGAAAAGCAACGTATAATATAAATAAGTAGAGCAGATCAATAACAAACAGAAATTATAAAAAAGGAAAGTAGTTTCAAAATAAAATACCTGAAAAGAAAAACTTACTAGAGTGGTTTAGTAGCAGATTTGAGCAGGCGGAAGAAAAATACAATATTCACTGGGAAACAGAAAGAAAATAACAAAGTCTAAGGTACCTACCATCAGGTGTATTAAAGTAAGATTTATAGGAACTGTAGAAAGAGAAGAAAAGATAAAGGGGCAGAAAAACATTAGTTCTTTCTCTATGTGGTTCTAAATACCTACATTTAAAAAGAAAATTCTCAATTACTTAACTTTACACCTTAAGCAAGTAGGAAAAAAAGAAAAACTAATAGACCTAAAATCAGCAGAAGCAAGGAAATAATTAAGATTAGAGAGGAGATAAATGAAATAGAGAACACTAAAGCAACAGAGAGAACAAATAAACCTAAAAGTCTGTACTTTGAAAAGATTAATAAATTTGACAAACTTTTATCTAGACTGAGAAGAAAAGAAAGAAGCAAATAACTAAAATAAATAAAAATGGAGACATTACCACAAACCCTTTACACAGATTAAAAGGATTACAAGAAAATAGGCCTGGCCCGGTGGCTCACCCCTTTAATCCCAGCACTTTGGGAGGCCAAGGTGGGTGGTCAAGAGATCAAGACTTCAACATTCTTTTATCAACAAAACAGACAAGCTAGATGAAATGAACAAATTTCTAGAAACATACAAATTACTAGAACTGACACAAGAGGAAACAAAATTCTAATAGCTCTGTAAGAAGAAAATATATTGAGTCAGTAATCATAAATCCATGAGCAAAGAAATGCCAACACCATATGCTTTCATTATTGAATTCTCCCAAACTTTAACAGAAAAATTCTCCCCAACCTTAAAAGAAAAATTATCACCAACCCTACTCAAAATCTTACAAAAATGTAAGAGGAAACACATCATAATATTTTCTATAAGAAAAGAATTATTGTGATACAAAAGCCAGATAATGATATCAAAAGAAAGGACAACTACAAGTTTACATTCCTTATGAATGTAGGCACGGAAATCTTTAAGAAAATGCCCGCAAACCAAATTCATGACATGTTTGTATACCATGCACAGTGGAATTTATTCCAGGAATCCAGAGGTGGTCAACGTTTGTTAGAGCTGCCATGACAAAATACCATATACTGAGTAATAAGCAAACAAAAAATTGTCTCACAATTCTGGAGGCCAGATGTCTAATATTAAGATACAAGTGGCCATGTGCCTGGGCTCACGCCTGTAATCCTACGACATTGGGATGGTGAGGCGGGCAGATCATGAGGTCAGAGATTGAGAACATCCTGGCCAACATGGTGAAACCTTGTCTTACTAAACATGTAAAAATTAAGTGGGCATGGTGGCACATGCCTATAATCCCAGCTACTAGGGAGGCTGAGGAAAAAGAATCCCTTGAACCTGGGAGGCAGAGGTTCCAGTGAGCCAAGATCAGACTCTGTCTCAGAAAAATAAAGATATAAGCAGTATTGATTTCCTCTGAGGCCTCTCAACTTCACGTACAGTTGATTGCCCTCTTGATGCCTCCTCATAGGGTTGTCCCCCTAGACACATCCACCCAGGGTGTCTTTCTCTTTATAAGTACACCAATCAGATTGGATTGGGGCACATTCTAATAACCTCATTTTAACCTACTTTTGTAAAGGCACTATCTCCAAAACCTGTTTTATTCTGAGGTACTAAGGGTAAGGGCTCAGACTTATTAATTTTGAGGGGACATAATTTAACCCATAAAAGGTGATACAGGTAAAAGAATAAATCAATGTCATATGCTGTACGAGTAGAATTAAGGGAAAATACACATACACACACACACACACACACACACACACACACACACACACACACTATCTCCATATCTCAATAGATGTGGAAAAAGCATTTGATAAAAGTCAACACACTTTTATGATAAAAATACCCTGCAAAATAGGAAAGAATTAGAACTACCTTAATGTGATAAAGAATATTTATGAAAATTCTGCAGTTAACATCACACTCAATGTGAAAGACCGTAAGCTTTTCTGCTAATTTCGGAAAAAATGTTATTGTGCCCACTTTCACCACTGCTAGTCAACATCATACTGGAAGTCCTACATAAAAACAGTCAAGAAAAAAAAAATTAACTATTCCTCTATTTTCAAGTGATTTGATATTGTTTTGTATATATATGTATATTTTGAATATACCTATTGTGTATATGAATACATATATATAGTCCAAAGAATACACACACACACACACACACACACAACTGCTAGGGATAATCAACAAATTCAGCATAGTTGCAAGATAAAAGATCAACAGACATAACTTAGTGGTGCTTCTATACCCTACTAATGAGCAATTCACAAAGGAAATAAAAGAACTACATTTATGACAGTATCTAAAAGAATAAAATATCTAGGAAATAATTTTATACAAGGGGCTAAAAGGCTTTTATACTGATAACTGCAAAATATTGCCAAAAGAAATTAAAGATGTAAGGAAATGGAAACAATATCCACTGTTCATAAATTGGAAGACTTCAATATTGTTAAGATGGCAATAGTGCCCAAACTAATCAGCAGATTTAATGGAATTCTTACCAAAATCTCAATGTTCTTTTTTTCCAGAAAATTATTCAAATTCATATGGAATGCCAACATTCCACCATTAGCCAATTTTAATATTAAAAAGAAAAACAAATTGAGAAGATTCACATGTCTCAATTTCAAAACTACAAAAATAAAACAATCAAGTGTGGCACTGGTAGAAAAATAGGCAGGTAGGACAATGCAATAGAATTAAAAATTTAGAATGAAGTGAAATATCTATGGCCAATTGATTTTCAACATGTGAGCCAAGAGTATTCAATAAGAGAAATAATTCTATCAATTAACATTTCTGGGGCAACTGTATAGGCACATGTGGAAGAATGAAGTTGAATACTTAATATTCAAAATTTGACTTGAATAAATGAACTGAATATTAAAGTTAAATCTATAGAACTATTAGAAGAAAACATATGGGCAAATAATTGTAACCCGAAATTTCACAATGTGTTATTTGATTTGACGTAAAAAGCATGAGTGATAAAAGAAAAAAATAGATAAATTGGAATTTAATAGTCTGAGTAAAGAAAATGTGGTACATAAACACCATGGAATACTATGCAGCCATATAAAAGAATAAAATCATGTACTTTGTAGGAACATGGATAGAGCTAGAGGCCTTAATTCTTAGCAAATTGATCCAGGAACAGAAAACCAAATACTACAAGTTTTCACTTATAAGTGAGAGATAATGATGAGAACACATGGAAACACAGAGGGAACAACACATACTGGGCTTTTCATAGAGTAGAGGGTGAGAGGAGGGAGACAATCAGAAAAAAATAACTAATGGGTACTAAACTTAACACTTGGGCAAGGAAGTAATCTCTACAACAAACCCCCATGACAGAAGTTTACCTTTGTAACAAATCTGGACTTGTGCTCCTGAACTTAAAGACTGTATAAAGAACACTTGCAGCTCAACGAGAAAGACAAACAATCAAATGTAAACATGGCAAGTGACTTGGATACTTGAATAGACATTTACCCAAAGAATATATACAAATAATCAACAAGCATATAAAAATATGTTCAACATCATTTGTTATTAAAGTTCAATTCAAAACCAAAATAATGTACAACTTCACAAGATAGTCAATTTTGTGTGTGTATTTTACCTCAATAAAAATAAAATAAAATATTATCCAATTACATTTTAAAAATAAGAACAAAAAAGAATATAACAAATATAGACAGGAGATAGAAAATTGAACCCTATTGCTAGTGGTAAAGTAAAATGGTGCCGTCACTGTCGAAAAAAGTTTGGTAGTTTGTTAAACATAGATTTACCATATGCCCTAGCATTCAGTTTCTAATCCAAATAATTAAAATCAGGAGCTCAGGCCAGGCGTGGCACACCTGTAATCCCAGCACTTTGGGAGGCCAAGGTGGGCAGATCACGAGGTCAGGACTTCGAGACCAGGCTGGCCAACATAGTGAAACAGCTAGGCATGTTGGTGCACACCTGTAGTCCCAAGAGGCTGAGGCAGTTGAATCACTTGAACCTGGGAGGTGGAGGTTGTGGTGATCTATTGTGCCACTGCACTTCAGCCCCAGCAACAGAGTGAGACTCCATCTCTTAAGAAAAAAAAAAAAAAAAGGGAGCTCAAGTAAATACTTGCTTATGTGTGTTCTAGCCAAAATTTGGATATAACCCAAATATCCATTAGTGAATGGAAAAAGGAATTGTGGTGTATGTGCATAGTGAAATATTATCCATCCATGAAAACAAACGAAATACTGATACATATAACAACTTGGATGAATCTCAAAAATATAAATGAAACAACAAAGACAAAAAGGTTATATATTGAATGATTTATTTTACGTGGAAGATCCAAAATACGGAAATCAATAGAGACATAAAGCTGATTAGTAGTTGCCAGGAGATAGGGGTATTGGAAGATAAGGATTCTTTGCTTAATGGACACAGGGTGTTCTTCCAAGATTATACAGAGTTTTTGAAACCAGAGTAAGGTGGTAGTTGCACAACATTGTGAATATACTTACTGCGCTAAGATGTATAATTTAAGATCATAAATTGTATGTTATATGGATTTAATCTCAGTAAAAAAAAATCCTCTAACATGGTGCTGTCAGGTAAAACTATACTGCAAGCCACAAGTGTGATTTTCGGTTTTCTAGTAGCCATATTAAAAATGCAAAACAGAATGTCTGAGATTAAATTTAAAAGGCATTTTACTGAAACCCACATATCAAAAATTACTTAGTATATGATTAGTATAACAATTTAAATAATATTTTTATATTTTGTATTGTCTATAAAATTAAGTATTTATTTTATATTCACAGCACATCACAATTCAAACCTGCTCAATAATCACATACAGCTATCACCTACTGTTCTGGAATATGCAGCAATAGAAACTAAAAGCCCTTTCTATGGAACTGAGCAAAAGTCATCTCCTTATGAAGAAAAAAATACTTTCTCTTATAGAGTTTGTTTTGTATAGAGTTTATTAAACATAGGAAAAAAATAATCAGTCCTTCTATCCCAGGAAAGTGAAGAAGGCTTTCTTTTCTTTACCTTTTAACAGTAGTACATTTTATTTCAATTTTAACTTGTTTGAACGTAAGTGATCATCATTTACTACGTTTCTATTTTGTAACTAATACTTTAATCAAACATTTTTTTTCCTACTCAAAATAGCATCTCCATCTTTCCATAGTCTTCACTTAAAAAATACCAAAAAGGATGTTATATGAGCAGAATATATACAGTTGTGTATAAAACATAAATGCTTCCCAACAAAACTTAGTGCTGCATGAAATGAAGTAATTCATGACTTCAAGTAATTTGTTTATTTTGAAATTAACTAACCATAATAGGGCTAATAAAATCAGTAAGAAACAAGGGCAGAAAAAGTCAATTATTATTTGCAAATGATGTAATTGCATATTTAGAAAACCAAAATTCCCAATTAAAAAGGATTATAATTGAGAAGGCTGTTGGTTTCAAGGGGAATGAACAAGCAGTAATATTCCTGATTCTGGCAATATGCATTAGGAAACATAATGAAAGATGCCATTTATTTTATAAATAATATAGTTCAATATTTTCTATTAACTTATTCATAAAAACATATTAACTATAATAGGAAATTTAAAATTCTGTGGAATTGTAAGCATGTAGTCATATTTCTATAAATGAGAAACCATAGCCTACTTTTTAAAGATATGGTGAAATATAAAAGATATGGTGAAAAATAAATATAATCTCTTTGCCAATCTTCCTTTCCAGAGGTGTAGTATATCTCTTTTTCCGTTGAATAAAGGCTGGCTCTGTGACTGCCTCTGACCCTCAAAATGTGATAAAAATGATTCTGTATAGCTACTAATGACTAGCCTTTAGAGAACTGCAGTTTTTGTTTTCATCTATTTTGTGTTGTTAGAGTATCACAGACTGGGCCAGGAGGCATTGGCGGCTCATGCCTGTAATCCCAGCACTTTGACAGGCCAAGGCAGGATCACTTGAAGCCAGGAACCTGAGACCAGCCTGGGCAGCAAAGCGAGATTCCGTCTCTATAAAAATTAAAAACATTAGCTGGGTGTGGTGGTGCTCATCTGTAGTCCCAGCTACTGCAGAGGCTGAGGTGGGAGGATCACTTGAGCCCAGGAGCTATAGGTTGCAGTGAGCAGTGATCACTCCACTGCATTCCAGCCTGGGTGAAGAGAAGGGAAACTTTGTCTCTTAAAACGAAACAAAACAAAAACAAAAATCACACATTGGGTGATTTATAAAGAACAGAAATTAATTTCTCACAATTTAGGAGGCTGGAGAAGATCAAGATGCCACCCTCTCCTTAGTGCCTTCTCACTGTGTCTTCACATGGCAGAAGAGCAGAAAAGAAGGAACCCACTTCCTTAATCCTTTTCAAAGCAGGATTAATTCATTCATGAGAGCAGAGCCCTCATGACTGAGCCACGGCCCCCGTTAAGCCCCACCTTCTAGTACTGTTGCATTGTGGATTAGGTTTCCAACACGTGAGTTTTGGGAAACACATTCAAACCAGAGCATTTCCTTCTGTTGATATTCTCCTTCTTGCAAGATAAGCAAGGTGTAAGAAGTCCAAATACAAAGACATCGCTGTGTTGTGCGGAAGCCCAAGGTAGAGAGAGAATGGCTCAGTGGAAGAGCACTGAGGTGACACACATGCCCCCATTAAGATGTGAGTGATGGCTGGGCCCACTGGTTCACGCCTGTAATCCCAGCACTTTGGGAGGTCGAGGCAGGAGGATCAGGAGGTCAAGAGATGGAGACGATCCTGGCAAACATGGTGAAAACCCGTCTCTACTAAAATACAAAAATTAGGCCAGGTGCGGCGGCTCGCGTCTGTAATCCCAGCACTTTGGGAGGCCGAGGTGGGCAGATCACAAGGTCAAGAGATCGAGACCATCCTGGCCAACATGGTGAAACCTCGTTTCTACTAAAAATACAAAAATTAGCCCGGCGTGGTGGCGCTCACCTGTGGTCCCAGCTACTCCAGAGGTTGAGGCGGAAGAATCGCTTGAACCCGGGAGGCGGAGGTTGCAGTGAGCCGAGATGGCGCCACTGCACCCCAGCCTGGCGACAGAACAAGACTCCTTCTCAAAAAAAAGAAAAAAAATACAAAAATTAGCTGGGCGTTGTGGTGCATGCCTGCAATCCCAACTATTCAGGAGACTGAGGCAGGAGAATTGCTTGAACCAGGGAGTCAGAGGTTGCAGTGAGCTGAGAACGTGCCACTGCACTCCAGCCTGGGCAACAGAGTGAGGGTTTGTCTCAAAAAAAAAAAAAAAAAAAAAAAAAAAAGAAGAAAAACATGTGAGTGAGGCTTTCCTACACCTTCCAGATTAGTACATTTACCAACAGAATGCAACAAAGTGAAAAAGTTTAAAGTGAAATAATTGCCTAGTTGAATTGAGGCAGAAATGCTCAATTGAGGCAGAGATGCTACACATTCATGAGTGGATATATTTGTCTCTGCAAGTCACAAGTTTTAAGGTAGTTTGTTATGCAACATATATAATGAATTTAAAAGATACATTTTTGTCAATTAAAAAATAAATATATAAAAATACATAAATTAGGATAATAAAAATATTTAACAGGAGAATAAAGTAATTAAGGGAAATATTATAAAGATGGGTCTTATCTGAGAAGAGCACCAGTGGACTATATCCTGAAGTACATGTGTTAAGTGGATTGCATTTTACTAAATATGACTGTATAATATAAAGGAATGACAAAATTATTTGTGACATGTATGGCAGATAAATAAATGTCACTAGACATTGTACTTAAATCATCATGAATATGATAAATATTATTTAACCATTATTATATCATTGAAAATGCAATTTAAAGTAATGAGGCACAATTTTTCACTTATTTAATTGTCAAAAAGTGTGTGTGTATGTGTGTGTCTGTGCATGTCTGTTGTTTTGTGATAATACACAGTGTTGGCAGGAGCTAGAGAAACACAGGATCTTTGTCCAGTTTGTTAGATTAAAAATTTGAATTAATTTTAACAAGTCAAATTTCAAATATAAATTAAATTATAATTTTGGCACAAAATTTGTTTCACATACTCAATGTTTAGGAATTTAATGTATAAAATAATTTTATTTTAAAAGTTTGCCTATTGCACACAAGTTACCATTTATTAGAATAAGATGTAATGGAGATGGAAATGAGAAAAATGCCAGAAATATGATATTGATTAAATAAGTTATAAGTATTTTGCCTCTACAGAAGGGAATACAATGCAGTTATCAAAAGAGGACAAAGAACTATAACAATGATACAAATATATGTCAAAGAAGAAATAAGGACCCCTTCCTAAATCATTCTGCGAAGCCAGGAAAAGACATAACCACCCTAATACCCTAATATCAAAACCAGGAAAAGACATAACCACAAAAGAAAACTACAGACCAGTATCCCTGTTGCATATAGATGCTAAAATTCTTGCTAAAGTAATAGCTAACCAAATCCAAAAACATATCAAAAAGTTAATCCATCATGATCAAGTGGGTTTCATACTAGGGATACAGGGATTGTTTAACATACACAAGTCAATAAATGTGATAAATCACATAAACATATTAAAAACAAAAATTACATGACCATCTCAATAGATGCAGAAAAAGCATTTGATAAAATCCAGCATTTCTTTATGATTAAAACTCTCAGCAAAATTGGCATACAAGGGACACACCTCGATGTAATAAAAGCCAACTATGACAAACCCACAGCCAACATAATACTGAATGGGGAATGGTTGAAAGCATTCCCTCTGAGTACTGGAACAACAAGGATGCCCAGTCTCACCACTCCTCTTCAACATGTTACCAGAAGTCCTAGCCAGAGCAATCAGACAAAAGAAAGAAGAAGGAGCATCCAAATTGGTAAAGAGGAAGTGAATTGTTTGCTGATGATGTGACTGTTTACCAAGAAAACCCTAAGGGCTCTTCCAAAAAGTTCGTAGAGCTGACAAAATAATTCAGCCAAGTTTCCAGATACTAAATTAATGTATGCAAATCAGTATCTTTCTATATACCAAGAGCAACCAAGCTGAGAATCAAAACAAGAACTCAATCTCTTTTACAATAGGTGCAAAAAAAAAGAAAAAAATCCCATCATCATTCTTCCAGATCTAGGAAAGAAAATCCTAAAATTCATATGGAACCAAAAAAGTGCCTGCATAAACAAAGCAAGACTAAACAAAAAGAACAAATCTGGAGACACTACTTTACCACATTACCTTATTTCAAACTATACTATAAGGTCGTAGTCACCAAAACAGCATGTTACTGATATAAAAATAGACGTGAAGACCAATGGAACACAATAGAGAACTCAGTAATAAACCCAAATGCTTACAGCCAACTGATCTTCAACAAAGCAAACAAAAACATAAAAAAGGGAAAGGACCTATTCAACAAATGGTGCTGGAATAATTGGCAAGCCACACATAGAAGAATAAAATTGGACCTTCATCTTTCACCTTATACAAAAATCAACTCAAGATAAGTTAAGAACTTAAACCTAAAACCTGAAACTATAAAAATTCTAGAAGATAACATTGGAAAAACCCTTCTAGACAATGGCTTTGGCAAGGATTTCATGACTAACCAAATGCAATAAAACCAAATATAAATTGTTGAGACCTAATTATACTAAAGAGCTTTTGCATGGCAAAAGGAACAGTCAACAGAGTAAACAGACAACCCACAAAGTGGGAGAAAATCTTTGCAAACTATGTATATGACAAAGGACTAATATCCAGAATCTACAAGGAACTCAAACAAATCAACAAGAAAAGAAACCATCCCATCAAAAAGTGGGCTAAGGACACGAATAGGGTATTTTCAAAAAAAGATATGCAAATGAACAACAAACATATGAAAAAATGCTCAGCATCACTAATGATCAGGGAAATGCAAATCAAAACCACGATGTGATACTACCTAACTCCTGCAAGAACCACCATACTCAAAAAATAGTAGATGTTGGCATGGATGTAGTAAACAGGGAACACTTCTACATTGCTGATGGGAATGTAAATTAGTACAACCACTATGGAAAACAGTGTGGAGATTCCTTAAAGAACTAAAACTTGAACTACCATTTGACCCAGTAATCCCCACTACTGGGTATCTACCCAGGAGAAAGGAAGTAATTTTGCAAAAAAAAAAATACTTGGACACGCATGTTTATAGCAACACAATTCACAATTCCAAAAACATGGAACCAACCCAAATGCCCTTCAATCAATGAGTGGATAAATAAACTGTGGTATATGTATACCATGGAATACTACTCGGCCATAAAAAGGAGTTAATTAATGACATTCACAGCAACCTGGATGAGACTATTATTCTAAGTGAAGTAACTCAGGAATGAAAAGACAAACATACGTTTTCAGTTTTAAGTGGTAGCCAAGCTATGAGGATTCAAAGGCATAAGAATGATACAAAGGACTTTGGAGACTCAGGGGAAAACACTGGGGAAAATGTGAGGGTTAAAAGACTACCAACTGGGTGCAATGTATACTGCTTGGGTGATGGTTGCAATAACATCTCACAAATCACCACTAAAAAACTTACTCTTGTAACCAAACACCACCTGTTCCCCATTAACCTGTAGAAATAAAAATAATTTTTTAAAAAAGTTACTAACCTGTAGATAAAATGTTACTCATGTAATTTTTATGTTATATGGATAAATATAATTTGTACACATACATTTAGCAAAATCTAGATTCTTTTTATAATTATTCTATATATATATATATCAAAATATTTCAGTAGAGTGTTGTGGATGACCTTTCTTAAATGTAGTTTTATTTTTCTTTTTCTCAAATATTATAAAAATTATATACAGATTATATTTAATTTGTAAAATTATTAAAATTCTAATGTGAAAAAGTAATAAATTTTATTAACACCGTCCTTATGGAAAAATAAATGATGCCAATGCAAAAATCACACATATATATTATGTATTATGTATTTTATATGTGTTACTATCCAATCATGCACCAAATAACAATGTTTTGGTAAAAGATGGACTGCATAGACGAAGGTGGTTCCTTAATATTAATGGAGCCAAAAAATTTCTAGCCCCTAGTTGTGTATCCTAATGCATTAGTTATGTGTTTGTAGTGATAGTGTTATAAATAAACTTACTGTGCTGCCCATCATATAAAAGAATAGCACATACAATGATGTACAGTACATGTCTTAATAGAGATAATAACTATATTACTGATTTATGAATTTACAATACTTATTACTGATTTATGGATTTGCTATACTTTTATAGTAAAAGTATACTTATTTATGTATTATATTACTGATTTATATATTTATTGTACTTTCCGTTTTTATTTTAGAGTGTACTTCTTCTGCTTATTAAAAAAAGAAAAGTTAACTGTAAAACAGCCTCTGCCAGATATTTTAGGTTGTATTTCAGAAAAAGGCTTTATTGTGCTAGGAGATGACAGATCTATGGCAGTTTTTGCCCTAGAATACCTTCTAGTGAGACAAGATATGAACATGGAAGATGAAGGTGGTGATGATGTTCCTGTTCCTATGTAGCCCAAGGCTAATGTGTGCGTTTGTTTCTTTTTTAACAAAAAGTTTTCCAAATTTTAAAAATAAGAATAAAACATTTTATAATTAGAAAAAATGCTTGTAGGTTAAAGATATAAAGAAATATGATTTTGCAGCTGTACAATGTATTTATCTTTTAAGTTGTGTTATTATAAAAGAGCAACAAGTTTTAAAAAACGTAAAAGTTCACAAATTACAAAGTTACAGTAAGATAAGGTTAATTTATTACTGAAGAAATAAATTTTTAATTAAGTTTGTGTAACTTAAGTGTACAGCAGTTATAAAATCTATGGCAGTATATAGGTGTGTCCTAGGCCTTCACATACATTTACCACTCACTGACTTACCCAGAGCAACTTTCTGTCTGGCAAGGTCCGTTCATGGTGAATTTCTCATACAAGTGCACCACTTTTTAATATTTTAAACCATTTTTGTATTGTGCCTTTTCTGTGTCTAGAAATAATTCAATACACAAATACTGTCCATTATGTTACAATTGCTCGCAATAGTACTCATTACCATAACATGCTATGTGGGTTTGTAGCTTAGTAGTAATATACAATACCATCTACTGTAGGTGTATGGTAGTCTGTACCATCTAGGTTTGTGTAAGTATACTCTGTGATGTTCACACAAAGATGAAATTACCTAACGTCAAGTATCACTGTCATTAAGTGATACGTGACTAAATATAATACCTTTCTGCAATTATTTTTCTTTTGTAAAGCAATTTGACAACATATACCAAGTATTAAGATATTCTAAAATTGAACCTTTGAATTTACCTATTTTATTAAATTAAATTCAGGTGAGATAATATGAGGGGAAAATATAGTTAAGAGCATATACCTTATTTTATTGTATTTATTGTACTAAAAGATAAATATTTAAATAAATTATATATATTTCTTACAGTATGTTCCAGGTATTTTTTAATGATGATTATGAATAAGATTTCAATGTTTGTGTAAATCCTAATTATTTCCAGGGCTATTATGAAACTGGCATGAATAGATCTTGCAGTATCTCTTGCACTGCCTGTTGCTATTGGTCAGTGTCAATGCCATATTCGTTGTGAAATATGTTTAGTATGCCTCTAATTACAATCATGGAAAATAACCACAAACATACTTGAAAACTAACACATTCATCCACTTAAAAATAGCTAGAAAAAAATTGACAAAATGCTAGTTATGTCTGCTAACTTGTTTCCTAATTAGATGTTACATTTCTCAAATTTTCAGTGATGTAGTTTTTTGTTTTTGATCTTCCTTTTATGACAGAGAAAACAAAAGAAACCAAAAGCCAATGGTGATCTAAGGGGTTTGTTTTCCATTAGAGTATTTAAACATATTTAGTTTAATAATTTCTGTTTTATAAGATTATTTTCAAATCAGGCACTCACATGCACACACAGAGGCTATTTTTCTCAATTCATGGGACCCGGGATTAAATTTATCTGCTTCATTTATTGATTTCCATAGTAACTCTCTCATGTAATGGAACTTTTGCTTTGACTCTGTAATTCAGTTTGATTTCTAGACTGCAACTTCACATCATTACCATTTGCAGTGTTACACTTCACTGAACTGAGTGATTTATTATGTTTTCCTTTAATGCCAGAAAGGAGCTTACAAGCAGTAAAGAATAGAAAACATGGAATTCGTTTGAATCTTGCTATTTTCAGTCTTTTAATGTGCCATATATTGTTAAGCCTCATAATGCTACTGGTAGTGTGTGTTCTGAAATGTTTACCTAATCTTTCATAAATTTGTACTTGACAAAATGTTTTCCAGGCATTTTCTCACAGGTAAAATTTAGAAGAACATATAAAAAATATATTTTACTATAATTATTTCCCTAAATTATTTCTTATGTAATAGAAATAAAAAATAAAAGACTTAAAATAAGAGCAAACTCTAATCTCTTACGAAAGGTGGCATAATTCGTATCATTTGGGAAATGAATGTGTATAACCACATTCTTATTCTTCCAAAGAAAGCTAGCAGAGGGAGAAAGACAAAAACAAACAAAAAAGAGAAAGCTGTTGCCACTTTATCTCAAGTGCTTTGGAATAACCCTTTATGAAACAGATGAAATAATGAGTCAATCTAACCTTAGTAGACCTAAAGCTGAATAGGGAGATGGAAAGGTTGAAGGAGTGAGGAAATGAGTAAGGGAAATAATAAAGAATAGTTTAGATTGAGACAAAATGACTAGGTGATCCAGCACTGATCTCATTAAAGTGGATTCAGAGCTCAGGATTCAATGTAACAAGCAAAACTTATGACATTGTGATTTGTATCCTGTTAAATCAAATTAATTTGAATTTAAAAGCACTACTTAAACTGAAACTTGGGTTTATATTCATTTTTAACATATTATTTTCTTCCATAAACAAGTGATTATGTAAACAAATGTATTTAAAGTTAAAATTGTATCTTTTAATTATCTTTGATATAATAATGGATTTGACTTTACATCATGAAATTATGTTGTGATTCAAAGATAACTGGAAGAATGCAATTCAGAATAAGAGTGGAAATGTTTGAGACCCAGTTTAATATTGTTTTGTACTTTTTGGAATATAAGCTCAGTGAGGGCATGACCCTTCACTGTTTCAAAAATGTATTCCACACACTGGAAGAGTACCTAGCACATAGTATGTGATCAATTAATATTGTCAACTGAATGAAGAAATCATACTGGTTCATTATATTTATTCTCTCAATGAGATTTTTATCTCAGACTTTATCTAATTCACATAGGTTATTTTCTATGTATTCAATAAATATTTGTTAACAATTATACTGCATACCAGGTACAGGTTTTCCATAATTCTCTTTTTGCATATTATTATTTCTGTACTTGTATTCCACTATATTTTCCCCCTTTTCTAATACAAGAACCAACATAGCATAGGAATAACTGGCACATATTCATGGGGCTGGAATGGTAAGTGTGGAATTTGAATCCCAGCTTTACCACTTAATAGTTATGTGACTTTAAGTAAGTTACATAGTTTTTCCTGCTTCAGTGTCCCTAATATTCAAATAGAATAATAATCTTAATTCATATGATTTTTGATTATTAAATAAGTCAAAACCTGCAAAGCATGAAAAAAAAGTAAATAGCTTATAGTAGGTACTCAGTGTATGTTAGCTATCATTGTCATTTCTGAACACTATGTTTCAACGAAACCCTTTGTTCCTATACATTAATTTCTAGTGCTTTTGCAATATTTGTTTTATTTTTTCTTCTTTAAGTTTTACTCTATAAGTTTTCCAATTTTACATCATCCATGATTCTCCCCATATAATTTTACAACCTTGAAAAATTACTTAAGGTCTCTAGATCTAATTCTCCATCAATAACATAGAGACAATAAGAGTACTTGCTTCAATATTTACTAAAGAGTTCAATACTAAGATAACAATACTAAGATAAAGAATTTAATACATCTAGCACATATGTAGTATTTAATACATTTTAGGTATTATAATTACTATTGTTTGTTTTTAATGATATTGCCATTTGATAAAAATGGACCCTAGGTATTAAGTTAAAAAGTTATTAATACCACTTCATATGCTAGAACTAATATTTTATTTAGCTTTTACTTCACTCTTAGGTATCAAAATTCTCTCCTAAAATAATCCACAGTAAATCTCCAAATGATGTTCTCTTAACAATACTCTTCAGCTTATTTCTTTCTCTTGGCATTCCTTCTGTGTATTACCTTACATTTATCTAAATTAAATCTCATCCTGTATTTCTGCTTTCCCATTTCTCACTTTCATCATGCTGAAACTTTCTCCACCTTCACTGAGTTTGCAGTTTACTTTGAAAATACATCTGCAGCTGTGATAAATGCATACTTTTCTTTCTGTTGATCAAAAGTGATGATAGAGCTCCCCTCTAAATCCAACTTGACTCTTTTAATTGTAATATTCTCTTTCTGTATTTTCAGTGATTTATTTGTGTAGGTTCTACTATCAATAGCAGTAATAATAAAGATGAAAACAAAACTTGAAAGAATGTGGGCCTTTAAAAACACAAAGATTATTTCACTCTTCTTTTGTCTCATTCTCTAAGACAAAATGTCAAAAAAAAAAAATGTTGACACTGTTCTATTTTCCCTGAAGAAGGAAAAACCATGCCTTTAATTAATTTAATTGATTTCTGTGAGGGTGGACTGGCTGAGCTTGATCACTGGGGTTTATTTCCAAGTGTGTAGTCTATATATATACACATACACACATGGATTTGTACATTTATATATTATATAATAAGTACACCATATGTTATATTAAACTATATAATATAATAAACATTTATTTGTATAATACATTAAAGCATTGCATTCATCTCAGATATTTATATTAACCAACCTGCTTATGAAAAACTAAATTTTGGTTTATTATTTTTTTATCATTCAATTGCAGTCTTCTTTTGAGAGGTTAATATTTTTAATTATGTTTTAATTTACAAATAAAAATTATATATATGTATGGTGTGAAGCATGATATTTAGACTGTATACATTGTGAAATGGCAAAATTAAGCTAATAGATATATGCATTAATACACATTTTTTGTGGTGAGATTGGGGAGGTGTTGGTCAAAAAGTACAAAATTTCAGTTAGGAGAATTAAGTTCAAAAGATCTGTTTATTGTACAACGTGATAACTGTAGTTAATAACAATATATTGTATACTTGAATATTCCTAAAGAGTACATTTTAACTGCAGTCTTCTTAGTCTTGAGAAAACTAAAGTGCAAACTGATAGGTCAGCTTTAGAGAAGGTGAACACCCTTTTAGTTCACACGCTGAAGCAATATGGACCAGAGTTTAGTTTTGATGTTCTTGAAACTTTGTAGGTATTTCATGTCCTGTGATTCTCCAATAGTGCTAACATGATCACGAAGAGAAGGAATAAGGTTTCTAAATGTGTGATACATAACAGGCAGACACTAATAATTGTTAATTAAACTATGACCATTAAAAAGGAATAAAAGCAACATATTATGAAGTGGTACCTATTGATTTCAATCTTAGATTATGTATTTTTCCCTGAGATGCAATGCTTTGTTTATTCTTGTTTTGTTCTACTCTTCTAACTTCTTCTTTCTCTTTGTCCCTATGTGCCTCTTTCTGGCTCACTCTCTTTCTCTCTGGCTCTCTTTCTGTCTCATTGTATTCTTTCTTTACTTGAAAATATATGTAAATCAAATGCTATAAATGATCAAACATTTCTCAAAAAATACATTCTGTAGTTTCAAAACAGCATTTTGTAATTTTATGATCAAAATTCAATATCAGTTATATATAAATTCCATAAGTTGAAGTCAACTGTTTATTTTAAAGGATTTTTTAACATTTATTAAATCGTATTGTACATGAAAAAAGGGAATTTTACATACACATTCATTTGGTAAAAGAATGTATTGCTATTTTTAATAATTTATTAAAAATTTTTAAATACTGCTACCTTAATATATTTTTAATATTAAAAAGCATTTTAAATATTTAATGTTGAAATTAATGTGTGGAATAGAAGAGGATTGAATTAATGTTTGGATATTCTTGGAAAACCTGAAAATAACCTTAAAAACTGCACTGATCTCAAGGAAAGCAATTATTTTTGTATATTACTTTCTCTGTGTGTGTGTGTATGTGTGTGTGGTGTGTGTGTGTGTGTTTGTGTGTATTTTCCAAATACTGATGTGAAAAGTTGTAAGTTTGTTTTAAGCAGATAAGGTGTCATACCATAAGATTGGAATTACTTGGATTGGTAATGTTCAGTAGTTTCATTATATTAATAACTTTCATTTGTGGAATGCCTACTAAACATTTCATATTAATCAAGATTTCTATGATATAGCTATTACTATTACCTTTACTTTCCAGATGCTGAAACTTAGATTCTGTAACTAAACTTAGATTCAAATACAGAATCATACTAGAAGCCAGCTTGCACTTATCCAATTTGATTTGCTTCCTACAATTGTATCATACAAATTAGTTTATATTGGGTAATATGCCACATTCCAAGGTAGTATCTCATTTGTTATAATAATTCATGCAATTAAAACCTAATACATCCTTTGTAATATTTCTTTTTCTACAAAAATATGACTTTTATTATCCATATAAGACATACATTAACAATTTTTAGAAAGTTTCTATCAGATAGTATCTCATTAGCATAAATTATATTATGGTTCCAGGTTTAAATTTTTAAAAATTTTCCTTTAAAGCACATTATAGAACTATTTCTTAGCAATGTATTAAAATCTAATTATAAAGCATACCTTCAGGAGAAAAATATAGTTTCTTGTCTAACTAGAATTCTAATATTTGAACTCCTGAGGAAATTAATGCATCCAAATTCATGCTTTCATGATAATACAGAAATTCTTTGTCCTTTAAAAAATACTAAATGAGAATTTTGATAAATAAAAAATGAATTATATGAAAGTAATTTTTCTGAGCTCAGTATGTTCTTAGGTTGTTATTTTGACAAAATGGTGAACTTAATATCTGAGTTATATAATATTAAAATGATAATTAAGCAATACTAGATAAATATTGTTTTGCATGTTCATTTGTATTATGATTTTGAAAATAAATAGAATACTAGTTGATATGCATTTATTAGTAGGAAATACGATGTTACACGTTTTATAGCCCTAATTCAAAGATAAAATAGCAAATGTCTGTATTTATCATTTTATAGAAAGAATAACACTAATGAAATGTGTTCTCACATAATTTTGTGTCATATTTCTTAATGAGAATGAGTAGTTAAATACTGATCAATTGTTATGTTTTTTCGTTTTTATTAAAGTGATTCAAAGCATGCCTATTTAGAGTCATACCTATCTGGTGAAATGAAATGCTTATGAAGTACCCTGTTTTATTTATATTCTTGTCATTCACCATTATACCTATCAGTATGCTATTAGTCTAGTAACAGATATCTCAACCGAGTCAATCCAGAGTATAAAGCCAATCTCAGATACTGATCCCTAAGACCTCTGTGTGGAAGAAAGTGTCTCCATTCCCAATGGAGCCCCAGAAGTGTGGGGACACTACACATGAAAACCCAGGAGAGTACTCTCGGGGACAGAATTTATATGCAACTCTGTGCTGAACAGAGTAGGATGTCTTGACTGAAAAGCATCTTCTGCATTTCTCTTTCTGCCTACTGTATATTGACTGCCTTTATTACATTTTTCCTGGTAAATTGTTAAGTTACAGACCTTAACTTCTAGCATAGTGACTATGTACCTCTTAAATGTATGATGTCCCAATCAAACAAGCTGATTATGGAGACCCTTTACACTGTGACATATCCATATGACTGCAGTGCCATGCCTCAGTGGGACTGGAGAACATCCAAAATATGTTGACAGACTATGCAGTTCTGACTGTTGAGGTCTTAGAGCATTTTTTGCCTTTTCTGCCAAGAAGGAATGTAAATATAAAAGTGTTGCAGACAATGTATTATTTTTAGTATGTTTTACATCAAATACCAGGGAAGCAATGGGAAAAAGAAATCAATGAGTGATGTGATTCTCCACAAGACATTTTCTCTATCTTTTATTATGTACACAACTTGCATTGAATCTGCTGTATTAAAACTTCTCTAGTTTTCCTTTCATTTCTATTCTTTCCTACTTAGGCGTTCTTTGCAAATTTTTTTTTGTTACAATGTAAATGCTGTAAAACATTAAATTTTAGCTTCTTACATATATATATATATATACATATTTGTGCTTTTAATATATTTATATATATATTTGTGCTTTTAAAGCATCTTATTAAAATATATGTTTTTAAGTATACTACCAAAATAGTTTTTTAAAACCAGTTCTATTAATCTGTTAAAATCTGTACTGCTTTTCTTTTGCAGTAACTCCTCTGTTTCCTTTAATGGTGTGCTGAATAGTACTTAGCCTAAATAAAGTCAGTCTTAGTAACAATTTTACATGTAATACAGTGTTTGATCCTGTCTTAAAATGGTCTTAATTTTAAAGGAGACAGATTACAGCATAAGAATGCTTTTTTATTGACATTTTATGAATTCATGTTGAAATATTCTATTAATTCTACATGTACTATAATATTTAAAACAAATTATAAACATTTGTATTATTAATAATTTAATATGAATATAAAAATATTTTCTTAAAAATAATCATTAAAAAATGTAAACAAATTCTATCTGGTAAACTACATTATGTACTTCATATCACAAAATTAATAACACAAACTCAGGCTTAAATATAAAAACAGTGACACGACACTAGAACTATACTTTGTTAACCTTTATTTATTACAAAAAGGAAAGTAATATAGTATAGGAGGCTAGAATAGATCTGTATGTGAGTTTTACCCATTCTTTTGTCTGCTTAACTGAAAATAACTGTTTGATTTGTTTTTCATAAAAGGCTATAACTAGTTTAGATGGTTGTTACTCAAGGATTACTAAAATCCTTTTGGATTTGTCTCAATAGCTTCTTTAAAGAGGAAATGTATTTAATTTTTTTCCTAAATACAGTTCGGCAAATTACTTCAAGTGATCAGGATATATTACCATCATAAAATATTTACAAAATTGAGAAACTTACTACAGCTATTGAATTACATAAAAGTTCGGAACTTTTACATATTAAAAAAAAAAGCCACAAAATGTCGATTCCCAAATCGATTGTTCTGAACTTCTCTTCTAAATAATCTAATGTCCCATAGAAAATCTGAGATAGGTACAGACAGAATCCTGTGAATTATGCTTTATCTAAATATATTTTCAATCCATATAATTTAAATCCGGTACATTATTTCTAGCAATAAATGTACAGAGCATTTTCCCACTGTGTTAACTTTATACTTGTTCACATCTTTTGTTTTAATGATAAAGATAAATTGCCAAAAACCTGAGTTCTTAGGAATTTGTATAGCATTTAATTTCATGGAAATCTTCCAATTGTACTGTAGTACATAGCATTTTTAAAGACCTGCAGTTTCAAGGCAGTAATATTTTTAAAAATTATGGCAAAAAGATACTAAGAGAAGTACATATTTAAAGTAATTAAAAGTCTATTCATTTGCAGAAAAGATGCATTCCTGGCCGAATAAGTGATATAAAGTGATTACTGTATGGCAATAATTGTAGGCTTAAGAAATTTTTAGTTTTTAATTTAAAAAATTACATTAAATCAATCAACACCTTGCATTTTTGTTAGTTTTTTGGGTTTTTAAAAATTTCTTAGCTAAAATAAAGAAAAATGTTAAGTTTGCAGCTTTGTATTTTGGGACAGGTGACAATTAGGAGAGTATAATTTGTATTTTTCTTCAATTCTATGTCTTTAGAATTATAAACTAAATAAATGTTACTGGTCATCTCATTAATACTTTGTAAATTCTCTCTTAAGCATGAATGAAATGAGTGTCCAAGAAATGCAAAATTTGGTGATTCTTACAGCAAAAAAAAAAAAAAAAAAGACAAAAACCTGATTTCTAATTGTGTTTGTTATTGGCACTTATTGATGTCAGGCTCCTGTGCTCTTACAGAGACTGAGATAGGGGCATTATCTTCTTTGATGACTCCCAGCACTTTGAGAAAAATAATCTTGGGTCCTAAACTGTCAAGAGGCTGGGTGAAGATTTATATCTTAAAGGGGCACAGGAAGTATTTATATTTGCAAATTTTGTAAACTAAATACCCAGGGAGGTCAGAGAAGCAAACCTGCCTGAAGTTGAATCAGGCAGGGGAAACACTTAGGGAGTCTTGGTCAGATCCAGGTCCCTCTGATTTCTAAGAGAGAAAGTGGTGGCAAAGAGTTCACAATAATTATTTGGTAGGTTTGCTTCTCAAAAGCATTTCTGTCTAAGCATTTTGCTGGTTAAAGACATATTTAGATTAAAATGATCCCTATTAAAATGTAAATACTCTCTTGGAGAATCAAACTTGTTCACAGATTAGTACTGTGAATGATTTACATGGGATAATCAGATTGCTTTCCTTCTGGCTGAGAATGTGCTCTGGGAATTCATATTTTGATTGGATGTTAAGAAGAGAGAAGGAATGATAATCCTTTTGCATGACAGACTTAGGAAATCAGACCTGGGAGGCTGCTACCGTCAGGGACTAGACATTGCATTTGGACAAGACAAACATGACTTTCTTTTTTATGTTCTTTTCGATTCTGGGTGTAGCAGCTGTTATAGTTGTAGACATTCATCCTGTGTCGTTACTTGCAGAAGGCTCAAAGATTTTTTTTTTTTAAGTAGTGGGGTAGATTATGAACTCATATATAAATAAGAGCAATTTTCATGCACTATGTAATTATCTTAGGTTTAGTTTTCTGAACCAAGAGAATGAGCAGAAATAAACAGATCATATTTTAAAAACTTGCATGTCTGAGGAACGTTAAAGCAGCAAAGTAATGTTTCAGTGAATAGGCAACTTTGCGTAAAAACCCAGAGAGTAAATATTTTAGGCTTTGCATACCATAGGTCTTAGCAGCAACTGCTCAACTCTGCATATATAAAGCTGAAAGCAGTCATAGACAGCAATAGAGGGAAAACAGTAAGAAATGGGTATGGCTGTGTTCCAGCACAACATTATTTTCATAAACAGGTGGCAGAACAGATTTGGTCCATGGGCATAGTTTGTTGAGGCTAAGTCCATGGGAACATTTGTTGATGTAAAGAAGACTCTAATGTACCTAACTCTTTCAGGGTCTACCTGAGTTAGTGCTCTAGTTGCACACATACGGTGATATGCACAACGTAAAAAGGAGGTTAAGAATCTGTCAATAAACTTGAAAGTGACAAGAAAAGAAAGGGTCTCTAGACAGAAATGTCTTTAGAGTTGAAAAGGGCAATTCATTAGCTGATTAGAGCTTGACTGCCTTGAGAATAGCCGACTCTCTTTTTGGTAATTTTCTCTTCATCAATCTTGTGAAGCTTTTGACCTGTGCATCAGAAGGAAGATTCCCAGGCTCACAGCTGACAGTCAGTACTAAACCTGATGCTTTTCCCATTGTAAGTGAATAAATTGGTATTCCAGTATAAACAAAGGTAGCCTGTGATTTTGATTAGCTGAGTTAATCCCCTGTAGCCTAATTAATTCTGGATGAATTGTTAAAATTATTTCTAGATTTGCATAGCTAAGGCCCTGTCTTTGGACCCTGTGAAGAACTGCCAAAATGAACAGCCAGTGTTCAATTCCCCATATTTTACATTTATTTGTTGCAAACTACTAAAGGAACATTCACTGTAAAACTTCATAGTGAAGGAAAATTCTGTGGATCCTAGTTTCAGTTTTATCAGTAACAGCAGTGTGTTATTAGGCAAATAGCAATCTCTTTTAGCTGAATTGTTTTAATTAGGCAAACAATATTAAAGTCTTTCTTAGTCTGAAACGCTCAAATTCTACTACACCACATGGAGGGATTAGTTCATTAATTTAGCTCTGACTGACTGTAATCTAAAACACAGTGGAAAATGTTCAATTTATTAAAGACAGAGCAAATAATGTGTCATTTGATTGACTCCAACATTAATGGCCCAGGGTTTCCTTGAGATAAGTTGAAGAAATGAACACAGGTTAACATTCTCTTCTTACATCTGTAATAGCTTTTCAACATGGCATTGAACACATTTGTTAACATACAGGAAATGGGTATTGATTAACTGATTGCTTCACCCCGACTAACAAATGAAAATTCACAGTGAACTCTTCTGATTAGATTCTTTCCTTCATGTGTATATCCAATTGCTCTCCCCAGTCTACCATATAGAATTTCATTAGTAAGAGAAAATACTGAAACTTAAAAAAATATATTAAAGCTGGTAAGTTAATTCTGTATTTCATGCATTCAATATTTTACAAGTCTAGAATATAATGTCAACTTTTTTTCAAATCAAACATGGTATTTACACCAATAAATCATACAGGAAAAAATACCTATTTTTTTTAACATTTCGCTGATATTTTTGTAAGGAAAAGAGCGATTATCTTTATGTTTGATGTCTTTTTTCTTGTATACATATATTTAAATACAACCTTAAGGACACTTAGTTTTTATGTTATAACTAAATTATAAACATCTTATGATCTATCTTACCTATGGTCTACAAATGGCCTTGGTTTTCCTCTTGTTATTAATTAGTATCTATGAAAATGAAACCAATATTATTTTGTGTACATAAAATATGGTCATCACCAAACCTAAGATCATTTAGTTTTCTATGATCCAGTATTTTTATAGTTTTTTGTTTAATATTTAGGTCTGTGATGTACTTTCAGTTAGTTTCTCTGAATGCACAGGGTTTTTGTCTAGTGTCATTTTTTTTTTAATGTGAATGTCCATTTGTTCTAGAACAATTTGTTTAAAATGTTACTTTTCCACCTTGCGTTGTCATTTCTCTTTGTCAGAGATCAGTTCACTATATTTATTTGGGTCTAGTTCTGGCCTCTCTATTCTGTCCCATGGTCTACTTGTCTATTCTTTCAACAGTACCACACTGTCTTGATTATTGTAGTTTTATAATAACTCTTGGAGTCAGGTACTGTTAGACCTCTAACATTGTTTTTCTCCTGCAACATTCGTTTGTCTTGATCTTTCGCCTTTCTGTACAGCTCAGGATCAGTTTGTTGATATCCACAAAATGACTTGCTGGAATTTTGACTGGGATTGCATTAAATTTATAGATGAAGTAGAGAAAACCTAACATCTTGATAATACTGAGTTTTGGTTTTCGTGAGCATGGATTATCTCTTTATTTACTTCTTTAATAAACTCAGAGTTTTAAATATTTTCTTATATATATATCTTGTATATGTTTTCTTTTCCTCTTTAGCTTGTTGATATGATGGGTAAATTTAATTGATTTTTAAATGTTGACTCAGTCTTGCATACCTGAGACAAATACCAAAGTGTCCTGTGTATAATAATTTTTTTTTTTTTTTGAGACAGAGTCTCCATGTGTCACCCAGGCTGGAGTGCAGTGGTGAGATCTCAGTTCACTGCAACCTCTGCCTCCTGGGTTCAAGCAATTCTCCTGCCTTAGCCTCCTAAGGAGCTGGGACTGCAGTCGCCCGCCACCATGCCCAGCTAATTTCTTTTGTATTTTTATTAGAGATGGGGTTTCACTATGTTAGCCAGGCTGGTCTTGAACTCCTGACTTTGTCATCCATCTGCCTTGGTCTCCCAAAGTGCTGGGAGTACAGACGTGAGCCACCACTGTGCCTGGCCTGTATAATTCTTTTCATATGTTATTGGATTCTATTTGCTAATATTCTGTTGAGGATTTTTGCATCTATGCAAAAATAGAAGAGAGATTTTTCTGCAGCATTTTTTTCTTGTAGCTTTTGTCTGGCTTTGGTATTAGGATAATAATTACCTCATATGATGAGTTAGAAAGTATTTCTTCTGCCATCTTATGAAAGAGAGTATAGAGGATTGACACAATTTCTTCCTTAAAATGTTTGGTAGAATTCATCAATGAATCCATCTGGGCCTGATACTTTTTGCTTGGGAAGGGTGATTAATAAGTAATGCGATTTCTTTTACAAGTATTGGCCTATCCAGATTGCCTGTTTCTGCTTGAATGAGTTTTAGCAGATTGTGTCTTACAAAGAATTGGTTCATTTAATCTAGGTTATCAAATTTGTGGGTGCAGAATTTTTATTATCCTTTAAATGTCTATGGGATTTGTAATAATACTGTATTTTATTTCTGATTTAGTAATGTTTACCCTATTTCTTTTTTTCTGAGTTACTCTGGTTTGAGGGTTATTGGTTTTAACTTTCAAATAGCCAACTTTTGTTTTCATAGATTTTTCTGTATTGATTTTTTGTTTTCAATTTTATTTTATTTTTCCTGTTCTAATTTTTATTCTTTCTTTTTACCTGCATACTTTGGATCTAATTTGCTCTCTTTTATTTGTTTAATTTCCTAAAGTAAAAGCTTAGATGATTGATTTTCAATCTTTCCTCTTTTCTAATATATGTATTCAATGCCTGAATCTTTTAAAAATGATTGTTTTCTCTCTTCTCACCTATTATAATCAAGAACTTGAAGTTCTTCCTCTTTGCATTTTTCATCTCTAATGTGTTGAGATGTTCCATGATCACAAGATTGCTAACAAAGCTTAAATTATCTCTTCTGCATATGAGAGTGAGGTACTGTGTTATACAAGCTTCTCTTCCTGGGTCTGCAAGGGGCATGGTTTCAAAGGAAGGAGTTTCCCCGGCTCCACACCTCCATCTGGGAACCAGAAGGGTTTCAAATGTAAAGTTATTTGTCTGGGTTTCCCCCAGTGTGTGGGCTAGGTAGAGAAAGCTAGGTGAAGCTTCTTTGTCCCAAAAATCCGCCAAAAGCTCTAGGAGGAGGGGACTCTGTTACTCAGAGTTGTGGACCAAGTAGCCAATCTGGTATCAGAGTCAAAGATCAATCACTCCAGAGGAACTTTGAACGAACTCCTCTTATTGGACAATAACATGAATGGGGCGGGAATAACTCAAGGATTAAACCTCCAGCTGTTCCTACCCATAGGGATTCCTTCTCTGGGGCCCCTCCCACCACAGCATGGGAGCTGTCTTCTTTCTCTCTCTCTGTCTAATAAATCACTTTTCCACAAAACCCTTTGGGTTCACTATATTTATTTGAATGGTAAGCTCACCATGCCTCCAGGGTCCTGTCCCCATTATTCCAGGTTAGCAAGGCCAAGAACCTATGTGGTTTACTGGTTAGCGTATGACCCTCTTACCCAGGTGGCTCAGGTTCAACTCCCAGTGTGGGAACCAGGCAATCCAGCTGAAGTTTTGCTCCCCCAGTTACAAGAGCATCACAGGTAGAAAAATCAAAATCAAAATCAGAATCAGTATCTACTTCACAGGGCAGTTATGAAGATTAAATGAATCAAATACTTTGAACAATGCCTAGCAAATAATATGTGTTAAGTTAATGCTGAGAATTATTTCTTTTACCTATGTCCTATAAGGAGTAACTCACTTGTAAAGAAATTTTAAACTTAATATAATAAATCTTGCAATGTCAATACCTTATTCCAACCTATATACTTATAATGTTAAAATCATTCTGCTGTCTGCATCCATGAACTTTTCCAAATCATAAAGTTAAAATTAACTTGACTACTTTGAGTGGCCACCCAGTTCTCTCTGTTAGTACAGTTTTTGTTAGGTCAGGTTTCACATGGAAACTATTCCGTACAATAAAGAATTGTTTTCCAAGTTGTGTGTGTCACACATATCATTGAACAAGTAAACTGATCCTTTACTTATTTTACTTCAAAATTCAACTGTATATAACTCATTTGAAAGAGAAAAATTAAATGAAATTGAACAGAACCCTTTAAAGATAATTGAACATTTATAAGACTAGTAAAAGAATGTCAGTTATGAATTAAAAAAGAAAATGAAATTCACTATTGTTAATGTGTAAAACTGCTTGAAGTAATATCAAAATATAGTTCTGTCTTTAATACTGTACTATCCTTATTATAGAATAAAGAATATAATGAAATAAAAAACAAAATTTCACTTTTGCACAAGAATTTATTCTTCATTGTTTTCCAGAAAAGCTTTCATTGAAAAGTCTTTTATTCATATATTTCTATAACTTCTCAATTGTCACTAATAACATAGGAAGAAATTACCGTTTTGCCCTAGTCGCTAAATGTTTTGTTTATATTTGTGATTATAAGTTCTCCTAATTACTTTCAGAAGTTTTGGCAGAAATAATTCTATTCTCAATTTTATATTCAGAACTTTTCTTTCCACTGGCCCCTTTTCCTCAGAATAAACTCCAGATTCTTTTAACCAATTCTGTATCATACTGTTCTCTCCCCAGATAGGGCTCTCCTCTTTTCTTCTCTGCCCTGCATATTAAAGGTGTCTTTAGAAAGTATGTGTTCTTACTTCCGTTATCTCTTTATAACAGCTAAACACTCTGCTTTTTCTGTGTCATACTCTAAGCTTCTGCAAGGGATATGGCTGACTTGGTCCTTGGAAATGGGTTGGCTTGGAAAGTTTGTTAGATGAGGCTTCATTTACTAATGGAGCAAGTTTATGTATATATTTACACTCTTGTTTATGGTAAATAAGAATTTATGTTGCTTCTTATTTTTCTCAACAGTTATTCTCATTAGACTTTTAAATTCAAGCCAGTCTGAAGGGTTTTGGCTTAAATATTCATCTCCCTAATTGCATAGATAGTTCAACAATTTTCAGATTTTTCTTAGCCATATAGACTAATTCACAAAGCACTTGTTGAATTCTTTTGTCAATTTCTTGATTGTTTTGTTAATGAGTTAACTTTTTCTTAGTGATGTGTAGAAGATATTTGAAATATAAGATTTTTGTTAGTTTTGTGGGTGACAAGTATCTTCTGCTTGGTGACCTGTGTTTTTGGTTTTTTAATAGTAACTTTTGAGGAATAGATATTTTAAATTATAATGTAGTCAAACTTATAAATCACTTTCTTTATGATGAATTCATTTGTGTCTGGTTAACAAAATCTTTTTCTACCCAATGTTATGGAAATATTATTTTATATTATTTGCCATTCTTGCACTATCAAAGTTTACTGTTAAAATTTAACATTTGTATTTAAATTTTTTTTGTCTTTTTAATTTAATGTTATTTTTTTGCTGTCCACTCCTTGCATCTGTGAGTATTCATGTAGAATCATTTTTCTTCTGTCTGAAGAACATTTTCGGAATTTACTTTAAAGCAAATTTAATAGGCATGCGTGTTCTTCTTCCATTTTTTGAAAATATGTTAATTTTATTTTAATTCTAAGATCAATTTTTATTTTGTTGCATAATTTCCAATATATCATCCTACTGCTTTCTTGTTTTTACTTTTACTGATGAAATCAGTTACCTATCTAATTCTACTGACCATACAGGCAGGCTATATCATTTAATTTGCAAAATTTTAAGATTTCTGTCTGTCTTGGATAATCTTTTTTTTAAAACAAAAAAAAAAACAAAAAAAACTTTAGGTTCAGAGGTACACATTCAGGTCTGTTACATTGGTAAATTGAGCATTCCTAATTTTGTTTGATTTCATTGTTTAGTAACTGACACAGTTTGGCTGTGTCTTCACACAAATCTCATCTTGAATTATATCTCCCAGAATTCCTGCATGTTGTGAGAGGGACCCAGAGGGAGATAACTGAATCCTGGAGGCTGATTGTTATTCTCATGAAAGTGAATAAGTCTCAGGAAATCTGAAGGGTTTATCACAGGTTTCTGCTTTTGCTTCTTCCTCATTTTTCTCTTGCGCTGCCATATAAGAAGGGCCTTTTGCCTCCCACCATTATTCTATCCATGCCCCCCTCCCCCCAGCCATGTGGAATTGTAAATCCAGTTAAACCTCTTTTTCTTCCCAGTCTCAGTTATGTCTTTATCAGCAGCATGAAAACTAATACAGTAAACTAGTACAAGTAGAGTGGAGCGTTGCTGAAAAGATATCTAAAAATGTAGAAGCAGCTTTTGAACTGGATATCAGGCAGAAGTTGAAACAGTTTGGAAGGCTCAGAAAAAGACAGGAAAATGTGAAAAAGTTTGTAACCTCCTAGAGACTTGTTGAATGGCTTTGACAAAAATGCTGATGGTGATATGAACACAGTAACGTCCAGACTGAGGTGGTCTCAGATGGAGATGAGGCAGTTGTTGGGAACTGGAGCACAGGTGACTCTTGTTATGTTTTAGCAGGGAGACTGGCAGCATTTTGCCCCTGCCCTAGACATTTCTGAAACTTTGAACTTGGGAGAGATAATTTAGAAAATCTGGCAGAAGAAATTTCTAAGCAATAAAGCATTCAAAAAGCTACTTGGGTGCCATTAAAAGTATTCTATTTTAAAAGAGAAACAGAGCATAAAGGTTAAAGAAAAACCCATTTTTGGGGGAGAAACTCAAGCTGGCTGCAAAAATTTGCATACATAGCAAGGAGCATAATGTTAATCCCCAAGACAATTGGGAAAATGTCTCCAGGCCATGTCAGAGATCTTCACTGCAGCCCCTCCCATCACAGGGCCAGAGCCCAGGAGGAACAAGTGGTTTCCTGGGTTGGGCCCAGGGTTTCTGTCCTGTGTGCAGGATAGGGACTTGTTGCCCTGTGTCCCACCCACTCCATGGTTGAAAGGTGATGACATACAGCATGGGCTGTGGCTTCAGAGAGTGGAAGCTGCCAAGCCTTGGCAGCTTCCACGTGGTGTTGAGCCTGTGGGTGCACAGAAGTCAAGAACTGGGGTTTGGGAACCTCCTTCTAGATTTCAATGGATGTGTGGAAATACCTGGATGCCCAGGCAAAGGTTTGGTGCAGGGGCAGGGCCCTCATGAATAACCTCTGCTAGGGCAGTGTGGAAGGAAAATGTGGACTTGGAGACCCCACGGAGAGTCCCGACTGGGGCACTGCCTAGTGGAGCTGTGAGAAGAGGGTCACTGTCCTCAAGAACCCAAAATGGTAGATCCACTGACAGCTTGCAACATGCACCTGGAAAAGCCACAGACATTCAGTGCCAGCCTGTGAAAGCAGCTGGGAGGGAGGCTGTACACCTGCAAAGCCACAGGGGCTGAGCTTCCCAAGACCGTGGGAACCCACCTCTTGCATCAGCGTGACATGGAAATGAGACTTGGAGTCAAAGGAGATGGAGCTTTAAAATGTGACTGTCCCACTGAATTTTGGATTTGTATGCCCATGTATCCCCTTTGCTTTGACCAATATCTCCCATTTTGAATGGCTCCATTTACTCAATACCTGCACCGCCAGTGTATCTAGGAAGTAACTAGCATATTTTGGTTTTACAGGGTCATAGGAGGAAGGGTCATAGAGATGAGGCAGTTGTTGGGAACTGGAGCAAAGGTGACTCTTGTTATGTTTTAGCAAGGAGACTGGCAGCATTTTGCCCCTGCCCTAGAGATTTCTGAAACTTTGAACTTGGGAGAGATGATTTAGAAAATCTGGCAGAAGAAATTTCTAAGCAGTAAAGCATTCAAAAGGCTACTTGGATGCTGTTAAAAGTATTCTATTTTAGAAGGGACTTGCCTTGTCTCAGATGAGACTTTAGACTGTGGACTTTTGGGTTAATACTGGAATTAGTTAAGACTTTGGAGGACTGTTGGGAAGGCATGATTGGTTTTGAAGTGTTAGAACATGAGATTTAGAGGGGCCAGAGGAGGAATGATACAGTTTGGCTGTGTCCCCACTAAAATCTCAACTTGAATTGTATCTCCCAGAATTCTTATGTGTTGTAGGAGGGACCCAGGCAGAGGTAATTGCATCATGGGGGTGGTCTTCCCTGTGCTACTCTCGTGATAGTGAATAAGTCTCACGAGATCTGATGGGTTTATCAGGGGTTTCCGCTTTTGCTTCTTCCTCATTTTTCTCTTGCGGCTGCCACCTAAGAAGGGCCTTTCACCTCCGGCCATGATTCTGAGGCCTCCCTAGTAAGTTCAATTAAACCTCTTTTCCTTTCCAGTCTTGAGTGTGTCCTTATCATCAGTGTGAAAACGGACTAATACAGTGAATCAGTGTGAATTAGTATAGTTTTTTGTTTGCTTCGCTTGAAATTTGATGTGCTTTTTCAATCTGTTAATTGGTGTCTTTTACATTTATGGAAAACTGTCAGCTGCTATTTCTTCAAATACTACTACTTCTCCACATATTCTGTTTTCTCATTCTGGTATTCAAAAGAACCCTGGTTTCATTAACCTTATCTGGTTTTAGCTTTTTATTCTTTTAAGTTTCTTTTAATCTCTTTTCTAGTTTACTGTTTATCTTTTTTGCTGTGTGTAATCTGACCTTAAGTACACATTTAATTATTAATTTTAGTTAGGATACTTTTTACTTTTATAATTTCTACCTGATGTTTTCACAAACTTGTAACGTTAATAGTTCTAATTTTTTGGTCAAAATTTTTAATTTCTAACCTGGAATTTTATTTTCATAAACATAATACATTTTACAATCTTATTGGATTACTTTTACAGTTATGTGTTGTTTCCTGCTCCTTCTTATCTTGCAGTCTTTTCTTTTGGTGGGCCATATAATAGTTTATAGTTTTCTGGTTATTGTAAATACAAAGTTGTTTATAACAAGAATTGGATGAATGTAACGATATGAACTCACTCCAGAGAGAGATTTTTTTAAGACATCTAGATAGGAGGGCTATAGTTCATGCATTCAGTTGCAGATTGTGGCACCTTAAAGTCCTAGCACAGACATGGACACACTCCATTATTTTCCCTATCCCATATGCCTGGAAAGCAATAAGCCACATAAGAACATCTAAGTATCTCTGTTATCTCTTCAAAATGAAAAAATACTCAGCGGAATGTGTGATTCCAGGTGTAATCGCATCTTTGAGTTACAGTTCTCTTCAGAACATAGACTTAGCAATTTCTCACTATCCTGTTATTTCTCTAATGCTTTTAAGATGACATTATTTGTGTGACATGGTAAAAGCCCCATAAAACTGTATACCTCAACCATACCTCAGCTTTCTGTTAAAACTGCTCTCTGTAACCCTGATGTGACACGCAAGCAGTCCAAACCCACGCCATCTTGGCCCCTGCAATTTGTCATAAGTAACTAAGGTCTGTAATTTCCATCCTACCCAGGCAATGTGTGAACTAACGTTTATCTTGACTTCTGTGAACCACTTAAGTAACAATCGGAATGTGTGAAGCCCCTCACCCTCACCCCCGCCCAGGAGGTGGTTTACAGAATGTCCAAAGAACACTGGCCCTCGGAATGTCCAAAGCCCCTCGCCCCCACCCCTGCCCAGGAGGTGGTTTACGGGCATAAAAGGTCTTGACACCTTCCTTTCAGGGCCACGGGTTAGACTCGAGTTCTCTGTGGCCACCAGCAATAAATGACCCTCTGAATTGGCTTAACTTTTTTCTCAGTGGTGATGCTGTATGTAAGGCTGGTTGCCTCGCTGGGAGCTCGGACATGCCCGTCCCCTCCCGGCGCCAGGAAATTTTGTCACCACTCAGCAACCGGCATCTAGCTCCGCTGTAGCCTCTCCAACACCCACCCCTGAAGCAAACTCTGCACCCGACACCTAGCTCCCGCTAAAAAACCCCCACCCAAAAAATTTCAAAAAAGCCCCGCCAAAGTCTGCCCAATAGCAATTTGTCCCATTTAGGTCATTCTTCCCCAAGACGGCCCACTCACCAAAAATCCCGCCTACCTACCAGTAGTAACTGGCCCAGTACACTTCCTGTGTTCCAATATCCAGTCAAGTGCCTTATGCTTTGTCTCCCCTATATCCAATCAAATGCCTTCACTCCCCTTCCTGTGTCCCAATATCCAGTCAAGTGCCTTATGCTTTGTCTCCCCTATATCCAATCAAATGCCTTCACTCCCCTTCCTGTGTTCCAATATCCAGTCAAGTGCCTTATGCTTTGTCTCCCCTATATCCAATCAAATGCCTTCACTCCCCTTCCTGTGTCCCAATATCCAGTCAAGTGCCTTATGCTTTGTCTCCCCCTCCATCCAATCAAATGCCTTTACTCCTTATAAAACCCCTTGCCCTAAAAAGTTAAGCGCGACTTCTCTAGCCCTTACCTGAACCATAAAACCTCGCCCGGGAGCCGAATAAATCAGATTTTCATTTTCTTATACTGGCCTCAGTTTCCACATTTCAACTCAACAATATACCTTATACTGTACTCGCTCAGTTGCAATATTTCGAGGCCCAGCGAGATTTTTCAACACCCTGACAAACCTGCAGAGCCTCCCCCCCAGTGGCCGCTCCCACCCCAGGGACCCCTAGTGGAGGTGCCCCCTGAGACGTTCCAGGGCCCCAGCATTCCGGGCCCGTGGTGACTGGGCGACTGCTCCTCTGACATTCACCCAAAATTCCTCAGGGTCTTGGGAACTTCCAGAGGTAAGTCAGGTCTGGAAATCGGGAGACCAGTCCCTCGGGGGCCTAGGTCAGGAGACTGGACATGGTCGTTAATCTCTGACTAGGCAAGCCTACCCTGAGACGTCACTGGAGGCTCAGGTAGCTTAGTGTTCGGTTGTCTTCCATAACCTCTGTGTGAGTGTGAGAGTGAAAGTGTGTATGTGTAGTCCCACAGCCGGCAGGCTACGGGCACAGCCGGCAGGCTACGGGGCTTGTGAGGGCCTTCACCTGTGATTCCACGGGGACGTCATAAGGCATAATGGTGATTCACCCTTGTGGTGACGAGGCCTGGGGTTTATATGGGTACACGTTAGCCAAGACACTCTGAAATATCCCTCCAGGGACGTGGCTGGGCAGGCATCAGACTGGTCTCCCTCAGGGGACACCCACCCTGTGTCTGTCTATCTTTCATGTGGTTCTGTCTTTATTGTAAGCCCTCTAGTTTCCTAAGGCAGTTACTAGCTGATAAACAGTGGTTTAGACCTGTTACTCTTGAGGTGGTTAATATTCTCCATTGGCTAAGTGACCATTGACTTCAAGGAACTCTAATTGAGTTTACACCCCTGGAAATAATTCTGTTCTCTTTCCTTTTCTTCTTCTTATTCTATCATTGAGTCCTCATTCTTCCTCTTTTCATGTCCGAGAGAAAATTCTGCCCCCGATGATTTGGGTGTAGTTTTTTCTCTGTCTTAGAGAATCAAACCTTAAATAAAAAACAGCCAGCCCTCTTTGCCCATTTAGGGTGAAAAAGGAGTAATTGTCTCTTCTGTCAAAAAAAAAAAAAAAAAGAGACAGAAAGACAAAGAAAAGAGAGAAAGTAGGAAGAAAAAAACGGAAAAGAGAGACAGAGAGAGAGAGGGAGAGAGAGACAAAGTAGGAAGAAGAAGAGACAAAGAAGAAAAAAGAGAGAGCGAGGAGAGAGAGAGATAGGGAGAGAGGAATTTAATGCTTTTTAGGGTCCCTGTGTCAAGGCGACCAAAAGCCACAGGGGCGGGGATCTCGCAGCTGGCCCAGGGGCTGTGAGCTCAGTTTTAAACTGACGCAAAAAGCGTTTTTTTTTTTCTCTGCTGGCCATCAGCCCCGCCCGGCTTTCAGGCAGGCCACACCGCCTCCGGGTGCAGTATTTGCATCCAAAATACCACTTAAGGAAGCTTTTTGCCTACCTTTAACACAAGTGGCCAGTTAGGATGGTAGTTAAGTTATAGGACCTGTAACTGCAAGCCTGCTGGCTCAAACCCTCAGTGGGGGCCAATCTTAAATAGAAGAAATTTTCTTGGGGAAATTTAGAAACTTCATATTTCCTATAATTTGTCTTGCTTAGGATTGGTTCTCTCTATATCAGAACTTTTCCATCTGAATTGGTGACAAAAAAAAACAAAAACAGATGGGATCTTCTGGTTCCCGGCCCTGCACCCCACTCCAGTCCATAATGGCCAATTTCAAGGCTAGATTTTCAGGCCAATATGTGGTAAAACTAACCCTGAAAAAACTCCACACCCTGTGTAAATTGGAGTGGCCCTCATTTGAGGTAAAGCCCCTTCTGCGCCAGCCATTCTTCCCCTCCCCCAGAGGATAATAAGGAATTACCTCCACCCTACTCAAGACCCTCTGAACCAGGGCCTCAGCACCCCCCCGGTACCAGTAACCAACCCTTGCCCCCCCCTGCACACCCACAGCGGGGCTCCACACCCACCAGCGGTCCTTCCTCTGCGAGAGGCGCCCCCAATGGGAGAAAACAATCAGGGTTGCCCATTCTTTGTTCACATCACCTTCTTGTTAAGTGACTTATATAACTGGAAGGTAATAGAAATTAAAAAGAGGGCCGAAACACCACATGCCGGAACGAGCTTTATTTAGAGTAAGTGAAAAGCTGCCTGGCTGCACCCAAAATTGGTGCACAGCACCCGTGCTGTGGCAAAAGGGATTTTTATGACCTGCAAGCTGGCAGATGCATCCAGTGTGAGGCGCTGTGCAGGAGGGGGAGGGGCTGGGGAACTGCTGAGTTTAATAGTTCCCAGGAGGGGGTCGTGCTAGGGAACTGCTAAGATGGTGAGAGAGGGAGGGTTAGGAGCCTGCTGAAATGGAAAGTTCCCCCGGGAGAGGGTCATGCTGGGAGGCTGGGGAAGTTGAGGCAGTGGCGAGGTTTTAAAATGGAGTAAGTTCTGTTAGAAGGCTCAACATCCCCCATTCTCTGAGAAGCCCCAGGCTTTGACAGGGCTCTTGGAATCTGTACTCCAGACTCATCGCCCCACTTGGGATGACTGCCAACAATTGTTACTGATTCTGTTCACCACAGAGGAAAGAGGCAAAATTAGACAGGAAGCCCTGAAAGCCATCACAGGTCTAGGGAGAGGAACAGTAGAAAAAAACTGCAACCGAATTGCAAAGGTTTTTCCCCTGTACCCGACCCCAATGGGACCCCAACACCTCCGGGGGGCACCAGCCTCCGAACGCTTTTCACTGGTATCTTTTAGCAGGGTTTAAGAGGGCGGCTAGGAAGCTCATCAGCCTCTCCAAGGTAGAAACAGTGACTCAGAGGCCACAGGAGTTGCTGGCTGCTTTCCTGGAACGCCTGCAAGAGTCGTACTGTACCTATACTCCTGTAGACCCTGAGGCCCCGGAAAATCAACGGGCCATTAACTTGGCCTTTGTCTCCCAGTCAGCCCCAGATATCAAGAAAAAGTTACAAAAACTAGATAGATTCCAGGGAATGAATTTGACTCAATTGCTGGAAATTGCCCAGAAGGTTTTTAATATCAGGGATGCTCCTAGAGCCATACAAGACAAAAAAGTTACTAAGGCTGTAATAGCAGCCCTTCAGGAGACATAAGTCATTCCACGAGGGCAGGGAGCCTTGCAAAAGGGCCCACGGGGTCCCTGGCCCCCGTTAAGAAGAAACCAATGTGAATACTGTAAAAAAGAGAAACATTAGAAAAAATGAGTACCCCAAGAGAAAAAGACTAGTAACCGCTTAGGAAAAGCCACCGAGGGCTATCCTCAATTTAAAAAGTCAGGATTGACAGGGCCAGGGCTCTTATTTGTTAAGCCCCCTGGATCCCAGGGTTACTTTAAAGATTGGAAGCAAACCCATCAGTTTTTTAGTAGACAGCGGGGCAGCCCACTCAGTCCTTACTCAGCCTCTGTGACCACTATCCAGTAAGAAAACAGTCATCCAGGGGCCACAGGAGAAACCACAACCAGTTCATGGACCACAAATGGAGTCATTGACTTAAAAAATGGCACCGTTAACCATTCCTTCTTAGTTCTGCCAGAGTGTTTGTACCCACTCCTACGATGGGACTTACTTCACAAACTTCAAGCAAATATTTCTTTCTGTGGGAGTCAAGCTTGCTTCTCAATTCCTCCTCCCTTGGCTTTAAGGCCACCTCAGCAAATTGTCATCATCTGTGCTGTCAGATAAGTATCTTTCACAGGAAGCTTTATCCTCATCAACCACCAACATCAGATCTCCTCCACCAGTTCCAAGAAAATGTACCGGGAGTATGGGCTAAGACAAATTCCTCAGGCTTGGCAAGTCGCCGTACCCCACTCATGGTCCACCTATTGGCAACGGCAACTCCAGTCCAGAATCCAGAGGAGGTACTGTATACTGATGGCAACAGCTTCATGGTCAATGGAGTCAGTCCTTACCGTTCAATCCCAGGTACACCAGCTCATTAAGGACACCTGTCCCACCCCATTGGACCTCGAAGACCAGCCGACACACCCCTTCCAGCCTGGAAACTCTGTCCTTGTTAAAAGATTCGCCACCTCCGGCCTCATCCCCCGTTGAAAAGGACCCTACACAGTTATCCTGACCACACCCACCACACTCAAGGTGGATGGACTAACAGCCTGGATTCATCACAGCCATGTCAAGACTGCCCCAGCGGAAGAACAATGGAGTGTCAACCATTCATCCACCGATTCACTAAAGCTAAGACTTGTGTGCTCTTCGCGGTCACCACCCTTGCCACCCTAATCCGTGCTGTAAATCCCTATAGCAAACCCCTCTTAGAACAAACAAACAATACTAACCTACTGGAGGAATTAATGATTTAATTCCTGTAAATAAAACAAGGGGAGAATGTGACATGGTAAAAGCCCCAGAAAACTGCATACCTCAACCATACCTCAGCTTTCTGTTGAAACTTCTCTCTGTAACCCTGATGTGACAGGCAAGCAGTCCAAACCCACGCCATCTTGGCCCCTGCAACTTGTAATAAGTAACTAAGATCTGTAATTTCCATCCTACCCAGGCAATGTGTAAACTAACGCTTATCTTGATTTCTGTGAACCACTTAAGTAACAATCTTAGTGTCTGAAGCCCCTCACCCTCACCCCCGCCCAGGAGGTGGTTTACAGAATGTCCAAAGTCCACTGGCCCTCGGAATGTCCAAAGCCCCTCGCCCCCACCCCTGCCCAGGAGGTGCTTTATGGGCATAAAATGTCTTGACACCCTCCTTTTGGGGCCACGGGTTAGAGAGACGCAATTTCTCTGTGGCTGCCAGCAATAAATGACCATCTGAATTGGCTTACTTTTGTCCCAGTGGTGATTTCGCACTTGCTAGCTTACAACATTTGTATTTGATTCATACTGTTTATGTGTCTGTTTGCTGTAGTTTCACTTCTTCTGTGAATATGTTAGTCCAATTTATGTAGTCTCTTGTTACCAAAACAAACTTTCTGGAACAATGTTTTAATTTTATAAGACCAATTATAATAAAAGCATATAATCTTTAACAGGTAGACATTTAGTCTCAAAGATTCTAGGCATTTTATCATAATAAATTTGTGTATATATTGGCATGTCTAAATTATACCAGAATTAACATTTATTTTGAAATCACCTATTTCTTGACAAAAAGTGCCATTAGAATTTCCCTGTTAGTTAAAAACCTTGTTATTAAGTAATGTGGTTATCTTAATATGAGAAAATTAACTTACTCCATTTATGGTTTCTAAGTGATTTTCTTTTTTTTGATCTATTTCTGGCTTAATAATATATTACTATCTGATTTTAATTAGCAGTTTCTTTACTGAAGTAGAGAAAGGTAAAGTGCTTGTTATTAGGAAATATTACTGACAAAATTTATTCTAGGCTTCATTCCTGTAATAGGAATTATAGGCATGATCAGGGTAATAAGATTATGAGTCTAGTGTTTAAACAGATTTAATGAAATATTTAACATAAGTCTATAAGTCTATAGTTAGGAACTTCAAAGATGTAGATATTTTGAAGAGCAGAATCTTGATTATGAAAAGCTTATTCTTCTTACGATTTTAAAAGAAATCTTTAATCAAAGTTTCTAAAATCATCCTTTTTAAACTAGTGTTTCACAAATATTCATATTTGTTTTCTATATGTATTAAAATTACATAATATTAGGTCTTTGAGGAATTGCCATACTGTCTTCCACAATGGTTGTACTAATTTACCCTCCCACTGACCCAGCAATCCCATTACTGGGTATATACCCCAAACAATATTAATGCTCCTATTATAAAGACACATGCACATGAATGTTCATAGCAGCACTGTTCACAATAGCAAAGACATGGAATCAGCCTAAATGCCCAGCAATGATAGACTGGATAAAGAAAATGTGGTACATATACACTGTGGAATACTATGAAACCATAAAAAAGAACAAGATCATGTTCTTTGCAGGAACATGGATGGAGCTGGAGGCCATAATCTTTAGCAAATTAATGCAAGAATAGAAAACCAAATACCACATGTTCTCACTTATAAGTGGGAGCTAAATGTTGAGAACACATGGACACAAAGATGGGAACAACCCAAACTGGGGCCTATTGGAGCATGGAGGGTGGGGAGGAAGGAGAGGGTCAGGAAAAGTAACTAATGGATACTAGGCTTAATACATGGGTGATGAAATAACCTGCACAACAAATCCCCATGACAGACATTGACTTATGTAACAAACCCACACATGTATCCCTGAGCTTAAAATAAAACTTAAAAAAAAAAGCATCATATTTTTACCCAAATGTATTTTACTACTGGTAGGACCTAGTTACCATTGAAATGAATGCCTCATAAATAACCACTAGTCATGTTGAAAGTTGTACTTAACTATGCTTTTCTCTTTGGCTTCAGATTCTTCTAGCAGCCACTTCAAATTTTTCATTCCTTTAAAGCAAGCTCTTAATTTTTCTCTAAGCTGAGCTGTAAAACATAGAAAGCATAGAGAAGGATTCACAGTGGGAAATTACTTTACTTGCTTCTTAACCTCTCTAAGTAATCAAAAGCAAAAGCTGGATTAAAAAGGTAGTAATTATCCTCATAATGTGAGATCAGAAAAAAAAATCAGTAAAATTGTGCCTTAAATACTTGAGAGTGCTTCCAACAGGAGGCAAAGTTTATAGATGAAAGAAGTATTGAAGTGTGTCAAAATAGTACCATGTGTTATACTTTGCCTATATGTTTTTACCTTTTGCTAGGGCACCAGGTTAACCTCAACACATGATACATGTCGAGATCATTAGAGCAGAAAGAATGCAAAGGAGTATAAAGTGATTGGAGCTATTTGTTGCATAGATAGTTTCCGTACATAACTAGCATAAGCTGTTTGCAGATAGAATGCGATAAAATGAAATGCCATTATTAATGTATATCCAAGAAAACATGGATTAACCATAGTTGCGAAAATAATCTTTTCAATATTTTGTTCCAAAATTCTTTAAAGTAGCAACTATAGTCACTAAAATATACACGTACACTCAGAGACAATATATAATAATAGATACAAAAATCATTTTTACATTAAATTGCAGCTTGATTCATAGTTATTGTTTTAAGTAATAATGCATTTCTAGAAATAATGATCATGTATCTAAAAAACTTATAATTTGGGCATTTTATAAGCATTTCACTCAACATTAAAGCATTCTTGATATAATTTAAGAATAAAAATGCTTAATATTTTTAATTTGTACTATTAAATCTGTGCTAATCTGTGCTTCTTAATAACTATCACAAGACACGTAAAGATGGGTATGGCAATTCTGTAACTAAAATAAATCGTGCTGCAAAATTTATTTCAGGAAAAGTCCTCTGGATTTTGAGTTTTAACCAGTAAACATAATTGGTTTGGTGTATTTTTTCTGTACAACATAGTAGAGGTGAAGTGAAACATAGAATGTGAAATATGCGGAAAACAAATCTAAGAAATTATCAAATATATAGTTATTTAAAAATATATTTTACCAAGAAAAATACTTAAAATCATTTTAAAATGTAGCCACAAAATTAAAAAATAAGTTTTTCTGTGCATGTTAATATTCCTAGTGAATAGTAATTCTTTATTCTAATTACACATCTTCTAAAAAAATACATTTTAGAAAGATTGCCCACATAATGTTATGCCAAATCTCAGCATTTATTCTAAGATGATTATATTATCTAATTACCATTGTAATGTATAACTATAAAAAGCACAACCAATTCAAATGGCCTGGGACCTAATAACAGATGCGGAAGGTTAGTGAAGAGATTCCAGGGTAACTTAGTAGCGATTGTATTTCTAAATGGCAGAATAGCCAATGTTCGCATGCTGTTTTTAGAACCAGATGTCCCATTATCTTCTGTATAATTTAATGAGGAACCAGAAGCTGAAATTCAGGAATGTAAATGGGAAATTATTAATAATTCTTACGTGATACTCCACACGATGCTATTACTTTTATAATGTTCTCACTTTCTGTAAGTTTGAAACATTAAACAAAGACATAAATACTGTCTGCAGATTTCAACTTCAGCGTTTCTATTTAATCAAATAATGTTTTACTTATTTATGTATATGTCTCTATAGGAGTGTCTGTGTGTGTTTATGTTTCTGTGTGGTTTTGTATGTGTACACATATATGATATATTATAGAGACATGTCATATGAATAATGTAAAACAGACTGTAAATATTTCCTGTCTTCTTTTTTTTTGAGATGGAGTCTCACTGCAATGCCCAGGCTGGAGTGTAGTGGCACAATCTTGGCTCACTGCAACATCCACCTCTCGAGTTCAAGATATTCTCCTGCCTCAGCCTCCTTAGTAGCTGAGACTGCAGGCTTGCGTCACCACACCTGGCTAATTTTTGTATCTTCAGTAGAGACAGGATTGGCCAGGCTCGAACTCCTGACCTCAAGTGATCCATCTGCCTTGGCCTCCCAAAGTGCTGGAATTATAGGCTTGAGCCACTGTGCCCAGCCTTTCCTATGTTCTTATTACTCAGGAAGCATTGAAATAAGTGGGAGAATGGATAAATGTGATTCAAGGTTAGACTCTTTACACAAAGGAATGGACAAGATATTTGTGACCCATTTTTATCTGATTATCTGTCTCTATTTTGGGTGATGTAACAAACCAGAGAATAAGTTTGGGCTGAGCCTTTCTCTAGTAGGATTATCCAATTGCAAGATCATTTCCATTCACTTTAACAACACAAAACAATGATAACTTAAATAAGTGTGACTTTAGGTTTAGAGATTAGATACAATATAACAGAATATGAGTGTCAGTATATTTCTGTTTCATGTAATCAGATAATGAGATATCAGCCAGTGGTAACACCGCAGATTATGCAACATTTACCGTGTGTGTGTGTGTGTGTGTGTGTGTGTGTGTGTGTTGAGGAGGTGATGGATTATTTGTTTAATCCAGGCTTTAATCCAAACACATAAGCCATGTTTGGCATTGCAATTTGTAATGGTACCAAAAACCAAATAACTCTTTATTGGATATTTACATGCTATGGAACTCACTTGATTAGCATCTCAAGGGGCAGAAAGGATTAAGAAATAGAGATAAAGTGGTAGAATGCTGAGAAGGAGGGAGGGAGGGAGCTTTCTCAAGAAGAATGTAGCCACTGCACATGATCATATTTACCACAAGTTAGGACACCACTTTCCTCACCTCAGCCCCAGTGAAAAATATATCCTTAACAAAGGGACAAAGAACAATTATTTCACTCCTCTACGTCGACATTTAAGTCAGAATAGTCATCTGTGGTATTTCTAACGTGGTCAAGACTGAGCAAAGTCAAAAGGCAAGACTCACATCATAATGTAGAAAACTGCATGTCTGTGAGTGCCAGCAGGAAACCAAAGGGCAGTTTTTACATGGATGCAGAAATGGTAGATATTGTCCTAGTCTTCTCTCATGGTAACTGACAATGACACAGTTGATAATTCTCCTAGTTGGTAAGGATTGTCTGAAAACCAACAAGGAAAGCTGGATCCAGATTTCAAATAATGATGTCCAGCAATAGACAGAAATGTGAACACTGGCAAAAATTTTCAGCAGCAATGTGTTAGTTTAAATATTATATTTAATTTTAAAATTTAAGAATGATGAAATAACAATTCAGTACCAATGTGATCTGATAAGGGGAGCTGATAGAATTTTACTTAATTGCTGTTTGGTCAGTGAACTTCAGATTTTTACTTCTTCAACTTCCCAAACAATATTATTCCTTCTAAGTCGATATGTTTCCCAGCATAAAGATGCATTTTACCCATTCCACTGTGCTAGTGTTCTCTGAAGCCAGCCAGCGATGATCTCACCTCACCTACAAGATATATCTATCAGTGAATAAACAGCATCATTTTTATTCCAATGCCGATGACACACTACATGTCATTTTGGCAGTTAAATAATTTATCTCTCTTTTGGGTGCAATCTGCCAGGCTTATTATAACTCTACTTCTGATATTCATTTCATGCTTAATAGTTCTTTGCCTCATGAGGATGCTTGTCAATCAATTAAATTGAAATGTCATTCAGACCTTTTATTGGAAACAATTTTCTCTTTTTTCATTTCATCACAAGCTTTTTTCCCTTTCGAATTAAAAGCCTTAATTACTAGTATTCAGAAACTTTATACCACTTAACCTTACAAAACTATATGGATTATCAACATTACTGACACTGTATCTTTATCTTTACAGAGGTGATCCAATTGAGTCTGCCAGAAGATCAGAAACTAAGCATCACTGCAGCAACTGTGGGGCAAAGTGCCGTTCTGAGCTGTGCCATTCAAGGAACCCTGAGACCTCCCATCATTTGGAAAAGGAACAATATTATTCTAAATACTTTAGATTTGGAAGACATCAATGTGAGTACATAAATATAATGGCTTGATAATGTGTATATTTCACGTGATATACTCTAGACTTGTGATGTCTGGGGAGCTTAATGAATATTGGATGTAGAGTAAAAGAGAATTATTGGAACATTGCCATAACCAATCTACTTACCGAGAGGTGCACTATAGGTCCTTTGGAATTATCCAAATTATTTGTATTGGTGTGGTAAAAAGGTTATGTGGCAATGCATTGGTGAGAAAATAAATTGGTACAAAATCTTTACAGAAAATATCTATTAAGTTTTAACATGTGAATATTCTTATCCTATAAATCCACATCTAGGATTTATTCCTATTAACCTATATGTGTATTCAAGTACATACGTATGAAATTGTTCACCTTCACAATTTTGTAAAAGGAAAAATTAAAATGCCATCAATAGGAAATATGATTGTGCGAGTGTATGTGTGTTTGTATGCAATAGGAATGTATAGCCATTAGAAATCAGTGAGGGGAATTTATATGTGCTACCATGAAAATGTAATATTTATATGTGTTTATATTTAAAATATCCTATTATCTTACAGAATGCTTCTATGCATCTAAAAATATATGTTGTTAATTTATAGAAAATTTGTAAAACTATTTCTATGAAACAATTCAGTGTTGGTTCTAAGGATAGGGATAGGATCAGGATAGAATTAGTCCTACTTCCAAGAGATATTCTTTGTCACTTTTTGCATTTCTAACATTTGCTTATATTAATTTTAAATAAGAAAGGATTTTAAAACTAATACTTGGCATAGTTACTCATTAATAATGTTCTAACACCTATGAAACACATTCTAGAAAGATCACAAATTTGTATGACTGGCATCATGTGGCTTTCACGGAAATAATTACAAAAAGTACAAGAATATAATATTCTGATTGATCAATCTGGGGTCATGTGTTCAGTGGGCCGAGATGGACTATACCAACTCCCATGAAGTCGTCTATGTTATTATTGAGTGAGAGCTGGATAGTTTCTCAATAAATTAGTAGATCAAGGAAAAAAAAAACCTCTCAGAAGCCTTTGTACTCTATTAGTCTTGGTTAATCATCTCTAGAAATAATGTTTGTATGTCAAAGGTCTGACTCTCAGAATATCTATAATTATCAATAATCTTTATTTAACACACTTACAGTTGAGAAACAGCCTATAGCTTGCAACAAATCAGAAGATAATAAAAGCGCTTTTTACTTTCAATATGTCATAATGTATTAGAAACAAGAAATATTAATCAAAGCAAATATATATTTTCCCAGCATGAAAGAACATGTTTTTCTACTCAGGTTCAGCTTTAGAAATTCAGAATTCAAACTCAATTCAATAAAGCACAGCTTCAAAAGTGCAACAAAAAACAAAAAACTCAAGGGCAATCATCTGTTCCTTCCGTGCTATCTGTTTAAAGTGAGCATCAAAATGTGAACATTAACCTACAAGATGAAAAGTAAAAATTGTGTGCTTTTGGGGTATCAGTGGAAATCAGGTGGGGCAATCCTTTACCTTAGTGATTTTGAAGTTTCATGTTCTCTTTCATATTTTTTATCATCACTCAAAAAAGCCATCACCTTTCCTCTTATTCTTTGCTGCTTCATAAAGAACCCCTAAAGCACAGGCCTAAGATCCAAGCCCAAACTCCTATTTGTTACATCTTCCTAATGCTTTTGCTTAATTTTGTAGAATATAGCAAAAACACAGAGCTTCTTCAACTTTTATCAATTTTTATTTTGATGGAGCTTTTCTAAGTTTGCATATATGTGGAAACTTTTCTCAAAGACTATCTAGAGAATAATGCTTAATTCTCTAAGAAACTAAGAACATTGAGCAACTATCTCACGAGCATTTAAGCTAATTTGAGAGACAAATTGTGGATTTGCTTAATGGGTTGTCATTTCTACATTTTATCTTTTATTTTTTTACTGCCATCCATACTCTTAAGCTTCCCACTATTGTTTTTAATAAACCTAATGTATTCAAGGGTGCTGTGGTCTGAAAACCACAAAAATAAAAATAAGTTCATTTAAATTATTTCTAGAATAACTTGAAAGTATATGCTATTAGTGATATTCTCTGGACAACTTGCAAAAGTGGACATTTTTTTGGGGGGGGATCAAAACTCTCTCTGCCTCCCAGGCTGTAGTGCAGTGGCAGGATCTCAGCTCACTGCAACCTCCACCTCCCAGGTTCAAGCGATTCTCCTTCCTCAGCCTCCTGAGTAGCTGGGATTACAGATGCGTGCCACCACACCCAGCAAATTTTTGTATTTTTAGTAGACATGGATTTTGACCATGTTGGCCAGGCTAGTCTCAAATTCCTGATGTGAGCAACCCTCCTTGGCCTCCCAAAGTGCTGGAATTACAGGTGTGAGCCACCGCGCCTGGCCAAAAGTGGATACATCTTTGTACATGGATCTGAGACATTATTTCATTTCCATCCTAATACTTTACTCTGCTTCAGAAATTCAAAATTTCTCTAAAAATGATCACTGGATAAGTCAGGTCTCTAAAATATATATAAATATTAGATAAGTTCTTGCACCAATACATTTATTTTTATTGGATAAACTTGGATAAACTTTATGGAACAGATACATTTTGAGAATTTTAAAAACGTTTTCAATATTTAGAAAGTTTCAGTTTCATTTTGAGCCCTATTTAGTTAAGCTGAACAAACATTCCTAATCTATAGTGTACATAGAACTATCAGCCTCTCAAAATTAAAACAGCAGAGTACAAAGATATCTTTCAAAGAGGAATATTTATTCAATTTTCCAATATGTTCCTAGTGTTTTTATTTACGTACTATAGTATCAACAGTCAAATTATCAAAATACCTTTTGAAGCATTTATCAATATAATTATATAATGTGATACATGCAAAATTTCACTGTTTTGATATTTATGCTTAAAAACTGTGAATAAGGGCTTTACTATGTAAACAACATATATATTTATTTTTTTATTTTTCAGCACTGTCTAGTGGATATGTGATGTGTTTTCTGGTTACCCAACACCTTTTGAACAGACCTTTAGTGTTTTGCAATTCTTACCCCATTACTTTTGCTGTTGGAGTTGGAAAGTAAAAATCTTACTTGCTTAGCCCTCCTTGTAGTTAGGGAGCAGATATATAAATAAGGATCTAACAAGAAACTCTATTTCATGAGTAAGAAAAGGAAAATGCAGGTGTTTTACAAAATGTATACTCCCCACTATTCTTCCTGTGACAGAGGACACTCTTTTCAAGGACAATAGTGACAAAGGCTCTGGAGTTGTTCAGTGCTCAGCTACAATGGGGTCTCCAATAGGCCAGTTTCAATATGTGGCTTGGGCATCTTTGCTGGCGTTTTAGAACCCAAGCTTGACGCTCTGCTCCCTTGAATGTTTTATGAGCTTCCTAATAGTCTTTATTAAATTTCTTGCCTGCTTAAAACTAGCTGGAATGGGTTCTGTTGTTTGCCATTAAGAATGTGGTCTAATTAATTTTGGGGTTTAATTACATTAAGAAACATCTATAATTCTATTTGCATAAAATGAGTTTTTCATTGTTAGATATGGATTTCTTATGTGTTAAAAGACTTTCAAAAAGGTCATATGTGAGTCAGTTTATATACCTTATAAGTACATTATCTATTTGTACAAAAATGGATTTAATTCCCATTAAATTATATAAAGTTAAATTAATAAGTGCCTTTCATGTCAAAGGAAAGCAATGACAGTTTGCAATATCCTTTCTGACTTTTAAATATGTTTATTAGGTAGGATTAAATATATAGTCACCTAGATAATACAAAAATACATTTTAATTGCAAACAATTAAAATAATATAGGTGTATTTTAAAAACATAACTGCCCCTCATTTTTATATCCCCTCATTTTTATATTTGCTATATTTAATTAAAAATATTTTTATTTAATTCTTGAGTGTAGAAGAAATCCCATGTGTATACATTTACTCCTTTCATGTATTTCATATATAATTTTATTTCTTTAATAGGATGGGTTAATATTACTTCATTGTCTCATTACCTCATTATCTCACCAGTCCTAAGAAAAACAACTCCATTAAGCAGGGATTTTTGCCGATTTACATGGGTGAACTTTTTTTTTTTTCCTGTAAATGGTCTGGTTTGTTGCCCAGGCTGGCTTGTAGTGGTAGAATCACTGTAGCCTTGAACTCCTGGGCTCAAGTAATCCTCCCCCTACCTCAGCTTCCCAAGTAGCTAGGAATACAGATGTGAGTCACTGAATCTAGCTATTTTTTAAATTTTTTGTAGAGATGGGTTTCTAGGTTGCCCAGGCTGGTCTTAATATCCTAGCCTCAAGTGGTCCTCCTGCCTTTGCCTCTCAAAACTCTGGGTTTATAGGCATGAGCCGCCATGCCTGGCCTAAAAATTTATGATAAAGAGATAGAGGTACTTAGCTGTTTACCCAAGGTCACTGAACTAAGTGGTATTACGTGCTAGTATTTTTACATAGCCTGATTTCCTCAAGATCAGGAGTTTAACTATTGTGTGCAAGTGAGACAATCACAGTTTTGTGGTGCTCTTTGGAAAATACATCCCAAATAATTCTAACCTTTATATGTTACAGCTAGATTTGCTATACTGTGCTATTATGTGTGAGTCTGACTGATATTCAATTGATGTTTTAAGGTTTTCATTTTGTCTCTTTTATATGTTGCATCAAATGAATAAAAGCATACCACCAAACTACAGGAGCCAGCATAACACTGGTTTGCAACCTGGGCTGTAGATTCAAACTGTCTGGATTCCAATTAATCTTCAGTCACTTAGGAATGATGTGATCTCAAGAAAATCATTTAAACTCTGTGCCTCAGCACCCTTATCTATAAAATGAAGATAACAATATAATTAACTCATTTTTTTTTTTTGGTGAGAATTAATGAGATAAAACACTTTAAATCTGTTAACACTGTATGAGGCACATTGCAAGTTTTATATGAAACTACATCTGCATTTTCTCTTCTCTTGCTTTTCCTTTCTTCCCCTCCCTGCCCCTTTCTTCTCTTTCCTCCTTATATATGATTCAAGGAGTACAGATGCCCTTAACCTACCTTAAACAATAGGAATTGACTATTAGGTTACATATAGTACCAATTAAGATGGGAAATTCACAGGAAATGCTGGAACCAAATTTTATCTAGTTATAATAGCCACTAGAAATGGAGAAATGGAAGAATTTCTTTTATTTTTCAATTCAAGGAAGGTTTGGGAATCATGCTACCTTTTCTCTTGATTAGCAATCTTTTAATAATCCCTGCTCTAAAAATCTGCCATTATATTCACTCAGCTGAATGAATCTGCCTGTATCTGTGTTCTGAATCCTCTGTATGCCCACATTTCTAAAAAAGCAAAATGCCTTATTTTGATTTGGTTCCTGGTTTGTGAGTTCCTTTTGTAAAGGAAACTGAATTAAGGAAACTGAGGTGAGCATAAAGACTAATATATAGTATCGAGAGAAACCTGGGGGAGGAAATAAACTAGAATTGGTTGTCAGGATTGGCAGTCGGGGTGAAAGACAAGGAGAAGTTGAAATGCAGAACTGTTTTGGATGTGTTCATGTGACCAAGAAAGTTGTCAGTGAGGAGTTGCATAGCAGAATTTGTTTTGCTTTGTTTGTTTTTACTTGAGAGAAATTCGGTCTAAAAATTTTAGCCATTACTGTCTGCATTGTATTTCGAATATCTATAGTTGCTCACCATTCAGTAACTTATGTATAGTCTAGTCTAAATTCAATACATAAGTCAAATTATGTCATATTAAAGTAGATTTCAATTTTAGTTTTGCCACTTCTTAGCTACATGCCTACAATGGATTTGTAAAAGAAATTTAAACTTTAGTTTCTTCGTTTGAAATAAGGAAGTTGTCATAAAATTCAATGTACTATGTGTTCAGTTAAATATATGTTATTTCTTCTGTCTGTCAAATAGTAGCTTGAATCAATATGGCATTATTGACCATGTTTGATACTAAATGTAAGCTCCAAAAAATATTTCTTTGAAGAAAATGTTACATAATTTATATTAATATAACTCAACCACTTTATAGGTAGGGTTGCTAGACAAAATACAGACTCTCAAGTAAATATGAATTTCATATATACCATAAATATTTTTATTGTATTATACACTCTTACAAAAATCATTTGTGTTTATCTAAAATTCAACATTAATTGAATTCTTCCAATGCTATATTTGATAAGTTTGGCATTCTATTGACATGAAACTCAAATTGGTTTGATTACTATATATTTTAAGCAACTTTTCTACAAATAATAATGTGGCTTATACCACTGGGATCTAATGTTTGAACTGTCAAGATATCATGTGAATTTTGTCTGTTACCTTTGTACATTTGTATTGTTTTCTCATTGTTCCTCTTAGTATTTTCTTCTCTCCATCTAACTAAACTGTGTTATTATTAGTTTCCAGCATTGAGTAGAATAGATTGGAGGAAAAATAAGTTAAAGTTATAGGACTTTATTATTTTATAAAACATACTGTATTCAGCTGTCATAATTTTTGCTCCATAAAGTATCTGGATCTCAATCACTTATCTTTTTCTCTAGCATTCCAAGACCATAGCTTCCATCCACAAGGTAATCTCAGGGTTCAAGCGGGCTGCTAGAGCCCAAGCCATCAACTGTATTCTATCCATCTGTATTCCAGTTCCATAGCAGTACAAAGCAGGTGAAAGATAAAGGACACTTATTGTTGCTGTTCTAAAGAGTCTTCCTGGCTCTCCCACAACCACTTAAATGTCTCTGGCATGCAATAACTACAAAAATCACAGCAGTGAGGCTAGTAAATATAATCATTTAGCTAGGCACACTACTCAGCATTCTGTTACAAAGGAAGAACAGAAGAATGGATATTTAGTGACAACAAGCAATGTTTACTATTCTATATAAGGCCATCCAAGAGAGTATAAACTGTCACACACACACACACACACACACACACACACACATATATATAGTTTTTCTGAATTAATTGAATATGATTATATAATACATTTCAAATCTAAGCAACTCTGCATACCATTTTTATACCTTTGGGAAACTGAACCAGCCTTCAGTTTGTTTGTTGTTTGTTTTGCTTTTATAGGCCTTTTCTTAAATAAGACTTATTTATTTGTTTATTGACATTCAGATTGATGTGTTTTTATGCTAAACTTTTTTTTTTTGGTAAAGACTGAGTTTATTTCTGCTGTTAAGGAAGAAAAATACAACAGGTTTCATGAGAACCTCAACTGTCCAAAATGAAGTATAAACATCAGTTTCTTAAACAGTTTGAGAAAAGGAATTTGCAGGCATACTAATTTAAAATTGAAATTGTGAGTCCACATATAAATTACAAGATGCTGAATTACCTTTCTCATTAGATAGGTTTTAAGATTTTTAATTAGAACAAATTTTTCCTCTCAGTCATCTGAACATCTGGTTCAGATGTTCAGTTGTGTAGTTGTTTGGGCTGACTGTTAACAGGTCAATATAGATTGCATTAGAAATTTTCTTCTTTCCATATCTGACTCTAGTAGCTATTTTTTGAGCTGCTCTTATCAGCCTGGACCTATTGATGTCTTTGTGCTTATTGAAATTTTCCAAAAGTTGTAGAAGATCTCCACCATTGCCAGAAGAACAGTAGTGTTATATACACATTCAGGAGCCAATTAGTATATGAAAAAGATGTGGCACGTGTGAATTTAGACCCCAACTTTCCAAAAAATCATGTCTCTAATACCATAAGACAGGCATCTTTTTAGTATTGCTAATAGAACCTAAATTTGGGGCCCTTCAGTGCACAGATTGTACATGTCACAGGAGGGGCACTGGCAATTTTATATTCATAGCTTTGCATTATTTTTCTTAAAGAGGACCAAACCCAAATTGTGTATACATTAGACCTGACAAATCTTGGATTTATTCTTGTCTTACAGCAAATTTGTGTATTAGGTGCCATTTTTAGAACCATGAGAGTCAGTAATCATGAAAGAATTGCTAAAGAGATGTTTTTCTCCCCCAATTCACTTCTTCTTTTTTGAAAATGGAGGTAAAAACACTTAACATAAGCTCTATCCTTTTATGAAATGAGAAAAGTTCCCTTGTCCTCCTTGCAGGGCGTGCAATGGGGTATGGCTCACTTCTTCAGTGCCCCGCTGCTCAAATCTCTAAGGGAGCATACTGATGGGCAGGCTGTGGGATTCTATCCTCATGGCAGTGTTGAGGGGTGAATGCTTACAGCTGAAGCCCCAGTGGGCTTGTGTTACAGGGTGCTCTTTTAGTTTTGCAATCTATAGGCAGCTTGTGTTAACCAGCTCAGTTAGACCCTCTACCTTGTCACAAGGACAGAGGGCTTTCTGTATCTCGAGGTTTTTGCCTTGGTGTGCAAGAATAATCAGATCACACATGGGCTTGGAGAATGAGTGCAAGTTTTATTGAGTGGAAATAACTCTCAGCAGATTGGGGGAGCCAGAAGGGAGATGGTTTTCCCCTGGAGTCAGGCTACTTGGCGGCCTAGGCTCTCCTCCAACTGCTGGAGCAAAATTCTGTGTCCTTCTGCCAGTCAGTGACCTGCCAGTGTTCCCAGGCCTGCTAGTGTGCAGGTACCTGTTGGTGTGCTGGTGCCTGTCAGTGTGTTTCTCTTGACATCCAGCTGCCTGTGTGTCTGCCTGCTAGGGAACTGGGGGTTTTTACGGGCACAGGATGGGGATGTGACAGGCCAGGTGGTTTTGGGAAATGCAACATTTGGGCAGAAAAAACAAAAATGGCTGTTCTGACTTATGTCTGTGGGAGTGGAGCCCTCGCCTGGGCTCAAACCCTCCTCTACCCAGCACTTCCCTTCCTTCCCCCTTTCTGTATCATTTAAAAGGACCACGCTTTCTTCTTCTCAGCACTCCCGTATAATTAACACTTTTTGAAGTGCACAACACAATAATTCAACTGTCAGCATGTTTATAGCAGATCTCTAAAACGTATTTATCTCGCATTACTGAAACTTTATAGCCTTTAAGAACAACTCCCCCGTTTCCCCTTCCTGCAGCCCCTGGAAACCACCATTCTACTCTCTGTTTCTATGACTTTGACTTTTTTTAGATTTCTCATATAAGTGGAATCATGAAGTATTTATTTTCTATAACTGGCTGATTACCTTCAGCATTATATCCTTCATGTTGATCTATATTGTGACTTATGGCAAGATATTCTCTTCTTTTTTAAGACAGAATTATTTTATTTTATATATATATATATATCCATTCATCTGTTGATGGACACTTATGTTATCTCCTTTTTTGACTATGGTGAATAATGCTACAATAATGTGTGTGTAGATATCTCTTTGAGATAATGATTTCAATTATTATAGATATACTGGAAGTGGGATTGTTGTATCATATCATAGTTCCATTTTTTAATATTTTGAGGAACCTCCATCCTGTTTTCTATAGTGGATGCACAAATTTACATTCCCAACAGTGTGCATATCCTTGAAAACACACATACAGACACACATACACACACATACACACACACACACACACACGATAGCAAGTGTTTTATAGAGAGAGAGAGAGAGAGAGAGAGAGATATCTCTCCTAACGTGAGGTGATATCATACTGTGCTTGGGACTTGAGTTCCCCTGATGATTAGTGACGTTGAACATTTTTTCAAACACCTATTGGAAATATGTATGTCTTTTTTAGAAAAATGTCTATTCAATTCTCTTACTCTTTTTTAATTGTTTCTCTGTGTGTGTTTGTGTGTGTGACTGTTGTTGAAACACAGAAAAGGCATTTGACAGAATGCAATGCCCTTTCACCATAAAAACTCTAAACAAAGTATAGAGGGAATTAACAAAATAAAATAACATATAAAAATCCTACTCCTAACATCATACTCGATGTTGAAAAATACACCTATTTTTCTACCAGCAGAAACAGAGCAAGAATGCACCTCTCAACACTTCTATTCAACATAGACTGGAAGTTTTAGTCAGAACAATTAGGCAAGTAAAAGAATTAAAAAGCGTCCAAATTATAAAGGTACAGGTAAAATTATATATGTTTGCAGAAGACATGATCATATGTGTAGAAAACCCTAAAACTACACTCACATCTCCCCCAACACATTAGAGGTAATAAATAAATTCAGTAGAGTTGAAAGATACCAAATTAACATATTTCAGTTGTTGATTTGAGTGAATCTATTCAGTAACAATAAATCATCTAAAATGAAATTAGGAAAATAATTCCATTTATAATAGAATCAAAAAAATAAAATGCTTAGGAATAATCTCAACCAGAGAAGTGAAAGACTTATACATTAAAAACAACCTAACATTCAAAAAGAAAGTAAGAAGACACAAATAAATGGAAAGACATTCCATGTTCAGTTAATGGAAAACTTAGTATTATTAAAATGTCCATATTATTCAAAGCAATGTACAGAACCAGTTTAATCTTTACCAAAATCTTAATGGGATTTTTTTTTACAGAAATAAAAGCAACAATCCTGAAATTTATATGGAACCACAAAGGACCCTGACTAGCCAAAATAATACTAAGGTAAAAGAAACAAAACTAGAGTAGTTTATTTCCTTACTTAAAAACCTACTACTAAGCCACAGTAATTAAAACAGATTGGCACCAGCATAAAGACAGATGTATATTGACCTATGGAACAAAATACAGGGTCTATGCATGGATGTTCAATTGATCTTCTAGAAGGGTGTCAAAAATACACACTAGAGAAAGTATCATTTCTTTAACTTGTTGAGAGAAGTGGCTATTCACATGCAGAAGAATCTTGTTGGACCTCTGTCTTCCATCTTATGCAAAAGTCAGCTCAAAATGAAATGAATTCCTAAATAAATATCTGTCACTATAAAATTCTTAAATGAAAACATAGCCTTGGGGAATGCTCATGGCATTGGTTGGTCTTGGCAGTGATTTCTTGAATATGATGCCAAAATCACAGACAGCAAAAGCAAAAATAGGTAAGTGAGAGTACATCAAACTAAAATTTCTGCATAGCAAAGGAAACAATCAATAGCTCATACCACTCAATTGAAAACAATAAATAAAAATAGTAATAATAAAAACAACAGTAACCTGGTTAAAAGATGATCATTTGTAAGGTAATTCTCTTTCTGCAACTTATTTGGAATGGATCATACATAGCATATACAGTTGATCTCTATTTAAAGCAAAGTATTCTGTTGAAAAGAAAAACACAGATGATAAACAATTCACATTATAATTTTAATTCAACCAGAATTCAATTGCAGGTGAGGCAGCTTGCCATATTACTTTCTTGTTTTTAAAACAGTAGATTTTCTCTAGTACATAGCTAGCAAAATTAGCAATGGGAGGAAACATAACAAAACATAATAAATAAAATTTTCATGATATGTCTGAATTTTAAAAGTCATTTAAGTTCTTAATATCTTATTATTATATCTTATATTATTCTTTTATCTTATTCATATAAAAGACTTCCAAATATGTACTATACTTCAAAATTATAAGTAATATACTCAAGTCATATCTAGATTTCAGAGACTGAGAGATTTTAATAGTTGAGGCTTCTAATTGAACTACTGAATTTTAATATTTAAAGCAGTGTAAAAATACAACTTTTCTCCTTAAAAGTATAAATTTAAAGTCTATACACATACATATATACATATATGAAAGGGGCTATTTTTGCCCTTTAGGCTATTCATTGCTAACAGAACCCAAATTTTATGTCACTGATAAAAATCTGCAAAATTGTTTTTTAATATTTTAGAAACCTAGCATGTTATTTTTTAATATGGTGTGTATTAGAGGATACCATTAGACCCAGATATTTAAAAATACAGCTATTGACTTTTTTCTTCTCTAAAGTATAAAAAATATACTTCTTATTCCACTTCAATTAAAATTGTAGAAATTTAATATTTTTTAATAGAATACATCATTTACCATATAATTTTTTTATCACTGATTCATTTTTAATATAGGCCTGAGGACATTGTGGCTCTTAAAATCCAAGTGGAAGCAGAGAATAATTATGATTTAAAAGCTTCTAAGCCAAATAAAGCAGGGAGCACTCACATGGCTGCGGAAGTTGGATTTCTTTCACAAATTTAAAACAAGCAACAAGCATTAATTTGCTGCCAAAATACAGAAAATTAATGCAGGTTATGTAGGTTCAATAGTAATTATTAAATTAGAGAAATGGCATGTAATCATAAATATTGTCTAATAGTACGCTGTTTTAAAATGAATAGTCTTTCTAAATTACTTTTTTCCTGCGGATTTATTAGAGTGCTGCATATTTTAATTCACTTCTCAAACAAGTCTTAAAATCAGTAATTTAAAATGTATTTTTAAAGGTCTTTATTCATATTGTTTTGGAACTTATTGGTGAAGATAACAATATATAAAAACACAATGTCCACATGTAAGTAAGTGGCAGAAATATTTGCAAAGGAGTTTGTGGTGTACCTGGTAATTTTAAGTTTAGTTTCTGAAATTATTTTTAAATATTATTTACATATTCATAAGGAATATTAATATAGAAACATAATTTTACCATGACTTTCTTTTCTTTAAATAAGAATATTGGCTAAATAACTATTTATATTTATTTTTAAATGTATAAAGCATGTGTTTTTAAGTTGTTTTTTTCTTTTGCATATCTTTCTGAACTCATGGCTACAACTGCTGTGTTTACCCTGAGAAATTCCAAAGATAAGTCCCACTTGCAATTTGTCTTTTTAATCTCTATTTTTTCATCTGAATATGCAAAATTCTTAGAAATATTTTTATATTCAAACCTATACTAGCAGTGTTTCCTAGTTAACATAGACATAGCTAGAAAACCCAGTCTGGCTGGGTTTTAACCCTCATTTTTTCCTCAAATCTAATCTGTCACAAAACCTTGTGAATTTAACTTTTTCATTTATCTCAAATTCTTTTTGTCCTCTCATTTCCCCTGTAGCTGTCTTAGTTTAAGGCCTGCCATTTCTCACCTTCGAACTTTATCCTTGCCTATTGAGACTGCTTCTTCACTTTGAACCTGCACTTCATATTATAGCCAGAGAAATCTTCATAAAATTTACATGCGACCATTTCACTTTCGCCTTTAAAATCCCTTAATGCCTTCTTGTAGCTTTCTGAGAAAAAAATAAAATCTTTAGCTTATTCCAGAAAACTTATTTCTCTATTAATTCTTCCTACTATTCTTCCGTATTCACTCTTTACTACAGGCTCTCCATAACACAAGCTGTTCTCTGATTGTGTTGTTTTATTGCTACTGTTCCTGAACACATTCTTCTCTCCCTCTCTCATGAAAAACCTTCTCTAAATGCAGCATGTCCTTAAAAGTAAACAAATGCCTCTTGTGCCTGTACTTGCTCTTTTTTTAAGTTCTTCATCCAAAAACTAGAGTACTTGTTGCATCAGAATAGAACTATTACTGTTCTCGCTTTTCTTCTCTAGACTAGAAACTCTGTGCAAAGGACCTTTACCAATTCAACTTTATGTTACGACGTTTGCACTGTACTCACACGTAGTGGGTACTCAGTATTTTTTAAATGCGCAAATAACAAGTCATGTAGTGATGGTTCTTATGTTTGAAATTATGCATGGTGGAAATTTTTGTGAATTACCTTATTTAAAATTTTGTTGAAGATTTTACTTTCTTGTGGTAGCCATGTGCAGAATTATCAGTCAACTGATGTTTATTGGCAATCATTTAAACCTAGCACAGCTCAACAATTTCTAGATTCAATTTCTTTAATAACAGTTTTCATTAAGCGTGTTGATTTTTTACTACAATTTCAATTTAGTCTCCCATCATATGCAATAAAGTAGGCAAGAAAAAGATGAGGGGGAAGCACATACATGATCATTGTTTTATCTTCATGCATTTAACAAATACTGATTTAACTGCTACACTTTTCTAGGCATTCAGTTAAACACTAAAGATATAATTATAAGAGATATCATTCCAGTCTTCAAAATCTTACTGATTGAAAAGTAAAAAAAAAAAAAAGAAAGAAAGAAAGAAAAAGAAAACAACTCCGTTACATTTAATAATGCAATATAAAACAGTTTTAAGAAATATATACACTATGGAATAACCAGAAAGGGAAGTCAAATATAATTGCTGAAGGTCGAAGAACACTTCTAAGAACACATTGGTCTTTCAGGTTAGGTGATAGCAAGGTGAAAGAGTGTAATAGATCAGTGTTCTTGGTAAGGGAACCATAGACTTGAGAGAGCCTGGTACATTCAGTGAAGTTCAAAGTCCATTCTTATGTCTAAGAATAGGCTACTATTGTGAACAAGAATAGGCTTGAATATGAGAACTAAACTCATTTTTGAATCTGATTATTGAACTGTTCATTTATATTTAAAACATACAACACAATAATAGCACTTAATGATTACTTAATGCTTTTCAAACATTGTAAATTATCATTTAAAAAATATTAACTCATGTATTTAGCAAAACAAGACTTACATAAACCAACATTTCTATGTTCAGACATAAGATGAATGTTTAAATTGATTTTTTCCAATTTTTAAATTGTGGTTGAATACACATAGCATAAAAATCTACCACTTCATCTTTTTTTTTTGAGATGGAATTTCAATCTTGTTGCCCAGTGCAATGGTGCAATCTTGGCTTACTGCAATCTCTGTCTCCTGGGTTCAAGCGAGTCTTCTGCCTCAGCCTCCAGAGTAGCTGGGACAACAGGCATGTGCCACCATGCCCGGCTAATTTTGTATTATCAGTAGAGACTGGGTTTCTCTATGTTGGTCAGGCTGGTTTGGAACTCCTGACCTCAGGTGATCTGCCCACCTCAGCCTCCCAATATGCTGGGATTACAAGCATGAGCCACTGTGCCTGGCCCATTTCATCATTTTAAGTATGAGAGACAGTGGTGTTAATTACACAACCATCTCCAGCATTCATCTCCATAATTCTTTCCATGTTGTAAAACTGAAGCTCTATACCAATGAAACATGAATGCCCCATTCTTTCTTCCTCTTCACCCAGCCACCACCATGCTGCTTTCTGTCTGATTTTTCATACTCTAAGTAGTTCATGTAAGTAAAATGATAAAGTATTTATCTTTTGGTTCTTATTTCACTTAGCAGAATATCCTCAAGATTCATCCCTTGTCATATCAAATGTAAATATTTAATTGTATCTCCTTATTGGATTGAAATTTTATTACAATGTAATTTTCTTCCTTATATATTGTAACAGTTTAAAATTGAATTTCTATTTTTTCTGATATTAGTATAGCCATCCTGCTGTATTTTGGTTACTATTAGCATATCTTCTTTCTTCTTTTCATTTCAATATATTTGTATCTTTCTGAAGTGAGTCTCTTGTAGAAGGCATGTAGTTATCATGATTTTACACATTTTGCCAATTTTGTCTTTTGATTGGAAAGTTTAATTCATTGCCATTTAAAGTAACACTTACATGGTGAAGGGATACAAATTTTAGTTAAGCAAGGTAAATTCTGGAAATCATTTTTGTATATTGTCAGAACAATATGCTTATAATAGACAATGTTGTATACATAAAATGTGCTAAGAGTGTCTTAGCAAAGTTTAAGAGGTCTTATGTGATCTCATCCCCCCCCCCACACACACACGAAAGGTAGCCATGTGAGGTAATAGCTATATTAGTTAACTTGACTGTGGCAAATATTTCACAATGTATACATATATAAAATCATCAAGCTGCATACCTTAAACATATAAAATTTTTATTTTTCAACTATATCTTTGTAAAGTTGAAAACAATTACTGGTGAGGAAAAACTTTTATTTCTCATTTTGCTGTTTGTTTTTCTTTTTTTTTTTTAAAGAAAGGATTTTATTTGTTGTTCTCTAAAAAGTAAAATCCAGAAAATAGCAACCCACTGCAAGAACAGTTCTATAAAAAAAACATTTTCAGTCATTCTCTCTTCTCTTCACATGGTGTACTCTTTCACGTACACATCATCAGAAAGCAGACTGATAAATGCAAACCCTGTGTGAAAGGCACATAGCATTAGTATTGCTCACACCTGCTACACCTCCTTGGAAGCCAAGGGAAGGCTTTTCTGCAGTCTCCCCATTTTGATAGAAACTGATCACAATTTTTTTAGAGGAAAATATTTAAAGGTCTCTTCCCCTGCTCTTAAGTTATCTGCTGGAAAGGTACAGAATTACAAAGCTTTTTTCACCCAGCTGTGATCAAAACACAGAATACTAAAGAGCATCTGGGTTACATATTTGGATATTTACAGAGGAAGCTGAACCTCGAGTTCTGCCGCTCTTCAAAATGGGTAACAAACGAGAGGATGTGATAGGGACAGTTAAAACAAATTGGTAGTCATTCTCTGAGTGAAGCAAGCTTTCTCAACCATCAACCAATATGACCTCATTGATCACAAGCCCTGCAGAGATCCAACAAGATTTGAGTTTTAAATACCGAACATATTTCAAAGATAACCAAGAGAGAGTGCTGGTGAAGGCAGAGAGTAAAGAATCCCAAAAAACTTTTAGTGCCATTTTCATTTAATAAGCCAGTAGAATAGCAACCTAAAAACCCTGCTGTGATGACACCTGGATGTTTTTATGGAAGTGCTGCAGGAAAACATGATTGGCAGCTGACATCCTCTGGCTCACAGCACCAACTTCTCCAAGAGTCTTAAGGCTGGGGTGTGTAGCGGAGGTATTTCTTGCCAGATGGGAGCTCTTTGGTGAAGACTCCTTTCGGGAAAAAGTTTTTTGGCTTCCTCTTCAGGGATGGTTGGAAGGACCGTCACACTATCCCCATCCTTCCAATCAACTGGGGTGGCAACCCTCTTTTCCGCTGTCAGCTGGAGAGAGATGACCACCCTGAGAATCTCATCAAAGTTCCTGCCAGTGGTAGCTGGGTAGAGGATAGACAGCTTCAGCTTCTTATCAGGACCAAAAACAAACACCACACGAGCTGTCACAGGCATGCCCTTTTCATCCTTTTCTGCTGGATCCAGCATGCCCAACAGGATGGCAAGGTCCCGATTCTTATCATCAATGATGGGAAAAGGTAATTTTTCTGTGGGCTCTTCACCATTGTAAGCATTGATATCCTTGTTCCAGGCAAGATGGTCCTCGACACTGTCTATTGAAAGGGTTATCAACTTAACATTTCTCTTGGCAAATTCTGGTGCCAACTTTGCAGCTCTGCCAAGCTCTGTGGTGCACACTGGGGTAAAGTCCCGAGGGTGGGGAGAAGAGAATGCCCCATGAGTCTCCCAGAAAGTCGTGGAAACGGAAGGGGCCGACGGTGGTATTGGCCTCAAAGTTGGGAGCCACGTCCCCAAGAAGCAGACCTCCCAGGCATGGCGGCGGCGGTGATGAAGAGGGGCCGCTCGGACAGCAACCAACTGAGTGGTTCTCCCGAAGAAGGAGCCGACTTCCCCGCGCGCGGAGCTGCTATTTGTTTTCTATATGCCTTAGGGCTTTTTTTCTGTCATTTCTTACATTATTATCTTTTTTGTGGGTAGTTGATATTTTGTAGTGAAAAATTTTAATTCTTTGCTCATTTTCTTTTGCATAAATTCTATAGCATTTCCTTGTGGATACCATAGGAATTCCATTTAACATTCGCAACTTAAACCACTCTAATTTGAATATTTACCAACTTCAATAACATACAAAATTCTACTTCTTTAACAGCTCCACCTACACTTTTGATTGTTGATGTCATAAAAATCACATCTTTTTACATTGCATACCACAAAATATAAGCTCATACTTAATTCAAATGAAGTAGTCTCAATAAGTTATATAGAAAAAGAAATGTGGAGTTACAAACCAAAGTTGTAATAATTCGGCTTTTATCATGTAGAAATTAAAAAGTGGGGCTACGATGTACTATTACAACAAAAGTAGCTTTTATAATTATCCTTCCATTTATCTTTATTAAGATCCTTATTTCTTTATATAGATTTCAGTTACGGCCTAGTAAACTTTCATTTCACCCTGCAGAGCTCCCTTAAGTATTTCTAGCAGGACAGGAGAACAGGTATCAAATTCTCTCAGATTTTGTTTATGTGAGGATAGCTTAATTCTTCCTTAGTTTGAGGGAGCTAAGCCAGGAAAAGGCTTATTGGTTGGCAGATTATTTCTTTTAGCACTTTGAATATATTAACCTACCACGCTCTGACCTTCAGAGTTTCTGATTAAAAATGCTGTAAACAGGCCGGGCGTGGTGGCTCACACCTGTAATGCTAGCACTTCAGGAGGCCAAGGTGGGCAGATCACGAGGTCAATAGATCAAGACCATCCCGGCCAACATGGTGAAACCCCGTCTCTACTAAAAATACAGAAATTAGCTGGGTGTGCTGGTGTGCGCCTATAGTCCCAGCTACTCGGGAGGCTGAGGCAGGAGAATTGCTTGAACCCGGGAGGCGGAGGTTGCAGTGCGCCGAGATCACGCCACTGTACTCTAGCCTGGCGCCTGGCGACAGAGAGAGACTCTGTCTCAAAAATAAAAAAATAAAAAATAACAAAAAATGCTGCAAACAATCATAGTAAGGATCTCTTGCATGTAATGCATTCCTGCTTTCCTGCTACTTTCAAAATTCTCTCTTTCTTTTGGCTGTTGAAAGTTTGAGTGTAACGTGTCTAGGTGTATGACTCTGAGTTCATCTTACTTGGAGTATGTTGAGACTCTTGGATGTTTAGATTCATGTCTTTTATTAAATTGGGGGGAGTTTTCAGCCATCATCTTTCAAATATTTTCTCTTTTTCTTCCTCTCTCTTCTTGAAGATCCCACAATTCATATGTTGGAACTCTTGATGGTATGCTACAAATCACGTAGGCTTGGTTCACTTTTGTTCAGTCATTTTTCTTTCTGTTCCTGAGGCTCCGTGATTACTACTGTCTTACATTCAGGTTCACTGATTCTTTTTTCTTCCTGTTAAAATCTGGATTTGAATCCTATTAGTGAACTTTGCATTTTAGTTACTGTATCTTCAGCTCCAGAATTTCTTTCTGGTTTCTATTTAGGTTTCCTAACTCTTTATGGATGTTTGTCTACACATGCTTTTCTTGACATTCTTCACATCTTTCTTAGTTCTTTGAGAATCTAGAAAACAATTGTTTAAAATCTTTGCTGCATAGATCTGATATCAGGTCTTCTTCAGGGATATTTTCTGTCAATTTACTAGTTTCCTTTGAATGAGCCAGGCTTTCCCATTTCCTCATACACGTTATATTTTTGTAGAAAGCTAAACAGTTGAATCTAATACTGTAACTCAAAATCAGATTCTCTTTCTTCCCGAGAATTTTCTTTTTTTTGATGTATTTATTTATTGTTTTAGTTTGTATTTATTGTTGTAGGCTGTGTGCCAGAGATCTGTCTGAGATGTAAGATTTTCTAAGAATTTTTCTGAGCCTGTGCATTCACCTACACACATCCAGTCACTTTCTAGTTTTCTCTGTATGCAAGTTTCCTTTGAATATTCTTATCTTTAAAGTCTTGTTCCAAAAAGGTAAAGAAGAAAACAATGAAGGAAGCAGGGAAGAAAAGGGCACTGATCCTTTAAATCCTCTGCAAGTCACTTTAGCTGAGGAAGGGGAGCTTGCAACATGGAGCAAACAGTGACCACCCACTTTGTCATCTGAACCTGTGGGATCAGAAGCAGCAGAGTACAAATCCCCATATTTTGATAACAGGATCCCCTTTCCCAACCGTGGCTCCTGCAAGCTGTGTGAAAGCTGCTCCTGGAAGATGTGCTCAGCTGCCAGCCAGGGAATGGGTGGCTGCTAAGACAATAAAAGCTGAAATTGACTGAAATTCATCTCAAATTACCTTCCAAGCCTTCCACAGACTCTAGAATTTAAAAACAGTTACATCAGACGAAGGCTGCCAGTGCAGTTATTGTCTACATGTAGAGTCAGGTTCCTGGTGCTTTGTACTCCACCATCTTCTCAAAATTCATTTAAATTGATTTTTAACTCTGTAATTACAATAATAATTTTTGTTTTTGGTAGCATATCTTCCTCCGGACACCTGGGTCATATATTTAGATGAAACTGTAATTAAATAAATAATACACCTATATTAAGCAACTTCGCAATTTCATAGCACAGAAGAGCAAGCACCCTGGGAAGAATACGTAGCTTATGCAAAGTGATCTTGCCAATCCCATCAAGTATATAATCATCATTTCACAACAGACTTTTCATTACCCTCTAATTTCAGTTAGCTTTCTGCCTCACATTTTTAATAGTGTCTAGATTGTCAGAGATGTTTCTGCTCCAAAGTTACTTTTTTTCAGAATTGAGGGGGAAAATTATAGTGCTTTAGTTGTTTAACAACCACCAGAATTCAAAAAGTTAAAATATTCTTACATGATTGAAGGCATAAGATATTATGGATAATGTTTAATATAGAAAGACAACCAGTTACTTTATGTTTGATTCTTATTTGCCTTATCTTGCCCCTTTTGGTACAGTTTGACTCTAAATAAATAGTTTCATAGATTTTTATGTTCTTTAACAGTATCCATATACACCATTAACAGTATAATTCTGAGTATTCAATATTTTAGGGACAGAAATTTAAAAATATTAGAGGTGATTAATCAGAAGAGAAAATAAATTACTTCGTGATATCCATTTTACCTTTCCTTCAAGGATATTTTTTTTCTGTCAATTAGCAGAATTTTAGAATACAATGGATACTATCATATCTTTTCTTCCTAACTACATATGTTATTAAAATTACATGAGGGAACAAAAACACAAATAACAGAAAAAAAAGATTTTTTCCCCCCACTTAAGGAATTTGTTGATGCAGAGGTATGTGAAATCACAGTTGTATTAGAAACATGTTTGTTGGCAACTGTTTCAGATTACTGCTTTTTACTCCTGAAAATGAATTGTATTTATGGTGGATATGTCTAGTAAACGTTCTCCAGTTATACCCAATGTTCAAGTATCTTTATACTGACATTATCATGATGAATAACATTTCTTTCAGTGGAGAAAATGCAATATGATTTTGTTACAATTTTTGTCTAAACATAATGAATCAGTTGTGGTTCATAAGAAAAATAGCCATCCCTCTCTTATTTCTATTCTACCATGCTGTAGTTAACTCTAATGAGTTAACTTGAATGGATGTTTTCCACAACTTTATCAATGACCTTTTGCAAAGAGTCAACAGATATGTATGAGTTTAGGATGTGGGAAATATTTTGTGTTATGTGATGTTAGATTTGCTAGATGGATTTTTTTTTTTTTAATTTGTGTTAAGAACAACTCCAACATCAAAAATGAAGCTAATCTTCAGTGGATTGACATTTTGTGTAGGAGGAAGATATGATTTTTAAGAGAAAATCTGAGCAAACATAGTTTCAGTGACAAGATTTTTTTCAGCTTTATTGAGGTATAATTGACAAATAAAAATTGTAGTATACATTTATGACATACAATGTGATAGTTTGTTACATATATACATTGTGAAAGGATTACCACATCAAGCAATTAATGTATCTGTTACCTCACGGAGTTACCATCTTGTGTGTGTGTGATGATAGTAATTAGCATATTTTCTTAACAATTTCAAATATACAATAAAACATTATTACCTATAGTCACCAGTCTGTTCATTGGATCTCAATAATTTAATCATCCTGCGTTATAGAAACTTTGAACCCTTTGAGCCATGTTTTCCCATTTTTCTCATTCCCAGATCCTAACAACCACCATTCTACTCTCTCTGATTATTGGTTCAGCTTTTTTATGTTCTACATATGTGTAAAATCATGGGGCATTTGTCTTTCTGTATCTGGCTTATTTCTCTTACCATAATGTCTTCCAGGTTCATGGATATTGTCACAAATGGCAGAGACTTCCTGTTTTTTAAGACTGGGAAGCATCATTTAATATTTATACAATATTTTCTTTATCTATTTGTCAGTTGATGGATATTTCATTGGTTTCCATATCTTGGCTATTGTGACTAAGGCTGTAATAAATATTGAGGGTGCAGATATCTTGGCAAGATACTGATTTCACTTCCTTTGGCTACAAATTCAGTAGGGAGATTGCTGGATGATTGATTTATAGCTTATGTTAGAGCAAATAGAGGGCTATCTTTTGGCTAATGCTTTAGAGTTAATAGCTCTAAATAATGATTCTGCCTTTCTTTAGGAAAGCAGGTCTTGATACTTGAAGGTTTTGTGTCATTATCTCTCCTACACACTTGCAAATGTTAGTAAGAAAGCATCACCACTTGGAAGTGAACAAGAGGGTGACAAAGCTTTCAAAGTCATGTTGTAGCATGGTCTAATATTCCCATCTAGAAAGTATTTAATTGTGCAGGGATATAGCTTTGTTTGGACATTAACTTTTGATTGGGGCACAAATTTTGTGATTAAGCATGTTGATTTGTTTATATGTTGTCTAACAAATATTTGAATGATTTCTATCCTATAGAAAAGATAATTCCAAAATAATTGTTACATTGCCCTGTAGGACATTAACCAGCTTTGTGTTTAACATAACAAACTTATTTTAGCATATCTTTCTCAAATTAAATAAATCTCTGCTCCTCAAAAAGACTTTGAACTAGCTTTATTATCTTGCTATGGTTCTTATTAATGAATTAAATAAACTGTTGTCTCATGCTCATTTTATATTTATCTCACATTTGCGTTTTTACTGTTTTAAAATTTCACTTCAACAATGGTTTCAGCTTCATACATCTACAGTTACTAAACACTCTAGGATGATATTTTAAAAGATATACTTCATGCTTCTTGTAATTTGACAGAATAAAAGGGAAGCTAGGCTAGGCTGGGTGAGGTGGCTCATGCCTGTAATTCCAGCAATTTGGGAGGCTGAGGAGGGCGGATGACGAGGTCAAGAGATAGAGACAATCCTGGCCAACAAGGTGGAATCCTGTCTTTACTAAAAATACAAAAATTAGCTGGGTGTGGTGGCACGAACCTGTAGTCCCAGCTACTTGGGAGGTTGAGGCAGGAGAATCACTTGAACCTGGGAGGCAGAAGTTGCAGTGAGTTGAGATCCTGCCACTGCACTCCAGCCTGGCGACAGAGTGAGACTGTCTCAAAAACAAAAACACAAGAGGGGAAGCTATATAATCTCGTAATAAAATTAAGTATTAGGAATAGTTTTGAGGGATGCTAAATATTTTTACAATTTTAATGCGTTTGGAGACTCTAGTGTGATCCCTGGCCTAAAAGAGACATGCACCCATTAAATACTATGTTAGAAACACTGTGCTATCATTTCTTAGGTAACAGGTTGTTAGCAAAACTAGCAATCATTCTAAATAACAACCTTCTAACTTATAAGGAAAACAAAATTCATTCTAGCAACTTCCCTTTAGAGATTTGTGAAAAAGAAACTGTATTAAATGAAGCATACATCTTTAGGATAAAACCAGGTAAATAGTGAAAATTTAATAAGATTTAGTTTTCCATCCCTCAAAGGACTTTCACTCTTATTTCTTTGGTCCTCATTTAAATTCCCTTCTTCATTTTCTAAGACTTTAACCTATTATATTTGAAAATTTTATTAATGAAAATACTAAAAAATCAACTTGTAAACAAATTAGAAAAAAGTATATATAACTCCAATACATTCTTTGCAGAAATATGTAATATTCACCTTATAACTAAAAAATGCAGAAATTGATAAGAAACTCTGTCTTTAAACTCAGACTATTAATTTTAGGGAATATATATTTTCTTGACATAAATTCAGAGTTAAATGCACAAGCTATAATTGTAGAAGAATAGTCAACAGAATACACCTGCATTTATAGAAAGTTATTTGTGGCCAGATTATTTATTTAGAAAGACATGTTATTGGCCATTAAATAATTTGATTTTTAAGACTTTGAAAAACTGCACAGCAATGTCTAAATGTATTATTGTCCCATGTTAACTCGAATCCATTTTTCTCTTAAAAATTTACTTCCGTGCAGTGGAAAAGTCACTCAATTGAAAATGTTGTCAAAGTTGGAGTTAATCTTTCTACACGCTAAGATAAATGTTACATGAACCACATACAGCTTCATTGTACTTCTAAATTGAAGGAACTTTAATAAATGAGAAACGGTAAGAAAATACTTTACCTGAGTTCTCACATAAATAATATGCTAACATTTATTGTAAAATGTTCTTTAATTACCAAATTTATTTAGGCAGTTGTGCAAATTTGAAACTATTTTTCTTATATGAATAATAAAGATTTAGTTGAAATCTTTTAGTTTATTAGTGTTGTCCAGCCAAAATTTTGTAGTAATTTGTGTGTCAAAGGAGGTTCTATGGCACCCTGAATAATAGTCATATTGCTAAATAAATTTAATAACATAGCATCAAGTGCCAAATCAGTGTTATGTGTCACATGAATTATTTATTTTAATTAATAAATTTATTTATTTATTATTTATTTTGAGACAGAGTCTCACTATCTCACCCAGTCTGGAGTGAAGTGGTACAATCTAGGCTCACTGCAACCTCTGCCCCCTGGATTCAAGTGATTCTCTTGCCTCAGCCTCCTGAGTAACTTCTATAATTACAGGTGCCTGCAATTTTCATATTTTTAGTAGAGATGGGGTTTTGCCATGTTGACCAGGCTGGTCTTGAGAACTTCTGACCTCAGATGATCCACCTGCCTTGGCCTCCCAAAATGCAGGATTACAGGTGTGAGCCACTGCATCCCGGCCACATGAATTATTAATAGAAGGACAGATTATGAACCAGTGGACTAAAAAATTTAATGGAGAAATTCATACTTTATTCTTGAAAGACAAGAAGGTGTAGAATAATTCTAAAGTAATATGAGAAAACTCTAATTGTAGGGACTTTATTATGAAGGTAGAAATGGGCAAATATTATTCATAGGGTGTAGAATCAAACAATTACATTGCTGTAGTGGCTTTTAGTATAAGGAACCAGTGAAGAATAAGTTTTCTTGAACCTAAATCAACACAAAAAAATGCCTGGTACATTTAATCAATTAGCATGGCACATAATGAATTAATCTGCTTATATTTTGCTTGTTTATTATTTAACATGTATGTTATGAGAATATTGGAAAAATGCAGAAAAGCATTTGTGTCAGATTCCTATTAAGAAAACAGATAAAAGTGATAAGAAAGAATTTGTTTCTATGACAAGTTCGTATAAAGCAAAGTTCTGTCAACAGATGAGGACAAAAGCAGACATAAAATATAAGTAAATATTTTGGGGCCATGTGACAAAAAATGATAGTATCATTGGTAGAAAGAAGCATTGTTTTAGTTCGTTTTGTTTTGGAATGACAGTATAGTTTTCATACGCATATGTTGACTTTGAGGTGATTGAATGAACCGTGTATAGTTTGAAGTCATGATATTTGTTATTCATCTTTGTAGAGACATATCAATATTTAAAGTTATTGCTATATCCAGTCACCACCATTAGCTCTTTTCCTGATCCTTCACATTTCCAGTTACAATTGTGGTTTTGAAATTACTACTGTTCAGTGCCGGTTTTGTCCTAGGAAATTCACATATACCATCTATTATACTTACGATGAGAAGGTTATTGCTGCCTCTGTTTCACAAACAAGAAAGGCTCATAAAGCACATAATTTCAAGGGCTTGAGCTGACCTGGAGAGAGCTGTATTGCCAGGTGCTGTAGTAGCTGATGGAAACCACAAACCAAAACGAAAGGAACTGTCAAGACTGTGATCACTTAGCATGAAAATATGAGCCAGAGGCTAAATGAGACCTGGCACTAACTCACCCCACTGTTCATTTTCCCACATGAAACGGCACCTGCCAAGGGTCAGCTGGATTAGCACAAAAATGGTGAATCACCTCACTGCACAGTGAAGCTGAACAAAAAGACTGCAGTTTTATGGACCTGGAGCAGGGGGGTGGGGAGGGGAAGGGGAAGAAGAAGTAAGGGTTAGGAAATAAAAATACTAAAACCTAGTAGAGAAAAGTGTCTCCTAATTCTCCCCCATTTCCCCACTAAAAGGCCTCAGCTGAGTGTCTAAAGAAAGACTCCTCCATAGGTCCCTGGGCTAGGAACGAAGATATGCATAAGAGAATGGCCGGCTAGCACATCCTAAGTCTGACTGCAAGTCTCATCATAGACTGCAATGCACTGGCTGTGCACCAACTCTGCTGTACAGAGGATAGATTTCCCCTATGACACCTGCCAGGTAAAGCCTCTGTAATTTCCTGTAGTCAGGCCTAAAGGTTCACACATGAGTATTTGGCCAGGAGCCCAACTTCTCAATAATTTTGGTGTGAACTGACTCGGCCAAAAACATACATAGGTATGGCTTGGGGGAAAAAAATCCCATTTTCTTCCCTTTAAGATGCTTTTCATTAAAAACATTTTATGGGCAGGGCACTGTGGCTCACGCCTGTAATCCCAGCACTTTGGGAGGTCCAGGCAAGTGGATCACCTGAGGTCAGAAGTTCAGGACCAGGCTGGCCAACATGGTAAAACCCTATGTCTACTAAAAAATACAAAAATTATTTGGGAGTAGTGGTGCCTGCCTGTAATCACAGCTATTCTGGAGGCCGAGACAGGAGAATTGCTTGAACCCGGGACGTAGAAGTTGCAGTGAGTCGAGATTGTGCCATTGCACTCCAGCCTGGGCGACAAGAGTGAAACTGTCTCAAAAAAAAAATTATGTAATTTACTATAACTTTATTGATTTTCATTTAGTCTCTTGTGTTTTTACTGTTCCTTACTAATAAAACATATGTTTGGAAATGTTCATTGTAACTTGGAACAGAAAACAGAGCTGGAGGTAGAGTAGTATGTGGTAGCAGGTCACTTAAAACATGAAGGAAGCAGAAACAGCTTGCGATGAGACTTCTGTTGGACAGCCACAGGGTTCTGCTGCCTGTGTGTACCATGAAAACCACTGCTCTTCAGGGACAAAACTAACTTAGTTTTAACCAATAATTGATGTCATTTCTTTCTAATTTGTCTAACACGTATCTATAAATGTTTTGCTGTAGCTCCTCCACTAAATTCCAGGCTCTTTGAGAAATTGTACCCCAATAATAAATACCAAAATTATACCTGTATAGATGGTTTTTAATAAATATTGTTGAGTTGAATATGCTAACCAGCTAATAAAATATATAGACCTTTATTAAATCCTGGAGATCAGTGATTTTCATGGTACAACCAGGCAGCAGAATTTTATGGCTGTCCATTAGCAGTCTGAATCTTGACATTAGAAATGAGCAAGTGAAACACTGTGATCAAGGGAATAAGATTGGCAAGGCCAACCTGATAGGAAGTAAAGAGGAATAAATTACCAATTAGTAGTGGAGGTTTCAGATTGAGATGCATTGTAGAATTCAGACTTAAATTTCATTGGGATTTAATGTTACACTTAACGAGCTAAAGTGATTTCAGATGTCCTTTTTGGCACCTCTCTGCACATTAAAAGTAATATGACTATCATTCATCTTTCGTTAATCTAAGGAAAATAATTATACTCTGATATTATATTTTATATATTAATTTTTAGACATAATGTTTAAAATGGAGCTGCAATTTGTGTGTTTCCTTTATGCAGTTTTTATCAATGCTGTCATATTTCTCGTTGGAGTGTAGCATTTCCATCTAAAAAGACTTTTAGACTAATCAGTATCTCACTGATACTTTAATTTCAATTTTTCTTGCTTTTTAAAATAATTTTCTACAACTAGAATAATCTATATCAGTAAAAGAGATTATAGATTTTTCAATTAAGTCTACATAAAAATGTTAGAAACTTATGGGGAAGAGCATTAGCATTTTTTGAGTACCTATCACAGGCCAGACACAGTGCGAATGTGCTGTGTTAATTTGTTCAACCATCATACAAATGTTGTATGTAAAGGGGCATCTTTTTCCATTTATGTCTGAGAAAACTGAGGCTCAGGGACTTATGTAACCAAAAGGAAAGCAGGAGGTAAAGCAAGAATTAAAAGCTAGATTGTTTGGTTCCAAATTGTACTATTTTGTCTGTGTGGGAATGTTTCCATTCATGGCTAATTCTTTTATGTATATTGGATTTAAATTAAAAATGAGTTACATTGGCATATGTTACCATCATAAAACTCTGCCAAAGTCTATATCTGCATGACCATGGCAATATAAATAAAAATTATTCTTAGAATAATTTTGTGTCAGATTTAAAATTATATGATTTTTAATATACAGACTAGAATGCTTTTATTTTAGTCAGCTTTCACTTTAATACTCCACAAAATATTTTATGATATTCAAAATTATTATATGGAAAATTATCTGGTTGTATACTACTTTTGTCTTAGGCAATATAATAATGGATATAAATATACGGTGAATTATTGACGTTAATATTACATAATAAACTATTAAGATTTTTTGAGTTTCTGTACTTTTGAACAAAGGTATCTAACAAAAACACATTTTCTAGTCTTACAGGCATACTTTGGAGATCTTGAAAGTTTGGTTATAGGCCATTGCAATAAAGCAAATATTGCAATAAAGACAGTCACACAAATTATTTTGGTTTCCCAGTGCATATAAAAAGTTATATTTATATTACAATGTATTCTATTAAGTATATTAAGTAATAGCATTATGTGTAAAATATAAATATACATACCTTAATTAAAAGTATGTTATTTCTAAAAATGGCTGACAATTATCAGAGCCTTCAGCAAGTCATACTCTTTTTTGCTGGTAGAGGGTCTTGTCTCAGTATTGATAGCTACTGACTGAGCAGAGTGGTAGAAGCTGAAAATTGTGATTGTAGCAATTTCTTAAAATAAGACAAGAATGAAGTTTACTGCATCAATCAACTCTTTTTGAAAGATTTCTCTGCAGCATATAATACTGTTTCATAGTATTTTACACACAGTAGAATTTCTTTCAAAATTGGAGTCAATTATATTAAAGCCTTTATCAACTAAGTTTACATAATCTTCTAAATCATTTTTCATCATTAAACAATTTTCACGGCCTCTTCCCCAGTAGGTTGCATCTCAGGAAAACTTTGTTTTCTTATCCATAGGAAGCAATTAATCTGTTCAAGTTTTATCATGCTACTGTAGCAACTCATTCACATCTTCAGGCTCCACTTCTCATTCCAGTTTTGGTTTTTGTACATCTGTAAGTCTTGAACAACTTGAAGCCATCCATGAGGATTAGATTCAACTTTTTCCAAACTATTGTTAATATAAATATTTGACCTCTTGGTATAAATCATGAATGTTCTTAATGACATCAAGAATGGTGAATCCTTTCCAAGAAGTTTTCAATTTATCATGCCCAGATGTTTCTGTGGCAGCTGTAGTCTTACAAAAATGTGTTTCTTAAATGACAAGACTAGAAAAGAGAAGTTCTTTTTGATCTATGTGTTGCAGCGTGAATGTGGTGATAGCAATCATAAAAGCAAGATTCATATCCTTGCACATCTCCATCAAAGCTCCTGGTTGACTAGGTGCATGTCAATGAGCAATAATATTTTGGAAGGAAACATTTTTTTTATGAGCAGTGTGTCTCAATAGTGGGCTTAAAATATTCAGTAAGCCATGTTCAAGCAGATGTGCTATGATCCAGGCGTTTTTCATTTAAGAAGCACAGAGTAGATACAGAATAATTCTTAGGGACTTAGGATTTTCAGAATAATAAATAAGCATTGGGTTCAATTCAAAGTCACCAAGTTCATTAGCCCTTAACAAAAGAATCGTTGTGTTTTTTTAATGCTTTAAAGACAGACATTGTCTTCTCTCTAATTACGAGAGTCCTAAATGGCATTTTCGTTCAACATAAGACTGTTTTGTCTACATTAAAAATATTGTGGGTAGCGTAGATAGCTTCATCAAGGCTTTTAGCCAGCTCTTCTGGATAACTTGCTGCAGCTTCTACGTCAGTACTAGCATCCCCATGCACCGTTATATTAAGAAGGTGGCTTTTTTCTTTAAACTTCATGAACCAGTCTCTTTCTTACAGAAGAAAGAGACATAAGCTTCTTCTGTGCTTTCTTATTTCTCAGCCTACATAAAACTGAAGTGATTTAGAGCCTTTCTCTGGATGAGTTTTGGCTTAAGGGAATGTTGCATGTAGTTTGATCTTTTATCCAGACCACTCCAACTTTCCCTATGTTATCGATAAGTCTGTTTTGCTTTGTTATTTTGTGTGTGTTTACTGAAATTGTGCTTTTAATTTCTTTCAAGAACTTTTCCTTTGCGTTTAAAACTTGGATGTTTGTCACAAGAACCCTAGTTTTTGACCTGTTTTAGCTTTCAACATGCCTCCTTTAGTTACCTTAACCATTTCTAGCTTTTGATTTAAAATGAGAGATGTGTGACTCATCCTTTCACTTGAACACTTAGAGGCCATTATAAGGCTGTTGTTGGCCTAGTTTTGAAACTGTTGTGTCTTAGGGAATAGGGAGGCCTGAGGAGAGTGAGAGAGAGTGAAGGACTGGCCATTTGGTGGAGCACACATTTATCAGTTAAGAACACACACAATATTTATTAACTGTTTGCCATCTTTTATGCGTGAAGTTCATGGCAACTGAAAATAACGACAATAGTAACATCAAAGATAACTGATCACAATCACCGTAATATAACAACAAAAAGTTTGAAATATTGTGAGACTTCCCAAAATGTGACACAGAGACATGAACTGATCACATACTGTAGGAAAAATGGTGCCTATAAACTTGCTCAAGACCGAGTTACCAGAACATTTTTGTTTGTAAAACAAATGCAATATCTGTAAAGCATAATACTATATTAAACTAGTACATATAGAAATATTGTCAATTTATTGACTGTAAATTTGCAAGTGATTAAAGGGAACTTCTTGAGTGCTATTGTTCCATATGATAGATATTTTGTTCTATTATTCCGTAGAGAAAAATGCTGTATACTATTAACCATCATAGAATCCTAGAATAGCAGACTGGTATTTCCTAATACAACACCTAGTTCAGCTGCTGTTCATGCTGGCCAAAATGATCCTCAAAAAAGAGTTTACATATTGCTCACTATAACACCTCCTTCTCTGCTGCTTCCTGTAGGACTTGTGCATAGAATTCTGGAACTAAACTAAAGTTTAGCATACAGCAAATATGTCCAAATTCAACAGTATCTACAAAACATATACTAATTGATAAAGATTAAAATATATGCACTAAAATGCAAAAACAGATAAGAAAATACTTATTTTAATCTTGGAATAATATAATTCTTTCTTGTTCTAGATGCTTAACTTATTGCAGAGTAGTAGATAATACTTCATTTTCTCAAACAGCATAAGGATTTCTATTTTGAAATAGAGTATTTTAAGGTTTTTAATATAAGGAGCATACAAACATAATAAATTTACATTGATGTATAAAAGTTTTTAGCATTATAATTAAAAAACATACACCTATAATCTGAAGCTCTATAATATAAAGCAACTTTTTAATAAATTTATATTGTGAATGATAAATAGACATTTAATCAAAATTGTCAAATTTTAAGTTTACATAATTTTGTGTGTTCTCAAATTATCCCCTGAATTATTATTCAGAAGATATTGCAAACTCTAATTCTTAAAGAATTATCTATTATCTGTGGATACATACATAAAGGGAAAAAATAAAATATCAAGAAAAAGTGATTGTCTTTGGTTGCTGGAATCAGAAGTCATTTAGGTTTTCAAATCTGATATGTATTTCTATAATGTAAGAAATTTTAAGAATAAAGCAAAGTTAAAGCAATACAGTGTAGAGGTCGACACTGTAGACAAGTAAAATTCAGACTATGAATTAAGTGGCTGTTGTTATTCTTCACTAATTATTTCAAATGCAATTTCTAATTGGTTATAGCTATCTTATCTCTTTTGTGGAAGCATTTTTCTCCTTTTGTCTTTGTCTTATGAAAAATAGTACCTAAATAGTATAGGAAATTTTTACTTTCATACATTCATTAATGTGGTCTTTTAAACTTTGCCTTGGAAATTTAACTGCTTAAGAACTATATAAATTTAATTAAAAATAATAAATTATCAGATGTATAGGCAAGACCTGGAAGTTTTACTATGTCAAATACTTCAAATATGTCAAATTAAAACATTTTAAATAAAAGATGCAAGATATTTCACACAAGTCTTCTCTGAAGTATAGATGCTAATCAATGAAAAAGCAATAGGCTTTTTAAGTAGAAATAAAAAGATATTTATCACTGATTTGAAGTATCATATAATGCCAGAAATAGTTTTAGATAGTAAATACAGCATCATAATTTTTCTTTCTTTGATAAGCAATGTGTCACAGGAAAAAAAAAAAGAAATTCACTGATAAAATCTAAACCTAAAACTAGAGTAAAATGTTATAAAAAATTACGTAGGGAACGGCTTCATTGCAAATATATCACTTCATTGTATAATAAAATCCTAGAAACAGGAAAATTATTTAACCAATGTGAATATTATAAATAATATTGACAAAAATAATAAAATATTTTTAGAGTGCAAATGTAATATTGCATTTTAAAATAATTAAAATATAGGATAATTTATGTAATCTAATTCAACATAAATGTTGAAATAAAAATTGCAGTGAACATGGGTTTATAGTGATAACATCTGCCAATACTAATATGGTTGTTTGTTGCATGTCTCCATATTTTTATTTATTTTCCTTGACTTATTATACCACCTGGAAAAGCCAGTACCGTATTGAATGAAAGTGATGGTACGGGAAACTTTTCTTTTTTTTACATATCTCAAAAGTAAGCTTTCAGAGTTTATCCCTAAGTATGATATATACTTTAGATGTTTTGAATATACCTGTTATCAGATAAAAGATGCTGATTTTATTCTGAGTGTACTAGAATGTCGCCATCAATGATTCTTTTCTATCAAAAGTGTATTTTTTTCCAGCAGTTATTGAGATAGTTTGACTTTTCTAGTCTTTCACTATGATTAATTATTTTTGTAATGTAAGGCAAACTTGGTTTCCTGGATAAAACGAGAGAGCCTCAGGTCTGTTCTCAGCTTTATTTATAGAGTACTCTGACGTCCTTCATAGAAATGTCAACCATCACAATATGGGGAGTGCATAGTACAAATCATACTACTAAAATACATACATACAAATTATACTACTAAAATACACATTACTCTAGTGTAATGTGGGGTATACCTGAAACTGATTCTTAATAAAAATTTTCTAAACTTTTGGCCAACTTTTATTTTATAATATATGGAATTACATAACAGATTATATCAATGAAACACCATAATCAAATGGTTTGCCTTCATTTGTTAGAGTAGATAAATCATTCTCTTAACTTAGAAGATGAAATTGTACAGTTTTCAAGGGACAAACTAACTTTTTCACCCCTAGGTAACTCCACTTGGTCCTAATACATTGTCATATATATATTATTACTTACATGTTTTGGTGTTTTCAATTGCTGGTATTTTAGTAATGATTTTTCTGTATTCAGGCGAGTTATTCATGAAGGTCTATAATTTTCTATTGTAGTAATGTGTTTGTTATGTTTTTATATCAAGGTTTTACTGGATTCATATGTTCAGAGGGGACGTTTTTTCCTGTTTCACAAAAAAGTTGTGGAAGATTGATATGAATTAATTCCTTAACCTTTATAGGATTCCCCAGTGTAAACCTCTGAAATTTTTGTGGTGAAAGATCTTGATAATAAATACAATTTATTTAAGAGATAAAAGGCTGTTAAGATTTGGTATTTAATCACATGTTTATTGTATGAACTTGAACTTTTCAAACAATTTGTCCATTTTTCTAAATTCCTGTTCGCAAATTTTTTAATGTAGCAGTGCTTATACCATGAATTCATTATCACTTCTAATGTTTTTAGGATATGTAGTAATAGCATCTATCTCAATTCTGATTCTAGCATTTTTTTTTTTTTTTTTTTTTTGAGAGGGAGTTTTTCTCTTGTCACCCAGGCTGGAGTGCAGTGGTGTGATCTTGGCTCACTGCAACTTCTACCTCCTGGGTTAAATGATTCTCCTGACTCAGCCTCCCTAGTAGCTGGGAATACAGGGATGCACCACTGCAACTGGCTTTTTTTTTTTTTTCCTAATATTTTTAGTACAGATGAAGTCTCACCACATCGACCAGGCTGGTCTCAAACTCCTGACCTCAGGTGATCCACCTGCCTTGGCCTTGAAAAGTGCTAGGATTACAGGTGTGAGCCACTGCTCCTGGCTGGATATTGATAATTCTAATTGGTTTCCTTTATGAATCATATGGGAGTTTGTCAATTTTAATAATCTTTTCAAGTAAATAAATTTTGCTTTGTTAAATTTCTGTCTTTATTTTGTTGGTTTCTTTTTATTGTCATTGTTATTTTTCCTTCTATTTATCACGGGTTTAATTTGTTGATTTGGTCTAAAACTTTCTTGAGATGAGATCTTAGCTAATTCAAGTTAAATTTCTCTTGCTTTCCTGTAAACCATTTAAATTTAGATGTACTGTATTAGCTGCTGCCGAAGTATTTTAAAATCTTATAGTTCAATGATTATTTAGTTTGAAATATTTTCTGACTTCACTTGTAATTGATTCCTTCTTTGGCCAAATGTGTGTGTGTGTGTGTGTGTATAATCTTACACCCCCATATCCCTAATATTTAGAGATTTTTCAGATAAGTTTCTGGAAACGGTTTTTCATTGAATTCCTCAGTGATCAGACAATTCCCTTTGCAAGATTTTTGTTTTAACGTACTGGAATTGTTTTATAGCCTCCATATGGTACATCTTGTGAATGTCCCACATGCCTTTGAAAGAGTGTGTGTTCCCCAGTTTTGGGGTATACTGGTTGTACTGGTTGAGAGTGTCATTCAGGTATTTTGTATTTCTACTGTGTGTATTTTTTTTTCTTATCCTCCTTTACTTGTGTTATTCTAGAGGGAGAAGTGATACCAATCACTGACTATGATTATGAATCTATTTATCCCTCAGGTTCTGGAAGTTTTTTGCTTCATATATCTTGAATCTCTATCATTAAAGGTTTTCCCATATATGTGTACTTTTAAGTCATTATGTCTTTCTGTTATATTCACCATTTTAATATTTTAATTCATATTTACTTACTTATTTCCCATTTTGAGTATCTTTATTCATTTCTGGAGATCTAAGCTATCACTTGGTGTCATTTGCTTTCATCCTGAAGAACACTGTTAGCATTTCTTACAGTGCGGGCCAGTTGACAGTAAACTCTGTTTTATCTAAACATGTCTTTAGTTTACCTTCATCTGCAACAAATACTTTCACTGGGTATGTGACCCTATCATCACAGTTTTGTTTTCCTTTCTATGCATGATTTAAATATGTCATTTCATTGTTCTCGGGCCTTTTTTGTTTCTCCCTAATGGGAATGTGGTGGTCAATCTTAGTATAGTCACTTTTATATCCTTCTGGGTGCTTTAAATATTTTCTCTTCATCCTTTAATTTCAGCAGTTTCATTATGAAGTGCCTAGGTATGATTTTCTTACTGTTTATCCAGTTTCCGTTTTCTTCAGCTTCTTGGATCTATAGGTTGATGTCTTCCTTCAAACTTGAGATGAAGAATTATTTTTTTAATCTCTGTTTTATCTTTTTCTCCTTTAATATTATAATTACATATGTTTTGTCACTTTAATATTTTTCCTCTGGTCTCCAGCACCCTATTAACTTTTATTTTCATTTTCTTTTCTTTTTTTTTTTGAGAGGGAGTCTCCCTCTGTCGCCCAGGCTGGAGTGCAGTGACGCAATCTCTGCTCACTACAACCTCTGCCTCCTGGGTTCAAGTAATTCTCTTCCTCAGCCTCCCAAGCAGCTGAGATTACAGGCGCCCACCACCACACCCGGTTAATTTTTTTGTATTTTTAGTAAAGACAGGGTTTCACCACCTTGGCCAGGCTTGTCTTGAACTCCTGACCCTGTGATCAACCTGCCTTGGCCTCCCAAAATACTGGGATTAGAGGCATGAGCCACGGTGCCCAGCCCCTATTAACTTTTCTTTGGTACTTTTTCTCCTTGTAAGACTAATTTATTTGTGGCATAATTTCTGTTTATCTACCTTGATGTTTACTGACATATACTTGTGACAGCACCAATCTTATGCTAAGTACATCCAATGATATTTAAGTTCCCTGATTGACTTTTTAGCTCTAGAAGTATCTACCTATATGAGTTTATATGTATGAATTTATATAGTTATGAGTTTAAATATAATGTATTTTTTCAGCTGAATCGTCCCTCTGTTCTTTATGACTATATTTCCTTTAAGTCCCTGAACCTATTTATAACATTCTATTTAAAGTCTTTTGGTACTTATTGCAATAACTAAATAATCAAAAGTTAAGTTTTTACTGACAGATATTTTGTTTTTTCTCCTGAGTTTGCACACATTTTCTTGTTTGCATGTCTAATTGATTTTTGATTGGGTACTAGATAATAAGAACATACATTACAGTTACTCTGGTTTATTTTTTAAAATTTTAGTTAATGTTAAATATGTGCAGGATGTGCAGGTTTGTTACATAGATGAACATGTGTCATGGTAGTTTGCTGCACCTATCGACTTGTCATTGAGCTATTAAGCCCTGCATGCCATAGCTATTTATTCTGGTGTTCTTCACCCCACTCCACCCCACTACCACCCCCAACAGACCACAGTGTGGGTTGTTCCCCTCCCCTGTTAGTCGGGGTTCTCTAGAAGGACAGGACAAATAGGATAGATGAAGGAGAGTTTATTTAGGAGCATTGACTCATACAATCACAAGGTGAAGTCCCATAATGGGCCATCAGCATGCGGAGGAATGAGGAAGCCAGTCTGAGTCCGAAAATCTCAAAAGCAGGGAAGCTGATGGTGCAGCCTTCAGTCTGTGGCCAAAGGTCCAAGAATCCAAAAGCTGAAGAATCTGGAGTCTGGTGTTCCAGAGCAGGGAGCATCCAAAACAAGAGGAAGATGTAGGCTGGAGGACTAAGCCAATCTAGTGTTTCCACATTCCTCAGCACTATGGGAGGCTGAGGTGGGTAGATAACCTGAGTTCAGGGGTTCGAGACCAGCCTGGACAACATGGTGAAACCCTGCCTCTAATAAAAATACAAAAAGATTAGCTGGGTGTCGTGGCGGGCATCCGTAATCCCAGCTACTTGGGAGACAGAAGCAGGAAAATCGCTTGAACCTGGGAGGCAGAGGCTGCAGTGAGTCAAGATTGCGCCATTGCACTGCAGCCTGGGCAACAAGAGCAAAACACCATCTCAAAAAAAAAAAAACGAAAAGAAAAAGATAAAAAGAAAAGAAAAGAAAAGAAAGAAAAGAATTACTTATGAAAGAAAGAGGAAGTGTTGCTTTTTTGTAAATCATATTACTAGGAAAAATTAAAGAATGTGTTGCTGAGTAGCAAGTAGAATCCAAATAATTTTAAAGGGTGTGGCATAATAAAATAACTTTTGACAGAAGAAAAATGAATTGTGTTACATTTTTAAAATAGATTGCTACATTGGCCTGTTAAAGAGTCTTCTATTTTATGGAAAATATTGATGGTGTCAGAAATATAATGATAGTGTAAATACAGCAACCCTGTGAAAAAATAAAGAATACTTGTGCATTGGTTCTAAGATTTATTTTATCTATCGAGGAGAATTCAATCTTATTGTAATTTTAGCATTTAACATTTCACACTGTGCTACAGAGGGTGATATGCTTACCATCAAACAATCATGTTTTTGTGGGAAATAAAACCCTTTAAATCTTTTTTATGTTTAAAGATTTTAATATTTAAGGAGAAAAAACTTACAATTTTTCACCCTACATATATTTATACCATTTGATAAATGCAGTTTTTGTGTGTGTGCCCGTGTGTGTGTGTTTGTGTGTGTGTGTAGACTTGTACATAAATCTGGAGGAAAAGCCAGGCACGGGTGGCTCATGCCTGTAATTCCAGCCCTTTGGGAGGCCGAGAAGGGTGGATTGCCTGAGGTCAGGGGTTCGAGACCAGCCTGGCCAACACAGTGAAACCCCATCTGTATTAAAAATACAAAAAATTAGCCAGGCGTGGTGGCAGGTGCCTATAATCTCAGCTACTTGGGAGGCTGAGGCAGGAGAATCACTTGAATAGGGTGGCAGAGGTTGCAGTGAGTAGTATCACTCCATTGCATTCCAACCTGGGCAATAAGAGTGAAACTCCATCTCAAAAAAAAAATCTGGAGGAAGAAGTACATAATTATTTAGGAGGCCTTTATTTCTTTACGTACTCTGCCTGATCACTTTTTTTTGTTGATTGATTACAGTTTCTATCATCTCAATGACTTTTTCTATTTGAGACTCCATAAGAGATAGCAATAAATAATTGAGTGTTCATATATTAAAGTCAAATTCTCCTTTCTTTCAATGTTTTGAATTATCAAAAATTGAGTTATTAATTTTTTTAATAGTGTGAAATACTTAATCCCTGAGAATAAAATTATTTTAATTATAATGTTTTGTATAGTGATTGGAATATAGTAATAACTTGCTATCAGAGTATAGGTAGTAGAAATTATGTTAATGAGCATAGAGATTTGGAATATAATTGTATATTATATAATTGCAAATTGTAAAAGATAGCGATTACTTACAATGTACTAGAGATGTCATGTGTATATATCATGCAACATAAACATTTTTCTTAATAATCAATGAAGTCAATTAATTTTTGAAACATATACAGTAAGTACACTGTATATGATTTCTGGTTCTTTCTAAGGTTGTTCTGATTTCAGAATCCTTGACTTTTTTGCCACTATGCTAAATTACTTTTCATACTTCTGATTTAATGAACGTCTATTTTGTGACAGGCAGTATATTAGAAGATATACTGACTGCAACTTATTTATTGAAAATGAAGGAAGCTTTATTAACCTTATTTTGAAGATAAGGAAACAGATTCAAAGAGCTCAACTTACTTCTCAGAGTCATACAACTGTTAAACATCAGGTATTTTGTTCATACTAGAACAAGATTGAGAATTTTATCAGAATTCATACAGAACACATAAGCTTTAATATTCATACTAATTAAATCAATTTATTTTTTGTAATTCTGAGATACAATATTTATTAAACAAGAGCTTTAATATATGACAGAAGAGTTTAGAACTGTTTAAGATAAAACTATACTGTGAACCCCCTACTTTAGCGAGATTAAATAAATTGCAAAAGAAAGTATTTTAAATAGAAATAATATATTCAAAGCCAATCATTTTTATTATTTACATCCTCAGAAATTTTGTATCTTCAAACATAAAAAGTATTTGGAAATGTGATATCTAGTGATTAAAAATAAAATAAACACGATTAGTCAATGATGTATATAAGCTATATTAGAAATTCACTTTGCATACTTTGCTTCAAAGTGTTTAGCAGAAAATAAATATGTCAAACATGACTTTTAGAGTTAGTTACATTTTTTTGCTTTCATATAATTATAAATTTAGTCAGTCAGAGAACAAATATGTTCCAGAAATTTTACACGTGAAACAAAATCCGTAATTAATGATTTAAAAGACGCTGAGGAAATGTGTCCTTTAAAGATCAGGTGAATAGATTTGAAATGTAAATGAAACTTTTTCGTTTAGGTTTACACAAGTGTTTTCTTACAGTAGGTAGTATTTGAAGAAGTCATTGGGGATTTTTGTCTTCTGTCTCCCTGTCTCCTGGTCCTGCACTCCCATTCTACACTCATTACCCTCTTCCTGACTCTTCTCTAACCATGATCAGCCTTACCAACTATTGAGTACTTATCGTATGATTAGGCTATCATTGTTAAATGTTGGAAGCATTATATGAGGTGCTGCATTAGTGAATTATCATGTATAAGTCCTAGTTTCCAAGAAATGCTGTAATTATCTTTTGGGTTCATTACATATTAGTCACCCTCTGACAGGGCTAAGAGATCTGTTATGATCTAATTTAGTTTCAAGCTTGTTTGATTCCAGCATTCGACCTAAGATACAACTGTTAAAGTTGTAACAAAAAAGCACTAATATACCATTATATTACATTCACATTCACAGACGTGCTTGGTTTTTGTTTGTTCGTTTTTGTTTTTGTTTTTTGAGATGGACTCTTGCTCTGTCGGCCAAACTGGAATGCAGTGGCACGATCTCAGCTCACTGCAATCTCCACCTCCCAGGTTCAAGTGATTCTCCTGCCTCAGCCTTCCGAGTAGCTGGGATTACAGGCGTGCACCGCCATGCCAGGCTAATTGTTGTATTTTCAGTTGACAGGGTTTCACCATGTTGGCCAGGCTGGTCATGAACTCCTGAAAAAAGGTGATCCGCCAGCCTTGGCCCCCCAACGTGCTGGGATTACAAGCATGAGCCACATGCCTGGCCACACATTTGTAGTTTATGCAAATTAAATTATTTATTCTTGTAACATAATTGATACCCCTGACATCTCTATTTTATAGAAGATAATTCTGAGACAAGAATCACGTAATTGTTTCTATTGTGTATGTGTATCCTACTTCGGTACTGTCCCCACAACTCCCAGTCCCTAAACTTCCTGTTACCCAGCTTCTCAGTCCAGAAAAGAAATTTCTTCTGATGTTTTGTAGTGTTACATGGCCTCATTGAAGTAATATGCTAATGAAGAAACTTGGCCTTCATACTTTTCATCCACAAGTGAATTGCATGACTTTTTGTCTCTGTTAAAATCATTTAGAAAATTATATCACAACTCTATTTTAATGTGTTAATGGAGGCTAACAAATGTCAGAGCACAATAGTTGAATTTAGTAGATTGGATTTAAAGCACCAAATTAACTTATTCTAATCACAGAATAGTTGTGTTGAAATGCAGAAGTACAGAAATTTGACTTTTCTAGCCCTCTAAACTGCCACTATGTTTTCGTTGAGTGAACAACACAAGAATGAATATTTTGATTGAGATAAATCTTGGTTACTTTATTACTTTGCTATTAAACTACATTGTATTACCCTGAAAGTTAGTAGGGATAAATTTTTATTTATTCGTACGAGTACAATACTTCCATTCATTAACTCAAAATTCATTTTCCTCTATGTTTTATTTTATTGCTTTCTCTTTATTCTAAAGTAATGTTAAAATTGAACTTTGTTCTTTGAATATTTTCTTCACACGTTTTGCAATTAGTTGAAATTCTGCAAAATAACTTGTTAATTATTATAAAGAATACAATGTGAAGAAACTCTTTTCTCTCTTGGCTTCCCACACATGGCTGCTTTTATTTCTGCTCAGTGTTGCTCCTTAGCCCTCTCTTTTGCCAATGGATCCTCAACTAACAACCTCTGGATTTTGGAGGGTTTGGCCTTAACTTAACCCTCTTCACTTCCTCAGATGAACTCATCTAGCCCTGAATTAAGTGCACATGACATTCGCAGTTTTAATTACATCAGCTCTGACCTTTTCCTTTGCTCCTTTTGGGGCTTTGAGTTTGGAGGACCTTTTCCTGGTCTTTGCTTTCTGACTCCTCCCATGTTGCTTTCTTTTCAACATTTATATTTCTGATATTTCTGTTAGAAAGTAAGTTACCTCCTGGTAGACGGAACTTTTATCAGCATTGCATCTAAAGTAACATTTCTACCCTATTTTTTTCCTTACCCTAATTGTTACACTGCAAAATTAGCATTTCTTTGTGTTCCCTGTATGATGCTCCTCCCTGGAATTAGGCCTCCTGATGAGGGCAACTCATTGGTTAGTTGGTTCACTTCTATATACACAGTGCCTTGAAAAGTGTTTATTGCCAAATATGTATTATATAAATATTTATGAATTGATGTTAAAACTCCATGCATAAATGAAAACATGTAACACATTGCTAAATTTTAGCTATTTAGTGGTAAGGCTTTCCTATAAGGGTATATGTAGAAGGTTATAAATTAATATTTGTTAGGTATGTACATAATAGATGAATGAAGAAATGTAAAGAAAATAAAAATATCTCAATTTTCTTGATAAATTAATCTTAAAATTGCAGGCAAATACAGGCCTTCTTGTAATAAATGACATAATCTACTGATTCAGAAAGTTACATATATACATCTTTCTTTTCTTGTCCTCACCTCCTCTGAGACCTTGGGCAAATTCTGCAGATTTTCTATGTCTCAGTTTATTTTCTGATAAAATAAAGAATGCTGAATTAAGTACTGTTGCCATTAATTATATGGCCATCTTTTGTAAGCTTAAATTTTAATTGTGGTGCCAATTTTGTCTTATGAATGAGATAAGGGGCTGTGAAAAGTAGATATAATAGCTTTGGGAATCTAGATCTAGCAGTCTATTTTTTTGTTGTACCTACACCTGAAATTACCAGATATAAAGTATGGCACATAAAATCTCCACAGAAAAACTTTATCTACAACCAAAATATCAGTAAAATAAATTACAAAGAAAATCGATTTAAGTATGTTAACAATTTCATATCAATGTGTCAGCAGGCTGCCTTATCATTTCAAGAAAGAAATTTGCAGCAGAGTCCTAGTTTCCAATTTCAACATCTCTCCATTTGATTTCTAATTTAGTTTTCCACAGGAGAAGGAAAGTGTTGCCTGTACTGAAACGATGCTCCCCGCTTTCTTGTTTAGCGCAATCCTGCATTAGATCTTAGAAACCTGGGCTTTAATATATTGGCCTTGGTCATGGGATCACCTCAGGTTTCTCAAATTTAAAGCAAAGTTAAGCTGTAACTTTGCTGTAGCAGAGGGATAGAATCAGTTTCCTTCTTAGGCCATCTACACCTGCTGGGAATGAAAAAGCTATATAATTGATTTTCAGTGTTATACATGGTGTGCCGTTTTTGACTAAGTCATCTTTATCACTGTTGCCAGCTGAAAGATTCTATAATAAAGACTACAGTTTTGTGATTACAGAGTGCTTAATTTTTACACATACTTCAGGGCACTTTACAAGTGTGTGCAACATGATTGACTATATAAATACAATCTAAAAGAAGTAAAGCCAACATTCAATTTTTAAAAGCTCATATTTTATCCTTCTTTACTAGCAAGAAGAGTTTCAATAATCCAGTATACAATTTCTCTAATACAGTATTTAGCAGTTTCAAATTTACCCTATTGAAATTAAAAATGTTTAACTGACACACATACTACACAGAAAAAATGAATAAACTTGGTTATTCCAAAGTATAAACTGCAAAATTTACATTAATATCAGAAGAGTACATTAGGAGACAATTTTTCCCTGGGTCCCTCATGTTTTTGCATGTCTGGTGAGCAGAGCATTGACAATTTTAGTTCTGGAATGTATTTACAAGAATATATGTGTAGCAAACAGTCTTTGAAAACAGAAATAGTATCTCCCTGTGGAACAGAGGACAGCTTTCTTTACTGTCTGCAGCAGTCACCTGAGCTACTTTGCATTGACCCAATGAGACTTAGAGAACAAAGGAACGATGCAAGTATGAAGCTCATGATGCTTGCTGTACCTTGTCTCTGATCCATGAATCTTGTATCTTCTTCCAGTATTCATGAAATTGTGTCAGGATGAATTATTAGCTTAAAATATGAAAAAATATTAGTTCACTCATAGTTCTTGACAACTTAAACTGATTTAATCTAGAAAAACAATCATGTGAGATATTAAATTGAATTTAATTTGATAATCATGTCTAAATAAAATTTTTGCTACATAATCCATTGAAATAAATAATTTAAGTGTTTACATATATATTTGTTGGTTTGGAAACTGGAAAGCTCAGCATGGTATTAAATAATAATACAAATAATTACACAAACATCTATGGAGGTGTTATCCAAGGAAATTTGATAAATCTAGGCAAAACTTAATGATATATCATTTAGTAATAAATCTAGTCAAAGATAAAAATAGACTTGTTTTGAGCATTATATATGTTTTAAATGTTTTTAAAAATACTTTTTCCAAATAAATTCCTGTGAGCTAAAACAATAAGATGTTATAATTAATATATTTAATAATTCATTTAAATGCCCATTGAACACTGTGTATGCACCAGGCATTGTGCTGCATGCTGAGGATAACACAGGGAACTAAACAGCATCCACCTTCATGTATTAGGCATTCAATATAGACAATTAACAAATAATTACACAAAATTTAAAAGTTGTTAATAATCACATTAAAAGTAGTATAAAATTATAGGTTAGTATGATAAAATATACAAAGGGGACCTAATTTATGTTATGCAATGGGAGATTTAAAGTAATATCACAAGAACATAGAAGATATTTTGGAAAGTATATACCAGGAAATAGGTGTGAAAACTCCAATGTGGAAAAGACTGTGGCCAGTTGAAAGATCTGACAGAGACCACTTTGAATGGAACCTATCTGCAGAAGAAAAGTCTAGGGGGAGTCATCAGATACGTTTTTTAATGTGAAATTTAAAACTCTCATATGACATTTCTATTATTACACCATATATCCTCTTTTCTCTTACAAATGTTAAGGTGTAAAATATTTGTCACAGATATTTACATTATTGTAGATTATACTGTATTTACTCTAGAAACCAATTATATTCTTTTTTAAAGATTCATAGTCATGTTTTTACTGTATTATTTTCTGTAATTTTAGAAATGTGCAGAGAAGTTCCAAATTATAAAGTATAACTTATTTACAATTACTCTTTTTTACACATTTTTCTTAAAAGAAGGTGTCTGAGCCTCGTATTTCCCCTGCAAAATGACAAGAAATAGTCGTGTCATGATTCCTCAAGAACATCCACTTTCACTTATCAAAGAACTCCAGAACATCTTAAATTTACCAATCACATTAAAGAAAATATGTTGACGATTGGTATTGAGGTGAACTGTTAGAAGCAATTATAAAATGGTACTACTTGTTACCGTAACAAGTTGATTCCCATTTAGAAATTTCTAGTGTATGCAAAATTAGATGTGTGGATCTAATTCAAGTTATTTATTCCTTATGATTAAGAGACTTCAGCTTCACATTTTATTTTAATTTACAAAGAATTTTCCAAAATATTATTTAATTTGCTCTTAATATCTATTTGTGAGGTAGGGCGAGCAGATGTTTTAATTCCCATTGGGCATATTAGTAAATTGAAACCTAGAATAAGGTGAGAAATTTGTCCAATTTCTTAAAATGAGTCAGTAACAAAGCTGTGTTTCAGATCCAAGTCTTTATTTCCAAAAACTTGATAAACTAAATACTTGCATTTAAATTACTATAAAGATAACTAAAGCAATAACAACACTTCTTTAGAAAGCATAGTTTAGATGGAAAAAAACATTATGTACGTGTGGTTATATAATATCATCCACCATAGCTGAAGGAAGCAGAAAGAATGAATAGGAAAATAAATATTTAAAGATGACAATCAGCATCCCGTGAATATTCTAGATAACTTTTGTTTGACATAGGCATACATTGAACTAGTGAGTGGACTGATTTAAGATTAGAAGCGGCACAAGAATCAGCTTGCTTTATTCCAGTTCTCAAAACCAGTTCTATCCTTCTCTTTGTGATTAGTTAAAAGAAAACTATCCATTCCCATAGGACATCTGAAAATATAGCCATACAATATTAGTGACCAGAAAGAACAGGTGCCTGGCCAGGCACGGTGGCTCACACCTGTAATCCCAGCTCTTTGGGAGGCCGAATTGGGTGGATCACCAAGTCAACAGATCAAGACCTTCCTGACAAACATGGTGAAACCCCTTTTCTACTGAAAATACAAAAAGTAACCAGGCATGGTAGTGCGTGCCTGTAGTCCCAGCTACTTGGGAGCCTAAGACAGGAGAATCGCTTGAACCTGGGAAGCAACGGTTGCAGTGAGCCGGGATCTTGCCACTGCACTCCAGCCTGGTGTCAGAGCAAGACTCCGTCTCAAAAAAAAAAACAAAAAAAAACAAACAGGTAGCCAACAAACATTTCCTGAAAAAAAGCAAATTGTCTTAGAGAAAGTTTTTAATGCTCTAGATTTTTTAAACTTTTAGCTATTTTTATTGCAGAAACAGACAGATAGCATACATATGAAAAGAAGCCATTGCTTTATCGTATGATATATATATCAGCTGTCGTGTGTTGCAATTAGCACAGCAAAACCCCCAATTCTCTCCTGACTTAAGGCAGCTGGGTCAACAACTGTAGTATCATATAGCTGCACACAGAAAAAAAAAAATTAGCAATATATTTCTCATATACAACATATTTATGAACTAATCATCAAGTCTTAAGGTTTTTTCCTCTACATTTTCATAATAATGGAGAACATGGACAGTACAGTTTTCTGAAGCTGTTTATTATTACCTAATTGGCAGTCATAAAACTCGTTATATTACTAATAACAACTTGCGGGTTGGCGCACTCTTTGTGAAACCAATTGTCAGTATGTATATGTTATTGAATTATCACCTTTTTTGTTGTAGAACATTTCCGAATAACCTTCAAATCATTTCATTTAACCCTTCCAAACTCTCCTAATGAGGAAATTGAATGACTAATATTATTCTTTAACTCTTGTTTTTTAACCAATTATGTCATTTGGCGGACTCAACATTTATAGTTTTAAATGTAAACTTTCATCTCTTCCCATATAACCCTAAAAGTTTTTGTACATGATAGTCTGCATCTTGGTTGTAATGCAATTTAGATTCACAATCTCCCATTGCCAGTGTGAAGAAAAATGTTCTCCAGATATTCAGAAATCCAACTAACCATCTCATATTAGAATCTCGGTTGTTTTGGTTCTCCATTCAATTTTCCAATGCAATGACTCCTGTAAATTGCTCTGGACATTATTTCTTAAGTAAACAAAACAAATTTTAATATAAAACTAATTTTTAAAAAGTAATCAAGTGAGCAAAAAAACTCAGCTCAAGATAAAAAATGTATTCTAGTTCTTGCTGCAAACATGAAACATTACTTCAAAATTTAGTGACTTAAAATCACAGATAATCATTATTTCTGGAAAATTTGGGGGTCAGCTTAGAGGTTCTGCTAATCTGGATTGAACTTCACTGATCTTGGTTGGGTTTACTCATTTACTCATACCTAAACTGATGGGTAACATATAAACCAACTAGCCTTGGATGGCCTCAGCTGAGATACCTTCCCTGTACTTCAGGTGGTGTCTCACCTTTCAGTAAGCTTGTCTGTTCTCATGTTGATGGCAAGGATCCAAGAGAGAGCAGGCCATGCCATGCAGTAATAGAACAAGAAGAAATGCACACTTTTCTTTTTCCAAGTCTCTGCTTGCATTACATTGCTAATAGCACTTCAGCCAGATAAATTAACACAGCACAGCACATAGTCAAAAAAAAGACCAGAATGTTACAGAACAAAGGACATGGTTTAGAAAAGCAATTAAGACCATCAATGAAATCAGTCTACCACAAAAGGTAATTCATTTGTTCACAACACTGTTGAAAAGACTTATCTTCAAAGACAGGAAATGTTTCTCCACTGAGGAGTGAGACATTTTAATTTTCAGTCATTTGGGGAAGAGTTGGATCTCTAAGGAGTAACTTTCATGCAAGGACAAGAATATTGTTATGAAATAGAGATTATTTGTTTTTTACCAGAAAATAATTAATAATCTTGGAGGGGAGTTTCCTCATAGCATTTATTATGACAATGGTGTTCACTTACAGGCTAAAAACTGAGAATCGCTAAGAAGTTTTGGGGAACAATATTTTGAATGCTTGTTAAGCGTTAACTTGAATGCTTGCAAGTGTTAATAGATACACTCGTCAATTTCTTTTTAACAAACATTTATTTAAGATTTACATATATTTAGAGCCTAGAAATAAAATCATGTGTAATTAAATCATTGCAATTAAATAGGCAATTACAGCATAAAGAAATACGTGTGTCAATATGGCTCAGTTCATGGATATTGTGGAAGGCTCTGTGCTATGGGATATTTTACTTCACAAGTTTTTATTTAAGTATAAAAACAATATAGTCACACGGATAAATGAAATTTCACAAATTGAAAACACTCATGTAACCAGCTCTGCCATATTTTTGAATTTATTTTCTATATGCTAATCCCTTTTCTTTCCCTTCTTATTCGCGGGTGAGTAGGATATAAAATGAGTACAGAGCAAAACATGTGGCCCGCAGTAGACCACACAGTTGACCATTTGTTTTCTTAACTTGGCGTTTTCCCTGCCATATATTAAAAATTTAGGTACTGGTTATAATGCATTGACTCGGTGCTCTAAATCACCCTGAAATAACTCCTATAAAATATGTAAGTATAGATTCTGTAAATATTTCACCTACTTAACTATGGACGAAGAAAGGGGTTTCTCATTCTGGTTCTGCTGTGTTCTTTTAGGCAGGCTCCCGCGCTGTGGGCAACTTCCTGAATGCTCAGGCTCCCGCAGAACCTGAAACTTAGGCGTCCCTAGATCCGACAGTGCTTGATATATAGCAGCTCACAGCAGTCCCCATGGGCAGATTTTCCCAGTAACACCATGAGTGGTTTCTCAGTGGAGGGTTTCCAACACGGCACCTCCCACTAAAAATATCTCCCAGGCTGGGCGCTGTGGCTCACGCCTATAATCCCAGCACTTTAGGGGGCTGAGGCAGGCTGATCATGAGATCAGGAGATCGAGTACATGCTGGCCATGGTGAAACCCCGCCTCTACTAAAATGCAAAAAATTAGCCAGGCGTGGTGGCGCGTGCCTGTAATCCAGCAGGGGAATCGCTTGAACAAGGGAGGCAGAGGTTGCAGTGAGCCTAGATCATGCCACTGCACTACAGCCTGGTGAAAGAGCAAGACTTCGTCTCAAAAAAAAAAAAAAAATTTACTTCCTGTACCCCCATGGGTGGTTCTGTAACCCCAGTGAGTTTCTCTAATGTCCAGTGAGTCTCTCTACTGTCCAGTGAGTCATAGATATGCTCTCATCAAAGAAATCTGGATCTCAGACCAGACGCGGCTGCTCACACCTGTAATCCCAGCACTTTGGAGGCAGAGATGAGTGGATCATGAGGTCAGGAGTTCAAGACCAGCCTGGCCAAGATGGCAAAACTTCATCTCTACTAAAAATACAAAAAATATCTGCGTGTGGCGGTGGGAGCCTGTAATCCCAGCTACTCGGGAGACTGAGTCAGATAATTGCTTGAACTGGGGAAGCGAAGATCACACCACTGCACTCCAGCCGGGGCTACAGAGCAAGACTTTGTCTCAAAGGAAAAAAAAAAAAAAAGGAAGTCTGCATCTCAATAGTACTACAGAAGAGTCTGTTCCTTGGGAGTACTAGGTCATTCCAAGGGGTAGTGGTTTGCCATATATCTGTTTTTTTGTTTTTTTTTTTTTCTATTTTTTAGAGTACCCTTCACTCTTTAGCAGATAATTTTCCATTACTCCAACTCCCTGTTATAGTTAACAATTTATTTTTATTTAAAATTTCCATCTCCAAGTTACTGTGTGATTTTTATCTTCTGATCCGTTCCTAAGTGATGTGCTTGCTTTATTCCGGACCCCAGAGTTCTTCTGATTCAAAACTGATGATCCATGATAACAGTGCTAAGAGTAGTTTTTGCATAATAACGTATTTATAATTTTATTCCATGACCATTAAAATATCTATTAAGAGAACTGCATATTAAAATCAACCCAAGAACATGTTGAAAAGATGATTAGCAAAATGCCATAGAAAAAATAATGAGAAATTAAATTATTGAAGCACAAATATCAAGAGTTGGTTAGTTTTATGATTTAAAAGTATAATGGCATCAGAATCTGATTATTTTTAAAATTGCACTTATTTGTTATTAACCTATTCCTGCACAATTAATGGATTGATTGATTAGTTTTAATAAAGGCTATAGATGACCGAGTGATCCAATTTCTCTTTGCCAGGTAAAAAAAAATTACGTTGTATTGGAGAACTGACTTTGTTGGCTCACATCCTGGTTTTTCTTAATCTTTGGGGCATACGATTGCTTCCTCTAAATTATAAGCAATATTTTTTTCAGGTACATTGACACCTTTGCTTTGGTTATTGTGTAGCAGACCTTCTATCTCTTGAACATCATTCCGGATTCTCTGCTCTGATCCATGTTGTATATATTACACAGCTTAAGTACAGTTCTCTCATTCTTCTCTACACTGAAAAATATTTTTAAAAATATATGTATTGTCTTAGCTTGAGATGTAAAACAAAATAACACAGACTTGGTGGCTTTAATAACAGAACTTTGTTTACTCTCAGTTCTGGAGGCTGGAAATCTCAGATTAGGGTGCCATCATATTATGATTCTGGGGAGTGTTCTTTTCCTGGATGGCAGACAGCCACCTTTTCTTTGTGTTTTGACATGGCCTTTTCTTGGTGCATGCAAGTAGAGCAAAGAGAGAGAGAGAGAGAGAGAGAGAGAGAGAGGGAAGACAGAGCTCTTCCTCTTGTTATAAAACCACTACTAATCCTATTTGATTGGGATACCATCCTTATTTTTAAACGTAATGCTGTAATGCTATTGCACACTTAATAAACTGTAATACAGTGCAAACATAACTTTTTATATGTGCTTTTTACTGGTAAACCAAAAAAAAAAAAAAATTGTGTGGCTCTCTTTATTGACATAGTCACTTGATTGCAATGGTCTGAAACTGCACCTACAATAAATCCAAGGTACGTCAATGTGTGTGTATAATTACTATTTATTTTCATATGCTGTTCCACATGAAGTGACATGTCAGCTCCTTAGAACTCTGTACCCTCAAATACTCCCTCTCATCTTTTTTTTCTATTGTTATGCATTTTACTTTCACATTGATATAAGTACACAATTATCTTTTTTTGTTTAATATGGTAAATTATAAATATACCAAAAATAGAAAGTTGTTATTTATTTGTACACATCTAACTTTCTTTCTGGTATTACATTCCTTCTTCCTGAAGAGTTCCCTGTAGGATTTCTTGCGATGCAAATCTGCTGTTAATGAATTCTCAGTTTTTGACTGAACAAAATTTTATTTTTTCTCATACCACAAAGGTACTTTTGCTGTATATAACATTCTGGGTTGACAGTCCCTTAATTCTCCCCAACCCCTGCTTCATTCATACCCTAGCAGTTTCAAGATGTCAGTTTTTATTGTCTTACGATTTTCATAACTTCCGATAAGAAGCCTGCTGCAATTTTTACATTTGCCCTTCTGTATGTAATATGTGTCTTTTTTTTCTGGGAATCAAGCATTTCTCTTTACCTTTGGTCTTCTGTAGTATAAAAGCATTTCTGACTTTTAAAAATATTACTTATTTTGTAGAATATTCTTGACCATTCATTGTCAAGTATTTTAATCTCTATTTTCCCTCTTTTGGTGACTCCCATTGTACCTATTTTAAACTGATATTGATGGATTTTTCTTGAATACTCTGTTCTATTTTTTTCCCCATTCATTTGCCCTTTGTGTTTTAGTTTCAATAACATCCACTGACCTATATTCAGGTTCACCGAGTCTTTTATTGAATGTGTCAGGACTATTGATGAGTCTTCCAAGGCTATTGATGCATTAATACTCTGTCTCTTTCTCTCTCTCTCTCTCTCAATCTCTGTGTGTGTATATGTGCATTTGTGTGGGTATGTGTGTCTTATTTATTTATAGCATGTCCTTCAACACTTTTTTGCTTTTTTCCATTTCTCTGCTACCATTACCCATCCATTCATGGATTTCTTCAGGTCTTTCCACCAGAAAGATTAACATATTAATCATAGTTATTTTAAATTCCCTTTCTCATTTTTTCAAAAATAGAATTATATTTGAGACTCGTTCCATTGAATGTTTTGTCTCTTAACAGCCTATAATTTTTTTTTCTTTTTCTATGTCTCAGAATTTTTAGTTGAAATGTACATATTCTGTGCAAGGTAGTGGAGAACAAGCTTAAAGCATTTATGCCTGAAAGTAGGCATGCCTTTTTTCTGAGAAATTTTTACTGAGAAGTTAAGTTTGTTTCAGTTTTGTTAGCCACTATCATTATAATGTATTTATTCCTCTAGACTTTGTGCTTATGGTGGGATCTGGATTAACTGATCAAATTCTTGATTGTTCCTGGTCCATGATGAATTTCAAGTGTTCCCTGTGAGCCTGCATCCAAGAGAAGCTGTTTCCTCATGCTCTTGATCCTCTACCAGTGGTAGTTGCTGTTGCTTGTTTCTTGATTCTTTGTTCTTCGCTAGCATGGGTAGTGAGGGACAAGGGGGTATTATACATTTTTTCACTCAGTATCAACCTTAGGTAGTTATATGCCTTTAAGCCTTTTGAGCAGAGTTTTCTCAGTGTTCTACCTGTTCACACTGGCAAAGGATTGTTAATTTGCTGGAACAAGGAGCCTCTTTTACGTTTTTAAAAATTCAGTGAGTTTTCACCTGTGTTTTGAAAGGGACAGGATTGGCTGCCCTTTTTGTTGTTGTTGTTTTGTTTTGTTTCTTTGTTTTCGATGTTTTGTTTTGTTTTGTTTTTGAGACGAAGTCTCCCTCTTCTCCTCCAGGCTGGAGTGCAATAGCGAGATCTGGGCTCACTGCAACTCCTGCCTCCCAAGTTCAAGTGATTCTCTTGCCTTGAACTCCTGAGTAGCTGGGATTACAGGTGCCTGCCACCATGCCCAGCTAATTTTGTGTGTGTGTTTTTGGTAGAGACGGGGTTTTGCCATTTTGGCCAGATTGGTCTCGAACTCCTAACCTCAGGTGATCTGCCCAACTTGGCCTCCCAGAAGTGCTGGGATTACAGGTGTGAGCCACCGCGCTGGGACCCCCACTGGTTTTCTTTCTTTTTTTTTTTTTTTTTTTTTTTTTTTGAGACGGAGTCTTGCTCTGTTGCTCTGTTGCTCAAGCTGGAGTACAGTGGCATGATCTTGGCTCACTGCAACCTCTGCCTCCTGGGTTCAAGTGATTCTCTTGCCTCAGCCTCCTGAGTAGCTGGGATTACAAGCACGTGCCACCACACCTGGCTAATTTTTGTATTTTTAGAAAAGATGGTGTTTCACCATGTTGGTCAGGCTGGTCTCAAACTCCTGTCCTTGTGATCTGCCTCTCTCGGCCTCCCAAAGCCCTGGGATTACAGGTGTGAGCAATTTAAGACTTCATGTCACTAGGGGGAAGGATGCAGGTAAGAATTGGGTTTTTTGTTTTGTTTTGTTTTTCACTTCAGCAGCAGCTGTTACTCAACACCAGGCCTGTTATCATGAGGAATGCCTCTCCTGCCTCCAGTCTTTCTGAAGAGCAAACTGTCAGGTCCAGGAAGAAGACACTGTGAAAGTTACTGTTCTCAATGTCTGTGCTCCCAGGGTTTTATACTCTCACAACTTGTGCAAGTTCAGCTTTTGAGCTATTTTAAAAAAATTAGTTGATTTCTTTTGGTACCTGCTTGTATGGTGCCTTGTTTTCTTCCAATGCTCTAGTATGGGTGAATAATTGCCAGTGTTTTATCTCTTTCTAGAGGCTCCAGGGGTCCTCAGATTTTAGGATAGTCAGTTGATCTGCAAAGTTAGCACTCAGATGGACTCCAGAGAGAAATTATTGCGTAGATTATTTAGCTTCATCTCACTGTTTGGATAGCAACTCTTTCCATTTATGTCCAAAGATAAAGCCAAAATTCTGGAATGTGTATTAGTTTATTAATGATACAAGAGTTACTAGAATTTTAGGTTCTTTGGGCCATTTGGTTATGAATATTTTTGATGAAACCAAAATAAACTTGTATTTGCTTTCAAAACATGACAAAATGTAGTTTAAAACCTAAATAGGATTTTTTTTTCCAATTAATTTTTAAGAAGTACAATCCAAGTTGATTTAAGAAACAAGAAACTGGGATATTCTGCGTATACATAGGGCAAGTTATTTACTTTGAGATACTTATTTAAAGCTTAGTTTGATTTTTTTACTAAATCAGTTTTTATTGCATTTCAGTATTACATAAACCCAAGGATTTATATAGGTCACTTACAATTAAAACAAGATGATACATCCAGACTTGACAACCATTTACAAAATATGCCATTACCAATGAATCTGAAGCCCCCTGTACACTTCTCTTCATTACAGTCTCCTTCTTCTCCTGTACATATGACTCCTACCATGAATTACATGTTAACCCTTTCTTTGCTGTTCTTCATATTTTTACCATAAATATATACATGCCTAAGGCATATAGTATATTTTTGACTGTTTTTGAATGTTGCATAAAGGGAAGCATACTGTTTGTGTGTATGTGTATTTATTGACATTGTGTTTGGGGATTCATTCATGTTGATATCAGTAGCTATGTATGTATGGAATTTCAGAGTGTGAAATATACAGCTAGATGACCTAGTTTTGAATTTTGTACTGTGAACTTAATAACCTTCATAGGTATTACTTAAACTTTCTGAAATTTTTTTTCTTTATGTATAAAATATGGTATTGTCAATACGTAGATAATATAGATAGGAGTGTTTCAAGGTTATATGGGTCATCTTGAAGTTTTAAAGCACCTACATATAATACAAATTATAAATAACCGCTATGTAAATGGATGTTTATTTCCAAAAAGAAAATAAATTAAAGCAAATTGTAAATATATTTACAAGTTTTACAAAAATATAGGGCCATATACACCCATTGCAGAGCTGCTATCAGATCTTTGGAAAGGTCTTGTCCGAGTGAGGCACTCTTAATAAACTTGAACGTTATTAGCTTCATGGCAAATCTGACTCTGCATATATTTAAAACACTCAGAATAGTGGTTTTCTGCATATATTTAAAACACTTGGAATCATGGTTTTATTGAAGTAGTATTTTTGTTACTCCCCATGATTGTGTTGAATGATTAATCTGTTGTACTTAGGGTTATTTTCCAGATTTTTATTATTAAAAATGGTGCAAGAAACATTACTATGGCAAAATTTCTGTGTGTACATTCATATGTTTGAGTTGTAGAATATGCTCATACTTGAGCTTATATTTTACAGATTAGTTTTGACAAATTACAATTTCATTACCTGTCTATGAGACTTTTCATTGCTCTATATGTCAGTCAGCACTTGGGATTTGGCATTTTAGTTTTGTAAATCAAATAGATGTTTAAAAGGTGTCCTTGTTGTTGCAGTAAATTTAATTGTAGCGATTTCTAGGGATAGTGAATATCCTTTTATGAATCTAAGTGATATTTGCGATTTCGTTTTCAGGACATGTCTTTTTACATCTTCGTTTTTTTTAAATTGAGTTTTCAGTCTTTTTTTTTTTTCCCTTTGTCAGTTACAGATGATGTGTTTCTTTGTCCAGTTACGGCTTATATTTTCATTGTCTTTGTAATGTATTTTTACAAATAAGGATTCTTGATTTTGACATGGCTTAATTTTTAAATTACTTTTTAAATGATTTCTTCATTTTGTCTCTTAATTTAAGATGTCATCCAATATCCAAATGCCTAATAGTATGAAGATACTTTCTTACATTTTATACTAAAATATTTAAAGTTCTGTCTTTTACATATATGTACTGTTTCCTTTGCCCTTGATTTCTGTATATGCTGTGAGGTAGAAATCCAGTTTAGAATTTTCTATAAGCCCCGTGTGCTTAATAGACTAATACAGAAAACTTTTTAAAGTGTAAGTAATATTGGTACCATACAATTTAGAACTATAAGGAGGAACTTAATATGAAAAAGAAGGTGGGCTTACATTGAAAATTTATCATTTTATAACAGATGAAACTTAGATTGGAGCAATCTAAACAATGTGGTTAAAAACGTGGCTAAAAACAGGCCTCAAATTCAGCTGTTATGTTCTGATATAATTAATACCTGGTTTTTACTGCCTTGTACATTCTAATTAATCAGTGCTCAATATCTATAGGTTATTAAATATTTTGTTACTCCTACATAATTGATTATAATAAATTGGTAGTCACCATAAAAATTTTCACAATTTTACATATGTGCTACGGATGTTCTTTTTTCTGAAGTTCCCATTTGCACTACCTGGAAAAAAAAAATAAGCAATCAACTCAACAAAATAAATGATTTTCTGTTTTTTCCTATACACTCTTTCCAGACATCAATGCCTTAAGGCAACTCTGTAATGGTATACAGGCTCATAAAGATTTAATCGCTGAGAAAATATTTATGGAGTGTCTATCGACAGCAAGATTATAAAGGTGTAACAGGGGTTCAGAATAAGTGCAAGATTTTGTCCCTGAATTCAGAGTGTCTGTTCTAAGGCCATAACTCTCAACCATGGCTGAGCCCCAACGTCACACATTTCATTTGATCTATTTAAGATTAGAAAACTGCTGAGAAAATAAAAGATCAGAAATGCTGTATCAGGATGGAGGTAAAGAGTAGGTTTGATATATGTTTACACATATAACAAAACTCAAAGCGTGATTATGAGGCTTGGCTAAAATTAATGGAGATTCTAAAAAAAAAAAAAAGGATGTGTTAAATGTGTTAGGAATTATATAACAAGAACAGCTAAATTTCACAGTCTGTTGGGATGCTAATCAGAGACCCCCTCACCTTGTTTGGTGACCCCAACAAGTTACACAACATCAGTATATTTTAGTTTTCTTCTCTGCAAAATGGGGTTAAGGATGAGACCTTTTTACAAAGTTGTTTAAAGGATAAAATTTCATGTTTCATTTAAATTGTTTAGCATATCACTCGACATATTTACATAATAAATATTTATTATTTATTTTAAACATACTGAAATATACTGTTTTATTTTAAATATATTGAAAATATCTACGCTTTATGCTTTATTCAAACTGATAAGAGGGTATTACTTAAAGTCTAGCTTATTCAAAAAGCTGTCTGAAAAGGTGTTTATAAAATTGTATATTAAAGAAAATTTTTGCTGGAATATTTTAATGCCTTTTAGAGGAAAGAGATAAAAACACGTACCAACAAATATAGCTTAGAAATGGTTATGGTAATTTAGATATGGTAATTTAGAAAGAAGAGCATTCTAACTAAAAGAGATTTGGTGTTATGGAATAACACACATTTCAATAAAACACTTTAAAAGTTGTAGTCTTGGATAATTTTTACATCATTGGATGAAGGAATCTTGATTATAGTAGAAAGGGAAAGACTACACTGTGTAGGTAGTTCGCAGAATGTGTGGAAAAGTTGTTTACTTCAGGTTTTAAGGACATTTAAAAAGAATTATCTGAAAATATACATTACAAGGTTAATATACAGTTTGGCGTATTTGAATATAAACATAATCAGAAATGCCATCCACATATATTCAGAATTTTCACTATTGTTTTTAATTATTCTTATCCAGTGAAATAATTCTTTGTTGTGATCTGGTCTCCATGATATTTTCTGGTTGGAATGAGTTCTACATGTGGTCGCCCTGCATTTATGTCTATGTTATGCAGACTAGATATCTTGGTGCTATATTTCTGGTCATCAATAATGATTTTTTTGCTCAGAATCTTTCTAAAAATATTTTAACTCTAAACTTTCTCAACTAATTTCTACAAAAGTTTGGCTTTCCCTCATTCTACTCTACAAATGTTGAATATCTGCTTACTATTCACATGGGATACAGCCTTTTGTCTTTTTATTCAGCATTTCAGTTCCCTAACAGTGTTCCGTCTGTATGAGCCATGTTTTTAAAGGTAGCCTGTGGTGAAGCCTGGAGTTATATTACCACATTTGTATCACATAGTTGCTTTCCTGTTGAGGTTCAAGCTCCAAATCCTCTCCTATTGTGTAGCTCATAAGGCTTTCTCTCGTTAAATCAGCGAGGGTGGCACCATGACAGATTCCTCTGGGAGTTGTAGAAATGTGGTATGATTGATCTTATATAATATGATGTTGAGGATTTATATTTTATTGAGAGTTATTAAGGAAATATTCAGTTAAACAGTATAATAGCCAGAGTATACAGTACATGTTTCCCCTCCCCTCTCCTCCTCTTCTTCCTCGTTTTCTCCTCTTCTTCCTCGTTTTCTCCTCATCTCTTCTTCCTTGACTTCCTCATCCTCCTTCTCCTCTTCCCCAATTTTTTTCTTCTCTCCTCTGATCTTTTTTTTTTATCTGTCAGAAGATTTTCAACATTTTCAAGGCCAGATTCAATAGCTTCATAATAATTTTCTCATTTTCAATAAATCTATAGTGGGTATCAGTTTAAGGGAAGCTATTTTTAATAGAAATTCACCTAGCATAAATAATGTCAGAAATATATAAGATATGCTTTTGGAGTACTAGTATGTGAACACTGGTAAGTCAGTGAATACTATCATATTTTAAACACATAAATATTTTTTAAAATCAGAGTTCATAGAGAAAACAGTTTCTTTACCAAAAGATGCTAACACAATTAGTTACATTTTACAAAAATGAAGATAAATGCTCACTTTATAAGGATAAATATATATAAAATTAAAAACTGAGCAACACATTAAAGTTTAGAAATAAACATGAAAAATTCTAAACGCAAAATTAAAATTGGAAAGAGGCAACGAACTAAAAACTCTTAGAGGGTAAATGCTGAGAGTAAATATATGAGAAAAAAATGTTTAAGACTATTTCAATTCAAAATTTGTCAATTACATCTTAAAACAAAATTTCCATTCCAGCACCCTGGTATCCTCATTCTCTGTAGCTGAGAAAAGGAAGACGTACAGAGGTTGACATGCTTTGCCATGTTGTCTTTTGACTCGAACTTCAGTGGATCTACTCAGCCTTTCTTGTACGGCACACGCACTCTCACTGTATCTCCAGCCTCTTTTCTTCAAACCTCATAGTGCATTCTACCTCTTTGTTTTGAGCATTTTGTCTCAAATTTCCTCTTTGTTCTCTTTTCCTATCTTTCTCCCTATTTCAACTTATGATTGACAAGGAAGGCAGTGTGGTATGGGAGCATGAAACAGACTCCAGAGTAAGCCTACCTGGTTTCCAATCCTAACTCCACTAATTAGAGGCCAAGTGGAACTAGGAGCTTACTTGACATCAGAGCATCCTCAGCTATAAAAGGTAGAATTTTAATAGATCTTGTTTTACAGGTTTAATATACAGGTGAAATGTGTCCATTTTTGTCAAGTATTTACAGTAGTGTCTGGCATACAGATGACTGCTTATAAATAAAGATTAAATGCATTGAGATTTGTCTTTAATATTTTGCATAATTTATGATTAATTAGCTTTCTGTACAGCTTGCAATGTTTTAAAACCCGATTGTTTCTTCTTCATATAAACATGTCAATTATTCTTTCTTTTTTGATTTCTAATTTTTTTCATACTCAGTGAAGGTTTCATTAACTAAGAATATATATAGTTTTATTATGACATATTTAATTTTTTGTATTTAAGTATTCCACATAGATTTTATTTTAACAACAGCTTTACCGTCTTATACTCCACAAACCATAAAATTAACCTATTTAAAGTGTGCAATTCAGTGCTTCGTAGTATATTCCAAAATTGTGTGGCCATCATGGTTATCAAAGTTTAGAATATTTTCATCCCTCCAAAAAGGACTTCAGACTTATTAGCAGTTATTTCCCACTCCCCCATTCCCTCAGTCCCTGGTTACCACAAATCTATCTTCTATGTCTATGGATGCTGTCATTCTGGACATATCATATAATTAGATTCATACAATTTGTGGCCTTTTGTATCTGGCTTCTTTCACTTAGCATTTTATTTTCAAGATTCATGCAAAGGTCCTAAGACTGAAAAAAAGGTTTATTCATGTTGCAATATGTATCAGTACTTTATTCCTTTACATTGCCAAACAATATTTCATTGTATAGATAGAGTCCATTTTATTTATCCATTCATCCGTTGATAGACATTTAGGTTATTTTCCCTTTTTGCATACAGTTAGTATTAGACATGTATTCAGTTCCTTTGGGTATCTACACAGAAATGAATTGCTAGTCTTAGGTAACTTTGTTTAATTTTTTCAGGAGTGGCCAAACTGTTATCCAATGCAGAGGCACCATTTAATATTCACACTAGCAATGTATGAAGGTTCCAAGTTTTGCACATTCTCTTCAACACTTGCAATTGTCTCTTTTTATTTAAGCCAATGTAGAGCATATGAAGTAGTATCTCATTGAGGTCTTTATTTGCATATCCTTAGTAACTAGTAATGCTGAACATGCTTTTATGTGCTTATTGTTCATTTCTAAATCTTTTGAGAAGTGTCCATTTGAATTCTCTAACCATTATTTGAATTAGACTATTTGTTTTTGTTTTGTTTGTTTTTTTGAGATGGAATCTCACTCTGTCACCCAGGCTGGAGTGCAGTGGTGCACTGCAGCCTCCACCTCTCAGGTTCAATCAATTCTCATGCCTCAACCTCCCCAGTAGCTGAGATTACAGGCATGCACCACCATACCCAGTTAATTTTTGTATTTTTTGTAGAGATGGAGTTTCCTCATGTTGGCCAGTCTGGTCTCATACTCCTGATCTCATGTGATCCACCCGCCTTAGCCTCTGAAAGTGCTGGGATTACAGGTGTGACTACCAAGCCCAGCCTTACTATTTGCTTTTTGATTGTTGAATTGTAAAAACTCTTTATATATTCAGAATAGAAGATCCCTATCAGATAAATGTTCTTCAAATATTTTCTCTATTCTGTAGGGCATCTCTTCTTTCTTGATAATGTCTTTTGAAGAGCAAAATATTTTAATTTTTATGAAGTTGATTTTACCTATTTTTCTTTGGTATGTTCTGTATGGCCACTAAAATCTTTGCTCAGCTATCTTAGCGGTGATCTAATGATTGAACAGGAATTTAATTAAATGCTTTACATCAGTAAATCTCCCAGTCTTTATTGAGGTTCTCTATCTCTGTTTTGTGTCACACTATGAGTGTTCATATGTAATTCCCAACTCTGCCTTAGCCTTCAATTTCTGCTTGTGTAGAACCATATGAGATGAGACAATAGGGATTCACACATTTCTTTTGAGCATGCTCACAGTCCTGCACATTTGTGTGGCCCTCTAGACTCCTAGGAATATGTGGAACTCTTCAAATTTCTCTACAGAGATCTCATTCCTCAGGTTTATTTTGTAATGCTTTTTAGTCAGACTATTGTTATCTACAACTAGTATCTCTGTTGCAGGAAGTTGTAATGTTAAACAACTGCTGTTGTTTTCTTTCAATAGAGACTTTAGGGGACAGGCACAGTAGCTCATGGCTGTAATCACAGCACTTTGGGTGGCTGAGGCAGGCAGGTCACTTGAATCCAGCCTCTCCAACGTGGTGAAAACCTGTCTCTACTAAAAATACAAAAATTAGTCAGGCATGATGGCGTGTACCTGTGGTCTGGGCAATTTGGGTTGGCTGAGGCAGGAGAATTGATTGAACCCAAGACTCAGTTTAGGGAGAGGGCTCTTTACACAGAGTGAGCTTTAAGTCTTGCTTGAATAAAAAGTCATGAAAATGTAAGTTTTTGAAGGCCTGCTGGATCTATCCAACAAAGACAATTCTCTGAGGATGAGGCCTTGGAGAGCTTAAGACCTGGTCTTTTCCTTCCAGTGTCTTCTAGGATGATGAGTTTCATAGCTGGCATAGTTTCAATGCTGCTGGTTCAAGGCCGACACGTAGCTGTGGAGAGGTGTTGAGGAAGTAAGGTTAAAATGCTTCATACATTTTGCCATTCATAATAAGACACAGCTACTTTTTGAATAAATACTCTGTGGGCTATTGTGAGCATTTCTCCATTAACAGAATTCTGAAAAAAAAAAAATCGATTTTGGCAATTTTTGCCAGAATAGTCATTACCTTAATGGAAGAGAAGATTTTCTGGTCTTTGCTGTTCTGGAGGTGCTCCATAGCTTTGATTTTGACAGTGAAGGTTTTTTTCCCCTTTTTTTTCCAAAATGGTTATGCATTTGTCTTCATTATTTCGAAGTGGTATGGTTATTTTATTCGAATGTGTTGATAATATCTGGGCTGACAAAATAAATGCTGTTCTATGATATGGCTCTAAATGTTATCACTGAGATCACACTGCTTTAATAATTATTTTTATTGGTAAATATATAATTAAATAATAAAATAGTATTGGGTAACTACCTGTGTGAAGAATGCAGTTAGCAGGTGTTTGTTTTAGCTATAAATAAGAAAACACATTATAGCTGCACTAATCTTTTTTAATTTTTAAATTTTTATTTATTTATTTATTTAATTAATTTTGAGAAAGTCTCATTCTGTCACCCAGGCTGGAGTGCAGTGGTGCGTTCTCAGCTCGCTGCAACCTCTGCGTCACAGGTTCAAGCAATTCTCCTACCTCAGCCTCCCAAGTAACTGGGGCTACAGGTCCTGCCACCACACCCAGCTAATTTTTGTATTTTTAGTAGAGACATGTCTTCACCATGTTGGCCAGGCTGGTCTTGAAACTGTTCATCTCAAGTGATCCGCCTGCCTCTGCCTTTGAAGGTGCTGGGATTGCAGGTGTGAGCCACCGTGCCTAGCGTGTACTAATCTTAAAAATGCTCACAATAGCCCACAGAGTATTTATTCAAAAAGTATCTGTGTCTTATTATGAATGGCAAAATGTATGAAGCATTTTAACTTTACTTCCTCAACACCCCTCCACAGCTACATGTTGGCCTTGAACCAGCAGCATTGAAACTATGCCAGCTATGAAACTCATCATCCTAGAAGACACTGGAAGGAAAAGACCAGGTCTTAAGCTCTCCAAGGCCTCATCCTCAGAGAATTGTCCACATATGTGGAAATTAAGTTACTTTATATATTGAAAATGCATTTCAAATAAATATTTAAAAGCTATATTTATGGGTGATATTATGCTTTTTAAGCAAAACAAATTGTTAGAAAATTATAATTATAGATCCTTTACATTTTTACACACTCGACGATGCTCATTTTGTAATTTTAAAACAATATTTGAGTCTATTAGTTTTGCACCTGAATACACATTTTAAAAAGTGAAATTGTTGCAACTAACTTTAAATGCAAAGTTTTATTTTATTTTACTTTTTTTTTAATAGGACTTTGGAGATGATGGGTCCTTGTATATTACTAAGGTTACCACAACTCACATGGGCAATTACACCTGCTATGCAGATGGCTATGAACAAGTCCGTCAGACTCACATCTTCCAAGTGAATGGTAAGAAGTGATGTTTGTTACCCTCGCTATTCAAAGAACACCACAAGGGAAGGCTTCAATATTTTAAGTTTTTATAAGGTACTAATAATATTTCAAGTTTTGAGACTTAACTGAAGATGTAAAAGTTTTTTAAGTAAAAAAAAGATGTGCAAAGTTACAAACTTTCTAAGTGAATAAACACTATAAATTGGTACTTTATTTTCATTATCATAAAATATTAGAATAACTCATTGTAATTGGAAAATTAAAACACAAGAAATTTACATTATTTTTAGTTTGGAATATTAACAATTATGGAAGCATGGATTATAAAAACAAAATTTAAACAGATCATCTATTTAACTGTTTGTATTAATAATATGGAATACTATTATTCATGTATAGCAAATTTTATATTCTTGATGGTTAATTTAATGGCTACTTATGATAAGCCCAAGGGGGCTTATTACTCCTACAATCAGAACTTTTCTTTATTCCTGATTTAATTCAAATTTTAGTTATTTACAGGATCGCATATATGATTTATTAGTAAATATTTCATTTCCATAATTTGTTGTAACATATGTTAGTCTATGATTTATAAAAAGGAGGCAGAAACTTACTGGCTTTCTGTAGGAACAGCAAGATGGCTAGTGTGATGGGCATGAATTAAGAGGCAATTTGCAGAAAATAAGCTTGCAGAGGTAGCCTCAGGGCAGATCCCATGGAGCCCTGTGGACCTAGGTAAATATTTGGATTTCCATTCTAAGTGTAAGGGGAAGCTATCGAAGTGTTTAGCATATGGAGTAGCATATTCTGATTTGTTTTAAAATAAATGAATAATTTAAAAACTATTTCAGTGTCCAAGTAAGAGATAGTGGTAGCTCAAAATATAGTCTTAACGGTGGAGTTATAAAGAAGTGGTCACATATGGAATATATTTTGAAAGTAATTCTGTCAGTATCACTGAGCAATAGCATGTGAGTGTGAGAGACTGTGAAAATATGAGCCTAAGGAATTTGAAGGAAGCAGTTGGGTATAGGGATGGGGCATTTGAAGGAACAGAAAAGAAGAAGGAACACACTTTGAGATTGGGTGCGATTAAATTTTGGCATGTTAATTAAATATAATTATCGATGGAAATGACAAGTATTCAAGTGAGGAACATGAAAGCTCAAAGTTGTGTGTTCAGATAATATCAGTGTATATAAATTGTATTTAAAGTCATAAATCTGAGCCTAACGAGGTCTCTAGAAATGAGCATAGATGGATATGAAGTCAGAGGAATGAGCCTTGGATCTGAGATTAACAAGCAGAAAAGACTGAGAATGAGGACTCTGTGATGAGAAGTATGTGTCCTGGAAATCAATTAATAAAACATGCCCAAAAGTTTGAAAATACTGGGTAATCTGATTTGACTATTGTTGACACTCAAGGGAAGCAGATCTAGTTCTTGGTTTCTGGTGAAAATCCAGTTGGCATCTACACACGATCAAGTCTTTGAACTCAGTTGTGTGTGTGTGTGTGTGTGTTTGAGACAGTCTCACTCCGTCACCAGGCGCCAGGCGGAGTGCAATGGTGCGACCTCGGCTCACTGCAACCTCCGCCTCTTGGGTTCGAGCAATTCTCCGGCCTCAGCCTCCCGAGTAGCTGGGACTACAGGCGCACGCCACCATGCGCAGCTAATTTTTGTATTTTTAGTGGAGACGGGGTTTCACGATGTTGGCCAGGATGGTCTCGATCTCTTGACCTCGTGATCTGCCCGCCTCGGCCTCCCAAAGTGCTGGGATTACAGGCGTGAGCCACCGCGCCCGGGCTCGAACCCAGTTTTCAATGAAATCAGGTAAGAAAGCAGGCAAGATTCAAAGTAGATTCATGCTGTTCCCAGTGGCATCAGACGTTTGGAGATGGACTTTCATATATATAGCAATTGTGCCTGCTGATACACGATCTTGAGAGGGTAGGACAAATCTGTGCTGATATTCCTCCTCTAGATGTAAATGCTGCATCCGTGGGGAAATTGTTCTTGCACGTCTGGCCCTCACCTTCTATTTTGTGGTGAATGCTTACTGACTGCGCATTCAACAAGATTAATGCCCTGCTTTTTTTCTTTTCTTTTCTTTTTTAGCATTAGGGATAGAGAGTCTCCAATTTCATTTTTGGCTGATAATTAATTCTGTCTTTTATTTCTTATCCTCACTCCCAGTCCTAGTTCTTCCATGTAAGAGTTCTTAGTAGTTTTTAGAGTGTATGTTGCATGTTCCTTACCTGTATCAGAATGACAAAAAAAAAAAAAAAAAAAAAAAAAAAAAAATCACAAGCGCAGAACCTGGCCTTCACCAGCACTCTCAGGAAGTCTGATTTGAAATCTGCATTTTGCAAAGCTTCCCAGGAAATTGTGATACATAGTAAAGTGTGACAACTATTCTAAACGGCTGCTCTTCAGGAGCTGCTGCTCCTCATTCATGTCTGATGTAGGTTTCTTACATAACTTGCTCATTTGCCATACTCCAGCTGGGAAACCCAGGAAGGAGACTTTGAGTCAAACTGCGGACTTTCATGTTGCAAGATTGCATTGAGCAGCATTGGTGAAAGGCGGCTTCCCTATTTCATCTCCTCCTGTGACTTAACTGCTTACTCTCTGATCTCAGTTTTTTCTGAAGATAGAATACGGGAATAAAAAATAATGAGGTCTCAGAAACAGAGTGCCCCCCATCAGCCTTAGCTTTATGAATTAATCAAGAGGAATTCAATATTAGTAGTGATTGCTTGTGCTAAACTCTAACACTTCTTCTTTTCTAGGTACAACGGTCCCTGAACCAATATCTCACAGGGCGCAAAACTAGCTTTTTTCCATTACATCCCATAACATTTAAACTGCTCTGACTTTCTTGGTATAAAGGTTTTCAGGAAGGGATGGGTTCTGGGGGAGAAAAACAATGATACTATCATTGCTGAGAAGGCAAACAAGATAAGGAGTATAATTTAAGCACTAGCTTTCAGTACTTGTGTGCAATTATTAACCTTTCCAAGACCAGCTTTTGCCAAGTATTGGCAATGAAACTATGATTACAGTCAATTCAAGAGAGAATGGAAAGTGGAAAAATGAGCACTTCTATAATTAACTCTTTTAAAGGAGAATATTTGCTGAAAGTAAAGAGAGAACTTTGCAGTAGCTGCAAAGCGCCTGCATTCAAGGGAGCGAATTTTATAAAAGTTATAGATATGATCATCTTTTATGCTGATGGGAATAATCCAGTAAAGATGAAAAATATATAGTTTATAAGGCCAAAAGGATAATTATAGTAACAAATCAATTAAATTTAAAGTTGATGTGATCTAATTCACAGAAGAAGGGTCAGGTGTTTGGAAGATGAATAGTTCATCTGTTAAAACAGGGAGAAAGACAAACTGTTTGGGAAAAGATTCACCATGTAGGAGGATGAGGATATCCTTTTTGTACTACCTAAATTTTCTTCAGGGAAATGAATAATACCAATGGTTGAAAATGAAGAGTTTCTAATAGCTTTAGTGGTTTGAGGAGGGGGAAGAGATGTAAAATATTATCTCGCAATGCAAGAGGGGGATTGAAATAGCAATATATAGTGGGTATGTAGGGAAGAGCTTGGAGTATTCATGAAGTAAGTTTTCCCTCTGTTGTGGCTGACTATAAAGTGGCCATGAGAGGAAAAAAGATTTTGATTTAGCAAGTGTTTTGTTTGTCAGGTGAGTAAGTGGGAGATAGCTAGTAGTGAAGAAGTTAAATAAGTTTACAAGGGAGTGATTAGGGTAGACCAGACACTAAGTGTGAGATAAGGACACAAGTGAGGACATGATAAATGTGACATGAAAATTGACTGGCATTGTCAAGTTGGTCAAATATTACTAGGATGAGGTACTAGAGAGGAAGATATGCAATAACCTCACTCAAAGCAGCTGGCAATTTCTGTTCATAAAAAAATGTTTCTAGTTAGGTCAAGTCTACATAAAGGAATGTGTGGACCACTAAGGTTTGCTAGGGTTTTAAGCAGCCCAAACGTTCTAAATCTAATTTGCCAGTTCGAGCCTTAACCACAGGAGAAATAAGGTATAAAATAACACTGATTTATCAAATTCAACTATCATTGAGCAAAAACTTGTTCTACCTACCGCATTTATATCAACAAGGGAAGGCAATGTGTGTTTCAACATTAATTTCATTTTTATTTTTAACAGTGAGGGATTGCCTTTAACTGCTATAACATAGACCCAAAAGGACAGAGGTTCAAAGGAGATACAAGCGTATTTTTCTAACACATAAAATAAGCCAAGATAGGGCAGTTTGGGGATGGAAGATCTATATGGTCATCAATATCATAAGCTTCCCCTATTATGATTAGCATGTAGTTTCTACCCATTTTGAAATTCTGTGATGGGATTTCAAAATGGGTGGAAATTCTGTAGACCTTTCAACAGGGGGAACCGGAAGTGGGAGGAAGGGGGAAGTCACACCTGACACATGAGAAAGCACTTTTTAAAAAGTTTTAATGAAAGCACCAGTGATAACTTCCATTGATCCTCCCTAAATGCAAAGACATGGCACAACGTATTTCTCTGACTTTGATGTATAGCCACCCACAACAATATAAAGACTATGTTAATTAGAAGAAAGGGGAAAATAAACATTAAATAGGTAACTAGCCATCTTATTTACAAAGTTTCTGATGTATCAAAATGTTTTGCCAAACAAAAATAGAATGATGACACTTTATAATAACATATCTAGAAATGGTGGGGTAAGCTACAAAACCACAGCCCTAAAATTGGTGCTATCTTTTTTTTGGTGTGTTCCTTTCCTTTGGTTTTATGGTATTTTGTATTTGGAAAAATAACTTTAACCACTTTTTTTTTTATGTAAGGAAGTATAATAAACTTGGGATTACTCAAGTGTTATAAGTTAGTAACAAAAAAAAGTAGTTGGGAATGAGGAATAACGCTGGCTAAAATACAATGAAAATGCAAGAAAATGCAAATTATCTACCAAATAGCACATTTATGGAATTCAATAAATCTCTAAAACTGGTTTAACTCATCTTATATTTTTCATTCACTTTTAGAAAAGGTTAAAAAACCTTTAGAAAATCTAGTTTTCAGAATTTAAAATATTTATCTTAACAATTTGTCAATTCTTAATAAAAATAAAATATGTCATTGATTACCAGAAGCCCTGAAAATACCACAAGCTATTGGAATTTGTAAAAGAGTATTTTTGAAGTTCAAAGTCTGTTTAAATATCCTAGGGCATAAGCCAAATAAAAGTCTATCTATAGCCCTGTTCCTTTTCAAACAATGCAAAATTAGATTATTGAAATATGAAAGTGCTCTGTGTCATTGCCTGGAAAAATATTATGTATAAATCAAAGTAGCTTGACTGTACCAGTGGATTTCATTTCATGCTTTTCTTTCTCTTTTTACATAAAGCAAATCAGTTTTAGATCTTAAGCTTATGATACAGAATGTTTGAAATTTTTAAAAGTCATCAGTGTTTACACTCCCCTCTGGGCAGAAAGCTTGTCCATATTCATAGTAAACCTATATGTACACTGTTACTTCTCTCTCATTCAAATTATTTAAGTCCTCAGACATAATATTGTGTGGAGTTTTTTCTACTGAAATAAAAAAAAACTTCTGCATAAAATGGTTGTTATTTGTTGGTTTTACAAGCTGTCTATATAGAACACCCCTATTTTTCTCCTTCAGAGTTTGGAAACATCTGTAAGAAAGACGCAGGAGCCAGATAAACGGATACAAATCGTGCCCTTCATTACTGACAAAGCTATTGTTTAGAAAACCAGCTTAAGTCTTGGGTAGCAACAGCTTTCTTTCTTGTATCATACAATTCAGCTTCCTCATCTAGTCATAGGCAACATTGAAATCTCTGCACTGGGTGTGCTAAACCTTCCTAGCTAAGCTTGGCCAGAGTGCAGAGGAAAATAAAACCTGTCTGTAAACAGTGAGATCTAGAAAGCAGGAAGTAAGAGCTCTCCTTCACCCTCTCTTCTCCTCCCACTATGAGTTAATAAAGGGTAAGGGAGTGAAAAACTAGAGGGTTATTCTTGCTCAGTGATTGTCAAACTGTGGTTCATGCACAAGGAGCAACAGCCACCTGTTTTAAAGACAAATTTTCAGGGATCATCTATGCCTACTTAATCACAAGCTCTAAGTATGGCATAGAACATCCTGTGTTCTAACAAACCTTCCGGGTCATCCTGAAGATAAAGTGAACTACTATTCTGGCAGTTTCCCTCCTAGAAAAATAATAGGTGGGAATATATTTTCCTTCTTCATATTAGTCAATTCTTTAGTCCTTCAATTTTGAGTTAAAACTTTCAGTTGATTGTCATCTAGGAGATAGGCTCTTGCTTGGGGGGTGGTATCAGCCAAGTATCATTTCAGCCTTTTTCCTCATGAGGCCCCACAGCAGACGGTATTCATGTCTTGCTCCATAACCCACAGAGGCTCCCTCATCTATGATACCTTCTTACTGCAAAAGCTAATCTCTCTGCCATGCCATTGTTCCTTAAGATTTTATTTATTAGGTAGGATGGTGCAAAAGTAATTGCTTTTTTTCTTTTTGCTCTTTTTTTTTTTTTTTGATAAAGAGTCTCACTCTGTTGTCACCCGGGCTGGAGTGCAGTAGTGCGATCTCAGCTCACTGCAATCTCCACCTCCCGGGTTCAAACAATTCTCCTGCCTCAGCCTCCCGAGTAGCTGGGATTAAAGGCAGCCGCCACTACGCCCAGCCAATATTTTGTATTTTTAGTAGAGACGGGTTTCACCATGTTGGTCTCTATCTCCTGACCTCATGATTTGCCTGCCTCCCAAAGTGCTGGGATTACAGGCCTAAGCCACCACGCCCAGCCCTGCCCTCACTTTTAATGGCGAAACTGCAATTACTTTTGCTCTAACCTAATTGCACAAGAATATTTATCAGCTACACTCAAGGCAGCCCTAATATGCCAGGGATTTGATGTCCCCAGTGACCATCATTAACCAAAGAAGGACATAAATCAGTGGGTAAGAAGCACAACTACCCACTCACTCAATGGAAAGGTCCTGAGGTGCATTCAACATTTTTCAAGGGATCCACACTAGAATCCAATCCTTTTTTTTTTCCATAGTGATGAATCTCATGCATGCATCCCCTTTTTTCTCTTACTTCTTATTGCTGTTTTCCTTTCCATTGTCTAACTTTTCCCTCTTTCACACTTGTGCCTCCTGGGATCACTTCTCAAATCAAAACTAGTTGAACTTAGGGTCTATTCTCAGAGCTGCTTTGGGAGATACTCATATTTTAAATAAATTTGAAGTTCTTCACTTAATAACAATTGCTGCTCTGTTGGAGCCTCCTCTGAGAACTACTAATGGGCACCATATATTTGTTTACAGATGGCTTTGAACTATAACAAAACAGTACATTAATTCATTCACTTCAAAGCCTTAAAATTTCCTCTATATATTGTTTCTCATGTTAAATTATGTTGAGTTACACTGTTCAGTAGAGTTCTTCAGAGGCTCTGTGATTAAAATAAATCATGATGTCAAGATACTTCAATTATAGAATAGCAAGAATATAGACATGCTCAAAAATTAATGTATAAATGTTCTAATTATTAAATTCCCAGAAAGAAATAAAACTGAAGAGATTAAGTTCCAAAAAATTATTCCAAAGTAATTAATATCCAAAATTAAAATTTTCTGTCCTTATAATTTAAAGTCTAAAGAAAGTCCAAGAGTTTAAAGTACATGCAAAGTTGGAAGAACTGAGTTTTTCCCTGATCTTTATTTTGGTCACTTTCAGGGAAAAGAGGTCCTTGAAAATGTATGGCTTGGGGATAACTTAAACATTTACATCCTGGGCTTATTCTCACTGGGTTTTGCCATTCATTTTCAAATGAACACATCTTTTCTTTTTTGGGAGAGAGAGTCTCGCTCCGTCGCAGGCTGGAGTGTAGTTGGCACAATCTCGACTCACTGCAACCTCTGCCTCCCAGGTTCAAGCGATTCTCCTGTTTCAGCCTCCTGAATAGTTGCAGTCACAGGTGCCTGACACCATGCCCAGCTAATTTTTGTATTTTAATAGAGAGGGGGTTTCACCATGTTGGCTAGGCTGGTCTTGAACTTCTGATCTCAATTGATTCGCCCACCTCGGCCTCCCAAAGTGTTGGGATTACAGACATGAGCCACCACGAGGGGCCACATCCATTCTTTATTCTGTATTTCTTTTTATATTGGATTTCTGTTGTATTTCACGTAACATTTAGAATTCCATTTTATCTCTACTACTGATTTATTAGTTATACCTTTTTAAAAACATTTTTTGTTAGGTGCTATAAGCCACACTTAACAATATGAAACTTAACTCATTGTCATGTATTTTTAAATAATGTTTACCACCTCATGTGAAAAGTAAGAACCTTAAAACAGCACACCTAGATCTCCCCCCTTTGTATCCTTTGTAATGATATTATCAAACATTTAACTCTACACGTGTTATAAAACACACAATATGTTGTTCCATTTTTGGTTTAAAAGTTAAATGTTTTTCAAAGAGGTTTTTAAAAAGAAGCAAGAGAATAAAACATCTGCATTTCTGATTCTCCTCATTTTTTCATGTAAAACTGAATTTCTGAATTTGACTTTACCCTAATAAACATGCTTTAATAACTTGAATTTCAGGTCTGCTCCTGATACATTTTCTCGGCCATTGTTTGTGTGAAGTTATTTTACTGTTTTATTTTTTAATTGAATAATAATTATTTTGGATATTAAATTTTAAGTAGACAGTTTTTGGTTTTTATTTTTCTTTTAAAAATTTACAGATGTTCTATTGTCTTCTGGCTTGCACTTGCCTGGTTTCTAACAGGACATTTGCTATATTTCTAGTCTTTTGTTGTTGTTGTTTATCTGACTGCTTTTAAGATTTTCTCTTTATGACTGGGGATCAGCAAATTAAATATGGTAAGCTTTGTTTAGCTTTTCTTTATTTGGATTTTTTTCTGCTAGAGATAACTACTTGGACTTTGGGATATATATTTTTAAAAATATTTGAAAAAATATTTGGCCATTATTTTTTTCAAATAGATTTCTGCTTTCTCCATCTCTTTGGACTCAAATTATAGGTACATGTGTCTGCTAGACATTTTACCATAAATCATTGAGTTCTTTTCCTTTTTTTCTCTCTGTCTCTTCAACATTTGTACTTACTGCACTTCACTTTAGTTTTTATGCTTTGATTTTAAGGTGACAATTTTTTCTTTTATCTGTATGTCTAATCAACTGTTAATCTCAACCAGCGTTTGTTTTTCCCAAATTTATTTTAGATATTATATTTTTCAAACATATAAATTCTATTTAAAAAATAATTTTCATTTATTCTTTCATTGTATTTGTGTTTTCCTTCAAACATTTAAATCTATTTTTATTGGCTAATTAAAATCCTTGCTTGCAAATTTTTTCATGTCTGGAAATTATCATCTCTTTCTATTCACTGACATTTTTCTTGAATGAGTTATATTTTTTCACTCCTTCTTACATCTGTTAATTGTTTTATTGAATGCTAAACATTGTTAAGAGTATAGATTTGCCAAATTTTTTTGAGAAGTGTTGAGTTTTGTTTAGGGATCGATGTAATCTTTTCAAGACTTTGAAGGAGAAAAAACCGACAACTATATTTGAGTCTGTCTAGAGTAGCCTTTACAGTAGGATTTGTTTCATTCTCCTTCTGATATGCATTATGAGGTGCTTTTTGAAGTCTCCCCAACCTGCTTTTTCAGTTAAGTCTCTCCACTCTGGTTAATCTAACTCACGTGGTACTATCCTTGTGTAAGCTCTTGTGGCTTTTAAACATAAGCTTCCTGATTGTAGCTGTTTCCTTAGTCATAAAATTTTGCCTGATTTTGAATAATTTCATCCTAGGTGTTGAACCAAAGCCCCAGAAGACGTGTATTTAGATTCCTGCAGTTATTTCTCTGCAGAATTCTCTACTTTATGCTTCTCTAGAAATTGTAGCTGACAACTTTTTGTGAATTCCAACCTCTTTGACCCTTAGTTCAGTGAGACCGTTCAGTTCACTCTTTCTGCATCAATGTCAATGAATGCCACCAAGAAGAATGCCAAGACAATTACACACGTCATATATATTTTTTGTCTTTTTTTTCCTCTTCTTTCAGGGATTGCTATTTTCTGCTGCCGGTTTTCCAATGTTTTATAACACTCATTTCATATTTGTTCTATTTATCTATGGCAGACAGCTTACAAGTTTTAAGTTATAAGTTTTCCACCATAACCTCCATTATGTCAATTATTCTTAAAGGCCTTAAAGTTGTATGAGATAAAGGAAAGTTTGCTTAAGATCCTTATTTGTGGTTGGGTTCAGTGGCTCACACCTGTAATCTCAGCACTTTGGGAGGCCAAGGCTGGTGGATCACCTGAGGTTGGGAGTTCGAGACCAGCCTGGCCAACATGGAGAAACGCCATCTCTACTAAAAATGCAAAAGAATTAGCCAGGCGTAGTGGTGCATGCCTGTAGTTCCAGCTACTCAGCAGGCTGAGGCAGGAGAATCACTTGAACTTAAAAGGCAGAGGTTGCGTTGAGCGGAGATCTCGCCATTGCACTCCAGCCTTGGCAACAAGAGTAAAACTCTGTCTCAAAAAAAAAAAAATGATCCTCAGTTGTAAAAAGTTCTGAAAGTTAGTAGACATGGCTAATATTGGCAACATCTGCTCTATAGCCCATAAATTTAGAAATTTTAAGTAATACCTATTTTGTTTTCTGAGTGCAGTACATAATTTTGCCAAAAACCATAGCATATACTCAGTAGTACAAGAAAGAATGAACCCCTCCTCTAAAAAGAAGAGTTATTTTTGACTGTGCTAAAATACAATTTTCCTATAACAATGGCATAAATTTAAAGAACTCATATGAATGGATCATAACTTCTTCTGGAAAGGTTAATTTCATCAGTATGTATTTGTGATCAACCAAATAAATCTTTATCGTTTTCCTCAGTAATTGAAGCTCAGTATTAGCCAGCTTATGGCCACCTATCTAAAGATTACCTTCCTCAGATTACCTTCCTCAATATTAGCCAGCTTATGGCCACCTATCTAAAGATTATCTTCCTCAATAAAATTTTGTTCTATGACAAATTTTTGACCAATGGATTGTGAATGTAATTATTGCTTTTCATATCTCAATTATGCTAATAAAAGGAAATATATATGTCATCTATTCCTCTTTCTGTTTGTTGAAAAATGAATGTGATGGTGATAATCAGAGGAGCTATTTTCAATTTGAAAAAGGAAAGTCAAAGGTGTAAGAAAGGGTCAAGTTTTTGTTTTCTACATATAGCTAGCCAGTTTTCCCAGCACCATTTATTAAATAGGTAATCCTTTCCCTGTTGCTTGTTTTCGTCAAGCTTGTTGAAGATCAGATAGTTATAGATGTGTGGTGTTATTTCTGAGGTCTCTGTTCTGTTCCATTGGTCTATATATCTGTTTTGGTACCAGTACCATGCTGTTTTGGTTACTGTAGCCTTGTAGCATAGTTTGAAGTCAGATAGCATGATGTCTCCAGCTTTGTTCTTTCTGCTTAGGATTCTTTTGACTATACAGGCTCTTTTTTGTTCCATATAAAATTTAAAATATTTTTTTTTCTAATTCTGTGAAGAAAGTCCATGGTAGCTTGATGGGAATAGCATTGAATCTGTAAATTACTTTGGACAGTATGACCCTTTTCATGATACTGATTCTTCCTATTTATTAGCATGGAATTTGTTTCCATGTTTTGTCCTGTCTTACATCTCTGAGCACTGATTTGTAGTTTTCCTTGAAGAGGTCCTTCATGTCCCTTGTAAGTTGTATTCCTAGGTGTTTTATTTTTTTTTAAGCAATTGTGAATGGGATTTCACTCATTATTTGGCTTTCTACTTATCTATTGTTGGTATATAAGAATGCTTGTGAATTTTGCACATTGATTTTGTATCCTGAGACTTTGCTGAAGTTTCTTATCAGCTTAGGGAGTTTTGGGGCTGAGATGATGCGGTTTTCAAAATATACAATCATGTAATCTGCAAACAGAGACAATTTGTCTACCTTTCTTCCTATTTGAATATCCTTCATTACTTGCTCTTGTCTGATTAACTCAAGACGGATTAAAGACTTAAATGTAAAACCCAAAACCATAAAAACCCTAGAAGAAAATCTAGGCAGTACCATTCAAGACATAGGCATGGGCAAAATCTTCATGACTAAAACACCAAAAGCAACTGCAACAAAAGCCAATTTGACAAATGGGATCTAATTAAACTAAAGAATTTCTGCACAGCAAAATAAATTATCATCAGTGTGAACAGGCAACCTACAGAATGGAAGAAAATTTTTGCAATCTACCCATCTGACAAAAGTCTAATATCCAGAATATACAAAGAATTTTTAAAGATTTACAAAAAAAAAAAGAAAACCCATCAAAAAGTGGGCCGAGTATATGAACAGACACTTCTCAAAAGAAGACATTTGTGCAGCCAACAAACATATGAAAAAACTCATCATTGCTGGTCATTAGAGAAATGCAAATCAAAACCACAGTGAGGCACTATCTCACACCAGTCAGAATGGTGATTATTAAAAACTCAGGAAACAACAGATTCTGGCGAGGCTGTGGAGAAATAGGAACAGTTTTACACTGTTGATGGGAGTGTAAATTAATTGTTCAACCATTTTGGAGGTCAGTATGGTGATTCCTTAAGGATCTAGAACCAGAAATATCATTTGACCCAGCAATCTCATTGCTGTGTATATACCCAAAGGATTATAAATCATTCTGCTATAAGGACATGTGCACATGTATGTTTACTGCAGCACTATTTACACTAGCAAAGACTCGGAACCAATTCAAATGCTGATCAATGATAGACTGGATAAAGAAAATGTGGCACATATATATCATAGAATACTATGCAACCACAAAAAAGAATGAGCTCAGGTTCTTTTCAGGGACATGGATGAAGCTGGAAGCCATCATTCTCAGCAAACTAATACAAGAACAGAAAAACAAACACCACATCTTCTCACTTTTGAGTGGGAGTTGAATAATGATAACACATGGACATAGGAGGGGAACATCACATACTGGAACCTGTCAAGGGCTTGGAGGCAAGGGACAGGAGAGGATTAGGACAAATACCTAATGCATGCAGGGCTTAAATCCTAGATGACGGGTTGATAGTTGCAGAAAACCACCCTGGTACACGTATACCTATGTAACAAACCTGTATGTTCTGCACATGCATCTCAAAACTTAAAGTAAAATTTTTCAAAAAATGAATTTTTTTAAGATAAAGAAAGTCATGTTTTATAGTAGAAGGAAAAGATAGAAGGTGCCTGGGTGTGGCCAGGTGAATAGTCTCTCCAAAAGATATCCCCATCCTGATTCTTGGAGCATGTGAATGTTACCTTATATGGCAAAGGTGGGGGGAGAGGGGGAACTTGCACGTATAATTAGGTTAAGGATCCTGAGATGGGACAATTATCCAGGTGGGTGCTAAATATAAAGATCCTCATCAGATGAAGGCAAGAAGGTAAAAGAAGGAAGCAGGATATGTGATAACAGGACAAGGGGTTGGAGTGATTTGATGAATGAGTCATCAGCCAAGAAATGCAGACATCTTCAAGAAGCCAGAAATTGCATTTTTGTACATGGATTATCACTTGGAGCTCCAAACAGAACTAACTGTCACGACTTGACTTTAGTTCAGTGAAACTGATTTTGGTCTTCTGGCCTCCAGAACATAAGAGAATACATTTGTGTTGCCTTAAGCCATTAAATATGTGATCTTTTCTTCTTTTCTTTTCTTTCTTTCCTTCTCTCTTTTATTTTCTTTTCTCTGAATTTCGAGACAGGGTTTCAATCTGTTGCCTAGGCTGGAATCAAGGGCAGTGGTGCAATCAAGGCTCACTGCAAGCTCCACCTCCTGGGCACAGGCAATCCTCCCACCTCAGCCTCCCAGAGAGCAGGGACTACAGGCATGCACCACCACACTCGGCTAATTTTTGTATTTTTAGTAGAGACGGGTTTTTGCCATGTTCACCAGACTGGTCTCAAACTCCTTGACTCAAGCAATTCGCTTGACTAAGCTTCCCAAAGTGCTGGGATTACAGGCATGAGCCATCATGCCTGATCAAATTTGTGAAATTTCTTACAGCAGTATTAAGAAACAAATACACTGAGTTATGCAATAAGATCTAATTACTAAACTGTCCTTTGACCATCTAGAAAGGCTGGTTTACTTACATCTTGTTTAGGCCACCCTACTAGGGGTCTCTTTGTTATGACAGCTTACGCCATACCCAAATCATCAAGCTACCACATCACTTTATGATTAAATATCAGGATTTATGTCTTTTTAATGCACTATGTTTTTGGTTACTTTATTCTAGCAGTTTAAACCATACCCTACCTTTATTTGTCAAGTTTATTTCTCACTTCTCTTACAGTCCGATTATGGGTGGTAGAGGAGTTCTGTTTCATGCAGTCACCCAGGGATGCAGGAGTCTTCTCTCTTGAGGTCAGACTATCACACAAGGCAATGCTATTCCATGTTCTTGCTCTAGTCCGTGCACTACTTGTTACCTGTACATGAGACAAAGTATAGAAACTATGAATAAGCTTTAACAATTTTGCTAGGAAGTTTATATTGCTATGGTATCTATATAAGTAATCTTATTTTGTGATAAGTACAAAAATTAGTGGGAAAAATGATTCCACCACAGATCATTTTAGCATCACTTCCCTAAAGCCTTGGAGGTCTTCACTGAGTCTTCTGGGTCTGTTTAGAAGACAACAGAACAGTGTGAAGGAAGGTGTGTGAGGTTTTGTAGAGAAGGCCTTGCGCAGCCAACAACACTTTTGCCTACTTGTTAGGGGTCATAATCAGTGCGTTCCTTTCTCTCCCTCTTTTTTTTTTTTTTTTTTTTAGGCAGAGTCTTCCTCTGTCACCCAGACTAGAGTGCATTGGCACAATCTCGGCCTCACTGCAACCTCTGCCTCCTGGGTTCTAGCAATTCTCCTGCCTCAGCCTCCCCAGTAGCTGGGATTACAGGCATTCACCACCATGCCCACTAATTTTTGTATTTTTAGTAGAGCCGAGGTTTCACCATATTGGTCAGGCTGGTCTCAATGATCTCAAACTTCTGACCTCTGGTGATCCACCCGCCTTGAGCCTCCCAAAGTGCTGGAATTACAAGTGTGAGCCACTGTGCGTGGCCCATAATCAGTGCATTCTACTGCAAGAGAGCTAGTTGTGTATTTAAAAAAGAAGAGAGGATATGCTTATTGTGTCTCTAGCCTAATTTTGTCACAAAATCACAATGCTCAGAGCCTTTGGGTAAGAAAAAATTATGCACAGAGTCACTTCTCTGAGAAAGCATTTAAGACACTGATGGTGCCTCTTGAGAACAGCACCACAACAAAATAACCTGTGTTTATGAAACGCAGTCCACAGGGATCTCACCAAGGTTCCACATTGTTTTAGTTGTCATATATTCTTTAGATGTTTCTAAATCTCAAATTGAGATTAATGTTTCTGAAGACTGCATCCTCCAGGGGATCCTACAGACCTATACTTCACCAAGGAGTTCACAATGTATTATTTCCTCCATTTATAAAGGCTCTCAATCTCGTGTGGTATTCAGTTTTTTGTTACATTTTCCCCCTCCTTCTAATCCTCTATTTTCCTTAATTCTTCCATTCTTTGTTTTGGGAGAAGTCAGTCATTTTCTAACAGTTTACTCTGCTTTTTGATTTGGACTTTTTCTTTTTTTCCTTTGGGAGAGTATGCCAGAAATTTGTCTTCATTCCTTTTTACTTCCCTCTGCTTTCTGGCCCAAACATTTTTGTTCTCATGTATTCTTCTCTCTATTTTTCTATGGGGTCTGTCACAGTGAGAGATATGGAAATATGATCTCAGTTTGCCAAAACCATCCACTGTTCAAATATTTTCCACCTTTTCCTTAGTGATTTGGCTGATCGCACCTGAGGGTTTTTCTCCCATTAGAGCAACATCTAACCTATGCCTTGACGTAATCCATTGCTTTCTTCCCCAGATTCCTTTTACTATGTTTCATCTTGGCGGAGTATTCCCCTGGAGTCTTAACTCCATAGATTTCCTGATCATGTGCCTTTAGGTCCAGAGGATAGCTGCATGCTCACCTGCAACAGCTGTTATTTTGAAATACATTTAGAGATGCCATGAGAATTGTAGTGTTATTTGTCTTTCTTACACAATGTTATCCACAATTTTTGTAAACACTTGATAGAGATATCTGAATTTCAAGTAGAGGAGGGATGTGACTTGACCTCATAAGCATGAAGTTGGAGACACATAAAGCTAAGAATAATTGATCTTTTCAATTACAAATAACCATACATGTTCTGACTTATCAGTATTTATGATATCTTCCTACCCTCCTTCTCTTTCCTTTGCAGAAAAAAAGTGTAATCCAGCTGCATTCAATGTGCACTTCCTTTTGAAACTTATACATAACAAGTGTTTGCACCTGGCTGTTTCCTCTGCCCAAAACATTCTTTGCCAGATCTCCACAAGTCTCTTTCAAACTCTTTCAACTCTGCTTAAATGTCACATTCTCAGTGAAGCTTACCCAGACTACACTATTTAAAATTTTAATTACACTCCCACCCCGCTCTTCACTCACTCTTCTTCACAGCACAGTTTTTTTTACCTTCTACAAAATTGCACTAGCCAAACATATTCTTTATACACTATTTTTCTTCCTGTACTAATGTCTTTGAAATAAGGATACATTCCACTATATTGTTACAAAAAAAAAAAAAAAAAGAGATATCTATTAAAGAGGCAACATTTTTCTCTTTGTGGTATACAAATAATATTTTAGATTCAGTTAGATAAGGTAAACTACTTATTTAATATATCAACAGATTTTTGGGGGTCCACTTTCACTAGAGATGTTTTTCTTTCTCTTTCTCTCTCTTGTTGCTTTTAGGTATATGGAACAGTGACTTGCACATAATTCTGATGAAAATACTTGCCGAATAAATGCACATGAGTAGAGGAAAAGAGGTTTCTCATTAGTTTCTGGTTCTGGATAGTTTGACATATCCACTGTTTCTACTCCCTGAGATTCTTCACGTTCTGTTGTTACATTGCTAGACGCCACCTAAGGCTTTATTCACTGGACAACTGAAGCATTTCCTCATTTTCTAAGGACACTATCCTTAAAATAATTTAGTCCTTGGAGCCACTCTGTGGGGTGTGTGTGTGTGTGTGTGTGTGTGTGTGTGTTGGACTTAAAGATCTCATTTTTCTTTTCATCTCTGGCTGTTATGCCCTCCAAGATGTCCTCTTAAGTAAACCTTATCCAGCATAATCAGTCTTTCTTCCTATATTTTGCTTTCATTTTCTACTATTTATGTTGTGATGGAAAATCAAAGGTATATATTTTCAAATCACTTCAGTTGTATCTTGGTATCTTGAACAAACCCAATTCTTAGAGACAGTGGAGGAACAGAAATGTAACTACTGTCTTAGGCTTTAAGTTGGCAACCTATTCTTTGAGTTGTTTCTCTACCCAACCCTTGAAATTGATTTCTCTAAAATAAGATACTTTTTTCTTGGTGTAATAGTTTGAGACACTCCTTGGACTAATGGTGGCCTTTGCAACTTCTATGATGTAATTTTGATATTTGAAACAGGTAACCCTTGGGCCCAGATCTTAGATACCAAGAAATGTTTATGGCAGCTATGGCTTTTTACTTTGTATTTGTTCATTAATGGCTCATGCTTGTATCCTAGCACTCTGGGAGGCCAAAGAGGGAATGTCGAGGCTGGTTTAAGACTAATCTGAGTAACATAGTGATATCGTATGTGTACTAAAATTTTTTTAAAAATTATCCAGGCATGGTAATGCACACCTGTGTTTAGTCCCAGCTACTAAGGAGGCTGAGGTGCGAGGATTGCTTAAGCCCAAGAGGTTGAGGGTGTAATGAGCCATGATCATGCCACTGCACTCCAGCCTAAGTGACAGAGCAAGACCTTATATCAAAAAAATAAACTAAATTAATAAAATATAACACAATATATGTTATTTCTTTGGGTGACAACACATTGTGGACAGACATGATAGGATATTTGTTACCTTTGAACAAGCCTCTCTTTATAGAAAGTTAACCCTGCAAGATTCCTTCTATTTAACTAAAGGTAGTACAAGGAATTTTGTTAGTCAGTTCGTCAGTTTAGTACTACTTACTATAGCTGCTATAGCTTACTATAACTGCTATTATCTATATTTGTGCTTTGTATTACTAACAGAAATTAGCTGCCTATGCATTAGGTAAACAAAAAAAGAAAAACTGCTTAGAAACCTGGTTAAGAAACATAGCAGAAGCCACTTACTGATACATAAGATGACCTATCTCTGCCTTAACCTTGATTTTTATACCAGACCAGACTTGATCTCTGTAATTCAAAGCTGAATAATGACAGCGCCTATGTAGGGTGACCTGCTTCCTAATGTCTGTATTTGTTAGACACAGCTCTGTCTGCACAAACACAGCTATTCATTTATGGGGAAAAGTCACCCAATAGGATGACACTGAATTATGCCATATTTAATAAAGCTTAACATTCAAAGACACCTGCTGAGGCTGCAGCATATAAATGCTAACTTCCCTACTATAAAAAAGATCAGACTTAAGGAATATACCAACAGGGCTAAGTTACCCACTGGAGCCATTTCAAAAGCTTTGATTCCTCCTGGTGTTACTATGTCAACTACACTTTATTCTTTGTGAATTTCTCAAGAGTTCTCAAAGCATCAGATGTTGTGCATATAGGAGATCAGTAAATTAACACCACTCTCTTCTTCCTCCTGATCCTTGTCTTCAGAACCACTTAAGAGAAAGATGCAATAGTGATTGATATAAAGGACAAAATATTACCTGCATTATGGGTAAAGCTGCGTAGAGAAGGTGGTTAAGATATATGGCAAATATGGACTCCAGAATTTACCAAGTCATGGGCATTGCTGGGCAACCATTGACTTCAGCACACAGAGACAGAGCCAACGCTGCTGATCTCATATTGCCAAGAGAGCAGAATAGAATGCATCCTCTTTTCAGGCAGATCCAACACATGAGAAAGGATGAGCTCAATGTGCTTAATCTTTCTCAAAACACACCAAGACGGTGATTCTTCCCTCTTCCTCCTTTGACCAAATGGGAAGATCATTTTAGAAATTAAGTTCGCAATAAAACAACATCATTTGTAAGGGTTGAGGAAAGAAAGTCCTCTACATGAATCAAAGACATGTGTAGATTCTCTTGTTTATAGGAATAAATCTAGATAGGTGACTCATCTCAGATACTATTATTTTGTATTCATCTATGATTGACTTAGACTTAAATTCATTCAGCTAGAATTTTTACATAGTAATTGAATGTACTGCATCTTGTTTTTGATATTACAAAATTATTTTCTTCATAAAATTATAATCTGGTTATATCTACACACATATTTAAATTAGCATGGCATGGTTTACTGGAGTAGGAGTGATATATCATAGATTACTTCTGTGTATACAAGTACCGGGTAATGTTACAAAACACTCTTGAGGTGGCCAGCACTTAAAAAACAGTATAATGACTAATTAATGTAATGACACTTGTATAACATGAGAGTGGAAAGAAGGTTAATATGATAATGAGGCTTATTTGATCTTAAAGATTTAACATGAGGACACTCTCAAGATAGCTTAATTAGATTTTAAGCACCGTTTTCAATTTGCATGTGTGCTTGTTAATCCATATGTTTTAAAAATAAATTTTACTTCATTTAAATTAATTTATCTAATCTCTTTCTCTGTGTTGACTAGTAGTGATGGTGTTTTCTCAAATCTTTGTGTATAATTTATGATTATTTCTTCTATATCATGTTTAAATTGTAGTTCAATTTAAAATAGTACAATGACATTTCTAAAGTTCAAAAAATAGGTGGTTATGACAAGTTATGACTGGAATTCTCTAATATTTATATTATTTAGCATACTTTATTGAATTATGTAATATATAGCAAATTCGATTTCATTAATTGACATCTGTGTCATTTTTGAACTTGACCAAATGGGAAGAATGTTTTAGAGATTAACAATAAAACAGAGCATCATATGTAATAGCAATTTGGGAAATAATATGCTGCCTCTGGTGCCCTGGGAAAATACAGAATACACATAGGCTTTTATGAGTTCTCCAGATTAATTTTTTTTTTTTTTTGAGATATAGTCTCGCTTTGTTGCCCAGGCTGGAGTGCAGTGGCCCAGTCTCAGCTCACTGCAACCTCTGCCTCCCTGGTTCAAGCAATTCTCCTGCCTCAGCCTCCCGAGTAGCTGGGACTACAGGCGTGCACCACCACGCCCAGCTAATTTTTCGTATTTTGTATTTTTAGTAGAGATAGGGTTTCACTGTGTTAGCCAGGATGGTCTCAATCTCCTGACCTTGTGATCTGTCTGCCTTGGCCTCTCAAATTGCTGGATTAGGCGTGAGCCACCATGCCTGGCCGACATTAATACCTTACAATGCCTTTCTTATACTTATGAGTAATTATTATGATTCATTTCCTTGATTTTTGCTATTTGCTCCCTCCATGAGATATGAAAATATGTTTGTCATCATTAGAGAAATGCAAATCAAAACCTAAATGAGATACCATCTCACACCAGTTAGAATGGCCTTTGTTAAAAAGTCTGAAAACAACAGATGAGGGCAAGGCTGCGGAGACAGGAATACTTACACGCTGCTGGTGGGAATGTAAACTAGTACAGCCACTGTGGAGAACAGTTTGGTAATTTCTCAAAGAACTAAAACTTGAACTACTGTTCAATCCAGAGATTTCATTACTGGGTATATACCGAGGAGAAAATGTTCTATCAAAATACGTACGCAGCCCGTGTTCATTACAGTGCTATTCACAGTAGTAAAGACGTGGAATCAGTCTAGGTGCCAATCAACTCTGTATTGGATAAAGAAACTGCGGTACATGTATGTACTGTAGCACATGGAATGCTATGCAGCCATAGAAAAAGGAGGTCATGTTTTTTGCAGCAATAAGGATGCAGCCAGAGGCAATTTATTGTAAGTGAACTAAGGCCGAAACAGAAAACTAAACACTGCATGTCCTCACTGATGAGCAGGAGCTAAACATTGGGTACATATGGACATAAAGATGGCAACAAAAGACACTGGGGGAGTGCAAAATGTGAGAAGGAGGATGGCGTCAGGGCTAAAAATTACCTATTGTTTTATTTCAATAGCTTTAGGGATAGAAATGGCTTTTGGTTACATGGATTAATTGTCTAGTGATAAAGTGGGTTTTGAGGGTGCCCATCAAACCAATAGTTTGCAGGGTAGCCTGTAGGCAATTTTTCACCCCTTACCACTCTCCCATCCTCCCTTCTGAATCTCCCGTGTCCATTATGCCACTCTGATGCCACTGTGTACCCACAGCTTAGCTTCCACTTATAAGTAAGAACATGTATGTGTTCTCCATTTCTGAGCTACTTCACTTAAGGTAATTGCCTACAGTTCCATCCAAGTTGCTGCAAAAGACATTATTATGTTATTTTTTTATGGTTGAGGAGCATTCCACGGTGTATATATATGACATTTTCTTTATCTACTCATTGGTTGATGGGGACTTAGATTGGTTCCAAATCTTTGCAATTGTGAATTGTATTATGATGAACATATGTGTGCAGATGTCTTGTTTATATGATGACCTGTTTATATGATGATATCTAGGAGTGGGATTGCTGGGTTGAATGATAGATCCACATTTAGCTTTTTGAGAAATCACCACAGTTTTCCATAGACGTTGTTGTAATGTACATTCCTACCAACAGTGTATAAGTGTTACCTTTTCACTGCATTTGTGCCAACATCTGTTGTTTTTTTGACTTTTTAATAATGGCCATTCTGACTGGGCTTAGTGTCTCATTGTGGTCTTAATTCCCATTTCCTTCATGATTAGTGATGTTGAACATTTTAAAATATATGTTTGTTGGCCATTTGTATGTCTTTTTAATAAAAAGTCTGTTCACGTGATTTGCCCACTTTTTAATGGATGAGATTTGTTTCTTCTCGCCAATTTGAGCTTCTTGTAAATTCTGAATATTAGTCCTTTGTCAGATGTCTAGTTTGTGAATACTTTCTCCCATTTTGTAGGTTGTCTATGTACTCCATTGATTATTTCTTTTGCTATTACAGCACATTAGTTCTTAAAGTGTATCAGGGCACAAGTATTGGCACTTGTGTTTCACTTTCTCTGGCCTAAGTGAGATTATTATTATTATTTTTTTTGAGATGTAGTCTTGCTCTGTCACCTAGGCTGGAGTGCAATGGCATGGTCTCAGCTCACTGCAACCTCTGCCTCCCTGATTCAAGCGGTTCTCCTACCTCAGCCTCCCGAGTAGCTGGGATTACAGGTGCCCGCCACCATGCCTGGCTAACTTTTTATTTTTAGTAGAGATGGGGTTTCACCATCTTGACTAGGCTGATCTCAAGCTCCTGACCTTGTGATCTGCCTGCCTCAGCCTCTCAAAGTGCTGGGTTACAGACGTGAGCCACAGTGCCTAGCAGTCAGATCATTTTTTGAAAGCCCAATTTATGTTCCATGTTTTACCTCAAAATGCCAGTGAACATTGTAGTTCACAGTAATGTATTCCACCTCAGACATCATGCATTACTAAATACTTTTCAAGTAGTAGTAATTAATTTGATAATCATGTCACCTTTATCAGGGTTTTCACGTATATGTAGTCTTAATAATTAGGTATCCAATGAATAATAGCCATATCTCATAAATTCTTTGTTTTATCTCACAGATTTAATTTTGTGAATAGTAGACAGTAAATAAATTTTTAATCTACTTTGTTTATTAAACTGGAATTAAAAAAATAAATATACTGAAATGATTAATTAAATGGTTTGTGGATAGGTGGAAATTGGCCATTCTACATGAAATCACTGCATTTATGTCTTAATTTATATTACCCTCACAAGAAGGAAATCAGCACTCAGACTAATTTTATAACAGGTTAAGTTACCAATTAAACGTTCTTGTGCCATAGCAAAGATATCGTTCTGACCCATATAGGATTTTTGAAATTTGAGGTGTCAGATAAATCCAGAAAGCTGTGTGTACAGTGCAAAAGTAAAACAGCCTGAAAAGGTACCAAGATTTCATTTCTGATCTGCTTAAATTTTCTTTTAATAATCAAGATTGCCACTCATGTAAGATAAGTAATTATATATGAGGATCACAAAGAAAAATGTGTTAATGCAAATAGCATTTTCCCTCAAAAACCTATATATGTATTTATTTCAATATATTTACTGAGATTATATTAAATTTAAGTGGATTTCAATTTAGTTGACATTTACTAGGCAACCTACTTCTAAGAGTTTAATGTCAACCAAAACATTCGTATTAATCAAATGCAAAAAGATGCTGTTCTTATGGCTAATTATAATAAATAGGATGATGACGGTGATGGTGATGATGATAGGCAAGGTATGTCAAATGAATCCCAGAAATCTGTATAGATTGGAGGACTTTGATTGGTTTGCTGTTATTAAGAAAGTCTGAGAGGCACTTACAAATTCTTTGCTTTTGGCCCACATTTCCACATAACACAAATCATTTTAAGTAAACTTTGCCAGAGGGGAAGTAGAAGATTCCATATACTGTGGCTTCTATGATAGTGATTTGGGAGTGTGTTTTATGACAAAATACATATATTTTTTCATCATATAGTTTTATAAAATATTATCAATAGAAAATGTATCATTTGTGACTATCAGTGTTCTATCACTGTTATAGATAATTTATGCTATGGAATTGGAAACTTACTCCAGCTCATTTTTTGATTTAACACCACTGAATTTTTAGAATAAAAGCAAATAATATGCAAGCAGAATGCCCAGTGAAAACACTGCTCCTGACACCTGTAATAGACATCTTCCCTACAAATGCTATTCTGAGTTAGAATGCTTTAAATAATAATAATATAACATTTTGTCCTAGAAAGTATCTAAAAATTTTGTAAATAATAAAAATGCATTTTACAGTAATTATCATTTGTATTAATAAAAGATGAAAGATTATAAGTATCATTTTGAAGTGAATATTTACAAGTGATTCATTACTATTTCAAGGAAATAATAAATTGTTTATTGAAAACAAGATTTTACAAAGAAAAATTAATAAATTAAATTAATTATGATTTAATTAAATATATTAGTTATCAATTGATGTATTTCAGCAAGTATTTTGTTATATTTTAGCACAAAGTATGGTAAATAGTAGTGCCATCTATTGATAAAACTAAAAACAGTTTCTTCTTAAGTAAAGGAAACCGAACACTTTTATATTTATAGGAATACAATTCCAAAGCTAATGATTCCTTACCGTTATGATTATTATTATGTTATGTGATCAGGTTAAATACTGGAGCTGTGTTTAAAATGTGTGTGTACATACATGTGTGTATATATATATGTATACATGTGTATATACTTATATATGATTTATAATGTGATGGTTCTGATAACACACATTAAGTATTGTTGTAGATTTAATTAGACTGGCTGTGATTTATCTGAATAATGTAAATTTGAATACAAATATATTATTCACTCTGAAGAGAATTAATATCAAATGCTTATAAAAAGTCTAGGTAATAAATACTAATGTGGTAGATGACGGATATAGTTTTATTTTTATTCCTTTTAATATGCAGATAATATTTTAACATGTAGGCATTTGCATATCTTTTTTACCACCCTACTATGACAATTTTTTGTGTTGTTTTTTTCTTTTAATTTTGGCTTAATTACATGTAATAATGTGCTACTACTTGGAAAACTTTCAAGTCAGGTTGGCACTTCTAACCAATTCAGATTACAGTAATGTTTTCTCAATAATTCTAAATTATACCATAACTTTTCCAAATTTTCCACGGTATACCTGACAAGAACAATCTGTGTACTATCTGGACAGATTGTTGGGGAGAAATAAGGCTACAGAAAAGACAGGAGTAGATAGCAGTGGTAACATCCATTGACTCCTAAGGTGTGATTAGATTATCTGTTGAAAGGACATGTATGCCACAGCATTAATACGTACCATGGAGGAAGCAGTAAGATTGACCAGAGCAGATAAAATAATAAAGAAGCACAGCCTAAGTACTTGATGTACAAAAATGGAAGCTGAGATGAGATTAGAGCCAAAGTTGGTATTATGATGGTGACTATCAGAAGAGAAAAGGTTGTCAAGATCTCATTCATTCACTTACACATCTGTAATTTATTTATTTTCTAGCATATATTTATTTATTATATATTATACTTGATGCTGAGGATCCAATAATGAACAAATATTATTGTAGTTGACCTTACATATTATTAGATTCCACAAGCATGTATTCAACCAACCAAGATTCTAAAATATTTTTTAAAAATGGAAGGTTGTGCCTGTACTGAATATGTACACACATTTTTCTTGTCATTATTTTCTAAACAATATAGTGTAGCAACTATTTACATAGCATTTACTTTGTATTAGGTGTTATAAGTAATCTAGAGATGATTTAAAATATATGAGAGGACGTACATAGGTTATATGCAAATACTATACCATTTTATGTCAGGGACTTGAGCATACATGGATTTTGGTGTTGAAAGTGGAGATGTCTAGAACCAATTTCCCATGGATACCAAGTAATGACTTTATCTTCTTTGAGGAGCTTACTATAATCCTTGCTGCTAGCCCATCCTCCTACATATTTGAATAGAAATTGCCCTTTCCTCAAAACACTTTGCTGCCTTCAGCCAGATATTATAATCAATACAGACATTTATGGTAAACAATAATATCAGTGAGACTTATAGGTTTCCAAAGTACACAATCTGCACAGCCATGAGTGATGATTGTGCTTAGAAATGAGTAGGAGAAAGATAAAATGACAGTTGACCAGACATTGAGACTCAGGGGAGACACAGACAAAGGGAGTGGCTATCCAGAGTCTCCAAGATAATTTGTTGAAAATACTGTTTTTTTCCCTATTAAATGGTCCTGGCACCCTTTTCAGATAATTTAAGTATATAGAGAATCATTTAAGTATATAGAGGGAATTTATGAGATTAGGGTTGTTTCCACCAGAGGATGCAGCCTATACAAAAACTTAGCATCAAAGAAAAAGTAGGAGAGCAGAGACAAGAGGCAAGGCATAGTATGGAATACAGACTGCAATAGAGCCAAAGGAAAAGAATTAAAAGACAAAAACTATATGATCATTTCAGTAGACAAAAAAAAAAAAAAAAAAAAAAAAAAATCCAACACGCTTTTTGACTTAAAAAATGCAACAAACTAAGAATAGAAGGGAACTTTCTCAGCCTGATAAGAAACATCAACAAAAAACCCACACATTTTAATCAAAGACTTCATGGTGAAAGACTGAAAGTTTCCCTTCTAACATCAGTAATAAGACAAGGTTATCTCCTCTCACCAACTCTAGTGAACATTTCTAGAGTTCTAGCTGGAACAGTTAGGTGAGAGAAAGAAATAAAGGGCATACAGATAGGAGAGGACAAAGTAAAACTTTATATATTTGCAGATGACATGACATTTTACAAAGAAAATACTAAGAAATCTAAACACAAAGAAAGTATTAGAATTAACAAATGAGTCAGAAATTTTGCAGTATACATACAGAAAGCGATTGAAATTTTAATAGCTGAAACAATGCAAAAAATAAAGCTGAAGGACTCACACATTCTGATTTCAAAAGCTACTAAAAGCTACAATAGTCAAAACAGTATGATACTGGTATAAAAATAAACATACATGCCAATGAAATAGATAGAGTGATCAGAAATGAACCCTTAAATATATACTTAAATGATATTTGACAAGGGTGCCAGGACCATTTAATGGGGAAAAAAGCAGTATTTTCAACAAATTATCCAGGAGACTTTGTATAGCCATATGCAAAATAATGAACCTGGACCATTTTCTGACACCATTTAAAATTAAAAGTTAACTTAAAATGAATCAGAGACCTAAATGTAGGACCTAAAACACTGCAACTTTTAGAGAAAACCACCACCACCACCACCACCACCACCACCACCCAAAAAAAACGGGACAAACTTCATGGTATTGAAATTGGTAATGATTTCTTGGTTATGATACTAAAGGCACAAGCAATAAAAGAAAAACTAGGCAAATTAGACTGCATGAAAATATACAATTTTTTTTGTATCAAATGACATTACTAATAGATTAAAAAGAATACCCACAGAATGGGAGAAAATATCTGCAAATCACTTATCTGTTAAGGGATTAATTTCCAAAATGTAGAGAGAACTCCTAAAACTCCACCACCAAAACAGGTAAACAACCTGATGCCAAAATGCTACTTGAATAGATATTTCTACAAAGAAGATAGAGAAATGGCCAATAAGTACATGAAAAGATTTCCAACATCACTAATGATTAGGAATATGTAAATCAAAACCACGATGAGAATCCTCGCATCTGTTACGATGGCCACTATCAAACAAACAAACAGAACCAAAAAAATAACAAATGCTGAGAATGTGGAGATTTTGGAACCCTTATTCACTATAAGTGGGAATGTAAAATATTAGCACTGCTCTAGAAAACAGCATATTCATTTCTGCAAAAATAAGCAATAGAATTGCCATATGATTCAGCAGTTCCATTTTTTGATATATAGCCAAAAGTATTCAAAATGAGATCTCAAAGTAATATTTTTACACCCATGTTCATAGCAGTATTATTTACAAGAGCTAAAATATGGAAACAATCCAAGTGTTTGTTGATATATAAATGGAGAAGTAAAATGTGGTATGTCCATAAAATATGTTTCCAGTTAGGGTGAGTCATATTTAATAATTTTCACAGTTTGGATGGCAGGAAAAAAGCAAAAGCCACTTTTGAATGCTGGGGCATAGTCACTATGTGACCTTGTAGCCCACATGTATTGCTGCTAATCTAGGGCTCATGTTGTGGTTACATCATTCAGACTTAAAAACGAAGACAATTACGCAGTATGCTGCAACATGTATGAACCTCGAGGACATTATGCTAACTGAAATAAGCTGATTATAAAAGAGAAGTATGGCATAATTCTATGTAGATGCAGTACTTTCAGGAGTCTATAATCATAGAGGCAAAAAGTAGTTGTTGTGTAATACTTATGGAATTTTAATAACAAGAGGTATGGAGCTGGGTGGTGGTAATGGTTGCACCTTATGGATTTGTTTAATACCACTGCACTGTATACTTACAAGTGGTAAGAGGGTAGGTTTTATATTATGTGTATTTTGCCACAAGGTTGAAAAGAATCAAATAGATTTGTACACGCTAGCAATGAACAATTCAAAAACAATGTTAGGAAAAAAACTCCATTTGTAGTAGTATCCAAAACTAAGGTAATTAAGAATAAACATAATTACCAAATAAGTAGGAGACTTTTATACTGAAAGCCGTACAAATTATAAATTATAGAAAATTATAGAAATAAATTATAGAAGACTTAAATAAATGGAAAAACACACTAGGTCATAAATTATAATACTTAATTTTATTAAAATGGCAATACTGTCCAAATTAATGGGCAGATTCAATGCAGTTCCTATGAAAATGCAGCTGTCAGAAATTGACAGGCTAATCTTAAAATTTATGGGGAAATTCAAAGGATCTGGTATCGTCAAAACCATCCTGCATGTGAAGAACAAATGTGGGGACCTCAAACTTCCCAGTTTCAAAACTGACTCTCAAGTGACAGCAATGACAGTGATGTGATACTGACACAGCATAGACATAGATGAATGAAACAAAACTGAAAGAATTAGAAGAGGGGAAAAGTGAACGTCCAGTGGGGGAAGAGCAAAAAAAACGGCAAACCCATGAGCATGAACTGGAGTCCATGGGATTGGCTTAGTACCCATGTCCCTTCTCATCGCATGTCCATTCTCATTGCCTCCATTCTCAATAAGGTGGGTGTTTTGAGATTCTGGCTCCCATTGGACAGAACCAGATGCATGCCATGCCAAGAAATTGGCAAAGCTGAGGGAAAGTGGAGCAGTTGCAGACTCTTGTTCCATACCAACAACACGCTCCTTAGCTTTGCAGTAATGTGTGTGGGCTACAAGATCACATAGTGACTGTGCCCCAGCACTCAAAGTGGCTTTAACTTTTCTTTTGCCCTCCAAACTTTGAACAAAAGTAAGTATGACCCACCCTAACTGGAAATGTAGAAGAAAAAGAATTCTGGGGAATATTATTCAGCCTGGCCAAGTTGAGACATTTACAAGCCACTATTATTTTTTGCTTTTTCTTTACACTAATGAAAACATACTGCACACATTTTTCTTCCTTTGTTTCCTTGCTTTGTTTTTATTGTTTGGTTTTTTGAGCTACAGTTTCCACCCTATTAAATTCACCTATAAAGTGCACAATTTAGTGTTTTTTTGAATAGCGTCAGAGTTTTACAATCATCATCACTACCTTAACTTGACAACATTTTCACCAACCCAAAAATTAACACTGAACCAGTTAACAGCCACGGGGCATTCATCTCAAACTGTGCAGTTCCTGGAAATCACTAATCTACTCTCTCTTTCTGTGGATTTACCTATTCTCTCCCTTTCCATTGATCTTCCCATTTGGCTGCCAGCTCTGTGAACTTCAAGCTCCAAATTAGACAGGAAGATAAGAATCTTACAGAGATACCTTTTCCAGCTCCTACAGCAGAATTTTATAAGGTCAAATTCCTGTAACAAACATCTATCTATCTATCATCTATCTGAAATACAGTCAAGCACTGCATCACAATGTTTCTGTCAATGATGAACCATATGTAAGATAGCGGTCTTATAAGATTATAATGGAGCTGAAATACTCCTATTCCCTAGGGATATCGTAAGTATTGTAATGTCACCGTGCAATGCATTACTCACATTTGTAATGATGCTGGTGTAAAAATTCTGCTGTGCTGCCAGTAATATAAATATATAGCACATACAATTATGTGTACTACGTAATGCTTGATGATAATAATAAATGACTATGATTACTATAGATTTTAGTGTTATTTTAGAGTATATTTCCTCTACTTATTAAAAACATGTTAATGTTAGAACGGCTTCAGGCAGGTCATTCAGTAGGTATTCTAGAAAGTGTCATTGTTATCACAGGAGGTGATAACGCCATACGTGTTAATGCCCCTGAAGGCCTTCCGGCGAGAGAAGATGTAGAAGTGGAAGACAGTGATATGAAGACAAAACCTACACAGGTCCTGACCTTGTGTAGCCCTCAACTAATGTGTGGGTTTGTGTCTTAGTTTTTAACAAACAGGTTTTAAAAAGGAAAAATTAAAAAATTATATAAACAGAAAAAATCTTATAAAATAAAGATATAAAAAATGTGTACAGTTGTATAATGTATATTTGAAGTGTTATTACAGAGTCAGAAAGTTGAAAAAAATTAAAAGGTTTATAAAGTAATAAAGTTACATTAAGCTAAGGGAAATTCATTATTGAAGAAAGAAAATTTTTTTTTATGAATCTAATATAGCCTGAGTGTTTGGTGTTTATGAAGTATACAGTGGTGTATAGAAATGTCCTAGGCCTTTATATTCACTCACCACATACTCACTGACTCAGCAACATCCAATCCTACAAGCTTCATTCATGGTCAGTACCCTATACAGGAATACCATCTTTTCTACTATACCTCATTTTTACTTCACCTTTTATATGTTTAGATATATATAAATACTATCGTGTTACAATTGCCTGCAGCAGAGGTGTCCAATCTTTTCACTTCCCTGGGCCACACTGGAAGAAAGAGAATTGTCTTGGGCCACATATAAACTACGCTAACACTAATGATAGCTGATGAGCTAAAAGAAAAAAAATACCCCAGAAAGTCTCATAATGTTTTAAGAAAGTTTACAAATTTGTGTTGGGATGCATTCAAAGCAGTCCTGGGTTGTATGTGGCCTGGGGCCTGCAGCTTGAACAAGCTAGGCCTACAGTATTCAGTTCAGTAAGATACTGTACAGGTTTGTAGCCTAGGAGGAATAGGCTATACCATATAGCTTAGGTGTGTAGTAGGCTACAGCATCCAGTTTTGAGTACGTACTCTATGAGCTTCCCACTATGACGATATCACCTAACAACATATTTCTCAGAACGTATCACCTTTGTTAAGGCATGACTATATTATACATGCATATTGTATATTCGTTATGCATAATTATATATAAGAGTATATACGTATAATCTACCTCAGAATGCATGAGAAACAAACTTCCAGGAAGAGAGAAGTAGAAAACAGGAAGATAAAGATGAGAGAGACTTCACAGCATACTTTTTGTGTTTTAACTTTTCAACCGTGCTAACGCATTATCTGTTCAAAAATAATGAAATTAAAAGTGAAAATTTTAAAACTAAAACATGAATTTAAAAAGTGGAAACAAGTCGAGGGTGAATAAAGAGATAAAGGACAATGAAGAAAAGTGAAGGAAAATAAAAGGGTCGAAAAGGAAAGAGGGAGAATCATTAGAAGGAGAAAACAAAGGAGAAGAAAGAACAGGGAGGAGGATGGAAGGAAATAGGAGGAAATAGGAGTTATTTTAAGAGTCGTCAGAAAGTTAAGAGTTCAAAACAGGAGTCTAAGTAGGAAGAGAAAGAAAGGAGAAGACATAGTTTGGAAACACCAACGCACGTTTTTATGAAGAGATTCACCATATATAAATCTTGAGAGGCTAATGTACACCAGGTAATGAAGTATATTTTAGGTTGTGTAGTTTGGATATTAAACTGAAAAAAGAGGGATCCAGTAAAGGATTTTAATTGGATTAGTGGCAACATCGTACTTTTAATTGAAAAATAATTTTGTCAGCCGTGTGATGAATGGATGTATGCAGGGCTGTTGAGAGGCAGAGCAGTTTGCATGTTTTGCACAAAGGCTAGAAAGAGTAAGGGTCTAAAGTGAAGGAAGAAAAATGTGAAAAACTGAGATAAAATTGAGAATAAATATGTTGCCATAAATAATTGGATTGTGGATTGGTTGGAAGAGTTACTAATGAGTTAGAGTGAAAAGTCACAGAGGACTACCAGTTTTCTAATTTGGCTAGATAAATAGTGACTTCACTGCTTTCCAATGAACTTACAGGAAGCATGCTGTTTTTAAATAGAAGGTGGCGTATTGAGAGGTGACCTCTATGAATTGTTGGTGCCAGCAGCCACTTTTCCACTAGTAGTGTGGAAAAGCAGTGAACTATATTAAGTACAATCAGAGCCAACCAGAACAGTGTGCATGCAGAGAGTATCTCAGGACAAGGAACGAGGATTGAGGGAGAAAGAGTAGCATTTTGAGAGGTCCAGGGAGGTGGCAATTTTCTTTGAGCTACTCAGGGTGGACTCTTTTTTACTACTGAAATAAATTATTTTTCTTTAAAGTAGACCAAAAATATTTTATTACACTTTTTAATTTTGAGTTGACTGTAAATTCTTATGCAGTTTTAAGTAACAAGGCAGAAAGATCTTGTAAAACTGTAGCACATTAGACCGACATACTGACATTGATACAGTCAAGTGGCAGAAGAGTTTTATCACCACAAAGGCCCTAATGACACCCTCTTGGAGCCACACTGAGCTCTCTCCTGCTCCCACCACCTTATTAAGTGCTGACAACCACTAATCTGTTCCTCATTTCTGTAGTTTATTATTTCAAAAATATTATATAAATGGAATAATATAGTGTATATCCTTCTGGGATTGTTTTATAAAAAGTTTTTCACTCAGCACAATTCTCTGGATATCCATCTGCATTGCTGCAAATACCCACAGTTCAGACCTTTTATTGCTGAACAATATTCTGTGGCATGTATGTAAAAGAGTTTGTTTAAACATTACCTGCAGAGGGACATTTGGGCTGATTCTAGTTGTTTTTTTAGAAATAAAGCTGCCAAAAAAACCAACAAACAAACAAAAAATAAAACCTTTCATGTACAAGCTTTTGAGTAAACATAGATTTTCATTTTTCTGGGATAAATGCTTAGGAGTTTAATTGCCAAGTGGTATAGTAGTTTAATTTTTTTATGAAATTAACAAAATATGTGGATTATTTTACATTATCACTAGTAATGTATGAGTAATTCAGTTTCTCTCCATCCTTGCCAGTATTTGGCATTGTCACTGTTTTATTTTAGTCATTCTCATAGGTGTGTAGTGTTATGTTATTGTCATATATTTTTCATTTGTCTAATAGCTAATGAAACTGAACATCTTTTAATGTACAAATTAATTGACATCTGTAAATCTTCTATGGTAAAATGCCCCTTCATCTCTTTTGGACATTTTCCAGTTGAATTACTTGCTTTTTACTGTGACGTTTGGGAGTTATTTATATATTCTTGATACCAGTCTTTCGTTGTATGTGGCTTACAAATAATTTCTCCACTCTGTAGCGTGTCCTTTGACCCACTTCACAGGATCTTTTCCAAGGCAGAAGTTTTTAATTTTGATGAAGTCTAGTTCATCATTTTTTTTTCTTTAATGGATAGTGCTTTGTGGTCAGTCTGTATTGTTTGCTGATTCCTGGATGCTGAAGAAGTTTTCCTCTGTATTCTCTTAAAAGCCTTATAATTTTGCATTTTACATTTACATTTGTAACTCATTTCAGGTTTATTTTTGTATAAGGCATGAGACTTAAGTCAATAACTTTCTTATAGAAAGATATTAGCATTAACAAAAGAGAAATAGAAACTTATATGCATGAGTATAACCTTAAGAGTAGAGGTAGTAAGACAATGTCTCAAGTCTGTGTGGCTACTTATAATCACTTATTTACCTTGAACAACTTGTAGACCTCAGTTCTGACCCTCTAGGTAGGCAAGGAAAATGTAAGAATTCCCGGGCCCATATCATGGGATTGAGTCAGTTTTTACTACTTCTGTTCTCACTTTTTTTTCTAGATTTTAAAAGTTGATGTGAGGAGCATTATGTGAGAAAGCAAAGAAATTATAAAACTCAATTTTGGATGGTGATCATTTAATATCTTTAGTAGAGAGTAGCTGTTACTTAATTTCTTAATATAATTTAAAAATTAAGCTTTTATATGTCATAGTTAAAGAGGAATTACATAAAAGCAGAATTGAAAGAGAAGGAATGAAAGGGACTTTTATCAGTCAGTAATGTAAGAAAAAATAAATAAGAGAGTAGCAATAATGTAAACTACATTATGCACATAAAATAATATAGAAAAATGAAAGCAAATATGTTTATTACAATTTATATATGTGGTTTGAATTTCCTCATTAATTAAATGATTGGATTAAAAATTTTATGTGATATTTGTCAAAAAGCATCTAAAAATAAATGAAAAATATTGGTAACAAAATGATCGGTCAATATACATGGCAAATAAATGAAAAGGAATTAATAGTAGTATACAATCACGCAACACATAATGAGGTTTCAGGCAACAATGAACCACATAATAGTCCCTTAAGGTTATATCACTGTATTTTTTGTATATTTCCTATGTTACAATGTGCTTAGACACACAAATACCGTTATGTTATAATTGCCTATGGCATTCAGTGCAGTAGTATGCTGGACAAGTTTGTAGTCTGGGATCAATAGGCTATACCATATAGCCTAGGTGTGTAGTAGGCTGTGGCATCTGGGTTGTGTAAGTCCACTCTATGATGGGCACACAAGGAAATCTCCTAAGGACGCATTCTCAAAAACATCACTGTGTTTAAGGGACACATGACTAAACTTTAAGGTGTACCTCTGTGTAACTTACATGCTCCCATATAACACATATGCACATGCACATGTTTGTTTCTCAAATATGGGCTAATTCTTGGTAAGTTACTCAGGACTTTTTTTTAATTTAAGATATCTTAGATTTATTTTTGAACAATATATGCAATATATGTAACATCTCCTTGTTTTTAATTGATTAATAATATTTTACAGTATGATGGTATGATAATCTATTCACTAATTTTAATATTGATGATTCAGATTTCACAAGTTACTATTCTACACAATTGTGTACAGAATCATGTTTCTACTTATATACTGGCAATTTCATTTCTTTAGATTAGTTTGATCAAAGACTAATCACTACATTAAAAATCACGTGCATTTAAAATTGGATAGATAATACTATATTGCTATGCTATAATTTTGTAGCAATTTATTCTCCCAATATTAAGAAATGTATGGAAGTCCATTTTTCCACAAATTCACCCAAAATACCTTGTATTAATCTTTCTTAATTTTGAAAAATGATTCCTCATTTAAAAGAGTAATTTCACTAATTACTCCTATATTACTCACTAATTAACCCCTATGTTCAAAGTTAGAGGAATACATTCCTAAATAATGAATTCTGAATGCTTATTTTACTTTTACACAATTTTGTTCAGAATTAGATGACAATCTAATTTGCAATGTATTTGCCAGTGAGATTTATAACATTTTTGCATACTATGTTAAAAACCTAATTTTTTCTCTCTCTCCGGTTTTTTTTTTTTTTTTTTTTTTTTTAGATGGAGTTTCTCTCTGTCACCCAGGCTGGAGTGCAGTGGTGAGATCTTGGCTCACTGCAACCTCCACCTCCCAGGTTCAAGTGATTCTCCTGCCTCAGCCTCCTGAGTAGCTGGAATTACAGGTGCAAACTACCACATGTGGCTAATTTTTGTATTTTTAGTAGAGACGAGGTTTCACCATGTTGGCCAGTCTGGTCTCGAACTCCTGACCTCAAGTGATCCTCCCGCCTCTGCCTAAGTTCAGGGGTACATGTGCAGATTTGTTATACAGGTAAACTTGTGTCATGGGGATTTGTTGTAGAGATTATTTTCAATCAGGTATTGAGCCTATTACCCATTAGTTATTTTTCCTGATTTTTCTTTCCTTCCACCCTCCACTGTCTGATAGGCCCCATAGCCTGTTGTTCCCCTCTATGTGTCCATGTATTCCTGTCATTACGTTCCTACTTACACATGAGAACATGCAGTATGTAATGTTCTGTTCCTGCATTAGTTTGCTAAGGATAATGGTCAACTATTTCCTTCATTCTACCAATGAATAAAGCAATATATTATCCATAATTTGATATTCTCTTTTCATCACACTTATATGTAATATTTTAGTAATCATTATAAAATTTCTATCATATATCTTATGTGTTTACTTTTATTTTCTGTTTTATATACACACTACGATATGTTTATACATGAAATAATTTTACAAGCATACAAACTCCATCCTTTTCTAGTATCAATTCTATTTTCTCCATGGATCTGTATCATATTTTTGGTTAACATAAATTTAATGTAAGTCTTTGAATCCTTAATAACAAATGTATTCAAACTATTTATTCTATCAGTTTTTAAGTACTTTCCCCACACTTATTCTTTTTCAGAAGAAAATGTAGGCAAGAGAGAGAAAAAGGGAAGAAGAGAAGAAGTAGGGAGGAAGGGGAAAGGAAAATAAAGAAACAAAGGGAAAAGGAAGAAAAGATAGACCTATTCTGATTTAAATTGCATTAAACTTATCATTTAAGAAAGTGTACAATTATTTTAAATTAAGACATATACCAATCTAGAAACATCAGTGGATTCATTCTTTTCTTTTCTTTTCTTTTTTTTTTTTGAGGTGGAGTCTTGCTCTGTAGCCCAGGCTGGAGTGTAGTGGCACAATGTCAGCTTACTGCAACCTCTGACTCCTGGGTCCCAGGTTCAAGCAATTCTCCTACCTCAGCCTCCCAAGTAGCTGGGATTACAGACACAAGCAACCATGCCCAGCTAATTTTTGTATTTTTTTAGTAGAGAAGGGGTTTCACCATGTTGGCCAGTTTGGTCTTGAACTCCTGACCTCTTGATCCGCCTGCCTTGGCCTCCCAGTATGCTGGGATTACAGGCATGAGGCACTGCGCCTGGTCCCATTATTTTATTTTTTAAGTCCTTTACTATAATTATAGTTCTTTAAAATTGTAATGTAGATCTTTCTTGCTATTTTTTCTTGAATTTTTATTTTGCTTTTAATGGAAAACGTGTGTTTTATATATACTTATAGATAATAAAGTCTATGCACCCTAATTTGCTTTTAGTTAAAATACTTTTAGATTTTGGTCTTCCGAGTTTCAGAGGTAAGCCACCATATCATCTGCAAATAAAGTCTTTCAGTGCTATTATATAATATTTATATTTTTAAAATTCAAAGCAATTTTGAATAATAGTGACTATTAATGGTAGATCATAACCCTATTTTGTCTTGTTTTGATGTTAAAAACGTTTCTTTTTTAAGCTTTTATTTTAAGTTCAGAGGTAAAAGTGCAGATTTGTTAAATCGGTAAAAGTGCATCATGAGGGTGTGTAGTACAGATTATTTCATCACCCAGATATTAGGCCTAGTACTCATTAGTTATTTTTCTCAGCCCTCTCCCTTCTTCCCTCTACCCATTAAAAGGCCCCAGTTTGTTTTGTTTCCCTGTATGTGTCCCTTTGCTTTGATCATTTAGCTCCCACTTATAAGTAAGAACATATGGTACTTGGATTTCTGTTCCTGTATTAGTTTGCTAAGGATAATGGCCTTCAACTCCAGCCATGTTCCTGCAAAGAACATAATCTCATTCTTTTCTATGGCTGTGTAGTATTCCATGGCACAAATATACCATATTTTCTTTATCCAATATATCATTGATGGGCATTCATTGCTATTGTGAATAGTGCTGCAATGAATATATACATGCATGTGTATTTATAATAGAATGATTTACATATATTTGTGTATATACCCAGTAATGAGATTGCTGTGTCAAATGGTATTTCTGTTTTTAGCTGTTTGAGGAATCGCCCAGTGTCTTCCACAATGACTGAACTAATTTACACTCCCAACAACAGTGTATAAGTATTCCTTTTTCCCCACAACCTCCTCAGCATCTGTTATTTGACTTTTTAATAGCAGTCACTCTGATTGGTATGAGATGGTATCTCATTGTGGATTTATTTGCATTTCCCTAATGATCATTGATGTTGACCTTTTTTTTCATATGATTGTTGGCCACATGTATGTTCTTTTAAGAAGTATCTATTCATCTCCTCTGCCCACTCTTTAATGGGGACTTTTTTTCCTTTAAATGTCCTTTATCTTATTAGTTAGTATTTTAAAACTAAGCATTATAATTATAGCTTGATCCCCTTTATATGTAATTTAGAATTTTTAAGAATGGTAGCTGAATTTTTTCAGATACTTTTCAGAACCAACTATTATGAAATTGAACAAAACCCCACTCTTATTCAGACAAAACATGATTTTAAAAATGAATAACATGAGAGCACTGGTATAATACCCATCCAGACATCTTATCTATCTATACTGTATCTCAAACATACTGATTGAGTTAACATCTTTATTCTTGCTTAATTCTTAATTAGTTCATTTGTCAAATTCTTTTGAAGCATATGTTAAAATCCTTACCATTGTTACCCTTTCAATCAGAAATCCTTTAGCTTTTGCATTTTGCTTATGAAGTTTTATTCTATTCATTGGGCATGTACTAGCTTTTGTTTTATGTGTTCTTCATGAGTTATTTACAATTGAAAAATATTCTTCTTTATTTTTTCCAATAGTTTAGAATAAATAAAACTTTAGCAAATATAAATATATTTCCATATTAAAGGTTTAAGCCTGGTTATTTCCAAATCTGTGGTAGAGGAAGATAATATTTTATGAACTGTAGATAATGTATTTGTAACAAATGTGAGATGCCATGAGAAATCAATAACACAGATATAATAAAAAGAAAAAAGTGATAACCAACATGAATAATTTCTACTTTTCAGCATTGTTTTAATGACTTTTCTACAAACATGATTTCCCTTTTATTTTTCAACTATCCTTTGAGATTATTGGCTATTATGCTGACTTTATGATTGTTTATTCAGACCCGGAAAGCTTAGGAAGTTTGCAAGTGCACATGACTGAGCTTTCTAAGGCTAAATGTCCTAAGCTTTCTGAGCTTTGGACCTCCAGCCTTGATTGGTCTGGTTTCATGTGACCCATGATTTTAGATGAAGCAAAGACACACACTGATCTTTGCCTTATGTCTCTATAAGTTGATAAAAATACCAGGTTTTGATTAGGGAAAATAAACTATGTCATTGTCTGTCAAGTTAGGGAATATTATAAATATTTTTAATTTTACTAAATGTAAATAACAGTATAACTCTTCTCTATTCAGAGTTAGCCAGTTTAGTATGCTTGTCATGAATTATTTTATAGATTTGAGGACTTAAGATTAAAAATTCTAGCATACTTAAAAAAATGAAAACAAATTACATAATAAATTGTGTAAATAAGGTACAGATATATTTTACCTTTGTTTAGCAAATTTTAGGCTTATTATGATTTATACATGATTTTTAAGGCTGCTCTTTTATATGTAGTTTTGTAATATAAAGATTTCTTTTGAAAGTTGTTGTTGGTTAAAATATGGAGTGATGATACTCAAACATGGGTTACTATTGCTTTTAGAGTGCTTTTTTAAAAATTAATTATCCACATGACTTTATTAAATTAATTTTATAGATCTGTATTACATGACAACTTCCAAGTAAAAGTAGGTTTCATTTACAATTCCCAATATGAAGCTCAGTCTGAAATTAGAAAATTATATTTATATCTCTCAGTGTGCCAGTTTATATAAAAATTGTTCTAAGACAAATTAGGTAGTTTCTTAAGAAATTACTTAATCTTGACAAAATGAACTTAATCCAGGATAAAAATATATATATATATAATTATTTATAGAGAATTACAAAGTAGCCAAGTTTGTCATTCTTAGCATATGGATGATTATAACCAATTCAATCTTAGATTTTTTTTTGCTTTTTTACATATATTAAATGCAATAACACTTCTTGAGTAAAATTATCTCATATTAGGAATTTTTATCTCCTACTCTATTGAAAAGATCTTCAACAATATTGTCATGAATTCATTTCTGTCTGCATAGCATTTTATATTTTAAAGTGTTGTCATATTATTTTCCTCATAATGTTCATTTTACAAATGAGTAAAAAAGCACTCATAGACTTGGAGTGAGTCTTCTAAAATCACATAGCTAGTCAGTTACAGGTTGTAATCAAAATCTTCCTCTTGAGTAATCCTGTCTGATGCATGGCATGTTAAATTGTATAGTCTTATGTGTTGTTAAAGTTCTTCTGTTTCTTACACAAATGGTGGTAGAAGATAGGCTAGGTAGAGAACTAGCTGTAAGAAAAGTTATAAACAAAATCTTCCAGAATCACATATATTTTGCAACACATTTCAATATAGTATTGAAAGACAAATGTTTTCTTTATGTTTAAGCCCTAATGCAATGTTTTTTATTACCTTTCAGTTGCAAAAAATGTCTATTTACAGGGTGTATATATATATACATATATACACACACACACACACACACACATATATATAAATACATGTGTGTGTGTGTGTATATATATATATATATATACACACACACACAATTGAGGTTCAAATGTGAGTGAAAAGAGCTGAGAATATGTTTAATCTGTTTAAAATGTGTTTAGATACAGCCTTGAATAAATCTCTTCCTACATTGCATTTAGATAGGGTTTACATTTACGTCTGAACATTAAACCCATTTGGAATATGTCTTGCTTCCACTTCCCTCCCTCTAGTCCTGATAGACATTGCTGATCAATTACAGTTTTCTTTCCTGTTGAACCAGTTCCTGGGATTAAGCAGGTTCAATTCCCACCTCTAAGAATTTCATTTCTACTAATCAGTTAGTATTGACAAGTGAAATTAAACACATTTTCCATTCCTCTTATTAAGTCTCAGACATTCTGTGTAACTGGCAAAAAAATCCTCATATTTTCAAAAACAGCAAACTTGTGAGTAGACACCTAACATTTGCATGCTGACTCATGCCTAGCAATCGGCTGGGGAATTTACCAGAGTGTTTCCTTGAATCCATTTAATCCTCAGAAGAGTTTCAAATTTTACAAATGGAGAAATCAAGACTCGGAAATGGAATATTTTATCTCTTACAGCATAGCAGAAAGTGTTAGAGATGCATTCAAATTTTCTGCTTAGGAGGAGGTTACTGTAACATATCACCTACACAACTCCTACCTCAAATAATTATTTTGAGAACTCCTGATCTCTAAATTAGATATATATTAAATAAAAATTAATTAAGGTCTATCAAAAAGAAACCAGCATCCAGCATGTGCCAGGCTATATTTTTTCTCATTTGTTTTTTCTTTTCTTTAGGTTTAGAGAAACAACATCTTATGTATATTATCATCTTAAACACTTTTGTTATATTTTCTTTGTGTTTCAGACACATTTCTTAAAATGGTGGCTTTTTCAGACTTTGAAACTGGGGATTAAAAAGGCCACTAACTTTAAGGATTAGTAGACTACATCTAAGTTAATTACACTAGGGTGAACTGTCTCTTTCAAAATAGGTTAAAGAGTTGTAATTTCTTACAATGATATAGGATAAACAAGAAGACCTAATAAAAAAACTCACCAAAGTTTATGACCCTAAGAATGTTATTCTTAATTTATATTTTGCCTTCAACATTTGTTGCATCCTCTACGCTTTCATGAAGACTGCAATAATGTGATCAGAGAGTTTTGTAATACTGACAAGAGGCAGTGTGAAAGTCATGAATATAAAAAGACTGCTTTGGGACAAAGTTAAAGAGAAATTGATGGCTTTAATAATGTCAGAGACAAAAGGCATTGGACAAGCTTAGTAGCATTTAAAATATTTATTAAACCGAGTCTGTAATTTTTCATAGGAAAGTTGCTTTAATGACAAAGGAAGTCATAATACAAACAGAACAATCCAGCTGCCGCTGTGAGTCAGCACTACTTCAGAGACATTTATATTCTTACCCTCAAGCTTTCTTAGAACCTTTTCTAACAGTTGCAGCTGTGTGAATAATTTGTGGAAGAGCCATGATAGAATTCTTCAAAAGAATACAAGATAGTAGCATTGGGAAAAAAAAAATAGCCAGTGCTTATTGTTTACATACCTGTGACCTGACCATTCACCTTAAATTCATTTTTGTTTTCAGTTAGAATGAAGTCACTGTATTGGGTCAATGATCTCTGCCTCTTGACTAAATTCAGGCTTCGAAAACAGCCGGTTTATACTGTCTCCATACTTTCAGGCAATAATGTAGAAACTTAAAGAAAGATCAGAGTATGACAGTATGAAGAATAAGAAAAAAGTAAGATTTAGCCTTACAGAGATCTTTTTAAAAATCACATTAGAATCTTTCTAACATTGGATTAGAAGTATTATTACATTAAATGAATTCTATTAGATCCTTCCTAATATAGAGAGAAGTACTGCTCTAGTCTAATGCAGTTAAGTTGTCGGCCTTGGAGAAATATATCTATCTACCCTTCCTTTTTTTTTTTTCCTACTATCATCATGAAACACATAATGGTTTTGTAATGATGAATGTTTACAAGGATTCCATATAAACACCAAAATTTCCAGAAATAAAAACCTGTGTGAATGTAAAAATATTTTATTTTATTGTTTCCTCCATTTTTCATTTCTATTTTTTAAGTATCAGAACGTCACTTTATTTTCTAAATTTGTATAATGTTAAAATGTACTAGTCTTATGTATTATTAGAGCAATTTGTCATGTGTATACAGTGCATGTCTGATTATTTACATTTGATGCACTAAAAACCATTAGATGAACTAAATAAAATTTTATTTGTTTGATTTATTTAAATGGTGATATCATTTTTAAACTGAGCAATAGTTCAGTTTCCTTGAAAAGTTAGAGATGCCTTATTAATACTGCTCTGAAATACTCTAAATGCACTAATTTATTTGACCTTTACTTTTTAAATATAATTTCTTCCAGGATCTCTAATATGCCTTATGTATTATAGCTTACAGTCTAATTCATAATTTAATGACTGTGGATGCCAAGTAGTCAAATTCTAGTAGATACTTTTATGAAGACATATATTTTATTATTAGGACCAGATGAAACAATTTAAGCTAAGATTGCATTTTTTTTTTTTTAGTGCTCCACTTGGCTAATTTCAACTTGAATCTATCCTTCACTGGATGTGTAATATAGAAAGAGAGCAAGTCAGAAATAGACAAAGTTACCAGCACAATGTATTGTGCTCAGAAATTTCTCAGTGAATAGATATATATAATTATCTTCAAACTCAAAAATATATCAAATTTTGTACTTTGCCTAATTTTTGAATAAAATATATACATTTACATCCTTTTGTATCTCCTTCCATTTTAGGTAGTAGAAGTTTATTTGACTACATTTTTGTAGAATAAATTATAATATGAAATGTCAACTTTTTATAATGTTTCTGTATTAATATATACACAGTATTGTATTATTTGACATTGATGTATTGGATATTATTATATCCAATAAATCAATCAGTTTAAACTATTTAAGTTGAAGGCATTCCCTGAGCTATATTAAAGACATCAAATATCATTTGGAATTATTTAGTGTATAGAAGCTTATCTTTAAATATCATCTTTTTCATAAAATGTTAGGAGCCTATTTAAAGCTGTTCATGGTAGTCCATGCACATTGGATCCTAAATCCAACATGAAAACACTTTGGTGGTCTTTATCAATTTCTTTTTTTCATGCATTGCCAATAGGAAAAAAAAAACGACAAGTTTATAGAGTGCACTTCATAACTAAAAATGACTGTAACAAATGGTTTGAAATGTTCTCTGGAGGATTATTGACTTTTTAATTCAGGCTGTCATCAATCCTCATTTATATTTCATAATATGTATCCTGGGAAAAGTAAGCTACTTTTAACTGTGTAGCTTGTCACTGAGGTTAAATAGTTGCTATGCCAATCACTTATCCTTCAATTCTACGTGAGTTAAGAGACACTTTTCAGAAAATCACTTAACACCAATAAACTGAGACACATGTTAATTACATAAAGATATTCTTTTTTCATACATATATACAATCTATATGAGAATTAAAGTTATATATGACAAAAATTATTATTCACTGGTTTTCTTTCTGTGCCTTCCTAAGTACATCAATAAAGTAGAAGCAGCTAGGAATGAAGGAGGAAATTGAACATCTTATTTTAAAAAGTTTCCTTTGGGGGAGTATGAGTGACAGTATAAGTGGCCCATATAATATGTATTTTTTCCAGTTGGAATAATGTGGCATCTATTGCTCTTATTGAGGTGATTGGCATGCTTCCTTCCCAACTAATTCTCAAACAGACTTAGGCCGTCTAAATTTTTAGTATTTCCAGAGTATAGCTGGGAAAGGGAACTAATAGGCAATAGGGTGGTAGGCTGTAGTCCTGACGTGGTGGCTTTAACTAGTCTCTTGGTTTGCACTACTTTTATAGTTTTAGTAAATCTGGAAGGTTGGAACTTATTCAATAGTCAATGAAATTTGTATATAAAATGGATCCTTTAGACGCTACAAAATAAAAGTGGTGAGATTAACTTTGCATTGTATTTGAATCACCAAATAGAGTCTCAGTTTGGTTTTGGACCTCATAGTTTTTTATTGGCATCCTGATGGTTGAAAGAAAAGGATATTGGGTAGTTCAAAATACATGCATTAACCAGAGAGTAGATGGTCCAAGTGAACAAAACTTTTATATCCTATTCTTGCTTTCGATAAGATACCTCCTACAAAAACTTTTTTAACAGAGAACTGGAGTCCTCTTCCTTATTTACCAAGTCATATATCTTATTAAGGACAATATATGCTACATATATGCTCATGGCCATTCTAAATAGCAAATGCTAAATTATAGATGTGAGAAAGGAATAAGTGTGATAAGCCTGTAGCATACATTCTGTGGAACACTTCCTCATGGTCTTCACTGCATCAGTCACTCAGCTACATCAAGGAATTTATTGATTAAATAAGGCAAAACCTCTTCTCTCAAAGAGCCTATTATTAATCATCTATACATATCATATATTGCTGTATGATATATATTGTTTTACAATATATATTGTTTTGCAATATATAACTCTTTGTATTTTTATAATTCTGTTTGATTTTCAAAACCTTAAAATATGGTACAATATTTTATGTATAAGAAAAAAGACTCAAAAATATTTGAAAATGAACTCAAGATCACATAACTATTAAGCAACAGAAGGAAGACTCAAAATCATCATTTGTCTTAGTCTAAATGTCTTTAAATGACAACAAATAAATGTATTTTTATTGGCAGGAAATTTTCAAAATCTGATGTCCAGAACTCACTTGAGGAACACTTTCATAAAAACAATATGCATCTTAAATATTAAGTACCATTCTCTTCAATTAAGAAAATTCAGCTGTCCAGAACAATTTGCTTTCAAAATGAATAGATTTAATATTTGTGTTAGAGATAGCATGTTAATTTTTCTTGGAAAGAACAGTATGCTTTTGGATATTGGAATTAAAATGTCTAAACCATTTACCTTAATGTATTCAAATTCTCATCTAACCTCAAACCTTTACATAGAATGATTATTTGAAAATTATACAATTAATAGTCCATCATTGCATAATTCCTGAATCATTTCCCACAAAGCTTAGTACATTATAATGCAATTATAGTGTTCTTGGAATGCTTGGCACTTGTAGATAATCGATACATATACATTTATTGAATGAATGCAGGATTTCTTTCACAGCATTTTTGCTGGTAAATGGGGTAATTGACTGCCCATACAATTGCATGTGACATTTATCGAACTACCTATGACATAACTCAAGTTCAAGAATTATACACTCACTGGAAAAATGTAAAATACTCAGCATCATGCATATACTGTAAATGTCTCCCCCCACAGCCACATTCACTACACTGCCTGTCATACTCCCCTAAACACTTCAAAATATGGTTCATTTTCCTTTAAAGCACTTTGTGTTGATAGCTCCCTTTTTTATGTAACTACCACACCTCTTTCAACTCTACTACAGGACATAAAGTGTTCTGTTACAATTATTGTTTTCTGGTTTTCATTATTGAGCAGCACATACTTTGAGAATACAAGACATGTCTTGTCCATCTATGTCAATTAACAGTTTACAGTTTATCATATATATTAAGTAATCAATATATGACTAATTAAATGAACAAAAGTGAGTATTTTTATAAGTGGTACAATATTTAGATCATTTATACAAAGATCGATTTTACCAATTTTGTGGAACGGGAATGGAAATGAAAAAACATTTGATGGCTAAAATTAATATAATGGTAACTAAAGGCAATAATAACTAAAGGTACCATGGACATGGTTTATTACTCCATTGATTTTAGTCTTATTTCATTTTTATCAGTAACATTTTAAATAATGTTCTGGAATGTTTTCCCAACGGGTTTGAGGGCCATATGTTAAATACATTTATAGATAGTCAATATATTTTTGCTTTATTAAATTTAAAATATTTGAAATATTTTGTTACTAATATTTACAAATATGCAAACTTGTATCATGCAAACTTACCAAATTCACTTATTATCACAATTTGTCTGAATAATCTTTTGTATTTTAATTTACTCTATGCCATCTACAAATGCTTAAGATAACTCTTAACATAATAAAGAAAATATTTTCTTGTTTTCTAAAAGTAAATGACTTTTCTGCAATTATGGAAAAGATCATACAGTTTTACTTCTTTAAAATGTTAATATGGTGAATTAAATTCAATTATGTTTTGAATGTCTATAATTAACCAATGTGTTATGTATATTACTATTTTAGTATTCTGATAAATTTTAGTTGATAGTATTTCGTAGGGAAATTTTTCATCTATTTTCATGAGTGACATTGATCACTAATTGTTCTTTCTTCTAATGTCTTGTCACATTTTTGGCATTAAGTTTATATTGACCTCATAAAACGAAGCTGGGGATTTTATTAGTTATCTCTGCTGCATAATAAATTAGTGAAAATATTAGTGGCTTAAAACAACATTTATGTTCTTTGAGATAGTAGGAAAATCGAGATATGCAGTAATTAATACAAAAATGAAATAATCAAATAATTTGAGAACAGCTCTTCTAGGTGATCCTGGCACAAGATCTTTTCTGAGATTTCAGTCAACATGTTGCTCAGAGCTGTAGTCATCTGAAAGCTTGATTGAGGCTGGTATATCTGCTTCCAAGGTTACTCACTCACATGGCTATTAGCAGGAGGCCTTAGTTTTTGCTGGCTGTTGTCATGGGGCCTCTCTGCCCCTTAGCATATAAGCATTCCCATAAGACTGATTCAGTGTCTTATGACATGGCAGCTGAAGTCTGCAAGAACAAGAGAACAATGAGAATATTGCAATACCTTTTTACGACCTAATGTTGAATGTTTTGCACCATTACTTTGCCACAGCTCTGGTCATTAACAGTACATCATTAAATCCAGCCCACAGGTCCCATGTGTAAAGTGAGGAACATTGGTCTCTACCTTTTGAAGATAGGAGTGTCAAAAATTGACAGAGATATTTTAACATTACCAAACAGATGCCTCCAGCCCCATTTTATTCTCTAGAAGAGTTTGTATAAGATTGGTATTATTTTTACTTTATTTTGGGAAAGTTCTAAGTTTTCTTTGATTAAAAGTTTTTAAATAAATTAAATTTATTTAAATGTTATAAGACTTTTTAGATTTTGTACTACTTTTTTTGTGTAGGTTCCGCTAGATGCTTGTGTTTCCAGAAATCTGTTCATTTTATTTAAAGTTATGTGTTGGCATAAAACTGTCTATAATTTGTTCTCTTTAGTTTGTACCATTTCTGTAAGAATTCAGTTCTCAATCTGACTTTCTTGTTTTGCCATTTTGTTTTTTGGAGTTTGCTTTTAATGACCTTTCTTCTTTGGTATTCTATAGTTTTACTGTAGTGTCTATACATCATCCTTTTTAAGAAAATTCATCATCTTTAGGCTTTTGTAATCACTGGTTTGATGTCTTACACAGATCTGACAGTATCACAACAGTTACCTCTTCAAATATTGCTCTCTCCTTTTACTTCAGTTAAATATATATGATACTCTTAATCTATTCTGTATTCACTTACTCTCTCATCTGTATTTTCTATATTTTATACCTCTGTGCTTTATTGTGGATATGATTTTTTTGTCTTCACTTTCTATTAGCTCTTTTTGTTCTTCAGCTGTATCTAATCTGGGCTAAATACAAAGAGTTTATAATTTCTTTTTTGTCATTTGAAAATATGACATTTCTAGTTGATTCATTTTAATTACATTATGTTTTATAGCTTTCTAACTTTTTTATGTTTAGCTATCAACTCTTAAAACACAGGAAGCATACATGAGTAATAACCCCAGTTACCAGAGTTTTGTGACTCTTTAAAAGTTGGCTGTTGTTTTTATTCATACTGGTTAAGTTTGTATTTTCTTGAGGAAAGCCTTGAGATATTATGTTACATTCAGTAAACTTGATTTAATAAACCATTTTAGAAATTATTTGAAATCTAAATAAAATAGGTTCTTTAAGAGAGGTATTTCATCCATAACTGCCAGGCACTGGGGTACTAGAGAGCCTGCAATGAATCTCTGGACATTTTGTGGCCACTTGAATGCAATGCAACTAGTGACTCAGTACAGAGAAAAGAGTTACTATGCCATGATCTCCAGACAAAATTATTGTGGGCCACAATACTAAGCCTGTTTACTTTAGCTGAGACTGCCTACCAGAATCAGCTGATTCCCAGATATTAGCATGTATTTGGAAACCATAAATAAACACATAATCCTGGCTTCCCAGAAGCTTTGGTGTCTAGTAAGGTAGAAGAGATAAATCACTGTATTTGATTCGATGTAGTAATATGGCCAGATCTTAAAGGAACACACACTGAATTAATTAATGGCTAAAAGAAAAAAAAATACAAAACCTCTCAACATGTGTTATTTTTTAAATTACACATACACACACACAGGCACACACATATATGTGTGTATATCACAGGAAAGGAGACAGAAATAAAATGCCTTTGATTAGTAATCAATTCTGACTTCAGAATCTCCACCTGGTTTGGGAAATATTCTTGAGGGAGAAAGAGCTGTAGCTCACTTCCATGAGCCTTAAAGTTTCTTCTGTACTCATTCTGCCATTCCTCATTATATCCCTAAGTTACTTATGTTTTCTGAAAATGCTTTCTACAAACTTTTCCAGGATTTTAAGTTCTAGTCAGGAAGATAGTTGATCAGAATCAATCATTATCACTTATTCAATGTTACTAGAAACAGAAAGTTATCAATTGATCCACGTCTCACTTTTAATTATTGAGTCTTTCCATAATTATGCCCAATGTTGTATTTAAGACATTTTAATACCAATGATTTTATATATATATATATACACATATATGTATATACATACATAAATACATATATATATGTATACGTATGTATATACATATATATATGTAATTGCAAAAATTTGAGATTTTATTCAATACTAGTTAATTCAGTGAGGAATTTTTATAAAGAAAATTATTTTACTTAATCAAAATGCAATTATCAAATCAAGAAATGTTACATTAGTAGTATCTCAATATCTAATATAGGGACCATATTTAAATTTTGTCAATTCTGTTAGTAATACTGTTTATAGCTTATTTTCTCTGGTCCAAGACCCAATATTCATTTGCATGTTTTATTTATTTCTTATAACTCATCTCTTTTAGTCTAGAGTGTTTCATTGGGAGTTTTTTGCCTTCCCTTTCTTTTTTATTCAGATAACATCCACATACCATTTATCTGTGTCCAAATGTACCATTCAATACTTGATAACATATTTACATGATTGTGTAACCATCACCAATACCTAAGCCCCTAGAACATTTTTATCACCTCTAAAATAAAATTTATATCCATTAAGCAGTCATTTCCCATTCCTCCCTTTCCTCAGTCCCTGGCAATGATCAGTATGCTTTCTATTTCCATGGATTTTCCCATTCTGGACATTTTATAAATGGATTAATATAATATGTGGACATTTGTGTCAGATTCCTCTCACTTAGCATAAAACCTCCAGTATTCATATTGCAGAATGCATTAGTATTTTCCTCCTTTTACTGCATGGCTACATCATTTTATATTCTCACCAGCAAAGGGCAAGAGTTCCAGTTTCTCCATGTACTCAACAACATGTTATTTTCTGGTTTTTGTTTATTTGTTTAAATAGCCATTCTAGAGGGTGTAAAGTGGTATCATATGGTGGTTTTGATTTACATTTCCCTCTTTTTCATTTTTTTAAATTTTTGAGTGGTTTCTTGTGCTTAGTCATTTATATGTCTTCAGTGGAGAAATAACTATTCAATTTTTTGTCCCCAATTTTTAATTAAGTTGTTGGCTTTTTAGTTGCTGATTTTTAACAGTTCTTTATGTGTTCTGGATACTGTCAGAATTTGCAAATATCTTTTCCTGTTTTGTGAGTTATATTTATACTTTTTTTATAGTGTCCTTTGATATACCACAAAATCTAATATATTTATTTTGTTTTTATTGTTGTTTGTGCTTTGGGGTCATATCTACAAGAAACCATTGTCCATTCCTAGATCAGAAACACTTACTCCATGTTTTCTTCTGAAAGTTTATTGTTTTAGTGCCTGCATTTAGGGCTTTGATTCATTTTGAATTCAATTTTATTTATGATATAAGGTAGGAGTTCAGGTTTATTTTCTTGCTTGTGGTTTTCCAATTGCCCCAGAATGATTGAAAAGAAAAATTGACCATCAATGTATGTGTATATTTCTGCACTCTCAACTCTATTCCATCCTTGTGTCACTATTGCACTCCTTTAATTACTGTAGCTTCACTGGATGTTTTGAAATCAGCAGGTATAAGCCCTCCACCTTCACACTTTTTCAAGATTTTTTTTTTTTTTTGGCTACTTGGAGGTCCCCTGTAATTTCATATTTATCTGAGGATTAGCTCTTTCATTTCTCAAAAAAATGCTGTTAGAACTTTGGTAAGAATTACATTGTGCCTTTGTCTTTCCTTTACTCGTCTTTGTCAATTTGGGAAGTATGATCACCTTACCAATAGTCTGTACCAATTTGTACTATCTTACCTATCAATTCGTTCAATCCAGGAATACAAGATGGCTTCCTATTTATTTAGGTCTTCTTTAAATTCTTTCAACAAAGTTTCATAGTATTTAATATGAAAGTTTTGCATTTCTTTGGTGAACTTTATACCTAATTTTCTGATACTATTGTAAATGGAATTATTAACTTCCCAACATACTATAGTAATAAAAAGACTTTATTTTCCTTCCATTATATATTCATTCATTTACATAACTGAATTCATGGTTTTATTTAATTCCTTATACTCCCTTGTAATTACTAATTATTTCAGTGCACAAATTGTCCCATCTTTAGCAAATTGGAGTCTCTTTAAACTGGTTTCTATATTCTTTTAGTATGTCTAGCATGTCTCATCATTCTTTGAGGACTTCTGTAATTTCTGAAACAAGATATTCCAGGCTTATCTTATATTTTCCCTAGCAAAATCCCAGAATAGTTTTTATCCAGGTAACACTGGTATATTTCAGTGTATAATGCTATTTGAAAACTATGTAGAAATGTATAGCATCATTAAAATATATAATTTATGATTTCTCTTATTGTAATTTTTGTTTCTTTTGGAAAATTAAATACAAAATATGAATCACTAATTCACTTTCTCTTTCATTTCTTTCTTTAGTTCCTCCAGTCATCCGGGTGTATCCAGAGAGCCAGGCTAGAGAGCCTGGGGTAACTGCCAGTCTTAGGTGCCATGCAGAGGGGATTCCAAACCCTCAGCTTGGCTGGTTGAAGAATGGAATTGATATTACACCAAAGCTGTCTAAACAACTCACGCTTCAAGGTGCTTTTTACTTGCATTTATTTCTCTTAAATGACCATGTTGAAGATTTATACTAAAATTTATAACGGTATTTGGAAAAAAGAGAAAAATGAGTGTTGGTGGCAACAGAATGTCACGAATATGCATAAAATGCTTATATCTAAGAAACTATATGGGAAAGAGTCTTTTAACATTTTAATGTTTTTAAGAATAGTCTTGTCATAATGATGAATGATGTCATTATTTTGGTGATAGGTAAAATTATTAAATTATGTATCTTTAAAATACTTGTCCTGTGAATTATAGCAGTTATGCTGAACAGAATAATTAGATATCTTCATAGAAATTCATTTCTGAAGTTACCTTTAAAATGGATAAATAATACATTAAATATGTATTATAGAGGATTTCAATACAGAATTTTTTAGTGAATTTTTTAGCATCTTTTGTAAATATGCTAAATGAAAGAAGAAAAATATCAAAAAGTTAATACATGTTTTCCATTTACATTTTTTAAAGTTTACATTACATTCTAGTATATAAAATATTTTACATATTCTAATATTCTAATGTGTAGACATGAATAAATTACTATATAATAGATAAAAACATTCCCAAATATGTGGAAAATAAACAAAACCAGGCAAGATTTGTAAGGTCAAATAATCTGAATAGTCCAAAAGCTGTTGCAAATAATATATTGATTATACTATCAGAAAAAAAAAAAGCATAAATCTTTTTTGATTGTTAGGGGTAGCACACAACACTCATTTTACTGGAGTATCTTCTGCAGGGAAATTACATTTCTTATTTTGTGACTTAACATTTATTAAATTTATACTATTAAACATGAATATATTTGATCACTTTATTACATAGAATTCTATTATTATTCTGCTTTAATAGTGGATATATTTAATCATTATACATTTTTAAATAAAACTTTTTAAAACTTTTACTTATTTTTGGAAGTCAATAGAGATATGTCTGTCGAAGTGTCCTTAAACTTTAAAAACTTTAATCCTGGAAATCACTAATGTGTATATGTAGGTCACACACATTTACACATATATCTAATGATTACATCAAGAGGTCTTTAATCTGAAAAGAGAAAATTTATCTAATTAACATAAATGAAATGAATAAAAGTCTAAATGGCTTCTGATTTTGTCTCTTGCCCATTTAATAGTAGTAAACCATATTATAAAAGTATATAGAATTTTTGCTTTCAGGAATATATATGACAACAAATTTTTGAAGTTGTAACACTCCAGACTCAACATTTAAAAAGAGGAGGTGCTTGCAAAGAAATTATTGTTAATTTTTAAGACAAGAAAAAATAGTTAAAATTTTGAGAGAATATTGCAAAAAATAAAAGGAGGAAAGGGAGGCTAACTGAAAAGATCATTCTAGGCACGTGGGGTATAAAACTCCATGTGGCTTAATAACTATTTAATTATCTACTCACTCATCAGATGCTTCTTTGGTGTTTGTGTGTGAAGTCAAAGTCCAGGAACTAATTTAATATCTATGACAATGGCTGGGATAATATGTTAATTAGAGAGTGAAAGAAAGACATTTTAGTCTCTTTCTATTACTTTCTCCCCTTGCCTGTTAATAAAATATTTGTGCTTTCCCAAAGCACAAATTAACAGGCAAGGGGAGAAAGTAATAGAAAGAGACTAAAATTCATCAAGAAGCAGGAGACTAGATGATAGTACGGAAAAAGAGCAAGTTAAAAATAAAGAGTTCGACAATGGCAAATGCATAGAAAGGTCAATAAAAGTTATTGATAAGTGTTTACTTCAGGTGACATTTAGAAAAACAGTATTGGTAACAATCACTTTTCAGTGGGTTTAGAAATGAAAAGGAGACAAGGAATACAAAAATCTTTTTGGCCAGATTTTGAAAGGAAAAAAAAAATAGAAGGTAGCAGCTCCTGGTGGGGAGGTTTAGGACTAATGGAGTTATTTCTTCTTGAATAATTATCAATTTTGAGAAAGTATCAGTAGGGAGAAATGAGAAGGATGAAGGATGCAGGAAGAGTCATAGAAATCAATAAGAAATAAGGGAGATTTGCCTTGGAAAGAAACAGAAAATTTCCTGAGAAGTAAATCGAGGTGAAACTATGAACAGGAAGTTTTGGGGTCACTTTCTGATCACTTCTATTTACCTCATGATTGAAACAGCAAGATCACTTGCTGAGAGTCAGGTTAGTATTATGATGGGAAACAAAGTATATAAAGATTTGAAATAAAAGTGGAGGCAGATATGAAAGGCATCTAACTGTAAAGGTCAAGTGAAATGAATAGCAAGTAGTTTTGAATATCCTAGAAATTGAAAACTATGAATTTGAAAATTATAAACTTGCTTATGCAATAGTCTCATAACTTTCTCAAAGAACTAGCTTCAAGGACACCAGGTGCAGAGATAGGTTAGCTTATTCTAGTTCTAGAGGTTAGTAAGGCAGATGTGTCAGGATGGTAAATAGACAAAGGGATTGGTAGTTCTGGCAATAGAGTGGTAACATCTAAGTGCTAGATTACACAAGAAGGGAAGGAATGACAATGGGACATATTGGTTAGGAGAACATGTAAAAATATTAGGAGACAGTATTTAAAGAAGGAAAAAATTTATTTGATGCTTCAAAACAAAGCCTAAAGAATTTAGGCTGTTAAGTGTGTGGATCCTGAAAAAAAAAGGTATGATTTTGGAGGAGGCCATATTTTATATAAAATAAGAAAGTGAAGCAAATCTAAATACATTGTTTACTACCTATCTTTTATAGCAAGTTCCTATAAACTAAGACTCACAGACCTTATCTAAACAGCTGTCTGTTTTTGTAAGTAAAGGTATTTTTTGTTTGTTTGTTTTTGCTTTTGTTGTTGTTGTTAGTGGTTAGTTTTTAGAATACAGCGGCACTCATTCATTGTGTGACTGCTTTAATGCTGCTATGGCAGAGGTGAGTAGTTGCCACAGAAACTGTGTGGCCCACAAAGCCTAAATTATTTACACCTGGCCTTTTGCGACAAAATGAAAATCTGCCAACCTCTTATTTGGAGTAGTGATTCTCAAGGAGTGATGAGGGGGAATAAGGGTGTGTAGCATGCATTTGCAAATCAAGAAAGAAGTTCAAGTTATTCAAATGATTATCTCCCTAAAACATTCACATCCACTGCTTCTCCATATCTCACGTCCCTTGAGAGCTACTGGCTCCTAGCGATGGCAATCAAGCTCTTTCTCATTGGCTTTCTACCCTTTTATCCCCAAACAACCACACTGATTACGTTGCCTTTTACCTGTCACAGATAGTCATGTCCCATTCTACTGCATGTGTGGTTCCTGTAACTGAACAACATGGATCACGCAGACATGAATATGCACACAAACACACACACAGCACACACAGGCATGCACACACACATCCACACAGAAAGAAAACAGAAGGAAAACAAAGAAAAAGAAAAGGAAGAGAAACTTAAACAAATGACTATACTAAATACTCAGCTTTAGAGCAAGATAGGTTGAGTTCACCTTTTACCTTTACAGTCAAATGACATGCTCAATTTCTTTCTATACTCCCTGATTCCTCACCTAATAATTAAGTATTATCTGAGATATTGAGGTGTAATACATGTGAAAGTTCCTAGAATGTTGCCGATATATAGTAAATGATTGATTACACCCCCGATTTTTCACATTGGAGAATCCTACTCATTATTCAAGGGTTAGCTTAAAAATCATTTCACCAAGATATAAAACTTAGATTACTCACACCCTTAACTCTTTGTTCATACATTCTATATCAACTTCTATATTTTCCATGTTTATCTTACATACAGTTCTGACAAGAGACTGAAACTTTTGTATACAAGTCATGTGTGATTATCTTTCTGTCCTCTTTACCTAATCATAACAGATATACAATAAGAACTCGATAAGCTTGATTGGGCCGGGCATGTTGGCTTATGCCTGTAATCCTAGCACTTTGGGAGGCTGAGGCAGGCTGATTGCTTGAGCTCAGGAGTTCTCGACCAGCCTGGGCAACACAGTAAAACCCTGTCTGTACTAAAATACAAAAAAAATTAGCCAAGTGTGGCGGCGTGTTCCTGTAGTCCCAGCTACTCAGGAGGCTGAGGCAGGAGAATTGCTTGAATCTGGGAGGCAGTGGTTGCAGTGCACTTCAGCCAGGGCAATGGAGCGAGACTGCAAATCAAAACTACATTGAGATACCATCTCACGCCAGTTAGAATGGCGATCATTAAAAAAATCTCGGAGACAACAGATGCTGGAGAGGATGTGGAGAAATAGGAACGCTTTTACACTGTTGGTGGGAGTGTAAATTAGTTCAACCATTGTGGAAGACGGTGTGGCGATTCCTCAAGGACCTAGAAATAGAAATTCCATTTGATCCAGCAATCCCATTACTGGGTATATATCCAAAAGACTATAAATCGTTCTACTATAAGGACACATGCACACGAATGTTCATTGCAGCACAGTTTACAATAGCAAAGACCTGGAACCAACCCAAATGCCCATCGATGATAGACTGGACAGGGAAAATGTGGCACATATACGCCATGGAATATTATGCAGCCATCAAAAACGATGAGTTCATGTCCTTTGTAGGGACATGGATGAACCTGGAAACCATCATTCTCAGCAAACTGACACAAGAACAGAAAATCAAACACCGCATGTTCTCACTCATAGGCGGGTGTTGAACAATGGGAACACATGGACACAGGGAGGGGGAGTATCACACACTGGGGTCTGTCGGGGGAAAGAGGGGAGGGATAGTGGGGGGGGTGGGAGTTGGGGAGGGATAGCATGGGGAGAAATGCCAGATATAGGTGATGGGGAGGAAGGCAGCAAATCACACTGCCATGTGTGTACCTATGCAACAATCTTCCATGTTCTTCACATGTATCCCCAAACCTAAAATGCAATAAAAAAAAATAAATAAATAAAATAAAATAAAAAATAAAGCTTGATGAATGGCAATAGTAAACCTGCATAATATTGCTCAATTAATTATGAAAACATCTTTCATATATATTTACCTGCAAATTAGTCATGTTGCTATTATTAGATTTCTGCAAAAGCTTAGGGGAATGTAAGTTCTGAATATTTTAAGTAAATATATAAATGAAATTATACTTATCAATATAAAATACCTCATATACAATGTAGAATATAGGGAATGATACAAAACATAAAATATGCATTTGATATAGAGTATTGGGCTCTCTATTACAGAATGACAGCACGATTTATGAACACTTGAATGCTTCTGGAATCATTTGGCATGCCTTCAAAGTATGGAAGTAAGAAGGAAAACAGTTTAATTAGGACAAGACAAGAGAACTGTTTGTGTAATCAGAAAGCACTGTACCAAAACTGAAATTGTAGTTTACAAGTTGCATTTCCCTTCTTTTTTCAGCAAATGGCAGTGAGGTTCACATAAGCAACGTGCGCTATGAAGACACTGGAGCATACACTTGTATCGCAAAGAATGAAGCAGGAGTGGATGAAGATATCTCTTCTCTTTTTTGTGGAAGACTCTGCTAGAAAGACCCGTATGTATTGAACCGCTCCCCCACCATGCACACACCATACTCAACATACATTTTTACAGCTTTTTTAAAAAAGTAAAGGCACCAGAAAACTGTGAATTGCACAATGCATTATAACAAATAGATTTTATATGTAGGAAGGATAGAAATCTTGAAATACTCAAAGCAGATTTAAAGATGAAAAAAAAGTTGTGAAATTTTCATTACAACACTAGATTTTATGTTTTTTGCAAGTGTACATATGGTGTTTCAGGTTCTGTCTTCCCATTTGCTCTTGGAGGAATTTATATCTCTGGCAAAATCCCTCTCCTCAATTAAATGTGGGGGAATTCAAGGCCCCCAAATGTATCCAAGGTGTATCTTACAGGTGGAATAAATTACTATATTTCTTTTCCTGTCAGTTACATTGCAGTCACTGGATTAAGACCTGTACAGCATCCTCCTCTACAGAAGGTTCAGTGGTAACTGCCACTCCAAGATACTCACTGCCCCTGACACAAAAGCACACTGTTGCTGATCTTGGTTTAGTATTAAACATCCTTTGTCATCATAGTTCATGTTGTCTGCTGGTCTCCTGAAGTTATACCCAAAATGTCTTGTTCTCTTGTATTTTATTTAATTACTTGGCAAAAGGGATACAGAAGGGGTGGGGGATGCTGAGGATGGATTACTTTTTATGATAGCTGAATTGTTTGGAACTCAAACTACCATTATAGCATTTATAAAGTGCATTCTCTGTAAGGAAATGAATAGGCTTTTTCTTCCCTTGCTCCACATATGCCAAAGTGTGCCTGTTTTGGGATAGTGTCTGGGTGTTCTTGAAATGACTATTTCCTTTACTCTCTGCTCTTCAATCTGACTCGTTACGCTGCTATTAATATGTTTTGCAAGAGTCTGATATTCTTGGACCCTCTAACTTGACAGGCCCATTTCTCTGAATCCAGTGTTTGAACAAGGTTAAAGCATTTACTCAGGCAGGAGTCTTCCCATTCCTTCTTAAGTCACTGAGTGCGTATTGACATGAGTGGATCCATTGAGAAAGGAGGACCTTACCCGGGTCCCAACTACTAACATAGCATTATCTTCATTTATCTGGGTAGGACAACCATCATTATAAAGAAATGTTAAAAAAAAAAGTCTTCAGGTAGAAAAAGGAAAAAAAAAAGTTGGATTTAATTCATAAGATTACCATAAGATCTACCATAATTCCTTTATTCCTTTCATGCAGTACAGCCAGCACTAATTTGTAATTCACATTCTGTTAAAAATTAATTTTAGGTGACAAGTAATTAAAAATGTTTGTTTCCTGTGTTCTTATCATGATATTTGTAAAACAGATTTTAATATCAACTCTATATACTTACTTTCTTTCAGTGTTTGTCATGTACTTTTTAATATATTTCCCTCATTACTACAGTAAAACACCTAGCCAAAGCTTCTTTAATCTATCAATCATACAACCTTTTAGTGTGTAAATTCTAGGAAAATTTTAGGGGATGACTTAACAGGATTAAATTTTCAACAAGGTTTAAATCTTGTTGAAGTAAAAGTGCCCATTTAAAAAATAATAATACATATGATTAAAATCAAGGCAATACTAAATAAGTAAACAGAGTAGAATATTAGTAACTCCAGAAAAATATGAACTGCAAATGTAATAATGTCTACTTGACAGAAGAAAGTTTTTCCCTTGGGATACCTCCTAATAGTTAAATGCTAGAATTCTGTGCAACAAAATAAAACCAAAATCACGTGGATATCACCTTAGTGAAAATCACTGCCTTTTGTAACCCCCATCTTAAGGATTGTGGATCTGTGTTCTTTTCTAGGAATTTCATGGAAAGAGGCCAATATTAGTTATACATGGCACATTTGTATTTTGGAGTGCTAGATATTTTCTTTATTTTTTAATTTTATTTTTTCAATAATTTCCAATTTTATTATAAAAGGGACATGCCCAGGTTTGTTACATAGATATATTGCTGAGGTTTGGGGTGCAAATGATCACATCATCCAGGTAGTGAGCATAGCACCCAACATGTTGTCTTTCAGCCCATGCCTCCTTCCAGATCTCACTTCTTTAGGAGTCCCCAGTGTCGATTTTCCCATCTTTATGTCTATGTGTATTCAATGTTTAGCTCCTACTTATAAGTGAGAACATGTGGTTTTGAGTTTTCTGTTCTTACATTAATTCACTTAGGATAAAGGCCTCCAGCTCCATTCATGTTGTTGCAAAGGACAGGATTTCATTCTTCTTTATGGCTGCATAGTATTCCATGCTGTACACATACCACATTTTCTTTACCCAGCCCACCATTTATAGGCAACTAGATTGATTCTATGTCTTTGCTGTAGTGAATAGTGCTTCAACAAACATGCATGTGCATGTGTCTTTTCAATAGAATGATTTATTTTCTTTTGGATATAAACTCAGAAATGGGACTGCTGGGTCAAATGGTATGTCTGTTTAAAGTTCTTTGCGAAATCTCCAAACTCCTTTTCACAGTGACTGAACAAGTTTGCCCTCTCACCAACAGGATATAAGCATTCTCTTTTCTCCACAGCCTTGCCAGCATCTACTATTTTTTGACTTTTTAATAACGGCCATTCCGACTGGTATAGGATGCTATCTCATAGCAGTTTTGATTTGCATTTCCCTGATGATTAGTGATGTGGAATATTTTTCACGTTTGCTGACCATTTGTATGGCTTCTTTTGAGAAGTGTCTATTATTATGCTTTGCCCATTTTTAAACTGGATTATTTATTTTTTGCTTGTTGATTTAAGTACCTCATAGATTCTGGATATTAGACTTTTATTGCATGCATAGTTTACATATATTTTCTCCCATTCTGTACACTGTTTACTTTGTTAGTAATTTCTTTTGCTATACAGAAGCCCATTAGTTTAATTATGTACTTTTGTCAATTATTGTTTTTGTTGTGATTGTGTTTGGGGACTTAGCCATAAATTCTCTGCCAAAGCCAATGTCGAGAAGGGTATTTCCTACCTTTACTCTTAGAATGTTTATAATTTAAGGTCTTACATTAAAATCTTTAACCTATCTTGAGTTAATTTGTGTGTATAGTAAGAGGTAGTGATACGGTTTCATTCTTCTGCATGTGGCTAGCCAGTTATCCCAGGATCATTTATTGAAAAGGGAGTCCTTTCCCTGTTGCTTATTTTTGTCTATTTTGTCAAAGATAAGATGGTTGTAAGTTTATGGGTTTATTTCTGGTGTGTATATTTCGTTCCATTGGTCTATGATTGTTTTTATATCAGTACAATGCTGTTTTGGATATTGTAGCCCTGTAGCATAGTATGAAGTCGGGTAATGTGATGCCTATGGCTTTGTTCTTTTTGCTTAGGATTGTGTTGGCTACTTGTGCTCTCTTTCGGTTCCAAATTAATTTGAGGGCAAATTTTTCTAATACTGTGAGATATGACATTGGTATTTTGGTAGGGACATCTTTTAATCTATAAATTGCTTTAAATAGTATGGCCATTTTGACAATATTTATTCTTCCAGTACATGAGCATGAGACGCTTTTCCATTCTTTTGTGTCATCTCTGATTTCTTTCAACAGTGTTTTGTAGTTATACTTGTAGAGATCTTTCACATCATTGGTTCAATAATTCCTAGATGTTATACATATTTTTAGCTATTATAAATGGAACTGTGCTTTCAGTTTGGTTCTCAACTAGAATGGTATAGGTATATAGAAATGTTGCTGGGTTTTGCATGTTCTCACTCATAAGTGGGTGTTGAACAATGAGAACACATGGACACAGGGGAGGGGGAACATCACACACTGGGGTCTGTTGTGGGAGTAGGGGGCTAGGGGAGTGATAGCAGGGGGTAGGGAGGTTGGGGAGGGATGACATTAGGAGAAATACCTAATGTAGGTGATGGGGGGGATGGAGGCAGCAAACCACCATGCATGTGTATATCTATGTAACAATCCTGCAAGATCTGCACATTACCCCAGAACTTAAAGTATACTAATAAAAAAAAAAAAGAAATGTTGCTGGTTTTTGTACATTGATTTTGTATACTGAAACTTTACTGAATTTGTCAGTTCCATGAGACTTTTTGCAGAGTCATTAGAGTTTTTTATGTATAGGATCACATTCTGGGCAAAGAGAGATACTATGTCTTTTTCCTTTCCTATTTGGATGCCTTCTATTTCTTTCTCTTGCCTGATTGCTCTGGGTAGGACTTTCAGTACTATTTGAATAGGAGTAGTGATAGTGAGCATTCTTATCTTGTTCCAGTTCTCAAGAGAAATGCTTCCAGCTTTTGCTCATTCAGTATGATGTTGGCTGTGGGTTTGTCATAGGTGGTTCTTATTATTTTGAGGTATGTTCCTTTGATGCCTATTCTGTTGAGGTTTTACCAATGGAAATATGAATGAATGTTGGATTTCATCAAAGGCTTTTCCTGCATCTATTGACAGACCATATGGTCTTTGTTTTTAATTCTATTTATGTGGTGAACCACCCTTGAATCTAGGAATAAAGCATACTTGATCATGATGAATTAACCTTTTGATGTGCTACTGGACTCAGTTTGATAGTACTTTATTGAGGAGTTTTGCATCTGTGTTCATCAGGGGTATTATCCTGAAGTTTTATTTGTTGTTGTTGTTGTGTCTCTGGCAGATTTTGGTATCAGGATGATGCTGGCTTCGTAGAATAAGTTAAAGAGAAGGCTCTCTTCCTCAATTGTTTTGATTACTTTCAGTAGAATTGGTATCAGCACTTTTTTGTATGTCTGGTAGAATTTGGCTGTTCATCCTTCTGGTCCAGGGCTCTTTTTGGTCAGTATGTTTTTTATTACTTACTTACACAATTTCCGAACTTACTGGTCTGCACAGGTTTTCACTTTGCTCTTGTTCAATCTTGAAATGTTATGTGCTTCCAGGAATTTATACATTCCATCTCAATTTTCTAATTCATGTGCATAGAAGTGTTCATGATGGTCTCGGGGATCTTTTGTATTTCTGAGGGATCATTTGCAATGTTATCTTTGTCATTGGCGATTGCAATAATATCATTTGGATCTTCTCCCTTTTTTTTCCTTTGTTAATCTAGCTAGTGGTCAACCGTTTTTATTCTTCCAAAAAAGCAAACACTTGCTTTCATTAATCTTTTGTATGGACTTTTAGTTCTCAGTTTTGCTCAGTTCTTCTCTGATTCTAGTTATTTTCTTTTAATAGCTTTGGAATTGGATTGCCCTCGTTTTTTTTTTTCTTGTTCCTCTAAGTCTGATGTCAGATTGCTGATTTGAGGTCTATCTAACCTCTTGATGCAGGCGTTTAGCACTCTAAACTTTTCTTTTAACATTACTTAAGCTGCATCTCAAAGATTTTAAGTTGTGTCTCTGTTTTCATTAATTTCCAAGATTCTATTTATTTCTGCCTTGATTTTATTCACTCAAGAGTTATTCAGAAGCAAGTTGTTTAATGTCTGTATTTGTGCTGTTTTGAGAGATCTTCTTGGTATTGACTTCTGTTTTCATTGCAATGTGGTTTGAGAGAGTGCTTGATATTATTTTTATTTTTATTTTTTGAATTTATTAAGACTGTATATGGCCAAGCATGTGGTCAATACATGTGCAAAAGAGAAGCATGCATATTCTGGGGTTATTCAGTGGAGTACTCCATAGCTGTTTATTAGGTCTCATTGGTTAGCTGTCAATTTTAAGTCCATTATTTCTTTGTCAGTTTTCTGCTGCAATGATCTGTCTAATGCTGTCAGTGGCCGGTTGAAGTCCTCCACTATTATTATGTGTCTGGAAATATATTTTCAAAATTGCCAAAGGAACCAATCACAGACCCATCAGTATTAAATATACTCTTCTTATTTGCACATATTAAGAAATTATTGACGTATAAATCTACCAAAATAATTTCAGAGATTGTTGTTAGTAGTGATAGAATACAATTTTTAAATGAAAAAGCAGATTGTTGTAAGAGAAGAGTATACGTTTTGCAAAATGGAATGTATTGGAATACATGCCAATGGAATGGTTGGAATCACACGATACCTCTCCTATTTGGGGCTACTACGTGACCTCTCTGAGCTTTAGTTTTCTTATCTTCAATATGAAGTAAATACTAATACGCCAAGAGGTTTCTGTTTAGATATCATGTATAAAGCACTTATCATGGTGTGAGACATAAAGTAGATCTTCTTCAGGCTCACGTTTGTTTTATAAATATAATTTCTTATTGCTTGCTAAAAACACTGACAAAAATCTATTTCTCAAAAGCCTAGAAAACTAGTAATTGCTAGAGATCAGTTTTCTAGTGATGCGTCTAGATATTGATAACATAGCTATAGGTAGATATGAGTATATGAGTATGTAGGGGCATTCATTGTTATGCACTCAAATATGAAATATTATCTCTCTTCAAATTTAAAAAATGGACTCCACTGTTTGGAATATGCATTCTATTATTTAGCATACATATTAAGATACTTTTAAAAAAAGTCAAAATCTTTTGCCAGAGTTCACTTTTGTCACGAAGCAGAAGCTACACTTTAGTCTCCCTTTACATTGAGTCAATTTATATTTCTATCATATTTTGAGAATTATTCTATAATGCACTTTCCTTCTGTTTTTGAAAGATGCAGAGAAGAAAGGTATTGAATCCAATGTAAACAGCAATAAAAATGGGGAAAGATTTGTAACTCTGGGGGTAAACAACACAACAAATACTTACTTTGTTTGGAAACAGCTTCAGAGTAATCATCCAGCTATTTTCTACATAATAGAGAGCTCGTAGTAGTATTAATCACTTTTTTCCTACACTACATTTGCCAGAAATATGATACTATTGAGAGAACAATTCATGCAAAGCGTCATATGGCTAAGGAGTTTGTGTTTTGCTTCTACCCTAATCTTTGAAGTGGGAAACTTTGATTTACAGCGTCTAACTTTGTCAACAAATATCACTGGAAATGTTCTCATGTGAGAAATTGAACTACAAAAAAATATGTGCTTCAAAATAATGTACTCTACAGTTACATTAGGGATAGGTTTTCATAACTAAGATTTAATGGAGTGATATACAGGGAGGATTTAAATACAAAGAAAAGTAAAAGTGGACTACAGGGGATTGTATGGTGCTCACGACAGGGAGTAGGAGAAGATATAAATTATGTGAAGGGATTTAGACAGAGGCAACACATAATTTATTTGAAAACATCTTGTACATAGCATAAGCACTTGACACATTTTCATTCCCAAGGGAAGTCAATTTCCAGATAATAATGATTCATCCTCAACATGAAGGTAAATAAAAAATGGTGTGAACATAGCTTCTATAGAAAGCTTTTAAGCTACTGGGTGCATTAAGTGCTAAGAACAGATTGACTCACACCTTGCTACGATTTTAGTAAGGAATATGATTAATCCAGCTGTTTAGAGTATTAGAATATGTCTAAATATATTATAATAGAATTTTATAGTCTAAATATAATACACTATAGTGCTATATGCACCTTTTTAAAATTATTGTCATAAGCCATTAAAAATATTACCTTATTGCAATAATCTTTAGAATTAGCTCCAATAAATTAACATTAGTTGGCTGTATATCTAAAAAAGTTAACATTTTGATGGCTCGTAGTTTATTATAAAATAAAACAGTTTGAAGATTTTTAAAAAACACATTTCTAATGGCTACGGTCTACAAGATTATTTGAATAAACAAATCGAAACAATATTTATGTACGTTAATTACTATTAAATGAAATAAGTATAATTGATAATACTGAGATTTAGCAATATTGTAAAATCCAGCCATTTGTTTCCAACTATCTTGAAAAAAAAAAATTTGAAAAACATGAATGCTTATGAGGTACCTTCCTATTTTAGAAGTAAAAGGAAGGGTCTTAAAATAGATTAGAACATGGTCTTTTTACCTATAAAGATAGTGTGAATATGACTATTGTAAACTTTAGAAGTAGAATAGATTTGGATAACGTAAGTGGATTAATTACCCTCTTTTGTCTTAATTTACTTTCTGTTTCTATAGAATGGAGAAAATACTTCAAAAAGAAGGTTGCATAGATTTAATGAGATCACTTATGAAGGATCTTATTAGTCTCTACAGAGGCTACAAAGATAATATAAACAGTTGAATAATATTGTCTATAAAGTGCTATAAATGAAGCCAAATGCAAAAGTAATTATTTCTAAACTCAACCAATATTAGGTGCAGCAGTCATCAGATTAATAATTGTTTTGTTTTGTTTTTTTTTTTACACTCAATAACTGTGAGAAAAGTAGAATAATAACATAGAGAAAATCCATAGTTAAAGTTAAGGTGCAAACATTACAGCCCGGGGTAAGATTTCCTTCTGATAGTCATAAGCTAAAAGCTAGAATCAAATAGAACCAAATAAAAACAAATATTTATGGAAAAAATAAATCAATGAATAAAAAATATTAATTTTCATTTATTTTATTAAATATAATTCAATAGAGGATATATACTAATTATAATTTAAAGCAGAATGAACAATTCATATTTCTTTTTGAAAAGCCCCAAATTATTTAATATGTGACATAGACATTTATATAGCAATAAGCTTATTATGAAATAAAATGCCCTTAAAGAGTCATGTCGAGGTTAACCATGCTTGATAAGCATTTATTATTTTATAAGCTTTCATTATTTATAATAAATTCCAATATTCATGCTTCTCAATTTGGCCAATGACATTGTCACATCCTTGAGGTAAATTGTTCTATAAATCTTTTCATCTTTTGACCCAGAACATACTGAAAATATCTGCCTTGTGATTTCTATATCTGAAGACTATATTTTTAAAATAATACCCTTCAATGTCAGTCATTAAATAGATCTGTTTCTAATATGTTGCCCTTTTTTGCACAAAAGCAAAGATTTGTTATCTAAGAAGATGCTATGTGATCTGAATGTCACTAAATTGATAGGTTTTCAGCAACCATAAACTATTGGGCATCTTTATTGTCTACACTACAAAATAAGAGGTAAATCTTTCTTATTTTGATCTATTGCCTAAATTTTCTCTGCAAGGCATTATATACCTTTAACGGACCTCCTATCACATATTACACAATGCCAATAAATCACTGATTTATTTTAGGATAAGTGATTATGATGATGAAATTTTATTTATCTGATTTTAGGCATGTAGACTAAATACATATAATGACAGTGCTGAGTATACAACTTCTATGAACCTTTAAAATATTTACATGCTAACATTGTATTGATTATGTTCAGGAGAAAATGTTAGGACTCTTTTTAGAGAGATTTTACAATTCCAGAGGTTTACACGTAATTAATCCTTTACCAAATAACTGTGTTCTTAAGTTTAACAAGGGTAGAATTACCATCACTTCATGATTCTCTTAGTGTCCTCTGTTGTAGGAATTCAGTCAGATAATGGCATAAACGTGCAAAGAGTTAGCAACAAATGTATCTGTGAAATGCCCAGGCTCTGGGGTAAGGTGCTGAAGTGAGATGTTTTCTCAAAGTTTTGTGAAATCGAATTTATGCAATATATTTGTATTAACTGTGTGCCAGCAGCCCAGATTATACATCCGTGTATCCTATTGTCCTCTGTTTACGCAAGTATCTGAATTCTGATAAAATCTGACTGTGGCTGAATAAGGTAGGAAGAGTAAGTCATTCAGTTTGATATTTGTTTTTTCTCCTTATTTGTTTTATGTCCCAACTATATGTGCATTTTGTATTTATGTTAAATTCAAATTTCTTAAAGGATACTTTTCTATCTCATGCAGTAAAATTGTATGCCCCTAAATTGATGTACTCTTTGATACATATGGTTATACTCAACTCTGGTATAAAGAGTAATACATAGTAATACATCTTTTGGAAACACTCTACAATAGTGAAATTTTCATAGAATCAGATTATTAATGAATAAAATGTTTCTACTTTTATTTCAAACATGCCCTAATAGTTCAAAATGTGTTCGAAAATATAATTTCTTACTATAAAGTAAGGATTTTTTGTGTGTATAATATACATAGTTCAGCCATTATTGTACAAGTTATCATTATACTAATATTAATGTCAGAATGTAATTTCAGAGTTATGTTTAACAATGCAGAATAAAACATCAGAGGACCCTGTATAATTAAGATTAAGAAGTTGTAATCTTAAAAATTTGCCTAAAGTTACTGTCAACACAAATAACTGACAGAAACTTGTTATAAATAAATTAAGTCAGCCCCTCAAAAACTAGCCTATAGGTTTAAGAAGGCATTTCAGAGACAAGGAAAAATGAAATATCACTATACATTATGTAAAGATGCTAATCCTCATTAATTGTAAAAAAAATACCTTAAAATAATAGAGAAATACCTAAAATAAAAGAGAAATGATATTTCACATCCACTATAATACCAAAATTTAAAAAGTTGCATATTACCAAGACTTGGTGAGATATGAAAAATTAGCAATTGTTATACATTGCCAGCAGTAGTATTAGTTTTAGTGCCCTTTGGAAAGCATTTTGGCATTATCTGTTAGAGTTAATTTTGCCCGTACCTTGAGAGCCAGCACCCTCACACATTAGAGGCACATTGAATTCCCATACATCCAGAAACTGTTTAGGGAGAATCTCCCATGGATTAAATATTTTGCTATAATTTTTTTGTATTTGAATCGAACATTTGTATTGAACCAAACTGACTTAATTTAAAGCACACACTTTGAAATGGCTATAATTTGACTTCTATAATTCAAATTTGTGTGAAGCTAGTTACCTTGCAAAGTATGTGAATACCAAGAGAGTATTACCCCAGACTAAACTATTTGTTTCTTAATTGTACATTAGAAAGAGACATTGACAAAATTTAGAAGGTGACTAAGAGCTTTCATTATTAGGAGAATAAAAATTCTGCAGAGAACAATAGATTTGTTCATACATGCTTTCACCTTCTAAGTATTTCTTGAGGAACAAAGAAGCAAATGTTGCTAGCATGTGGTCAACACTGAATACATCAATTCTCTATTTTCAGGAAGTCTGAAGTCCTTCTTTCAGAAAGAAAGTTGACTGCAGGTGGGGAATGAAGGGCAATAATAATACATGTTAAACTTAAGAACACAGTTATTTGGTAAAGGATTAACTACATAGAAAGCCTTTGGAAATGTAAAATCTCAGAGAGAGTCCTAACATTTTCTCCTGAACACAACCATTACAACGTTAGTATGCCGTTAATATGCACATAAGCCAAGTGTGATGAGACTGCAGACACAGAAACACGTAGTCTCTATTGACGTGATGAACATTGAGCTGATCTTTGACGGCTGTGGTGACACTTCTATAGCTGGTGACTTAAGGGAATATCAAACCTAGGAAAGAGTCAGGAAATATTAATACATGGTGGGTTTGGTTAACTTTATAAAAATATTTACAATACTAGATGAGAATGTATTGTAATGTAGAATCTGATTAAGAAAGACATTGAAATGTAATAAAAAAAAAAAAGCCAAATTAGAAAAGACATACAAGCTATATTTCCTCTGTCAACGAAAAGAGTCAAACTCTGTAAAATATTTGTAGAGATTTATTCCGATCTAAATATGAGTAACCACAGTGGTGGCACTGCCCTCAGGTCTCAGGAGGACCTGAGGGGCATGTGCCCCGGCTGGTCGGGGTACAGTTTGGTTTTATACATTTTGGGGACCCATGAGACATCAATCAAATACATTCAAGAAATACATTGATTTGGTCCAGAAAGGCAGGACAACTCAAAGTAGGGGTGAGGGGGAGTGGGTTTCCAGGCTATACAGGTAAATTTAAACATTTTCTGGTTGTTGGTTGAATTTGTCTAAAGACCTGGGATCAGTAGAAAGGGCTGTCTTGATTGTGATAAGAAGCTGTAGAGACCGAAGTTTTACTATGCAGATGAAGCTTTTAGCTAGCAGGCTTCAGAAAGAATAGGCTGTAAAATGTTTCTTGTCAGACTTAAAGTCTGTGTTGAGTTAATGCCAGATAGGTATAATGAGACATGATCCATCCCCCACTTCCCATCATGGCCTGAAACAGCCTTTTAGGTCAATTTTTTTTTTTTTTTTTTTTTTTTTTTTTTTTTTTTTTTTTTTTGAGACCGAGGTTTTGGTCTTGTTTCCCAGGCTGGAGTGCAGTGGCATGATCTTGGCTCACCACAACCTTGTAACCTCCGCCTTCTGGGTTCAAGCAATTTTCCTACCTCAGCCTCCCGAGTCACTGGAACTACAGGCATGTGCCACCATGTGCTAATTTTATATTTTTAGTAGAGATGAGGTTTCTCCATGTTGGTTAGGCTGGTCTCGAACTCCCGACCTCAGGTGATCTGCCCTCCTCAGCCTCCCAAAGTCCTGGGATTATAGGCATGAACCAGCGCACCTGGCCCTCTTAGGTTAAATTTTAAGAGTCCTGACTGATGAGGAAGTCCGTTTAGATGGTTGGGGTTGGAGGCCTTAGAATTTTATTTTTGGTTTACACTTCAAAGGTAAAAGTTATTTTCAACAAATTCATCATTTAGTGTTTATCCTGGAGATACCACAATAAGCATTTTTATACTGGATTTTATGTTTCACATATAGTAGGCATCTGAGTATTTTATTTATTACCAAGGTAGGTTTAATCCAAATTCCAATTCGCAGCAAAGTTTATAAGACAAATTGTCTTCTAGTTTACTATTTAATCTTAAGGGGAAATATCTATTGTGGAAACTCATTACACCATGCTGCTGGAACTCTGTTAATATAGGTATTCAATTATCTTCCTTTATCCATCTATTGAATATTATTTTTCATAATAGAATTTCTTAAAAGATAGTGTTACTTGGCTAAGCAGCCTATGTGAACTTCTAGAAATAAAACCAGTGTGTTCATAAAATATTATTTTTCATAGTGTGTAATGATATCAAAATAAAGACTAAATTATGCCTTGGACCTCTTATGCCTATGAAATGATAAGAATTAAATTGGAGTGAAACCGACACTGGAAAGAACTTCTTATAACAGAAAATAATCTGCTGTCCATTTTTCATGCCTTTGTGGTTCACTGAGCATCCTTTCCTTCATGCCTATATATACATAAGATTGGTACAAGTTTGGTCAGAAAGACAATTTTGCCTACAGAGCCTAACCTGAAAATATTTTGTGTAGTACTTAAAAGAAGTAGATGTTCTGTTGTCAATTTGCTTTCAGAAAATTATCTTACTGACTACACCCTATTTGATTACACTCATTTTTTTAACACATGCTTGCTTTATTTTGCTTTATTTATTTGTTTATTTATTTACTTTTTGAGACGAACTCTTGCTCTTGTCCCCCAGGCTGGAGTGCAATGGTGTGATCTCAGCTCACTGCAAACCCTGCCTCTTGGGTTCAAGCGATTCTCCTGTCTCAGCCTCCCAAGTAGCTGGGATTACAGGCGCCTGCCACCACGCTCGGCTAATTTTTGTATTTTTAGTAGAGATGGAGTTTCACCATGTTGGTCAAGCTAGTCTCAAACTCCTGACCTCAGGTGATCTTCCCGACTTGGCCTCCTAAAGTGCTGGGATTACAGGTGTGAGCTACCTCGCCCAGTCTATTTTCCTTTTTCATATTAAGCTTTTATAGAAATTAACTTGATTAGAGACATTTGTAAAAGTGAAATTTTAGTGGTTCCAATGTTCTAAAATACTTGGCAATGTCTAGCACATAATGAGGGCTCAATAAATGTTTCTTCTAATTATCATTATTGTTATTATTCCAGGTTGATGATTGTTAGTTTTAAAATTTCCTAGTGGATAAAAATTATTCAAATGGGCAAAAATAATAGTGCAATATTCTAGATATAGGACTATTTAAGAAAAAATAAATGAGATATTTTATATTTATATTTAATATTAAAATTCTTTAAATTCAAATATTTTAGGAATTGCTTATACTTTTATTAGCAGCATGGCAATCAACTATTTGACTTTTTCTTCTTGTATCTAGGTATAATTTTACCCTTCAGAGAAGCTACATTCCATTTTTAACTGTCACATTCACATGAAACATTTCATCTTCAAGTTTGAAAAGAATTCTCCAGGAACATTAAGATCTATAGTTTTATTTAAACCTGATCAGTTTTCTTTGCTCTCTGTCTTGCAAAGTATGGGAAAGATAACTTTCCAAAAATGTTAGTAAAAAAAAATATATATATATGCAATATATATGGTATTTGCTATATCTATATTAGCAGAATATATTTTTTGGTAAAATGTATATTTTATTAGTAAAAAACATATCTATTTAATTTACATTTTATATATATATGTATAGGAGGTAAAGCCTTTTTATGGCCTATTCTCAAAGTTTTGCTTGACCACATCTTATTTTGAACAGTGAGCAGTAATTAAAGTTTACATGTGTGTGGAGCCTCTGTGATATCAGAAGGTGTCAGCTGGAAATGCTCTCACATTTCAGTGCCCATGTTCATTCTTAGCACAGCCACAGTTGGCTACACTGCTGCTACTTGGCCTAATTTTCTTGCTAGCCCTGTCACTTCTCTGCTGAGCATCTTCGACCTCATTCTCTTTTTCTCTGTACCAAGAACTGCAGCTGCTATCTGCTGTTTGTTCTGCCCTTGTTTCAGTGTTGACAACGGGAGGGAGAACAGCTGGCATTGGTCTCTCTTATTAATGTAGTACCATATTGTATGGGGATGGGGACTGAAACGAAGGGGAGAGAGGGGAAGGTAGGTCTAGGGGAGAACAGGCATATTTGTCATATTCCAGCGTGTGTTCTCCGTTGTAACAATTTGGATTAGTGAGACAGCCCCTAACTGGAGCAATAATGTTTCAAAGAAAGAAGATGAGAAGTGATAAAATAATATGGGCAGTGACTCCAAATTCATAATCTTAAGTTTGTAGTTGTGGAGCATCAGTTTTTTTAACCAGTCTTAGATATTGATGTTACTTTTCTATGCTTTAATTTTTCCTTCTAAACTAAGGAGAAAAATTGTGGTTCTCAAACTCATTTACAGGCACTTAATATTAATGACAAACTCTCAACAGAGAAGGCTTAAGGCTTCTGACAAAATAGAGATTTAAAATCAGGTAGCATTATGACCAGAGGATTTAATGTGTTAATATTAATATAAGACACATGTGAGTCATCACAGGAAATAAAACACTGTGGGTGACTTGAGACATTTTTCTAATTTCAATATTTTCCTTTCTCTTTATATTGAACTGATTCTTAATTTGTAATATTCAAATCACCATGAATTTCACTTAATTCATCTCATAAGATAGGTAAATTATACTAACTAGAAACCTATCCATCAGTTTTTTATTTTTTGAGACAGAGTCTTGCTCTGTCGCCAGATGCAGAGGGCAGTGGCATGATCTCAGCTCATTGCAACCTCTGCCTTCCAGGCTCAAGCGATTCCCCTGCCTCAGTCTCCCAAGTAGCTGGGACTACAAGCACGTGCCACCATGCCTGGCTAATTTTTTATAGTTTAATAGAGATGGGGTTTCACCATGTTGGGTAGGATGGCCTGGATCTCCTGACCTTATGATTCCCTTACCTCGACCTCCCAAAGTGCTGGGATTACAGGTGTGAGCCACCCTGCCAGACCTCCATCAAATACTATAAGTGGTAACACTGAAGAGTTGGGATCAAAACATCTAGAGCTTATTATGACATTTTAAGCAGAAGGTGCCATTCTGTCCCCACTAATGTAAGTAAAGCAAAGAGATTAATGTTTCTTGAGTAAGTGCTCAAAATTTAATCACAGAGAAGGAAAAAATGTCCAAGGATAAATGAATCAGAGACACCCCACGCTAAAGATGAGTTGGCCAGTGACAAGTCATCCAATTCAACAGAATGATTTAACAAATAAAATGGCCAGCAAATTAATTCTACAATTAATCCATCTTCTTGGGACCACCAGGATATATTTTAATTCAAGATCCTAAGTTCTGCCATGTTTAAACTTTGATTGTTTATGAAATAAATTGTTTTGTAAATCTCCACTTTTTGATATCAAAATTCTTACTGTATAATGCAGATTTCTGGATTCTGTATCACAGACTTGTTCAAGAACTAAGATCTATTTAAAATACTTTAAAGAAAACATCAGTTCTAGAGTTAGTTATTCCTTTGTTCTAACCACATATAATTAGTTGGTATGGTAGATTATAGGATGTCTTTATGCCCACATATCTTTAAAGATAAGCCAATTTACTTGAATTATAAACTATGTATTTACCCAGAATGCCTAAATAGCAGGATATATAATGCATTAGATGCATCTAATGTTTTCAGTTATAATTTATAATTTCCCTCACAAAATATCTAGCAATCTTTATCTTGATAATAAATATTGTTTTAAAGTAGTCAATTTCCTTCAAAGATGGGCTATTTTATTTTATATTGTAAATGCAATTATATTTATATGTTAAGCTTACGTATATTATATATTTCAAATACACTTAAATAAATGTTAAACAGTGAGGAGCTCAGAGTATGTAGTAGTAACATAACTATTAGAAATTACGACCTTTAAAAATTATATGGCATATTACAGTAACTTTAAAGAAAGCTTTAAAGCTTTACCATATTATTTATTTCTTCAACATATGCTGATTAATATCAAAGTAGTCTTCTGCTTCTCTAATGATTCTGTTCTCTGCAGTGATAAGGAGAGTTCTCATATAGTCCCAACTAAAGGTTAATAAATACTTTTTTGCAACTTTTTATTTTGGATACTTTTTTATTAATTTAGCTTTATGTTTATGATCATCTTGAGTTCCACCTAGAATATATATGGCTGCATAGCCAACATCTATTGAACAACTGATTGTGTGCCAGAGATTTAATATACATTATATTAATTTTATTTTTAAATTGTCTTATTATCCCTATGGTATATTTTCTAAATGAAGAAGTTAAACGAAAAGAAGAAGTAACTTTGCTTGCCACATGATTAAAATGCTACAGTATGAGTGATTCAGAAGGCAATCTTTCTTCCCTATTTATCTGGAGCTGATCACCCACAGTTCTTTTATTATGTCACTGTTTATCATTTATCATATAAAAGTCATACTCATTGGTGTGAAAATTATCAAAATCAAGTCCCTTTATGACAGTGGTAGGCTTAGAATGTCTATTTAGTGAGAAACTAAGATGTTGCCAATCTGGCTAGGAGGATGTTAGCTAGAAAAATGTTTTCGAAGGTTATGTTTTCTTTATTAGCAATTTCTTCCTCTAAGACTACGGTGTTCAAGATTACTTGGTGACCATTATCTCTTCACTACACACTCTTGTAATCTCTTCCCACATTGAAACAGTAAATGTCTCTATCACACATAAAGCAGAGTGGAGGTGAAGGTGAATGTCTTCTGATGCCAGGTCATAAAGGCGTTATGGCCTCTGCTTTGATTTTTTGGATCACTCACTCTGGAGGAAACCCATTGACAGAATGTGAGGACACTTAAGCAGCCCTGGGCAGAAGCCCAGGGAGTAAAGAACTGAGGCATCCTGCTAACAACCAGCACCAAATTGCCAGTCATATAAATGAGCCCCTTTGGAAGTGGATCTTCCAATTGGAGACAAGCCTTCAGATGAATGTAACCTCATGAAATACCCTGACCAAGAACTCTCCCAGCCAAGGTACATTCACAGAGATCATACATGTTTATTGTTGTTTTAAGACACTAAGTTTGAGACAATTTGTTACATACCATGATATAACGACTGCAGATTTTATGTTTACTTGGTTTGGATTGGAAGGAAAGATGGATGTTGTTTTTATTTATTTATTTTGTATGTGGTAGATTTAATCTTCTGACTTAGCAACAATTCTTACCTTGCCTTGGTTTCAATCAGACTAATTTGATTGCTGGAGTAGACTTATATTGTTTGATTAAGTTATAGATTATGTTAAAACTAAGGTGAACTTTAAACTGGCAATGTGAAGCAGTCAGAGATGTATCCACATTCAAAACCCAGAAACCTGTGTTACAGTCAACTTCTGATTTTTCTTGCCACTTTCCTGGGTTGTGTGGACTCTTATTCCATGTTATACCTTCATGAGTCACAAGTTATCATAGCCCTGACTATACCACCTTATGGTGCCTTTTGCTATGCATTCTTAAAGCTCTTGTTCTCTCTGATCTCTGCTTTTCTTGTGTCCTTTCTTGATTCCAGTTACCTCCCAAAAGAATCTGATTACCCCATTTCATCACTTTATAAAAATTAAGACCACGGTTTTCTGGCTGGTTTCTGTATTACATACCCTAATGTAAGCTAGGCACTAGGGCCTAATCAGCTAATGTTAGACCCTAGGTTAGAACTCCATGTGGTCACAGAGGGAAAGCATCTTCAATTAATTTCCAAAGAATGATAGGTTTATTGGAAAGTGGCTTTGAATTTGGCATATGGCAGGCAATGTTCTTGACATATCTAATGTTGTTTCTAGCCTAAAAATAGCATAGTTTAAATGTCTCAGTTCATTCTCCATATGTATATTCAAAGAAATTTCACCTGCCATAGCACTAACCATACATTTTTACAGATTACGCTTTTCTCCACATTTTTCTTCTAAGGTTGCCCTTTTTAATTTGCCTGCTGAATTTCGGTCAGTTTCTTAAATCTACAAGGAAAGCAGTCAATAAGACATCTACTTTAAATGTTATCCTTACATGAATTCACTTTATCAAAAAATGATTTGCAATGGTGAAAACCTTAAACTTTTAGATAAGGAGAAGGACAAGCAAAAAAAAAAAAACTATTTAAATTAAAATTCAGGCAATTTACACATGCATAGCCAAGGAAAGTAGCTCTTCAGTAGTACAGCATGCTGTTAGGTAAGTATCTTATTGCTGTTGCTTGTATAGTATCATTCAGCTCTCCATATAAATTTCTTTATATAGATAGCATATTTAATACGAGATCTATCACTTTGAAAATAAGTGTAAGATCCTAATATATAAAATTAGGTGATTTACTAAAAGGCACTAATAAAGGTTTCAGCTACTCCTTTCAGGTATCTATTCCATTGAGTCACATTTTCAGTATAAGGTGTATTTTATCTTAAAAAAAAAAAACTTTACATTTCAGTTATGTAGTGAATACATATTAAATTAAGTGATACATAACTTTGAGGTTTTTATTGTTAATTATGAATAAAATATATCAAAACAGATAATTTTTATTGTATATTGAGTGCATTAGGTGTTTTACAGGACTCCATGTGTGAAGGGAAAAGTTACTTAGTCCAAAGTGTTGGTGCCAGACAGACTAACTATTGTTTAAAAACTAATCTAGGTCGGCCGGGCGTGGTGGTTCATACCTGTAATTACAACACTTTGGGAGGCCGAGGTGGGCAGATCATCTGAGGTAAAGAGTTGGAGACCAGCCTGACTAACATGGTGAAATCCCATCTCTATGAAAAATTCAAAAATTAGCTGGGTGTGGTGGTGTGCACCTGTAATCTCTGCCACTCAGGAGGCTGAGGCACAAGAATCACTTGAACCTGGGAGGTGAAGGTTGCGTTGAGAGATTGAGCCACTGCACTCTACCCTAGGTGACAGAACGTGAGTCTTAACAGATGACTGGAGGAAAAAACTAGGTGGAGAATTCTGGTAAGGATATCCCTTAAAATAAATAGATTCAAAGAGACTTGATGTTTGGAATGTGAGTTGAAAATGACAAGGACATATCATGGAAGCTCCTATGTGCTATACTAAGGACATTGAGAAAAAAATATGTGTATGTGTATATATATATATATATATATATATAATAAATTCACCATACACATATACTTAGTATGTGTTTATATGCACACACATATAAGGACGTTGAGAGAAAAATATGTAAATATACGTATTTACATACAATAAATTCACACAGACACACGCATATATATATATTTATACATATATATATATACCTCACAGTAGTGACATATTTAAGCCTGAATTTATTATTTGTAGCTATTTATATTGTATGAAGGATAAATTAATGTGATGAAACAAAGTCATTCCAATATAAACAGCTGTTAAAAATGTCAAATATATCTATGGCAATACCCTAATATAAATAAGGAGCTGAGGACATTAGCAGAAGGTAAAAGTTTTCTCTAAATATTTGCAAATATATTCAATATCACTGATAACCAAACAAATATATATAAATATATAATACATTTTCTTTTTAATTTATATATATGATCTATGTGTGAGTATATTCACATTTGGTAAGCTGTGCACACAGTCATACACACACACGTACGCATACAATAATAGTTCACCTGAAGTGTTCGAGATGAATAATTTCACAGATTGCTAGTGGTGCTGGTAACAATCTTTTGGAAATCAACCTGTCATATATTAAATGTTTTAAAGATTCTCATACCTCTTGCAGGAACATATAGTACTGGAAATAACTACTTAGCAGGAGGGTGATCACAGTAATCACCTGCACACATACATACATATTCACCTGTATGACTAATAAAGTCCATGGTATTTATTGAGCTTCTATTATTTATACTAGCCTCTGATATTGGTACTAGGTTAGGATTAATAAAGAAGTAAATCATAATGTTTTTAAAAGGCAGAAATTCATATGATGAAACAGTGTTTGAAACTTTGTATAAATACTAGATTAGACTTGTTATAATAAATGAATATAAAGAATGCAAACTTATATTTATATATCATATATTTATATATTTTATCAGATACATCTCCATATATGTAGGAATTTATAAGAAAATCAGAAAAATAATGAAAAGACATAAAAAATATATTATATGCCTGTAGTCCCAGCACTTTGGGAGGCTGAGGCAGGTGAATCACCTGAGGTCAGGAGTTCAAGACTAGCCTGACCAACGTGGTGAAACCCAGTCTCTACTAAAAATAAAAAATAAAATTAAATTAAAAAAAAAGAGTGACATGGTGGTGGACACCTGTAATCCCAGCTACTCAGGTGGCTGAGGCAGGAGAATCTCTTGAACCCAATAGGCAGAGGTTGCAGTAAGCCGAGATCACGCCATTGCACTCCAGCCTGGGCATCAGAGGTAGACTCCATGTCAAAACAGCTCCAAAAACAAACAAACAAAAAGATAATATATTATTATACCAGGGCAATTAAATTCCAGGTATATTTTAATTTAATGCACATTCTAACTTTGTACATAAAATGGAATATAGTTTAAACAGACAATAACAATATACATAATTTTTAAGTTAAGTAATTTCAGAATACATTTTATCTACATAGGATTCATTATCTTCATTTAGGAATAGTTTATATTCCCATTTAGCTTATCTTTCGTGACTGTTACACTTGATTTGCTACACTTTTTATATTCTAGTAAACCCTCAATATTTTATGCTTTTAGGTTATTGTAAACAAAATTGCGTATTGTATATTTTTCTAACAGAAGAAGAATTTAGATACTGGATATTTATCTTGTGTCATGCTAAATAACTGATCTGTCTTATGAACTTCATTTGTACTTTTACTTTAACCTTTTGTGACTTATTTTACCTTCAAATTTTGATTGTCTTCTATTTATAATACTTATGCAATTTATATTTGTTTCTTAGATTAATGAATTGATTGACCAATCAAAAATTAATTTTAAGTAATAATCACAATTCAATATTTTGATTCTCCATTTATTTATCTATTTTTTAAAATTCGCTTTTATAGATTTAGGGGGTACAAGTGCAGTTTTGTTACAAGGATCTATTGCCTAGTGGTAAAGTCTAGGCTTTTAGTGTAACTGTCACCTGAATAATAAATATTGTACCCAACATGCCATTTTTCATTCCTCACCCACTCTCCATGCTCCCACTGATGTCTAGTATTTCTTTCTTTATGTGCATGTGTACCCATTTTCCAGCTCTCACTTTAAATGAGAACAGTCAATATTTGAATTTCTGTTTCTGGGTTATTTTACTTAGGAGACTGGCCTGTGGTTCCATCCACGTTACTGCAAAAGAAATGATTTCATTCCTTTTTATGACTGAGTAGTATTCCATGGTGTGTGTGTGTGTGTGTGTCTGTGTGTGTGTGTGTGTTTGTGTAATGTTTTCTTTATCCAATCATCCATTGATGGTCACTTATTTATTATTCTGGTATATGTTTTTTTATTAATTTATATATCCCTCTATTCTTAGTTTATTAGTTCACTAAGAGAATTTATATTATACTTAGTAATATGTGATGTATTTTAACAGATTGCATTTTTGTTTGGTTAAATTATATTGATGGTCCTTAATTGACAGACTAATGTGTTAAATTAATTTATTTTTGTTAAAATTTTAAGTTCAGAGGTACATGTTCAGATTTGTTACATAGGTAAATGTGTGTCATGGGGGTTTGTTGTACAGATTATTCATCATGCAAGTATTAACCTAGTGCCCATGAGTTACTTTACTTGATACTCTCCCCTCCAACCATCCACCACCCTCCAATATGCCCCAGTGTGTTCTCTTTTATGTGTCCATGTGTTCTCACCATTTAGCTCCCTTATAAGTGAGAACGTGTGGTATTTCTTTTTCTGTTTCCACATTAGTTTGCTAAGTATAATGGCCTCCAGCTCCATCCAAGTTCCTGCAAATGACATGATCTCATTCTTTTTTATGGCTGCAAAGTATTCCATGGTGTATTTAGTTCACATTTTCTTTACCCAATCTACTACTGATGGACATTTAGGAAGTAACTAGCTTGCTTTTGATTTTATAGCTTCATAGGTGGAAGGGATTTGCCTTTTCACAGATAAGACTATGGACTGTGGACTTTGAGTTAATGTTGAAATAAGACATGTGGGACTGTTGGGGGAGGCATGATTGGTTTTGAAATATGAGGACACAAGATTTGAGGGGTCAAATTAAAGAATCATAGAAATGTAGCTAAACGTATAAAAATTTTTCAAACCCATAATTTTTATGATGAAACAAATACATTTTATCATCTTTTATGAAAAAAAAATCCTTGTCTTTGCTATTGTGAATAGTGCTGCAATGAATATATGCACGCATGTGTCTTTATAATAGAATGATTTATATACATTTGGGTATATACCCAGTAATGGGATTGCTGTGTCAAATGGTATTTCTGATTTTTAGGACTTTGATGAATCTCTCAGTGACTTTCACAATGGCTGAACTAATTTACACTCCCTCCAACAGTATAAAAGCATTCCTTTTTCTCCACAACCTTGTCAGCATGCATTATTACAATTTTTTTTTGTTTTGATTTGCATTTCTCTAATGATGAGTGATGTTGAACTTTTTTTTCATATGATTGTCGGCTACGTGTATATATTTTTTCAAAAAGTGTCTGTTTTGGTCATTTGCCCACTTTTTAATGGGTTTTTTTTTTCTGGTAATTTTGTTTAAGTTCCTTACAGATGCTAGATATTAGATCTTTGTCACATGCAGAGTTTGCAAATATTTTCTCCCATTCGGTGGGTTGTCTGTTTACTCTGTTGATAATTTCTTTTGCTGTGCAGATACTCTTTAGTTTAATTAGATCCCATTTGTCAATTTTTGCTTTTGGTGTCTTCATCATGAAATATTTATTTGTTCCTATGTCTGAAATGGTATTGCCTAGATTGTCTGTCAGGGATTTTGCAATTTTGGGTTTTACATTTAAGTATTTAATTTATCTTGAATTGATTTTTGCAGCTGGTGTGAGGAAGGGATTTACTTTCAATCTTCTGGTTATGGCTAGCCAGTTATTCCAGCACCATTTATTGAATAGGAATTCCTTTCACCATGGATTGTTTTTGGCAGCTTTGTCATATATCAGATGGTTGTAGGTGTGTGGCCTTATTTCTAGGCTCTGTATTATGATCCACTAGTCTATGTGTCTGTTTTTGCATCAGTACCGTGCTGTTTTGGTTATTATAGTCTTGTAGTATATATTGAAGTTGGGTAGCATGATTCTTCCAGTTTTGTTTTGTTTTGTTGAGGATTGCCTTGAGTATTTGTACTCTTTTTTGATTCCATGTGAATTTTAAAATAGTTTTTTTTTTTCTAGTTTTGTGAAGAATATCACTGGTAGTTTGATAGAAATAGCATTGAATTTATAAATTGCTTTGGGCAGTATGGCCATGTTAACAATTTGATTATTCCTATTGATGAGTATGGAATGTTTTTCCATTTGTTTGTGTTGTCTCTGATTTCTCTGAGCAGTATTTTGTAGTTCTCATTGTAGACATCTTTCACCTCCCTAGTTAGCTGTATTCCTAGGTATTTGGTTTTCCTTCTGTGGCAATTGTGAATAAAATTGTATTCCTGATATGGCTCTTAGCTTGACTGTTGTGGGTGTATAGGAATGCTACTGATTTTTCTACATTGATTTTGTATCCTAGACTTCACTGACGTTGTTTATCAGCTGAAAGAGCTTTGGGCTGAAAGCATGGGGTATTCTAGATATAGGATCATGTCCTCTGCAAACAGGGATAGTGTTTGACTTCCTCTCTCCCTATTTGGATGCCATTTCTTTCTTTCTCTTGTCTAATTGCTCTGGCCAAAATTTGCAATAAATACTATGTTCAATAGAATGGTGAGAGAGAGTATCCTTGTCTTGTGCCAGTTTTCAAGAAGAATGATTGCAGCATTTTCCCTTTCAGTAGGATGTTGGCTGTGGGTTTGTAATAGATGGGTCTTATTATTTGAGGTACATTCCTTCAATATCAAGTTTATTGAGAGTTTTTAACAGGAAGCCTTTCTGCATCTAGTAAGATAATCATGAGTTTTATGTCTTTAATTTTGTTATTTACTGAATAATATTTATTGATTTGCATATGTTGAACCAAACTTATGTCCCTTGGATAAAGCCTTCTGGATCATGATGGATTACCTTTTTGATGTACTGCTGGATTCAGTTTGCCAGTATTTTGTTGAAGATTTCTTAATCAATGACCATCAAGGATATTTGCCTGAAGTTTTCTTTTTATGCCTGGGGGTCTCCGCCAGGTTTTGGTGTCAGGATGATTCTGGCCTCATAGAATGAGTTAAAGAGTAGACTCCCCTCCTCAATTTTTGAAATAGCTTCAGTAGGAATGGTATTAGCTTTGCTTTGTCCATTGGGTACAATGTGTACATCAGGTGAATTCCTCTGGTCCCAGGCTTTTTCTTGATTGGTAGCCTGTTTATTACTGATTCTGTATTGGAGCTTGTTGTCTGTTCAGGGATTCAATTTCTTCCTGGTTCAGTTTTGGGAGGGTATAGGTGTCCAGGAATTTATTCATTCCTTCTAGATTTTCCAGTTTGTGGGCATAGAGGTGTTCATAATATTGTCTGATTGTTATACGTATTTTTCTGGGATCAGTGGTCATATTCCCTTGTCATTTCTAATTGTGCTTTTTTTGAATCTTCTCTCTTTTTCTTCTTCATTATTCTAGACAGAGGACTATCTGTTTTATTCATTTTTTTCCAAAAACAACTCTTGGATTCCTTGATCTTTTGAATGTTTTTTTTTTTTTTTTTTTTTTTTTTTTTTTGTGTGTGTGTGTGTGTGTGTGTGTGTGTGTGTGTCTGCTTCTTTAAAGTCACCTCTAATTTTGGTTATTTCTTGTACTTTGCTAGCTTTGTGTTTGTTAGCTCTTGGTTTTCTAGTTCTGTTAGTTGTGATGTTAGGTTAGTAAATTGAGATTTTTTGGGACATTTAGTGCTATAAATTTCCCTCTTAATGCTGCTTTAGCTGTGTTCGAGATTCTGGTATGTTGTATCTTTGTTATAATTAGTTTCGAGTAACTTATTTTTTCCTCCCTTACTTTCATTATTTACCCCAAAGTCATTCATGAGCAGTTTACTTAATTTTCATGAGATTGTATGGTTTTGAGTGATTTTCTTGGTCTTGATTTCCATATGCTAAATAATTGTTTCATTCCAGAATAATTTTTGTCTGTAATCAGATTTTTAGTATTCTGGTGAATTTTGCTGGCATTTTATTTATAATTTTGGTCATTAGTAAAATTGTACTACAAATCCTTTTCTATTCTGGTATTATGAGGTACTTATATCAAAATTGCTGACTTTATAAACCAAATAGGGGGTGTTTTATCTTTAACTATTTTCCAACAATATATTCCAATACATTTGGAATATTATGATTCATGAAAATTAATAAATACTCAGGATAAAAGCCTCAGACCCTAGAATATTTTGGAAGAAAATTATTTTAAAAAATATTTCAATCAGTACCATGGTTATTTCTATTCAAGTTTGTGCATGTTCAGTTTGGAAATTTGTATTTCCTTGGATTTTTAAATAATATCCACATTATCAAATTTAATAATTTAAAACTATTTTAACTATCATCATTTCTTTCTTCCTTCCCCTGTCTTTCTCCTTCCCCTCTGTCCTCCTCCCATTCTTCCTCTTCCTCTTCACCCTCCTCCTGTTTCTCTCTCTTTCTTGCTCTCTCTGTCTCTGTGTCTCATTCTCAATCTCTCTCTTGTTTGGCTCAATAGTGCTTCAGTTCTGTCCATGCATTGCCCTTTTTCTAAAATCCTTTGGGCCCACATGGTTAATTTTCTTTTTTGTTGTTGTTGTTGTGTTTTATATAAATTGTGGTTATATTTGGTTTTTACAAATATTCAATTTATTGATGGATTTTGTGGGTTTAAAGGTTTGCATATTTGCATCTTTACTTTGTTGTCTGAAAATGCAGAAATAATCGCTGCTTATTGGAACGTATTTACAGAATAGAGCCAGGCTTCAAGGCTTTTTATTTTGTAGTTCACTTTGTGGCCACCCTTGAACATCTGTTAATAAAATTGGAAAATGCTTTCTGTTTGTGTAGGAAATATTCATTATAAATACGGTAATTCAGTCTTGATAATTGTATTTTTAAAACTTTGTCTTTTTTTAATTTTTATTTTTCAAATACTGAGAGTAATATGTTAACGAAACAGACCTTGAGCCGGGCATGGTGGCTCATGCCTGTAATCCTAGCACTTTGGGAGCCCAAGGCAGGTAGATCACAAGGTAAGGAGTTTGATACCAGCCTGACCAATATGGTGAAACCCTGTCTCTACTAAAAATACAAAATTTAGCCAGGTGTGGTGGCATGCACCTGTAATCCCAACTACTCAGGAGGCAGGAGAATCGCTTGAAACTGGGATGCAAAGGTTGCCGTGAACCAGGATCATGACATTCCACTCTAGCCTGGGCAACAGAGCAAGACTCTGTCTCAAAACCAAACAAACAAACAAGCAAACAAAAAGCCCCAACAACAGACTGTGATTGTGGATTTATTAATTTTACATCCAACCTTAACAGTGTCTGTCTCCTATTTTAATACAGTGTTTTAGCTTATATAATTTTAAATTCAATATGAAGTGCCTTGAATTTTATCTTATCTGATATTAGTATTACAAATTCTGTACTTTTTTGGGTTTATTCCTACATGACTGCAAATCTTAAAAGTGTCTCTGTCCATAGTTCTAATGTCCTTACTCATTTAAAATAGTGGTGCTTTAACATGCCACTAGAATTTTTCACATGCTTTTTTTATATCTGGAAATTGAATCATATCCTTCACTTAGTTTATTCTTACTCATTTCTCAGACTTCACCTTGATCATAATTGGAGAAGTTTCCCCAGTTTAAGGATGTCTAATCTACCCAATAAATGCATTTACTTTACTATGTTTCTCCTTATAACACACTAAATTCATAACTTTAAACTTTTTTCTGTCATCATTTGATTACTTTTTGTCACCCCAATTAGAATATAGGCTTCATGAACACAGAGACTGCCTGTTCTAACCTATGTATGGTAGTGCTGGATACAACATCTAACACGTGTTATGTAATCAATTGGTACTCACCAAGTGAGTGGATGGAGGTATAAGGAAATAACATGCTTAGTTATTTTTTATAGGCCAGAGAAAGAATTATAAGACTAATCATAGTTCAGCCTTTCCTAAAACTACAAAAAAATCAATTTCTTTTGCATTGTGTATGCAGACTTACTTGATTTAATCATGAATAAATTCTCCAGCTTTATCTTTTTAAACCAATCTTACCCTCCAAATTTTACTTGACACATTCTCTCAATATGTTCTGATGCTTCTGGTTGACATACCTTGAACATATTTCCTTTTTTTTTCTCATGTATGGAATAACTTCTCTAGCCCCCTACACTACATAGCACTCTTGTAAGCTTTGGTGATACTACATTTCTTGTGGATCACCATCTTAATGAAGCTGTCCTTCTAGTACTCAATCTCTTCTCAGAGATGATCATTCTGTCTTGTCCACATTTGCTGAATTTGAAATTTGCTTCTTCTATTTCATTTATCACATTTGCAATTATCTGTTCTCTTTTTTTTTATTTTTTATTTTTAACAAATCCTTTTTTTTTGTATTGTACTTTAGGTTCTGGCATACATGTACAGATCATGCAGGATTGTTGCATAGGTACACACATGGCAATGTGGCTTTCTGCCTCCATCCCCCCGTCACCTACATCTGACATTTCTCCCCATGTTATCCCCAACATTCCCACCCCTCCACTGTCCCTCCCTTGGCCCCCCACAACAGACCCCAGTGTGTGGTGCTCCCCTCCCTGTGTCCCTGTATTCTCATTTTTAATCACCCACCTATGAGTGAGAACATGCGGTGTCTGCTTTTCTATTCCTGTGTCAGTTTGCTGAGAATGATGGTTTCCAGATTCATCCATGTCCAAACTCATCATTTTTTATGGCTGCATAGTATTCCATGGTGTATATGTGCCATATTTTCCTTGTCCAGTCTATCGTTGATGGGCATTTGGGTTGGTTCCAGGTCTTTGCTATTGTAAACAATTTCGCTATGAACATACATGTGCATGTGTCTTTATAATAGAATGATTTATAATCCTTTGGGTATATACCCAGTAATGGGATTGTGAGGTCTAATGGGGTTTCTATTTCTAGGTCCTTGAGGAAGTGCCACACTGTCTTCCACAATGGTTGAACTAGTTTATACTCCCACCAACAGTGTAAAAGTGTTCTTATTACTCCACATCCTCTCCAGCATCTGTTGTCTCCAGATTTTTTAATGATCGCCATCCTAACTGGCGTGAGATAGTATGTGGTTTTGATTTGCATTTCTCTAATAATCAGTAATGATGAGCATTTCTTTATAGGTTTGTTGGCCTTATATATGTCTTCTTTTGAAAAGTGTCTGTTCATATCCTTCACCCACTTTCGGATGGGGTTGTTTTTTTCTTGTAAACCTGTTTTAGTTCTTTGTAGACTCTGGATATTAGCCCTTTGTCAGATGAGTAGATTGCAAAAATTTTTTACCATTCTCTTGGTTGCCAGTTCACTCTAATGATTGTTTCTTTTGCTGTACAGAAGCTCTGGAGTTTAATTAGGTTCCATTTGTCTATTTTGGCTTTTGTTGCTAATGCTTTTGGTGGTTTAGTCATGAAGTCCTTGCCTATGCCTATGCCTATGTTCTGAATGGTTTTGCCTTGGTTTTCTTCTAGGGTTTTTATGGTGTTAGGTCTTATGTTTAAGTCTTTAACCCATCTGGAGTTAATTTTAGTGTAAGGTGTCAGGAAGGGGTCCAGTTTCTGCTTTCTGCCCACTGCTAGCCAGTTTTCCCAACATCATTTATTAAACAGGGAATCCTTTCCCCCATTGCTTGTTTTTGTCAGGTTTCTCAAAGATCAGATGGTTGTAGATGTGTGGTGTTGCCTCCAGGGCCTCTGTTCTGTTCCACTGGTCTGTATCTCTGTTTTGGTACCAGTACTATGCTGTTTTGATTACTGTAGACTTGTAATATTGTTTGAAATCAGGTAGCGTGATGCCTCAGCTTTGTTCTTTTTGCTTAGGATTTTCTTAGCTATGAGGGCTCTCTTTTGCTTCCATATGAAGTTTAAGGTGTTTTTTTCCAGTTCTGTGAAGAAGGTCATTGGTAGTTTGATGGGGATAGCGTTGAATCTATAAATTACTTTGGGCAGTATGGCCATTTTCATGATATTGATTCTTCCTAACCATGAGCATGGAATGTTTCTCCATCTGTTTGTGTCCTTTCTTATTTCATTGAGTAGCGGTTTGTAGTTTTCCTTGAAGAGGTCCTTTACATCCTTTGTTAGTTGTATTCCTAGGTATTTTATTCTCTTCGTAGCAATTGTGAATGGGAGTTTGCTCATGATTTAGCTCTCTGTTAGTCTGTTATTGGTGTATAGAAATGCTTGTGATTTTCGCACATTGAGTTTGTATGCTGAGACTTTGCTGAAGTTGCTTATCAGTTTAAGCAGATTTTGGGCTGAGATGATAGGGTCTTCTAAATATACAATCATGTCATCTGCAAAAAGAGATAATCTGACTTCCTCTTTTCCTAATTGAATACGCTTTATTTTTTTTTTTCTTGCCTAATTGGTCTGGCTAGAACTTCCAATACTACATTGAATAGGAGTGGTGAGAGAGGGCATCCTTGTCTAGTGCCAGATTTCAAAGGGAATGCTTCCAGTTTTGCCCATTCAGTATGATATTGGCTGTAGGTTTGTCATAAATAGCTTTTATTGTTTTGAGATGTGTTACTTCGATACCTAGTTTATTTAGAATTTTTAGCATAAAGGGCTGTTGAATTTTGTCAAAGGCCTTCTCTGCATCTATTGAGATAATCATGTGGTTTTTGTCTTTGGTTTTGTTTATGTGGTGAATTATGTTTATAGGCTTGCGTGTGTTGAACCAGGCTTGCATCCCAGAATGAAGCCTACTTGATCATGATGAATAAGCTTTTTGATGTGCTGTTGCAATCAGTTTGCCAGTATTTTATTGAAGATATTTGCATCTATGTTCATCATGGATATTGGCCTGAAGTTTTCTTTTTTTGTTGAGTCTCTGCTTGGTTTTGGTATCAGGATGATGTTGGTCTCATAAATGATTTGGGAAGGATTCCCTCCTTTTGTATTGTTTGGAATAGTTTCGGAAGGAATGGTACAAGCTCTTCTTTGTATGTCTGGTAGAACTGAGCTGTGAACCTGTCTGGACCTGGGCTCTTTTTGGTTGGTAGGCTATTAATTGCTGCCTCAACTTCATCCCTTGTTATTGGTCTATTCAAGGTTTCAGCTTCTTCCTGGTTTAGGCTTGGGAGTGCGCAAGTGTCCAGGAATTTATCCATTTCTTCCAGGTTTAGTGGTTTATATGCATAGAGTTGTTTGTGGTAATCTCTGTAGTCTGTATTTCTATGGAATCACTGGTGATATCCCCTTTATTGTTTTTTATTGCAACTATTTGATTCTTCTCCATTTTCTTTTTTACTAATTTTGCTAGTGGTCTATTTTGTTGATCTTTTCAAAAAACCAGCTCCTGGATGTATTGATTTTCTAAAGTGTTTTTCGTGTCTCTATCTCCTTCAGTTCTGCTCTGATATTAGTTATTTCTTGTCTTCTGTTTGCTTTTGAGTTTTGTTGATCTTGCTCTTCTAGCTCTTTCAATTTTGATGATAGGGTGTCAATATTAGATCTTTCCTTGCTTCTCATGTGAGCATTTATTGCTATAAATTTCATCTAGACACTGCTTTAAATGTGTCCCAGAGATTCTGGTATGTTGTGTCTTAATTCTCGTTGGTTTCAAAGAACAACTTTATTTCTGCCTTCGTTTCATCATTTATCTAGTCGACATTCAGGAGCTAGTTGTTCAGTTTCCATGAAGCTGTGCGGTTCTGAGTTAGTTTCTTAATTCTGAGTTCAAATTTGATTGCCCTGTTGTCTGAGAGATTGTTTGTTATGATTTCCATTCTTTTGCATTTGCTGAGGAGTGATTTACTTGCAATTACGTGGTCAATTTTAGAGTAGGTGCAATGCCGTGCTGAGAAGAACGTATATTCTGTGGATTTGGGGTGGAGATTTCTGTAGATGTCTATTAGGTCTGCTTGGTCCAGATCTGAGTTCAAGTCCTGGATATCCTTGTTAATTTTCTGTCTCATTGATCTGCCTAATATTGACAGTGGAGTGTTAAAGTCTCCCACTATTATTGTGTGGAAGTCTAAGTCTCTTTGTAGTTTGTTAAGAACTTGCTTTATGTATCTGGGTGCTCCTGTATTGGGTGCGCATATATTTAGGATCATTAGCACTTCTTGATGCATTGATCCTTTTACCATTATGTATTGCCCTTCTTTGTCTCTTTTGATCTTTGTTAGTTTCAAGTCCATTTTATCAGAGACTTGGATTGCACCTCCTGCTTTTTTTGCTCTCTACTTGCTTGATAAGTCTTCCTCCATCCCTTTATTTTGAGCCTGTGTGTGTCCTTGCACGTGAGTTGGGTTTCCTGAATACAGCACACTGATAGGTCTTGACTTTTATCCAATATACCAGTCTATGTCTTTTGATTGGCAGCATTTAGCCTATTTACATTTAAGGTTAATATTGTTATGTGTGAATGTGATCCTGCCATTTTGATGCTAGCTAGTTTTGCCCATTAGTTGACACATATTCTTCATTGTGTCGATAGCCTTTACTATTTGGCATGTTTTTAGAGTGTCCAGTACTGGTTGTTCCTTTCCTTGTTTACTGCTTCTTTCTGGAGCTCTTGTAAGGCAGGCCTGGTGGTGACAAAATCTCTCAACAATTGCTTGCCCATAAAGAATTTTCTTTCTCCTTTACTTATGAAGCTTAGTTTGGCTGGATATGAAATTCTAGGTTGAAAGTTCTTTTCTTTAAGGATGTTGAATATTGGCCCCCCACTTTATTCTGGCTTGTAGGGTTTCTTCTGAGAAATCCGCTGTGAGTCTGATGGGCTTTCCTTTGCGGGTAACCCGATCTTTCTCTCTGGCTGCTCTTAGCATATTTTCCTTCATCTCAACCCTGGTGAGTCTGACGATTATGTGCCTTGGGGTTGCTCTTCTTGAGAAATATCTTTGTGGTGTTCTGTGTACTTCCTGGACTTGAATATTGGCCTGCCTTGCTAGTCTGGGGAAGTTCTCCTGGATAATTTCCGGAAGAGTGTTTTCCACTTTGGATTCATTCTCTCCGTCACATTCAGGTACACCTATCACATGTAGATTAGGTCTTTTCACATAGTCCCGTATTTCTTGGAGGCTTTGTTCATTTCTTTTCACTCTTTTTTCTCTATTCTTGCCTTCTGGTTTTATTTCATTGAGCAGATCTTCAATCTCTGATATCCTTTCTTCTGCCTGGTCGATTCGGCTATTGAAACTTGTATATGCTTTGCGAAATTCTCGTGCTGTGTTTTTCAGCTCCATGAAGTTGTTTATATTCTTCTCTAAGCTGTTTATTCTAGTTAGCATCTCCTCTAACCTTTTTTCTAGGTTCTTAGTTTCTTCACATCGGGTTAGCACATGTTCTTTTAGCTCTGAGAAGTTTGTTATTGCCCACCTTCTGAAGCCTGTTTCTGCCAATTCGTCACATTCATTCTCCATCCATCTTTGATCCCTAGCTGGTGGAGTTGTGATCCCTTGGAGGAGGAGAGGTGTTCTGGTTTTTGGTGTTTTTGTCCTTTTTACACTGCTTTCTTCCCATCTTAGTGGCTTTATCTACCTGTGGTCTTTGTAGTTGGTGACTTTCGGATGGGGTCTCTGAGTGGACATCCTTTTATTGATGATGAAGTTATTTCTTTCTTAGTTTTCACTCAAACAGTCAGGCCCCTCTGCTGCAGGACTCCTGGGGGTCCACTCCAGACTCTGCTTGCCTGGGGGATCACCCACAAGGGCTGCAGAACAGTAAGGGTTGCTGCCGGTTTCTTCTCCTGTTATCTTTGTTCCAGAAGGGTACCTGCCAGATGTCAGCCTGAGCTCTCCTTTATGAGGGGTCTCTTTGGTTAAACAGGGATTGAGGAGCTGCTTGAGGAGACACTCTGTCCCTTACAGGAACTCAAGTGCTTAGCTGTGAGCTCTTGTTCTGTTCAGAGCTGCTGGGCAGGTATGTTTTAGTCTGCTGCAGCAGAACTCATAACCACCTCTTTTCCCAGGTGTTCTGTCCTAGGAATGTCAGCTTTATTTATAAGTTCCTGTCATGCTGCTGCCTTTTTTCATAGATACCCTGCCCCACACGAAGCAATCTAGTCACAGTGTGCCAGCAGTGGTGTTGCTGAATTGCCACCAGCTCTGCCCAGCTGCTGTGTGAACTACCTCGGTAGTGGCAGACTGCCTCAGTAGTGGCAGACTGCCTCAGTAGTGGTGGTCACCCTTCCCCCCACTGAGCTGGACTGTCCTGTGTTCAGTTGTGCTTGCCACGAAACGGTCAATCCAGAGTGTGCAGATTGCTTATTTTGTGGGGGGTGGTACCCATTGAGCCAGATTACCTGGCTCCCTGTCTCTTCCCCCTCCCTTTCAGTTGAATGAGCGGCTCTGTCTCCCAGGCATTCCAGGAGCCAGTTGAAACGGCCACCCAGATCACCCAGATTTGTGTGAGCTTCTGTGTGCCAACCTGGCACTGGCTGAAACTGTCATGCTGAAAACTCATGGCGCTTTTTGGCCTGGGAATCTCCTAGTCTGTGGGCAGTGAAAATTTGTGTGGAAATGCAGCGGACACTCACCTTCTGCATTGTTCTTGCTGGGAACTGCACTCTGGAGCTGTTCCTCTTCAGTCATCTTGGATCCTTCCCCCTGTTTTCATGGTTCTCTTTCCTCCTATGTCTATAGCCTCTCCTTGAGAGTCAGATTTGTCATTTTATTATTTTATAACATATTTAGTTAACAAAGATTGAATATGTTTAAGATGAAAAGTTGATGTATATATTATGTAATGATTATCACAATCTATTAACACATCCATCATCACCCACATTGTACATTACATGTCCAGAACTTACTCATCTCATCATTCAAAGTTATACTTTTTTCATATTTGTTCGAAGTGCACTGCAGGCAGAAGACCAACAGCACAAAATGTGCTATAGGAATGCATATATAATGCATTTATACTTGAATAAATATTATTGAGGAACTTAAAAACTAAAAATTTCAAATGTTTACCATTAATAATTTATTTTTTAAAGAAATACAGCAGATGCTGAAAACTTCATGATTTGGGCCTTAAGCTGAAGTGAAGAGTGCTACACTCTATTCTTGCCTCTGAAACATACGCATGTGGGTTCAGTTGAAAAAACAAATGATTAAGTTTTAATATAGTCAAAATACTGAAAGTAATTTGCTGTATATGAGATTTTCTATTAGTTACACTTTTATGATTTTGCTTTATTAACATATAGCGTTATTGTAACTTTGAATTATTAAAGAGGCAGGCATTTCCTTGAGAATAGTTTCAACTGGATTTTTTTTCTTAATTTCTATCTTAATATATTAGCTTTTGAGTCTCTATATAATATTTTTAAAATCTATTGTTCAAGAACAATTCAGTATGTATTAAAATAAGCAAAGTATACTTAGATCTATTTTCTGTATGTTTTAAAACAGTAAAAACATATACTACTTAAAAATAAGCCAATTTGGTGTTTAAGATCTTGGATTTTCAAGAACTCTTCTTGTTCAGGAATATTTCATATTATGTAGGAACATCATATATTGTGATTATTGCAAAATTTAAGAGTATAACTTTTTCTATTAGTAACTTAAACTGTCAGCCTAATAGTTTTAACTACCAATGCTTGCTCTAAAAATATATTTTAATTAAATTAACTTAAACCTCCTATTCTTTTCAATGAAGAGTAAAATGTTGTTGTTTGTTAACAAAATCTGTATTACAAATAAGAATTGGCTATATCAAAAAACGTACAATGCATTATTAGCTAATTCCAACATGCTATTGTTCTGTTAAAGCAGCTCATTGAATTAACTGTCACTATGTTTATATATACATTCTATCACAGAAATTTTTACCTCTTTAATGATTTTCATACATTATATAGCAAAAGTTCTCTTTACTCATTTTCTTTTTCTGCTCTTTCTTTTCAACATGCTGCAGTAGCTAACATATTATGGAGAGAAGAAGGTACTAAATTGAATTGTTTTTATATTGTTGTGACAATTTTGCTTGATTATTAGATTTGTTGATTAACTTTTGTATATTAACTAGCTTCTTTTTCATTCTGATCCAATATTTTAATTGATTGTATTTCAATATTCTTGAGTAAGCCTGCTACCGTTACACATATTTATCACTTCTCATCGGCTTGATTAATTATTGATACATAGCCAGAAAGTTTCATTGCAATATATTGAAATGTTTTAAGAGTATAAAATTACATCAAAGAAATAAAAGAAATCTCAGTTAAACATAATTTACATAATAACTCTGATTAAGTCAAAGTAAGAATATTTATAAAAACCATGCCTTATCAAGGGGATATAGTAAATTATATTAAAATGTGGGTTATAAACTTGAAGGATCTGGACTCAAATGTGGTCTTCAAGTTTACAAACAATAGGGCAAGTTACCCTGCACAATCTTCTTATAGCAAAAAGGAGTATAGTAGTTGTTAATACTCAGTAGGGTTGTTATCAGTTCTTTAGTTATTATCAGCACTCAATAAACAGTATCCGTTTTTATATATTGATGTAATTGTTATTGGTTTTCCTCATTTAGTCACAAAGGCTGGGAAGCATATGTGTGCTCAGGTACTTAAATAGTCCATCAATTGTGGTTAAATGAAATTCTTAGGAGAAAAATATCTAAAAGCCATCATTATGTTCCCAGTAAGCAATGGCCAAAACTTGCCTTTACAACCCACCCTAGACAACATTTGTCTCCCCTGATTATAGCTTCCTGTAGGAACCCAAGTCACTGTGCCCTGTGACAGCCAGTCTCATAGACACAGGTAATTCTGGAATGTAGCCATCTCAATTTCGTGCTCTAGGATGAGTCAGTCCACTTACTTTTTCTCTCTTAGAACTTGTTGCTCCTTAACTCTTCAGTATGAGCTCCGTTAAAACCTGGTTTTATTAAAGAAGCTCTGGTGTAACTATACCCTCTATTTTTATTCCACTTCAAATATTTCACCTTTAAATGTGCCTAATTCTGTTGTTATTGAAAGTAGCCCTGACATATCAGTATTTACTTATTTATTTTGAGATAGGATTTTCATTCTTGTTGCCCAGGCTGCAGCACAATGGCGTGATCTCAGCTCACTGCAACCTACACTTCCCGGGTACAAATGATTTTCCTGCCTCAGCCTCCCCAGTAGCTGGATTACAGGTGTGGGCCACCATGTCCATCTAATTTTTGTATTTTTAGTAGAGACCGGGTTTTGCCATGTGGGCCAGACTGGTCACAAACCCCTGACCTCAGGTGATCTTCCTGTCTCAGCCACCCAAAGTGCTGGGGTTACAGGCATGAGCCACCGCAACGGGCCCACATATCTGTTAAACAACATTTCGTTATACTGTCTTCCCTCTGGGCAAGATTTCTCTGGGCATTTAAAAAAATTGGTTTTATTTTATCATTGTAATGGAAGGAATAACACCTAATGAGTCAGAGATCAAGTACTACAGATCTGGCTCTGATGGTTAATTGCTGGGAAAATTTGGATGAGTTATTTTACCTTGTTGAGCCAGATGCTTCCAATACAATACTTGAAATAGAGATGACGCTCACCTCACAAATCTGTGCCATGTAAATCAACTTAAAGTATGTGGAACAACTCTTTCTTATATATTAACTTTGATAACCACCATGGACATTATTGTAGTAATTTTAGTATATAATAATAGCAATGCTCAAGACCACCCTCCAAAGTATAGAAGCTTTCAGATTAATTAAAATCATGATGAAATTCATTATATAAAACCAGATTTTTCCTATTTAAAAATGTATTGTCAGTTTTTGGAAATTTTTAACCTCAGTAATTATTCTCCATTAAGAATAATGTTCTTATGCTTCATGATTTCATTCGACACATAAAATGTACTTAACAAAAATAGATATTGGTACAATTTACAGATACTCTTAAGTACATAAAACAAGTGTCTTTGGGTAAATTATTAAAGTTCTTTTTTCTTTATACAGTTATCATAAGAGTACTTTGTTGTTTCCTATAAAAGGAAATATTTTAAAAATAGATTAAAGAAGGAAGCATATTTGATTTTCATTCGTAGACATCTGTAACTTATTTTTATAATGCCACAATTATTGACAAGGCATTACAATAAGATGAATGAATGTATTAATAGTAATAATGGTGACCAGAGATAATAGACTGGCTTAAGGAATCACTGAACCCCGTCATTGAGTTTACATACAAATAATTAAAATTATAGGTAACTAATTTTCTAAGGAAATTGTCTCCGTTTTTAAAATTTAGAATAAAACAAATATGAGCTACATATTTCTGAGATCCACTTTTATCTGCATTCTACCAGTGTTTTATATTTATATATTTACATCTTTACTATAGCCGAGAAAAGTCTGTCTCAGAGAGAACCAATTATAGAATCTTAGAATGTAGGCCATTTAAGGGCAGTAACGGCAAGAGCTGAAATGATAATTCCTCTCATAATGCCATTTAACTCATCTACAAATGTTAAACCTATGTTATTTTGATATATACTAATAATTATAAAATTATTGTTAAAAACATGAGCATCAGAATCTAGTTTAGTGAAAAGTTTATAATCCAAATAAATTCAACTGAATTTAATACACATTGTCTTACCAATCGCATCAGTATATAAACTTGGAACGCAATGTCCTCTACTTCTCTGGGTTTCACTTTTAGTTCTTTTCTACTTATCTTCATATTTTACAGGAGTATAAAAAGACAATGTTAATAGAGCAAATATCTCACTCATTTGTTGACAAATATTTTAAAGATCTTATTAAATTAAAATACTTTGAAAATATTGGAAATTCATAGATGAATAAGAGCTAATATGTGCTCTAAAGAAATTTTCAATCTAGAAGGTTCAAGCCTAAACTTTTCTTACTGACAAGTAGTTTTACTATATATTAAATAATACACATAAAAATACATGTATTAATATATTTCTACATATTAAAATATTCAGTCTTACTGACAAGTAGTTTTACTATATATTAAATAATACACATAAAAATACATGTATTAATATATATTTCTACATACATATTGAAATATTCTGGATGATTGGTTTTTATTTTCATTATATTTCAGGTATTTATAATTAAATACAGTTTAATAAAGTATTTTCTAATGTTTATTTTGTGGGGGATTAGTTTATGTTATGAGGTCTAAGTTTTTAACATATGTTTTAGATCATATGGGCACTGAATTATACTAATTTAAATCATCTGATTCACTGAAGGATTTATATAAACTTGACATATGCTAGTTTCAATCTCCAAGGAGATATATGGGATGAGTCAGTATATAACATGGCATTTTTTAAATTTGTTAGTTCATGAATTATTTTGATAAATATCTTTAGGATCAATATTGAATAGAACATAACATACCTTGGGAAACACTGGCTTCATATGATATTTGAATAATTTAAAAGCAGAAAAAAATTCATATTTAGAAAAATTGCCTTTTTCATTCTTTGTAAAATTTATGTATCTATTTACACAAAAATATGCTATAGAAACATTTAAAATAAATCAGTATTTAGTTGGGTTAACACCAAACCAAAAAAAAAAAAAAAAAAGAAATGCAGTGAAATTATACCACAAAGTTTATTTATTATATTACACTTCATGATTAGTTTCATGATCTGTAATATGAGGTTTCCAATGTCATCCATTTGGGGGAAAAACAATTGAAAAACAGTCCAGCTTAGCTTCCTCAGCCTAAAATTATTTAAGATTTCATTAGCCACAAAAAATGTACACTGCCAGGGATGTTGGGAAATACAGAACATACAGCTACTAAGTGTGGTTCAAAAACTTCTGGTATAACTATTTTTTACAGAAATGAATGAAAGACTACAAACTGGGTTCAGTGTATATTGCTCGGGAGATGGGTGACCAAAATCTCCCAAATCCCTGCTAAAGAACCTACTCATATAACCAAACACCACCTGTTCCCCAAAGACCTATGGAAATAAAAAATTAAAAATTATACTATCTCAAAATGTTACTGAAATAATACCTAAAATGAAAAAGATCGGGATGCAGTGGATGACACCTATAATCCCGGCACGTTGGGAGACCAAACAGGGAGGATTGCTTGAGGCCAGAGTTTGAGAACAGCCTAGGCAACATAGCAAAAATCTGTCTCTACAAAATATTTAAAAAACAAAAAATTAGCCAAGAGTGATGGCTCATGCCTGTAGTCCCAGCTACTCAGAAGACTGTGGTGGAAGGATCACTTGAACCCTGAAGCTCAAGGCCACAGTGATCACTCCACTGCCCTCTATGCCACCCAAACCACTGTCCAAACTGGGTAACAAAGCGATATCCTGGCTCAAAAATAACAAGGCCTAAAAAAGTAATAATCTAAAATAAAGAAAAAGACATTCAGAGAATAAGTCTTCTGAATACATGGGATGTAGTCACAGCAGGGGGAGAGGGGGAAGACTATACTTTCTGATGACTAGTACATGATGCCAATTAATCACAATCTGTTGTTATTTCCACTGGCCAGTTCACTAACCCATCTGCTAAAAACTTATGTCAATCTAAGCTTTTTAAATCATTTTACAATTTTTTTAATCAAAAATGTGATCTTGCAAGAGATATCCATTCGCAGCAATATTTACATATGTGCACATGTACATAAGGTATATAATGATATTGGCTGAAATAATATATATGCATATGTGATATACATATGTGTGCATAGATATAATTATGGATGATTTCAACTAAAGTCATTTATAATGCAAACAAGTATTCTATTACATTATAACATTTGCCCTGCTAATTATTGTGTGAAGTTAATGAAGCAGATTTCCATTCAGTTTTTTTCAGTACATCTTTGGAAATTAAGGAGATGGTGTACTTGCTCAAAAGGACTGGTTTTAGAAAAATAACACTCTGGCCAATATAGATAGTGGTCAGATGGTACCCACTTCCTGGATTAACAGAGCATAAATAAAGAGGTTGACACACTCACTCCCAGAAAACTTTCTAGCGAGAATGAAAGAATAAGCAAGTCTTGTTCAAGTTGCACATAATCTAAAGACTTTATTGAGGTGCAATGGTATGATTTTACTCTATGTACAAAGATGATTTTAGCTCCAAAGTCAGATATAGTGAATGAGAACATTCATGAACCAAAAATCCATCCCTGCTGAGTTATTCTGTGAGAAATGCAATGCAGACAATCTAGTCTTGCCTTTATTATTCTTTATCTAAACAGGGGAGATTTCTTTTGTACTTCAAAACTATGCATAACTTTAGGATCACTTGAAAGTGAAAAGGATAATATCAACAAATGAAGGATTTTGCATAAAACCATAATTTATTGAAGCACCTTTGATTGGCTACGAAATCACTACATCATAGAGTTTTAACTTCTAATTGACTATAATATGAATGCAAAAGTAATGACAGTAAGCCAGAGGAAACCCATCACAATACAGTCTTTTTTATCATGCACATAAACATGCATCCAATAATCAGAAATCAATCAAATTGTATTGCTATGTACACTGTATATAATAAATAGTATACCTATATTTCACAATACACTACTGTTCTTCAGTGGTTCCCATTTCCAAAGGGTTGAGATAGGAATGTGCATTACATTCATTTTTTCTCAGTCCATTTCATATATTTAAGAGTACAATAATGATTAGAAAATCCTCTTGGAAATACTTCTGTCTTATGAGACTGCAGGAGTAATTCTTGCCTATGTCTTTTCTGTGTATAGAAAGAAAAAGCTCAAAGAAAGCTCTCAAGGAACAAACAAATTATGGATAGCTTCTAGAGACACTATATTCTGTTAGATTAACAATCAACCCCAAAAAAGAGAAAGTGTTTGTGTCTGCCTTCACCAGAGCCTGAAAAAGGAAGAAAAAAAAACCAATCTGCACATGTTCCCAATCTTTACTGTGACTAAAGTACTAGAATCTTTCACTGAAGTCAGTAATGTTTGCAATATACTTCACCACAATGCATTCATGAAGAGACAAGTAACAATCACCACTACTCAAACTTTTTGAGACTCAATCTTTTTACACACTGACATATTGAGAACTTAAAGACATTTGTGTTTGTGTGTGTATGTCAGGAGGGGAGGAGTATTTCTACCTACTAATATTTAGTATTAGAAATGCAAATAGAAAATTTTAAAATATACATTTATTAACTTGGTAAAATAGCCCTAATAATTCCGTTACATGGAGCCATAAACAGCATATAATCTTCTTAAAGCTACGTTTTCAAAAAAATAAAAGGTAATACATTATTTACATTTTGCAAGTCCTTTAACTATCTGGCTTAATAGAAGATGTTGGATTCTTACATCTGCTTCTGCATTGAATTGTTGTGATATCTCACATAGCATTATACTTCATGTAGCCTGTTGAAAACTAAATCCTACATTAAAAAAAAATACAAGAAAAAATGTGAGTGACATCTTAGTAGTGTTAGGAAAAGAGGCTGGGCTTGGCAGACTCCCCTAAAAGGGTCAAATTTACGAAATGCTTTACTAGAAAATAAAGTTGATCTTTTAGCTGGCTCAGGGATTCTGGGAAAAAGAAAACATTTTGTATCATAGAAAATTAAAATTTAGCAGTATATTCCACAGCATAGGTTTGAGGAAAAATGAGAATAGTAATCAAATTCTGGTTATATATCATGTCATCGTTTGCTTTTTCGGTAGTGTTTCATGAATAGATACCCGCGAAAAAAAAAATAAATAAAGGTACAATTTCTTTGAAATCTTACTGTGTGCGAGTTATGCTGCTAAATATTTTACATTCTCTACCTAATTTAAATCTTACAACAGCTGCGTGACATAGTATAATTATTATCTTTAAATTCGATATGGGGAAATTATCACACAGTCTAATTAACATTCTCATGGTAAAAGAGTAAGTGCTATAGCTATGATTTGCCTCTGATCTGTCTGAATGCAGGTAATGAAATTCATCATCTCTGTCATAGTTCCTCATCCCTACACTTGTCAAGAAATATATATAAACTTAGTAGTTAGTAAGAATATATGCAAATATATATATATATATATTTTACTGACAAAGCTAATGAATGTCCCAAATGAAATGAGCATGTGTCTTCAGTTTCCAGTATCTCTATCATCAGGTAGTTTCCATTACCTTTTGCTGAGTATACTCTTAATAAATTTATATGTGCACAATATCAAAGCAGCATATTGAAAGAGAAACACATCAGGTCATATGTTCAGATCATAAATTCTGCTGCAAAAATCTAAAGAAAACTTTTGAGGAAGAAAATATGCCTTGCAAAAAAGTAAATGGCAAAATATCAAGTCTTGTGAATGTGGGAGACTCACAGCATTAAAGGTACTGGAAAAATTTTATTTCATAAGCTGAGTTATCAACATAGGCATTTATTTTATAATTGCTATTTTAACTAATCTAGTTGTATAATTTGTTGGCATTACTGTTTCATAAGCACTAAAAAAAGAGTCAAAAAATTGAAAAGTCAAATAAAAAAACTAAACCTTAAGTAATAATATCTGTATTTCCTCAATAACTTGTAACCTGAAAAGTAGTTTATGTTTTGTAAAAATGTTGATCTGTAATTCATATTGTTATAAGCAAGAAAATATACTCTAGAACTTGAAAGAGTGATTTGGATGGATTAAGTGATATTTAGTGGAAAATACAGCTCACAGATTCCACCAGTGCAACATATCATAGTGGAATCCCGCTGACTCTTTTCTGTGTAGAACATGGTAAAATAACCTAATAAAAGTATGCATAGCAGTAAGGGAAGGAAATATTTCAAGAAACATGACAAACAGTCTGGACTTAAAGTAGTTGTCAGGCCCAAACACATTCAAATTCATAATTGCAGAACAGTATTTTGGCGAAGTTAAAGAAAGGTAGTCATATTCCCTGAAAAATGTTAAGAGCTTAGTAACAAAAATCAAACATAGCATGTAACAGACACAAATGAAAATCAGACACCACATTATGGCTTTGTTATGTTCATAAGTTTCAACAATAGTATTCAGAAACCAATAATGTTAAATTGATATTTATTGATATAGAGCATACAACAATCTTATGTTAATGTTTACATGGAGGTTTTGCTGATACAAATCAAAAAACTTTTGCATAAATACTTATGTGCTTTGCTTCAGGTCTCTCTTTTGTGCATGTAATATTTATATTTCTTTAAGCACAACTATGATTATAAACAATAGCTGACAACTACTAAAATTTTTTATTAAAAAACATGCCATGAGTTTAGTTCTTGCCACCTCTGCTACTGTTCAGGAATATTCCATCTTTATGTATTGCTCTCTGGAATGATAATGGATAATTATAAAGATTGCATCATTAAAATAGAAGTACTAAGAATTATTTATAAAATAATAAGCTGCATCAATCTGAAGTATATATCTATTATTATAAATAATTTCATGTGCTAAAAGAAAAATTGTATGCACACTGTGTATAAACACTAATAAAGTAATAGTTTGTATACATTTTTCTCTAACTCTTAAGAATATATGGATACATAGTTATATGGGAAAAATTGATAACTTTTTATTCCCTAGGAACATATATATGATTAAATATGACTTAAGCTCAATAAACATATTTTTTTACAAATCAATAAACTTTTTTTGTGATTCTCAATGGATGCAAGACCCAGGCTGGACCTTGCAGGAGCTCACAATTGAAAAAATTAATTATGCTTAGAAAATTATTTTTATGTTTAAATAAATTATCTTTCTTTTTACAAATGTTTTTAGAATGTAAACACTGTAAGCCACAATGGTTTGACTTTCCAAACTATCAATATTTTAATATTATTGCTGTCTTTTAAAGAGCACATACTATCACTGAATTATGCAAGATATAATTATATTGAATAAATCTGATTGTGTAAACCAGTACAACAGGACAAAAGAGCTATGTAGGCGAGGATCAGAAAAGGAAGGATTACAAGAGCTCAGGGCTGGCCACATTGGAATGGGGAGAAGCAGAGAAAACAAAGAGAACAAGTGTTCATGAGTACGCAGAAGTTCCCTAGGCTCAAGCTTTGGTTAAGCTACACAGGTTCCGAACTAGCCTCCTGCACCCATTAGACATGGATTTAGAAAGTGGTGGAAGATGGGCTGGGTGTGGTGGCTCAAGCCTGTAATCCCAGCTCTTTGGGAGGCCAAGGCGGGCAGACCATGAGGTTAGGAGATCGAGGCCATCCTGGCTAACACGGTGAAACTCTGTCTCTACTAAAAATATAAAAATTTTGCCGGGGGTGGTGGCACGTGCCTGTAGTCCCAAATACTTGGGAGGCTGACACAGAATAATCGCTTGAACCTGGAAGGCAGAGGTTGCAGTGAGCTGAGATCGTGCAACTACACTCCAGCCTGGTGACAGGGTGACTTCATCTCAACAACAACAAAAAAAAAAAAAGGTGGGGGAGATGAATTTGAATTTCTGAGATACCACACACTCAGATCTATAGTGTGAAAAAGAAACATTAAATTAAGATTTTAACATTAAATTAATATTTAAATATTAAGATTTTTCGAAGACCTTTAATTAATTTGTTTTCAGTTATAGACATAGGCCTCCCAAATTGACAATATTAAAACTAATATGTAAGATCTCTACTTAGAATTATTTTAGCAAAAATTCGTTTCAGAAAATATACATAATACATATTCTACAAAATCTAGAACACTTGATCTTTTTCTTCCTAAAAATCTTCATATAAACTAAACTCCTGCAAAGAATGAAATTAAACTTTTCCTAGTGAACTCTAAAAAAAATAGTAAAATAAATTTGATTTTTCAAAACATGCTTTTATTCCTCAATAACACCTACATTAAGTGGGGAAGGTATCCAGTATAATCTACATATCAAGAGTTTATCTCCCTATTTATAATTGTTATAAACCATGAAACATTTATTGAATTATTTTAAAGAAACCACTAAATTGTTGCTCAGGAAGAATGAAGTATAATGTCTGCATAATGAAACAAAGTGGTGTGGGTATACAGTAAAGGTCCCGTATGGTTTGCTTTATTAACATTACACAACTTCACAAGTGGGTCTCCTGCTACAGATATGAGAGGCACTGATTTTTTGTTGTAAAGGTTTATGATAATTATATTTTGAACATTTAAATGTGTTTTTATTCCTAAGGTCTGGGAATTGGGAACATGTTCTATGTTTTTTATGAAGATGGAATCAAAGTGATACAACCCATAGAATGTGAATTTCAGAGGCACATTAAGCCTAGTGAAAAGCTCCTTGGATTTCAGGCAAGTATCTAAAAGTTTCCTTTGAAGTTTCATGCAGTAATTTTGTTAAGTAAAATTATATTTTGGAAGTATAACAAAACCTATACACATATGAGACTTGCGTTGGAAGAAAATTATGAAACCCATGATATTCAGTGTTATTCTTTGCAGGTTTTTATCTGAGGAGGAAAATAATAATTATGTATTCTTAAGTATTTGTTTGTAATTAAAATGAAGCTAAGAAAAGTGAAATGCTAGGGACGAACACAACCTGCAATAGCTTTGCCCACTCTACAATTTAGAACATCTCCTGTATTTGTAGGTAATGTAATGCTTACTTTAAGAAAATATCCTGTAAATAATCTGGTGGGAAGGTGGTGTATATTATATGCATTATAAATGTAAAATCACTTTTATTCTTTATCTCATTCTTCATGTGGTTTTAATTGAATGGACAATTCAGATGAATAAGGGAAAATATCCATTTTTTTCAACTCCTCGTTTTCAGCCTATCAGTAGCTGGTGTTGCTGTCATATACTAATATATGGAGACAATAATTTATACCTTAAATCTATGCCTTGGAATGCAAAGAAGAAAAAAAAAATATTGGAGAAGATAAGATATGTCGGTTTACTCCTAGATTTTCTGTAGGACAAAGAAATATAATGTCCTTTCATTTAAAACTATTTCAGCCATAGGCTAAATGATTAAGTAACATTCTTACCATTTTGGTTAGGTTATAACTTAATTATATGTACAAAAGGTCTTTAATTGAACATGCAAATTTATTTTATTTTTATTTTATTTTTTTAAGTAGTGTCTTGCTCTGTCACCCAGGCTGGAGTAACATAGGATGATCTCAGCTTACTGCAACCTCCACCTCCTGGGTTTAAGCAATTCTCCTGCCTTAGCCTTTCTCATAGCTGGGATTATGGACACGTGCCACCATGCCTGGCTGATTTTGTATTTTTAATAGAGATGGGGTTTCACCGTATTGGCTAGGCTGATCTCAAACTCCTGACCTCATGATCCACCCTCCTTGGCCTCCCAAAGTGCTGGGATTACACTGTGCCTGAATCTATTTTCTTTTATGATCTTACGTTATTAATACTAAGTCAGTCTTTGAGTAAGTCGTGTTTGTCTGCATATATGTGTGTAATACATAAGTACATGAATAAAAACAAATTACTGCTGATAAAACAAATAATTTAAGCCACACCCTTATTTTTACAAAAATATTCTGAATGAGAAATGTAGACTAACATGCAGATATAGGTAGTGTGGTGTCAAATATAAATATTGTTATTTAGATCAGAGCAAAGTAATTTTATAGGAGATTGTTTCTCTCTGATTTCTACAGGACTAGCAGTTTTGCAGCGAATGACACACATGTCTTGGTTGTATCACAGAATTCGAAATTTCAGTTACTAGTACTAATAAGATAGGCTGTGAAATCCATACTCTTCATCACAAAACTATCACTTCAAGAATCTGATTTGCAAATTTAGAGACAAAGAATGTTCTTCCTGCACCACATGTGTGCTATTTCAGGGTATCAGTAAATGCTTCATTACTGCGTGACTTAAGTCTTAAAGAGCATGCTTTTCCAGAACATTTCCTGACAGCTCTGGGTGAATTAATTTAATCCCTTGGAATCTCAAGTTGAAAAAACAAGCAAAAATGTGATGTGACAGTTTTGCAACATGTCAGGGCAACAAAGATATGAGCATTATTTACCTGAATTTCTCTCTTTTAAAGCTTTGTAATACTCAGATGTTCTTCTGCAACAACTAAAGAAAAACAGCATAGAATTGTGTGTATTTATTTCTCTATGTATACACATATTATCTCTCTATGTATCCAAATAAGTGTGTAGATTTATTTCTCTCTCTATGTATACATATATGTATATATACATACGGAGAGGACATAGAGATGTAGGACAAAGCAATGTGATGTATACAGCTCTCTATGTATACTTATGTATTTATGTATACATACATAGAGAAATATACATAATATATTAATACAGAGAAAAATTATATATACAAACTATGTATAATTTTCTGATAAAAATTAATTATTAAAGAGAAAATAGAAATCAAATATCAATGGTGATAACTTTAACTAATTTTCTTCAACCAATGAACCCTTATCCACAAGCATACACCAACAGCGACAAAGCAGGGATAATTAGTTACTAATAACCAATCCGCTACATCAGATTTCTAACGTCACAGCCCCTGGAAATCTACAGTCATCTTACATGTGAGATAAATATTATTCTAGAATGCGAAGTTATTCTAGATACATATACTTCAAAATCAAAATACATGCAAGAATAGAAAGTTTGCATTCCTATGCTATATTAAAAAGTTTCTAAAGGTTTCTGTACTTTTATGGAAGAGTAATGAAACGAGTAAAAAGAAGAATGCTTGCATTTTTAGAAGGGAGAAAACTATCAAATAGTGTTTTGGTTTTAAAAACATTTATGACACTTTACTGCATTGGAAGTTGAAATTAAAATATAGCTCAAAATTTAAGCTGACCAACATTTTGTAAAGCACCAAGAATAATATAAAGAAAGGGAATTGCTATAACTAAATTCTGCTTATTATTTTTAAATACAGAATATATGGACAATCACTCATGATATAAAAGAAAGATATTTCTTATGTTAATTATTATATGCCACATGTATGAAAAAGACTAGAGTAGATTAAACTCATTTTATATTACTCTTGTCATTTTTCATTCTTTAATGTAAAATAAGCTTAAATAATTGGAATATATATACACAAATACTGTCATGTATATAAAAGTATACAGCAACAGTATTATGAAAAGCACATCGATCATCTTCTGCTTTGAGAATAAGTGTTAAACTAAATAATTTTTACATAAAGTTAATATTTTCTACTTTTAAAAACAGGATAGATGGCAATTTCAGAGTGTGGTAGCTATTTGGTGCCTCATTCTCTAAGAATTTTGTAGGGACACGGATGAACCTGGAAACCATCATTCTCAGCAAACTGACACAAGAACAGAAAATCAAACACTGCATGTTCTCACTCATAGGCGGGTGTTGAACAATGAGAACACACGGACAAAGGGAGGGGAACATCACACACTGAGGTCTGTCGGGGGGAATTAGGAGAGGGACAGTGGGAGGTGGGGCGTTGGGGAGGGATAATGTGGGGAGAAATGCCGGATATAGGTGATGGGGAGGAAGACAGCAAACCACATTGCCATGTATGTACCTAGGCAACAATCCTGCATGTTCTTCACATGTACTCCAAAACCTAAAACACAATTATATATATATATATATATATATATATATATATATATATATATATGAAATGATTCTATTTCTCTAGAGAAATATTTTCTTATTGCACAATAGTCAACAAATTTCTCCTGAAATTGCTTTATAATTAGAAATATATATATATTTATTTATAATATATTTATATATATTTTATATATAAATATATAATATATTTATATATAATATAATATATATATTTATAAATATATATATATATTTTAAAATATATATATATATTTCTAATTATAAAGCAATTTCAGGAGAAATTTGTTGAATATTGTGCAATAAGAAAATATTTCTCTAGAGAAATAGAATCATTAGACTCTCCATTTCTATCTCTGTCTGTCTCTACCTCTACTGCTACCACTACGTCTACCACTACATTTCTCTCTGTCTCCCTCTGGTTTGATCTCTATCTCTGTCTCTATCTCTATTTTTTCTCTATGTCTCTCCTATATAGAGAGTTTTATTTTAAGGAATTGGCTCACACAGTTGCAGGTGGGATATGTCAACTCCAAAATTTGTAGAGTTAGCCAGCCAGCAGGAAATTCAGGGAAGAGTTGATGTTTTAGTCTTAAGTCCAAAATCTACTGGTCAGGCCATCAGTCTGGAAACCTACATCAGAGGTGATGTTATGGTCTTGAATCTTAAAATCATAGAGCAGGCTGGAAACTCAAGCAGGATTTCTATGTTGAAGTCTTAAGGTAGAATTCCTTCTTTTTGAGAAAACCTTAGTCTTTGCTGTTAAGTCTTTTAACTGATTAGATGAGGCCCATAAACAGTATGGAGGGTAATCTATTTACTTAAAGTCAACTAATTATAAATGCTAATCACCTCCACAAGCATCTTCACAGCAACATCTAGACGAGTGTTTGGCCAAACAACTGGGCACCATAGTCTAGCCATGCTGACATATAAATCAATCATCACATCTTCCTATCTCTTGTAGTCAAGGATTAAGTCTGATTAGTGTTTGTATTCTCAACACTCTCGGTACAAGTCCTACATATGACAGGCCAAGAAACATTTGCTAAATGAATTTGACAAAACTTCTATTTCTTTGAGCCTTAGTTATTCATTGTTTTGTGCATTCTCTAAGTTTAAAGATGTATACATCTAATTCTCTTTCCATCTTAATATTTCTCCTTAATTTACAATTGCCACAAAGCAATGTTCTTCTTTCAATATGTTTGCAAAAAGTGTTTCATAAAGTAATTGATCTTTGAATTGTTTCAGAGTGACTATAACCTCATGGGTCTATTAATTCAGGAACACATAATGAAAAGTTCCTGTGCAAATGCACTGTATATGAGTTTTTCGTACAGAAAAAAACGTGAATGTAGTTGACTTTAGAAGATAGATTTCTTGAGTACCAGTGGTGGATATGAGTCTTTTGGAATCATTTTTCCCATGAAAAGGGATTAAACATTAATATGATATTTTTCAAATTCATGGTTGATGTTAAGGGAGAGTAGCTATGTGCTTCCCAATATAACTCATTGATCAATAAAGTTTAGATAAGACCTGATATATTTAGAATATAGAATCAAATCTCTCAGAAAATGGTATTTGCTTGCTGTAAATAAAAACTCAATTTTGGTGCAATGTCAGATTACATTAGATTTCAGCTTTTGATAGTGAGTTGGTGAGAATATATACAACAAACTTTTATTTTTTCATCTTTTTTTCCATCTTGTTATGTAGCTTTACTAGATATGATTATTTCTATATTTATCCTAGTTGTACACACGATTTCATCTTGTTATCTAGGGTATGAACTTCAAGCAAATAAAATTCTATTTCAGATTTAGGGATTCAGAACTCAAACTGAAAAGGAGTTTGGAAAAATGCTAAAATTACAGGCTCAAAAACAAGCTTTCCCAAGATTACGAACTTTGTTACTCTTCTGGTTTTCTGCTACTGTTGCATCCTTTTCTATCACTTTTTTTTCTTTGATACTTTTTCATTCAGTAACCTTCTTTGTTTGTTATAGATCTAGCTGCTGCTCTTCACATATACCAAGGTGTTACTTAGTACTTAATGAATACTAAAATAACTTTAAAAAGAACCACATGTCTTATTATGCATATGCCTTATATTGTGGAACCTGAAAGATCTACTACTGATTTTTTGTTTTTGTTTTGTTTTGTTGAGACAAGGTCACACTCTTTGGCCAAGGTTGGAGTGTAGTGGTGCATTCGTAGCTCACTGCAGGCTCAAGTTCCCAGGTGCAAGTGGTCCTCCTGTCTCAGCCTCATGGGTAGCTGAAATTACAAGTGCAAGCCACTGAAGCTGATTAATTTTTTTTGAATTTTTTGTAGAGATGGGGCATCACAAGATTGCCCAGGCTAGTTTCTAATTCCTGGGCTCAAGAGATTCTCCTGACTTAACCTCTGAAAACTCTGGGATTACAGCCATGAGCCACCTCATCCAGCCTATTCCTGTTTTTAATGCTAACTTAAATGATACTGAACTGTAGAACGGAACTCACTATACTTTATACAGAGTTTGTTGTAAGTCTCCTCTAAAATGTCTGTTACCCAGGTTTGGAGTTTCCACATACCAAAATTATTTTACCTTTATAAAATACTGTTAGTAGTCTGTTAGAAAAGAATTCTTCATAGGAACAGGTTGTTTATAATGTCCAGAATACTTGCATTTCAAGAAATTGAAACTGAGATTAGAAATTGGGAATGTCAGTGGTCCACATTTCTTTCTCTGCTGTTGTTTCCCTTTATCTCAAGCAAAGCAGCCTTCAGGGCATTCCTCAACCCCCTTGTTCTGTTTCTAGTCCAATTATACGTCTGCAAAGTTGGTCCTTAAAAATATTCCTTTTACCAGCCCCTTTACATGATGCAGACAATTAATTTCCCTGTGAAGCCAGTGAGTATCCTTTTGAATACAACACCACCGTCTTTCAGAAAGGGAATCAGGATGTTTCCCCCTCTTATTTTTTTTCTCAGGGTGTCTGTATTCAAACATGGCTTAACTTACAGAGTGTTACAGAATGATAAAAATGTGAGCTTTTGTCCCTTTGTGGTTGCAATGATATCCTGCAAAGGGCTTCCTGAAGAGAGGAATGTAGACTACTTCTAACTATTCCTTAGAAAATTATTCTGTAGATTTAAAAAGAAATGCATTTAAGAAATTGGTGCTTGCCATCGTAGATGTAAAGAGGTCTTATAAAGGTTCCTTAATAATCACAGTTTCATAATTCTCACTTTGTGTTTCTGTTAAGCTTTAATATGTAAGCTTAAAATTGGGGGGGGAGCAACAGTGGGAAAGCTTATAAATGTAATGGAGTTGCATAGGTCTATTAAGTGGGCCAAGCAGCTATGAGGTCCTTTCAAGAGATTATCGATAAGAAGTAGCCAAGGTATTTGAAGGAATGTGATCAAAATGGTGTGTGTCTCAGACAATCCATCGACGACATTTTTATATAACAAATAAGGACTCTCACACATACAAAAGTGCATTCCACACACTTTACAAATAAACGTGTTTAAAGTTATTTAGATTTTTCAGTAGAAACTTCTTAAATTGAAGATTTTGACAAAAAAATTATTGATACAGATATCTTTCAACGTCAAAACCTTTTAGTTGAGATTTACAAAATCATACAAATTTATCATATGGGATGTGTCTTTCCATCTAAGATTTATTTTAACACAAAAAGTATCTAATTTTTCAAGGTAATATATTTTCATGAAAAATATAAAATAAAACAAAATATCTTATTATAAAATACAATAGATTTTTCCTTCATGTCTCCCTATGTCTAGTGCTAGCTCATGCAATCAATTGCTACATATAATCACTAAAATAGGTACTTAGTGATGATATTTCTTAAATTATCAATATTAAATATTATCTGTTAGTGTTCCTCTATAAAAGAAAACAATTTTGCTTATATAATTCTAATAAATTTTTCTTTTTAAATATATTGAAAATTACATAATTATTTTAGCATACTCATGGAGTAGATTTATAATTTTAATGATTATTTCTATCTTTAGCTTTATTTTTCTCAACATTTATAAAGATTTTCATTTAACTATAAGTTTCTGAGCACTGACTTAATTTCTCATTGTTTATTTACATTGATATCTCAACAATAGTTCTCACAATTTCAATTTAACAGTTCAATTTAAATTTAAATTTGAAGACATCAATTTCTTTTTTTCTATATTTTAAAAAAAGTCACAAATAGCATTTGGGAGGCGGTGAGGGAAGGAGAGCACACTACAGGAAATTGTGTTTCAATTTTATTTTACTACACAATTGTAGTAAAATAAAAATTGTATTGTACTACACAATTGTTTTATATACTATGTTATCTACATGGAAATTAAGAAAGAACTGTATAAGAATTCTACAATGAACGAAATTACAATGAAATAATAAGAACTACAATGAAGATAACTTAAACTTCAGAATTAACACTCATTATTTTAAGTACTTAAGCTGCCAAGTTATTGCCCATTATAACTTGTTTTTTCTGTCTTAGTCATTTATTTTCAAAATGTTCTTGATCCAATTCTACAGGACATGTTATGGATTGTTTGGCAAATTCACGGCAGAGTCAATATTTCATCTAGAACTTACCAAACAACAACATAGTTATACTTGGCCAGGCACGGTGGCTCATGCCTGTCATCCCAGCACTTTGGGAGGCTGAAGCAGGTGGATCACTTGAGGTCAGGAGTTCGAGACCAGCCTGGCTAACATGGTGCAACACCAACTCTACTAAAAACACAAAAATTAGTTGGGTGTCGTGGTGGGCACCTGTAATTCCAGGTACTCATGAGGCTGAGACAGGAGAATCGCTTGAATCTGGGAGGTGGAGGTTGCAGTGAGCTGAGATTGCGCCACTCTACTCCAGCCTGGTGACAGAGCGAGACTCCATCTTAAAAACAAAACGACAACAAAAAAACCCATATTGTACCAAGAGCTATGCTATATACCCATTTCTTAATTTTAGAAAACAACAGAATTAAGGCAGCTGCTGTTTTCGTGTAAATACATGTTACATATATATGCATATATGCATGTTAACAGAAAGTTACACTAGAAGTTAATAATAGACATAAATGAAATTTATGTTTCTAGCTATATTTTAAAATAAATATTTCATAGTATGCTTCTACAGTAGTTTATAGATATCTACATTTGACCCATTTAATATTGACTTCCAAATTATCACTAATGGGCTGAGCTTTGTTTACTTGTTTATCTATATTTGGAATTTGCTTTGTGTCAAGTATTGTGATAGGCAGGGCAGAGGAAAAAATAATGTAACAGATACATAAATTTTAAGCACACTCAAGTGTAATGGTTGCTCTTATAGACAGATGCACACTGGGGGTACAAAAAGGAAATAGTACTATTGAATTTCTCCTGATTTAAATATCTTTCAACATGTCAGGAAACTAGGCTGTCTTAAAGATATACAAGGGTAGAAGGGAGATAACATTGACATATAGCTGTGTATGTATAATCCCATTTTAAATCTCATCTATATAGCTTTAAATAAAATGTAACATAAAACACATTCAAAGGGTGCAACTACTGTCAGCATAACGATATTGCCTAAAAGCACTACCAAGGAGGTGTTTCTGCCTGAATGGGGAGTGGGATCTATTTGCTGTCTCTCTCTCCTTCTTTTTTTTTTGAGACAGAATGTTGCTCTGTTACACAGTCTGGAGTACAGTGGCCCAATCTTGACTCATTGCAACCTCCACCTTCCAGGTTCAAGCAATTCTCCTGCTTTAACTTCCCAAGTAGCTGGGATTACAAGCGTATGCCACCACGCCAGGCTAATTATGATATTTTTAGTAGAGATGGGGTTTTACCATGTTGACCTGGCTGGTCTGGAACTCCTTACCTCAGGTGATCTGCCCACCTTGGTCTCCCAAATTGCTAGGATTAGAGGCATGAGCCACCATGCCGGGCCTGTTGGCTCTCTCTTAAAAGCGTTACTGCTTCCATCCTGAAAAAGAAATCATCAGTTCTATCCCATCTCTATTTTAAAGTGTAAACTTAACTCCTTATGATAGGAACAAAGGAGAATGAGATTACATGGTTAAAAATCTGTATATCTAGTATCATTTACATTAAAAATACTTAACTCTGTAATCTGTGATTTTCACTAAACAGTATTTAATTTAATTTCACAAAAGGTATCTAAGAGCCAATAGCTCCCTTTGGAACTTATTTGAAAAATTTAAAGATAGAATTAAATAATAGTATACTGATTATATAATCTGTATATATTTCTAAGGATTTGCATTCAACTATAAGTCACCAGGTCAGTTTTTGTGAATTCTCAATATTGTTTTCAAGTTTTTGTTTGAGGAATTTTCCTAAAATGGATAATGTGACCTGGACTCCTATTTAAATTTTCAGTAAACAGGCCAGACAAAATGTGATTTTTTGATAATATATGATAAAAAAATGTGTAGTTTTAAAGGTAGTAGACAAAGATAATGTACCTTTTATTTCTGTGTTTTCATCTAAAATTAAGGTAAGTACAGATTTTAAAGATGCTTTTTGAAAAAAATATTTTTATGCTTTTTCTTTAATTAATAAAACATAGCAATAGAATACACATATAACAATTGTTTGTTCAGTATTATTTTACCACATAACTGTAAGAAATTGAACGTAAAGTTCTTTATAGTCATTCTTATGTAGAACAAATTTATGTGTGAATTACTGTAATTACAGTAATACTTAAAAATTACACACACATAATTATCTCGTAAAACATTTATAATTTTTGAAGACAAATTGATTACACTTCAGAGTAATTTTTTCAGTCAATACCTATTTTCTTGCAAAACCTATTAAGCCTTTCTTCCATAAAATATATGGAAGACAATATGAAAAGATGGAAGAACTAAGTTAAAATGACATAACACCATCTGCATTGTGAGCTAATGTGCCACAGGAAAAAAAAGTTTAATTCCTAAGTGATATACTGTACTGAATCAAATGTGGATAATCCAGCATTCAGAAAATCCACCTGATTTGTCTTTCTAAAGAAGGAAATTAAATAATAGCAATAATAATAAAAGCAAAAACTTATAATTTGTAGTTGCTATATAATAAAGTAAATTTTGCTGTGCTGTGTGCTGTTTAATATAAAACTTAACCCCCAGTTCTGCTTAAAATTAAATAATTCCCTGTAAAACTTACCTTGTCTATTCTCCCCCACATTCTCAGCAAAGTTCCCAGCCATCTCAAGACTCCTGTTTTTCATGTTACCAATTAATTAAACGTTCTTTGTTCTGGCTTCTCTAAATCTGTTAGCTGCTATGTCATCCAGGATGTCTAAAAAGTAACCCGTTTTCTTTCTCCGGCGCTCAGCCTTGGAATGCCAATCTGCTGAGCTAGTGGCCACCTTAATAAAATCCTCCTGTTTCACCCATTGGTCTCCCTGGTTTTCTGAATATTCTGTAACACTTCCTTGTCAACATTTTTTTAATTAGTAGACAGAGTGAGATAATCACAGGGAAAGCCTAGGTATGCATATCTAGAACAGTAATTAATAAAACCTGTCTCACTCCTTAACTAAGCATCCCAAACATAGAAATTGTACAACATGTGTTATCAGAACTCATGTGTCTTTACTAAAAGGAAAGACAATCATTTATTGTATGATGCTTTTCCTTAAAAGTTTGTTTCCCATTTTTTATGAATTTGTAATGACAAGAAATAATGAAATTTATTCCACAATAATATTAGAAATTGAGAGTATCACAGTATATTAAATTCAACTAAAATTCATATAAAATGTCTTTTATAAACTAGAATTTTTATTTCAACAAATTTCACATCTCTTTTTTCTTATATGAATAAAACAAATATAATGTATATTTTGAAATAACTAATACCTATGAAATGAAACATCAGGCCGAGAAAATAAATTCTACAAGATAGGACTGAAGTACAAAAAAAAATCTGAATTTTAATTTCTACGGCCATATTTTGAAAGCTGCATTAACAAAATATCCCAAACTCCCTCTTTTCAAAGTTTAATAAAAAGGATGGATATCTATTGTTAGAAATCTTGTACAGAAGGATGTGTACTTTTGGCATTTAAAATAAATATTTTACTGATTTTTTAATGATAAAAATTTATTAATCAACAGCTGGTGGTCAGATAACTTCACGTATTATAATGTAATTTTTTTTTTTAGTTTTATTTTTTTCCCCTCATTAACCTACCTACTAATCGTGCTGTGTAACACAAGTTAAAGAAAGAATATCACAGCTGCTATACAATTTAAATATTCGCTATATTTGAGAAAAATTAAACACATCTAATTCTTTAATTCCGACTTTGTATACTAGGTATAAATTTGTATGATCCATAAATCCTCAGGGTTCATACACTTGACATTTACAGTTACCTATCTAGTAATTGTCCTTTTTCTCTAATACTTTAATGTTAGCTTTCAATTCCAACACCTTTTTGTCAAACTATATTTATTGTTTTTTTGACCTAACTCTGCTTTTGTCTTGATATTTAATTCGGTTTCCCTACTATTCAAATGTATTCCTTTCCGAATAGACATTAAGTGCCTCCCTCTCCCTGTCTCTCAGTGTCCACTGGCCCCTGGACCTTGCCACTGGCTAGGGTTGCAGCTCCTTTACAATAATTATAAAACCCGGAAAAGCAGCCATCTACTCCTGCATTCACAAAGCATCTAGAGTTTGTTTTTCATGTCCCGTAAGCATTTGAAATTTGACATCAAACAGTTGTATTTTTTCAACCAGCTATTCTTACCTAATTTGATATTTTATAAATCATTATAACATTTTACATTTAAGCAGAATTGAAATAATTCAAATAAACTGGTTTTTTCTTTTATGAAAATGTTGACAAAATTCTGATTTAATTCTCTCAATTTTCAGATAAATGAGAAAGATCAAGTGATTTGCTCAGTCACAGAACTGCCAAACGCCAGATAGAGAGACTAACATTCTCCTTGTCCTACATGCAATAATCCTGCCACATTTAAAGTAGCTCTCTAAATCTCTTGAACATGCACAGCAAACTTCCCTCCAAACATTTGCTAAAATTAAAAAAAAAAGTTTGCATTCAAAATATGTAGACTGTTACAGTTTTTGTCAAATGTGGTAAATCGATAATTTTCTGTATGAAAATAAGGGTAACTTTTATTGATCACTTGACCTTTTCAAACATTATTTTATTTACTTCTCACAATAACTCCATGTGATAGGTAATATTATTATACCCAATTTATCAGTGAGATAACAGGGCTCAACAGGGGAACTTGCACAGATGATATAAGTGCACCCTTGGACATTACTTTGAAGTCTCTTTGGCCTCAAAGCCTATTTAACCTATTTTTAACCTCTCTAAGACACTATCTATACAGAGAAAACAATGCTCAGTTGATGATAGCATAGTGTCATAAAATTTATTTTTATTGTATTGCTGAAAGACATAATATATTAAAAGAAAACATAGAAATTTCTGTAATGTAGCCTTTGAACTGTTCATATCCTAAAGCAAAATCATTCTACGAGACAGTATGTCAATGTAGCACAAATTAGGCAAATATAGCCCTCAAGTTACCATGACTACCTATGTTCTGACTAATATGAGAAAGACTACTTATGATATTTATAAATAAAATTGCAAATTGAATGGGATAAATTGAATATATCTCATTTTAGAAAAATATGTATTGCTTTGGTTATAAGCAGTAATCTCAATTAAATATTGATGAAAGTATTTTATTCTCGGTGCTTTAAAAAATGGTCAGATTAGGAGGCTATTCAATGCTACTAAATTGTTTAATGTAATTTTGTAAGATTGATTTTTCCCAATATTGCAAACAATATTGAAAGGAACACTTTATCTAGCATATTCACAAATAGCTCAGCCTTGATCATATTTGTATACAGATACATATTTCTACATGACTATAAATATATCCCAGGAATCCAAACCTGAATATTCTAATTCAGTACAAAAGAAATCTTGTTGTATTTGCCTTGATTTCTGACAAACTGAAAAATATCATCATTCAGAATAATTATTTATATTCCTTGCATTTGATAAACTGAATGTTATTTCTCCAAGTATTACATTATTTGCTTTTAAAATTTACAGCAATAGACTCAGATTGTGACAGCTTCAGTTAAAAATATATACTTAAAAGAAAGAAACACTGAAAGAAAGAAAGAGAGGGAGCTAGAATAAAAAGCATAAAATAAGTGCTTCCTAAACCCTGTAGGAGGAAAAAAATCACTGATTTTTGTTCAGTCTGTTTCTCTCTTGTAAAACCAGTGGGTAGTTTTCACCACATGAAATCCTCCAGGCAAATTTGATAATACCCAAACTGGTTTAAATACTGTTAAAGTAGATAGGTGTACTGGTCACATACAGGGATATCATGGCAATGTCAAATTGCTATAAAAGGTTCTAAACGGTTATTTTCAATTTCTATGCAATCCTCAGCTTGGTAGCAAAGGCTATGCCAACTGGCAGCAGTTTACAGACCACATTTTGATTAGTACTGCTCTAGAATTCAGTTCTCAATGATTCTGCATGACATTGCATAGTGGTTAACGTCATGACTGAGTAATATGCACCACTTCTTGAATATTTTTTTGGCTATTATAAATGACAGATAAACACATATTTACCAAGCAAATATTGTACCTTCAGCATTATTTTTAGGAAATGTAGAAATACAGGAATAGCAAAGGCTAACATTTTAATTGGAAATATAATATATGTTTCATTGCCAAATTATGTGTCACAAAATATAAATTCTGTGAAATTTCAGACAAGAAGAAAATCAGTGAAACCCCTAGAAGTTAGCAATGAATTATGTAGGTGTTGGAAATTTGGCTGCCAAATATAGATTGAAAATACTTTGACTAATTAAAGTATTTGGAGTGCTTTTCAATAGCTGTGGAAAATCATTGTTTTTCATGAAATATTAAGTAGAATGTTCTAGCTAATGGACAAGACATTTGTTGATGAACAATGCATGTAACAGATATACATTTGTAATTAATTAAAATTCATACCAAAATTTATCTTTTTTACAAAAGGAGGGGAAGATTAATTAAATGAAACTCTGTAGAAAACAGAAAGGATTGTGTTGACAGCTCTTTCTCTTCCCTATGATGCAATGTCATGCATTATTTGTGACAGGAAGGAGCCGAGAGCCAGAGAATACCCCAATTCAATTTTCAATTACAGCAAATGGGTAGGGACTCTCTGCCTGTCTTAGGAACCTGATTGGTAGAGAAGCATAAAAGTAAAACAATGCAAAACTACTAAACTATGTTCATTTTTCATAACTACTAACTAGATCAGTGAAAGAACGAGGCCTGCAGGGTTTCCACAAGTTTTCAGACTTAAACGCCTCTATTTATTGATATATTAAGACATCAAACTCTCCCTCTCCTTTGTCTCGACATCTGTTTTCTTTCAGTTCTCGTCTAGCAGTGTCTGTATAACAAACATGGGTGGATCTACAAGGTTCCCTAATTCAGAACACAAGTTGAATGTATACATCTTAGGCCACCTTATTTATCGCATTTGTATTTCTGCATTCTTCATAATCCCAGTGACAGTTTGTTTTTATTCACATAAATTACAGATTGCACTGGTAATCCAGATTATACAGAGAACCAGATGTTTACTTATCTTTATATCCGACAAAACCCTGTCTCATTAGCATGTGGTTTTGTTATTGTTGATCTCGTTGTTGTTTGAGACAGAGTCTTGCTCTGTCACCCAGGCTGGAGTGCAGTGGCATAATCTCAGCTTACTGCAACCTATGCCTCCCAGGTTCAAGCAATCCTCCTGCCTTGGCCTCCAGAGTACCTGGGATTACAGGCATGTGCCACCACACCTGGCTAATTTTTGTATGTCTATTTTTAGCAGAGAGGGTTTCACCATGTTGGCCAGGCTGGTATTGAACTCCTGACGTCAAGTGATCTGCCTGCCTCAGCCTCTCAAAATGCTGGGATTACAGGCCTGAGCCATCATGCCGAGCCTCATTAGTGTTTCAATTAGTGAATCTTTCAGTGATTTAATTCCCTATCTTCCAAAGTTCATACTTTCACTCCTTTTTTTCTAAAAGACAAGACATTTAGCATATAAACTATAATTATGTTCAATATATAAGTTCAGAATATTTTTATTATGAATTTTACTTTGTTACGTTGCTATCCAATAGTCTCCTATTTTGTAGAACTACTCAGTTTTTTAAAACGTTTGTAATACAAATCACTCTTTGTGTTCAGGTATGCAAGTATTTTATCCTTTGGTTTATTTCTTTAAGTTTTGGATCAACTTTAATACTTTAAGATATTACACTTTTTTGTTCTATATTATCTCTGTCTTTGAAACTGCCTATTCAACAATTTTTCTAGACAGAGACAGAGGAGGAAAGCCTGGTAAGTGACAAAGCCATAGCTTAGTGTCTGGGTGTTACCTGACCATGATAGTAATTAGGCAATCAGAATGGATGAGTTTTCAGAGGAATTTAATGTACAGGAAATAGAGCAAAAAACTAAAGTCTGAGCCTTGGATTTTCTGAAGCCACAACGAGGGAACTGAAGATAAAGAAGCCACCACACACAGAAAGAATTTAAATAATAGGACAGAAAATGATAACTAAGGTCAGAATGTATGCTAAAATGGGATCAGCAACATTTTTATTCTGTAAATGGCCAGATAGTAAGTAAATATCTTAGACTTTTCAGTACTTATGTCTGTCATTACAACATGAAATATGCCATAATATTTAAATGAATAGATGTAGTTGGGTTACAATACACCTTTATTTCTGTAAATTTAAATCTCATATAATGTTTACTTGTCATGAAATTGGACTTCTTTTTCTATTTTTTCAACCGTTAAATGATAAAACATTCCTAGTTTCTGGATCATACCAAATTAGGCGGTGGGCCAAATTTGGCCTGGGCAACCATTATTTGCGTATCTCTGCCTTGCAAGAATGAAAGAACATTTTAGGACAAATCAAGTGTCTGAAACAACTAAATGCAGCAGAAATTATGAGCAATTTGAGAGTAAGCATTCTCTCATATTTATGTTTTTATTTTGAAACATAACTTTGCACAATATTCTTCACATAGTAAGCTCTCAATAAATGCTTTCCAGTGAGAAGTGAAGAGAAATAATTGGAAATTCTGAGGCCACTGGTGACTTTGAAAACATCTCTTTTGAAAAAGATAATGCCATGAAAGCCAGTTTGAAGTGTGGTCAATTTAAAGTGAAAGGTTGGGAAATGGAAGTAACGTTCCAGAAAGCTTGTTCAAAAGTCTGAAGATAATTAGATTGATGATTGGAATGGAAAGATTAATTCAATTGAAGCTGTTTTATGGAGTGTTTCTTAAATTTATAGGGCAGTGTGAATGTTTGAATACTTGAATGTTTCGAGTTACAAGAGAAATTTAGGGCAGGTCCTTCTGAAAGCAAGGAGCAGTGAACACATCTTTTAAGATTAAACAGAAGCATGAGAGGAGGAAGTCCTGACAGCAACTTGTTGAGGTGGAAGCAAGGAAAATAGAAGTGTTTGTGAGACATATTTGTCTTATCTAAGAATGAAGCAGGTTAACCTGAGAAGAAGAATAAGGAAAAAGGAAAGAAGGAGAAGAAGAGGAAGGAAAGACTGGAATTTAAAGATTTTAGGACAAAGTATTTTTAATAGGTAATTAGTACAATAAATAAAAATGGCAAAGTCTTAGTAGAAGACCAGGGTATCTATGATTCTGTTTGATTTACTTTGGCTTAGCAAAGCATACATTAGTGGCATTATCTTTATTGCTAATCAAAATTTATACCATAGGTAGTGATATAACTTACACTCCTTAACATTTGGGAAAGTATAATACATATATGGGAAATATGTGATTAAACATGGAAAAGGCCCAAAAGAAATAAATTCTAATTATAAATTAGAATAGTCTTTTCCTTGACTCATCTCCATTAGCTCTAATATCTTATTCATTCTGTTCATTCTAAATGTTAGTATACATTTCTGTAAAAAGTGATTTAATAATACTCTTTGATATAATCCCTGGCAGTTTTCCTCATTAGTATGTATTATCTTAATGTTATTTTTCATCTCTGGATTTCTTTTTGTCTTCTTTTTGTCCCATTATATCTCTAATTTATGTTAAAAACATTCCTCTACTATTTTCTTCCATAGAAATAAATATTAATCTGAGAAAATAAGAGTGCTACTGTAAAGTGAGAAATAATATAATATAATCAGAAATAATAGCATAAACCAAAGCAAAGAAAATCCAGGATGACTGTCAGGTAGCTTTTAATGGCTTTGTAAAAATGATTGTAAGTCTGGTCAAGGATGTCTGATGGGGACAGCATACAAATAGAAAATAATTCCCAGCAGAGCAGTTTATTTTACTGTTGAATAGTTCTGTAGCAAACAAAGGGGTGGAAATCGTTAGTTGTTCAGCAGTTGTTTGGCTGACAGTTATGTGTCAGGTCACTCACACTTTTCATTACTGTGGCAGGTTTTACACAATGGCGAAGAATTCGTAAACAATTTCCCTGTATTCAGAGCCTTTCACCAACCTTAGTTCCTACTTTTTTCCCACTTCTTATTGTCTCTCAAGTACATATTTTATCTAGTGTTTATTTCTCACAAAATGAATTCTTGTCCTTGACATTCAGTATACTTCTGAAGAAAAGGTTGACATAGAAAACAATGTGTCAGTAGGAATTGGTGGATGAAACTGTCATATTACATTCTAAGTATGTAAAGTATGTAGTGAAGACAGACTTCTGCCTCCAGGTTTGGGCTACCTCCTTAAGAGTGCCTTGGACTTGACCAGGCACGGTGGCTCACGCTTATAATCCCAGCACTTTGGGAGGCTGAGGCGGGCAGATCACTATGTCATCAGTTCAAGACCAGCCTGGCCAACATGTTGAAACCCCGTCTCTACAAAAAAAGAAAATACACAAAAAAAGAAAATGTGGTGATGCACATCCGTAATGCCAGCTACTCAGGGGGCTGAGGCAGCCTGGGCGACAAAGCAAGACTCTGTCTCAAAAAAAAAAAAAAAGAATGCCTTGTACTTTATGCAGGTTGACCTCATGAGTAGTCACCTGTAATGGCCATGGTACTTAGAGTTAATTTCATGACTCCAGGACTACCTGAAACTTCATACATTGTGTGCTTAATTTTCAGTTTTCTCACTTACGTCTTAGAAGCTTAGAACAATCTGCGCCATTTAGAGGAGAACACTATTGTTTTATGCTCCTAAACCATACAATACTGAACCAGATCTTAAAAATTAATGGACACTCCAGAGCCTTCCTGAATTAGGGCTAACATTTGGAGAACATAAACAGTAAGCCACACACTGGATGTCTCATTAGAAAGTGCATTGATATTCACATTAATTTCCAAGTTTTATTCAAAAAGGAAAACCAACCTATAATGGTTATGCAACCTGAGAAGGGTTACATTTTTAGTTGTTAAATGTGGTTACTCAATGTCAAATGTGGTATATCTGCTATCAGTATTATCTTTAAAAATAAATGCTTAGTGATATTGATAATGAAAGTGTGGTTGATTTTGCCTTATGATTATTAAATACATATGATGAATGGTATCTCTGCTGAAAAACTAATGTTTTTATACAGATTAGAAAATAGTGTTATTCTAAATTAGTTTAGGGATAGTAATTGGATATACAAATAAATGAAATTAGACAGTTGTTAATTATCGGATAAAAAATCAAATGAAAGACTGAAATAATTGTTTATGATTATATTGTTATTATATAAACAACTGTTTCTTATTGCACATATATTTTATGTATATTTTATGCAGTGTCTCTCATTAGTGGTTTTTCTAACCATAACGGAGCAGTTAATAAAAGAAAACCTAAAAACACTTACTACATTTTTACTTATGCTGTGACTCCCAGCATAAATCACAAGGTCTTGTGTATCCCTTCCACAATCATTTTTTGACAATGTGAAGGAAAAGACGAAATAGAGGAGTTATTTTGGCCTCATTTATTGTCGTCTAACACAAAGTGTGGAATCTTCAACCATAAGGCAGTTCTAGGGTAAGGAAGCAGAATAAAAAGCTTTGGGAATATTGAAAGATTTTATAAAATTTGACCTTGGTTGAAAAATAAAATAACCATTGTGAATAACTACCTTATTATAATTTATCTAAGCTTCTGATTTACTACAAATTAAAAGACCCCTGCAGTCATATCTAGAGGATTATATAACACTTGACAAAACTCTAAATTTGCCATGGGGACAGCCACTATTGTTCTGAGAAGCTCTGAATATATTTTGTTTGACCTATATTCTGTTAAAGAAACTTGAGACTGGAAAAATTTGGGGGAAAAACATTGAATTTTTTGAAATTGCTGAGTTATAACCAAGTAGGAAAAACCGAGAGAACTACATTTTACAGAAAAATTAGTAATTAAGAACATAAAATTTATTTTAAAGGAATCTCATTTACATTGCTTTCTATACATATTTAATGAACTGAAATATGTTCTATTAATTAAACTTTATATATATATATTATTTAACATTTGATGCTGAAAGTATTAAAGTATGAAACATTAATTTTAGCCATGATATTGTCATTCATGTGTTATAATTGAAGATATAAATTTAATTTTCTCCTTCCTAAATTACAGGATGAAGTCTGTCCCAAAGCTGAGGAAGATGAAGTTCAGAGGTGTGTGTGGGCATCAGCTGTCAATGTCAAAGACAAGTTCATTTATGTTACACAGCCGACTTTGGACAGAGTCCTTATTGTTGATGTGCAGTCCCAAAAAGTTGTTCAGGTATGAATAATTACTACTTTTGAGAAAGTAAATCTTTAAAAAAGATTTATATACATGCAGTAATCTTTAACTTGATTGTCACTGATAAGGTGTTTCCTTACTTGAATAACTAAAATTTATGGATTTTCTGCAAACTCTTCTCTCATTCTGTTCCTTAAGACTAATGAATTCAGGAGATTATTTAATTTTTTTGTTTTCAAAAATTAGATCCATGAACACATCATAATATTAACAGCCTAACTCCACATAAATCTCTCTTTCAGATGCTTAATCTGTCTAGAGCAAGCAAGGCACAGTCAGAGCAGGCAGAGGCCAATTAAGACATTCCTGCTTATCATTCCAGAGCCAGAACTGAGGCCTCCTTTTTTATTATTAACGAAGACAAAGACAATTGTAGGCTTCACTAGATCACAGTAACCCAGCAGAATTTGCTAGATAGTAATAAAATAAGTAATATGTAAATAGGTTAGAGATAGAGAAAACGATCTCTAATAAATGCTGTCACGGTCATACTTTCACAGTTCTCTGAATTCATACTTCAAGTTTGAGCCACTAACTGTTGCAGCCCATGCTCTTTATCTGAAATCACTTGCACAACAAACAAGGTGAAGGGCAAGGTTGGTGTCTAGTCAGTATGGGTTTAGAGTCTAGTCCTTAATTATTTTCAACTTTTGCTTCTCAGCTCAGAGGAAATTAAGTTAAATAGCTTTATGAGATATGTATAATCTGTTAAATGGGAATAATAAATATATGTATCTTATGAAGTTATTTTAAGGATAGTTGAATGATGCATGTAAAACATTTATAGTAGAACTTGGCATATGGAAGTGCTATATGCCTGTTTCCTATCAAAATTTCTAGGGAAACTGGACCCAAAACATTCCTCACATTTACGGAGAATGTTTTGAGTCAATATTGGTTTGAAATTAACCCTCTAATTTTGATTTCTGTCTAGAACTCCAAAAAGTGTTAAGAAGTTCATAAAGTGTTAAGTAGCCATTCTAAAAGTCATTAACTACTTCACATGAATCCATCCATCCATCCATCCTTCTGTCCATCCGTCCATCCATCCTTCTGTCCATCCGTCCATCTGTCCATTAGTCCCTTCATCCCTCGATCCATCCATCCATTTATTTGCCCATCTAGCATTTCATCCATATATTCTGTATTTACTTAACGATTACTTGTTATGTGTTTCTTATTTCACAAATACAATAATGAAAAATATTTCTGCTAAGAAGTTCTGGCACTTCCAAGTTTACAAATTGACAGTAAATAACTGGCCTAATGGTTCAGTTTCTAATATGAGAATGAGCACTACAATCATGAGTAAAAGGATGAATAGCTATTCTAATAGAACACCCTAAGGCCCTGAGGGTAACACATTTATTATGAATATACAATCTAATGGTCTGATATTTATTGTGAGGAAAAAAATCGTTTATTTATTTTTTTTTTTTGTTTCTGATTTTTGAGACTGTTGGATTTTAACTAGGTTGGCTTTTTATTTCAGCCACAACATAGGCCAACACAAATTATAAGCATTCAGTTTGGGATTATCAAAACTCCTTGTTGGTGGATTAAAATTATAAATATATTTCAGAAATAATCAGGCTGGTTTTTAAATTGAGTTTTCAAACTAGAAAACTACATTCACTGAATATAAATTATCTACTTGATGTTCAAAAAGTGGAAAAAGCTAAAATCACTTATTCATATAATTCCACCATCAAATAAGGGTGACACATTTAAATTAATAGAAAATATTAATAATAAAATGTTCAAATGCTATGATAATAGTTGCATAAACTGTATTATTTTTCAAAATGCCTATCATTACGATGAAATACTAGGGGAATTCAAAAGACTTCACAAAATACTAAAGCAGATGATAATAATATTGTGATTCAGTCATGATTGTGGAGATTTTTCAGCTTAGTACCTAACACATTTTTATAAGTTGATAAATTGGGGCACAGTCCAAATGGGTTCTCCTTATGACCATGTTATTATAATAATTATTATTTGCATTAATCCTTCTAGATATTACCTATTTGGAGGAAATTATTATGTAGATTTCTATTACCACATAAAACCATTGGCTGATTTTGAACATTACATGAACAGATATATATGATATTCACTATCTGAATCTGGCTGTGTTTTACATTATGATTGCAAAATCATTTTGTTTGTAGCTGTTGTAGTGTAATTCTTTTATTGCTGTGGAGAAACAGATTACAGATGGTTCTCATAGTCTGTGGATCCTATATTTGCAGTTACCTACCTACTTGCTTAAATTTATTCATAACCATGGCATTTCATGGTCGTTTGTGGGCATACCTAGGTGTGGCAAAATGTTTTAGTACTAAATATACACATTCCTAGCTGAATTTGAACAAGAAGATATTCTGACTTCTTGTTTTAACTTTCATACTCTAAATGAATATCCTTTTCATGCTCAATTTAGCACCTTTAAAAAAAAATTTGTGCTTTTGACAATTTTGCTGTGTAAAATGACCTCCACACATAGTGTTCAGGTGCCATCTAGAGTTCCCAAATACATTAAGGTTATGATGCGCCTAATGGTAAGCTTTGTTCAGGCATGAGTAGTAATGTTGTTGGCCATGAGTTCCATCTTCCTCAATCAATGATGTATATTAAATAAGGTGTCTTTGGACAGATATATACTACAACAAGGTTATGAATTGATTGATGGATTGATTAAAATAATGTGAACAGAAGCTCAAGAGAACATAACTCTTCATTTCCTTTAGGAAATCAGTATTCAGTAATTTGGTGTTAGTGATGATTTATAGAGAAACTGTCATAAATAATTATAACTTACTATATTTGAGTGTTAGACTTATATTTATCCCTTCTACTGCTAACAGACATTTAAGGTGTATTTAAATTTGTACTATGGTGAATAGTATGACTTGCTACAATTTGTGCATTTTATTTTTGTGTGTAAAAGTATACAAATATTTTGTTATATACATATATATGAGTTAAAATGTGAGACCAAATATTACATGTGAGTTTATGTGTGTGTATGCATGTTAAGCTATCCAAGGTGCATACTTTCCCAAGTGATTATATTATATTTCATTTCCAAAAATAGCATAGGTGACTATCAGTAGTGAATTTCTATAAATTCCTGCTAAATATTTAGCTACTATCATATTTAATCTACTGATATAATTAGGGAGATGTGAAATGTTTACACAATTGAGATTTTTTCTATATTTCTACACTGATGATCATTTTGTTTGTTATAATTTTGTTTTCAACTTTTATAACAGTATTTCTTGAATAGATTACTAAAATTGAAAAAAGCCAAATATATCTTCTAAAAATTAAAATTAATTATTAAAATTAAAATTGCTATATATACATTAAACAATACTTTAAATAAAAGAGGAGATTGATTAAATAAGTTAAGAGATAGACCTGAATTACAAATAATGCAGTAATTCAAATAATGCAGTGTATTGTGGAAAAGAGAAGGAGACTATAAATGAGAAATTAAGATATAAAGTCAGGACTAACATATGTGCAATAATATTTCCTAAAATAGATAATAGAAAAGTGAAAAGTTAATATTTAGGTCGATATAAGTAATAATTGTGTAAAGTGTAATAAACTATAATAATTCATATAACACAGACAAATATAGAAACACTTATGTAAATTCTCAGATTCAGGAAGACAGTGAAACTCAAATGAAAAAAAAATCTATACTTTAAAAAGGCAGTAGTTTATCTGACTTTTTAAAAAGATATTAATATCTTCCTTTTGCTTTCTGGTTGTGTTACTTCAAAGGGGAAGATCTTAAAAAGGCAGATAAATTACTATGAGATGGTAGCAAATTCTCAGTAGAAACAATGAACACCAAAATAAAGTAAAATATTACAAAAAGACTAAGTGGAAATTTAAAAAAATAATTATAAAACTAGGGCATGATTTGTTTATTGTGTCAGACACACCACAAAAACATAGACTTTATTACCAATGTAAATGGAAACAACACAGAAACAAATTTTTTACTTCAGAAATCAACAAAATTAGCTGTAAATTTGAGCTGATAGCAAGGCAATTGGTAAACATATGATCTATTAAAATATTAACTCTTGACAATAACGAAAACAGGAGCAACTTGCACACAGAATGCAGGAGCCAGGGTTAGCAAAAAGAGCCTGTCCTTTATTTTCTGGGTATCTGTTCTTTGTTGATTGACACTTCTGATTACAGAGCTGTAGACAGAGGTGGGTGAACATTGTTGTTACACCTTGTGCTTTGTTGCAAGCTCCTCTTCCTTCGGCAAAAATGAATTCCAGGAAATTTAAAAGGCTAACGTTCTTTTATACTCTTCTTTCATTTTTCTCTAGTTCTTCTTTTTAGAACCAGCCATTAAATACGAGTTTATTCAAAAACAACTGAATGTGGGAGAAAAATTAGAATGACCAATTGTTAAACTGAGCCTAGAGAAAGGCTCAGAAAAAATATCTAAGAAGACTTTAAGATTACATTAGGTTGAACCTTGGCATGGAGATAGCCTACAATAATAAATAAAAGCAAAAATTGCAATTAAAAGAACACAAACTTGATCAAGGAAAGGGAAGAATCTGATCTCTAGAGTTATCATAATCATTAGATTGAATGCCTCGTCTTAAAAAAAAGAAAGTCATAAGGCATACAAAGAAACAGGAAAGTATGGTCATTTAAAAAACAGAAATGAATCAACAGCATGTATTCCTGAAAAAGACTTGAGGCAGATTTTAAAGACATTAAAACAACTATCTTAAATATGCTCAAAGCACTAAAGATATAAAGGAAGTTGAGGAAATAATGTACAAACAAAATGAAAATATTAGTAAAGAAATAAAAAAAAACTTTAAAAATTTGAAAGTTGAAAAGTAGAATAATTGAAATGAAAAATTTACTAGAGGTATTCCAAAGCAGATTTCAGCAGACAGAAAAATCAACAAACTTGAAGATAGGACAATGGAATTATTGAGTCTGAGGACCAGGAAAAAAAAAAAAAATTGAAGAGGAGTGAACCAAGTCTAAGGGACTTATGAGACTTAGTCAAGAGTACTAACATGTGCACTGTGGCAGTCCCAGAAGGATAAGAAAGAGAGACATGGCCAAGAGAATATGTGGGGAAATAATGGCTAAAAACTTTCCAAATTTGATGAAAAACAAATAGAAACATCCATGAAGATCAACAAAGTTCGAGTAAGATAAACAATAGTGACCAACATCAAGACACATTAGAATTATACTTCCAAAAGCCAGAGTCAAAGAAAGAATCATGAAAGCAGTAAGAGGGAAGGAACTCAATACATGTTGTGTATCCTCAAGAAGATTGTTAGCAGATTTATTACTAGAAACTATGGAGGCCAGAAGGCAGTGAATCAATATATTCAAAGTACTACAAGCCAAAAAAAAAAAAAAGTCAATCAAGAGTCCTATATTCCACAAAAATTATCCTTCAAAAGTGAGGCAGAAATTAAGACATTGCCAGATACACAATAGGTGAGTTCGTTTGTTATAATTAGACTTGTCCTGTAAGAAATGTTCAAGGTAGTCCTGCAAAGTAAATTAAACAAACAAATGAACAAACAAAAACACGAGACAGGCCAGGCACAGTGGCTCATGCCTGTAATCCCAGCACTTTGAGAGACCAAGGAAGGTGGATCAGGAGGTCAGGAGATTGAGACCATCCTGCCCAACACAGTGAAACCCTGCCTCTACTAAAAATACAAAAATTAGCTGTGCATGATGTCATGCACTTGTAGTCCCAGCTACTCAGGAGACTGAGTCAGGAGAATCATTTAAACCCAAGAGTTGGAGGTTGCAGTGTGCTGAGATCGTGCCACTGCACTCCAGCTTGGGTGACAGAGTCAGACTTTGTATCAAAAAAAAAAGAAAAAACAAAAACAAAAAAACCACTAGACAGTAACTTGAAGTCATATGAAAAAATAAAGGTCTTTATAAATGCAAATACATGGAAAATCATGAAAGCTAATTTGATTATAACAAAATTTTATAACTTCACTTTTTGTCTCTTACCTTATATGAGATTAATGCATAAATATTATTAGTCTAAAACTATCATTATTGTAACTTTTATTTCCAAAAACCCTTTTGTTTTCGACATAATTTAAGAAAATTATGCATTTATAGGAATTATTTGTTTATGTATTTCGGTGCATCATGTACAAAAATGTAACTTTGTAACATAAACAACTGAAAGAGATCAGGATGGAGCTGTAAAGGAGCAGAGTTTTTTATGTTACTGAAATTTAGCTACTATAGAACTGCTATAACTTTGGGATATTAAGTGTAATCCCCATGCTAACCACAAAGACAATAGCTGCAGAATATAGACAAAAGAAAATGAGAAGTTTAAACATTTCATCACAAAAAATTAACTAAACATGAATGAAAACAATAATGGAGGAAATGAGAGGTGAAATCAGTGAGGCATATAGAAGACAAACAACAAGATAACAAATGTTAAGTGCCTACTTGTCACTAATTACTAATTTAAGCAATATAAATTGCTTAAATTATTTAGTTAAAAGACAGATTGACAGAATGGATTAAAAAAACATGATCAAACTATATGCTGTCTACAAGAGGCTCACTTTAGGTATAATCACACTAGAAGTTTGAAAGTTAAGGGATTGAAAAAGGTAGTACAAGGGCCTGGTATGGTGGCTCACATCTCTAATAGCAGCACTTTGGGAGGCCAGAACAGAGGCATTGCATGACCCCAGGAGTTCAAGACCAACCTGGACAACATATACAAATGTGTGTGTGTGTGTGTGTGGTGGCACACACCTGTAATCCCACATTCTTGGGAAGCTGAGTGAGGTGGGAGTATCACTTGAACCTGGAAGTCAAAGCTGCAGTGAGCTTTGATTGTACCACTGCACTCCAGCCAGGGTGACAGAGTGAGACTCTGTCTCAAAAAAAAAAAAAAAGAGACAAAAAGAGAGATAATTTATTAATAAAAATTTAATATAGCAAGCAGATTTAAAATTATAAAAATGTGTATACTTAATACCAAATTATCAAAAGGTATGAAGCAGAAGCTGGCAGAATTAAAAAGAGAAATAGAGAGTTCTATAATGATAATTGAAAGCATCAGTACCCCACTGTCAATAATTGATAGAAATACCAGACACAAGATAATAAAGGGAATAGAGGACTTACCACAATAAACCAACAGATCTAACAGATATAAACAGAATAATCTAACCAATGACAACAGCATGTACTATATATTTTTCTCTCAAGTACTCATGGAGTGTTTTCCAGGATAGACCATATGTTAGGCTGGAAATTAAGTCTCAATAGATTTGGAAAGTTAGATATAATAAAAATTATCTTATCTAAGCATAATAGTGTAAAGTTAGAAGTCCATAATAAAAGTAAAATTGGAAACTTTTTTTAAATTGTGGAAATTAAAACAACCTTAAATGACCAAAAAAAAAAAAAAAGTTATGAGGAAAATTATAAAATACTTAGAGGCAAATGAAAATAAAAGCACAACAGACCAAAACTTATGGGACACTGAAAAGCAGTGCTGAAGGAAGCGAGGGGAGTGGAATTTAGAATGATAAATACTTACATTTTAAAAAATCAAGAAATATCCTCAAATCAACAACCTATCTTTGCAACAAAAAACTGAAAGAAAAAGAACTAAAGTCAGAGCTAGCAGAAGGAAAGGGACTGATAAAAATTACAGAAGAGATAAAATAGAGAATAGAGGAAACCATTGAAACCAAAACTTAATTCTTTAAAAAGACCAAGAAAATTGACAAAAATGTTAGCTAGATGGGATAAGAAAAAAAAGAGATTTTAATTAATTAAATCAGAAATGAAAGTGGGGGATATTACTATTATATCAATGCTATAGAAATGCAAAGTATTATAAGACAATACCACGAAAAATTGTATGTTGTCAACTTGGATAACCTAGATAAAATGTACTAATTTATGGACACACAAAGTGCAGCGAGACTAAATTATAATAAAATAGAAAAAATAAATATACTTTTAATTACTAAAAAAATTGAATCAGTAATCAAAAATATGCCAACAAAAGCCCTAAACCTGATGAAAACTAACACCAATATTTCTCAAACCTCACTAAAAAAATTGAAGAGGATTAATTCTGCCTAACCATTTCTATGAAGCAAGCATTGCCATGATACCAAAACCAGATTAAAATACTGCAAGAAAACACAACCACAGCCCAAGATGCCTTGTGAACATTGATGTAAAAATACAAAACTAAATATTAGCGAACCAAGTTCAGCAGCACCTAACTGCATCATACCCATGACTAAGTAGGATTTATTCCTGGAATGCAAGGATGATTCAACATACAAAAATAGATCATTGTAATAAACAACCTCAACAAAATGAAAGAGAAAAACTATATGACCATCTCAATTGATGCGAAAAAGCATGTGATAAAATTTAACATTCTTTAATGATAAAAATATGCAAAAAACTAGGAATGGGAAAAAACTACTGCAACATCAAAAACCCAGGTGGGAGACACCCAATGAAGAATGACTTAGCTTCTCCTCTAAGATCAGGAAAAAGACAAGGATGCCCACTTTTGCCACTTGTACTTAACATTGAACTGGGCTTCTAGCCAGAACAATTAGGCTAGAAAGATAAAAGCCTTTCAAATTAAAAAGAAAGAAAATAATGATTTGCAGATGGCACCATGTTTCATGTAGAAAATCCTGAAAATTACACAAAAACACTATTAGAGCTAATGAGTGAATTTAATAAAGTATCAGAACAGAAAGGAACGTGCATGAATCTGTTGCATTTCTATACACTAACAATAAACAAATTGCAAAGAGAATTATGGAAACAGTTTAACTTATAGTAGCATAATAAAGATTAAATACACAAGGATTAAGAGTGAAGGTGAAAGATACACAGGGAAAATTACAAAATATTGCTGAAAGAAATTAAAGGAGATATATAAATGGGAAAACATCCCATGTTCATGAATTGAAAGACTAGATATTGTTAGGAGGTCAGTACTACCCAAAGCAATCTACAGATTCAGTAAAATTCTTATCAAAATCCCTAAGGCATTTTTCTTTTCAGAAATAGAGAAACCCATCCTAAAATTCAGTGGAATCTTAAGGGACCCTAAATAGCAAAGGTAATCTTGAAAAAGAAGAAAAAAGCTGGAGGACTCTCATTTTTTTATGTCAAAACTTAGTGCAAAGTCGACAATAAACAAACTGTGTAGTACTAGCATAAAGACAGACATACAGAATAATAGAATAGAATAAAAAGTCCATAAGTAAACATAGTCAAATGCTTTTTGATAAGTGTTCCAAGGCCATTCAGTGGAGCAATGGCAGTCCTTCTATAAGTGATGCTGGGATGCTGGATATCCATATGCAAAAGAAGAAGTTGAAACCTTACGTAACACCATAAATAACAACTAACACAAAATTGGTAAAAGACCTAAATTTCAGATGTAAAACTAAAACTGTTAGAAGAGAGAGCAAAGGCTTCATTAATACTGGATTTGGCAAGGATGTCTTAGATGTGACAACAAAGATACAAGCAACTAAAGAAAGACTACATAAATTGAACTTCATAAAATAGTTTAAAAATTCTTCATTCAAAGACAATATTAACAGAGTGAAAAGTGAAAGAGCAACCCACGGAACAGAAGAAGATATATGCAGATAATATATCTGATAAGAGATTGCTATCCCATCTATGTAGAGAACTACTAAAACTCAACCAAAAAAATAAGTAAAACTGGATTCAGAAGTGGGCAAAGAACTTCAATAGACATTTTTCCAAACATATTATACATATGCATATAAAAAGATGTTCAATATGCATATAAATATGCATATCAAAAGATGTCCAATATCATCATTAGGGAAATGTAAGCAGTGTAGACCTGCTGCTGTAATTCATGTTTTTCTAATAGTCACTGTATATTCTCATATATTCTACTATCAAAGACAAATCCTTACCTTCTCTTGATACATTCTGTCCAATGCCACCATTTATCAGCCTTATTGCCCCATTTTCTATAGCTGCCCTCCATTAGAATAGTCAGAAGCAAAAGCAGCATATCAAATATGTTCCTATTGTTAAAAAAAAAAAAAGTAGGCATTTAATCCTCGGAGCAAAACACAGAGACAGTAGTATGTAGTGAAGGTTGCTCACTCAACTCTGGAGAGGTATATGATGTGGTTTATTACTTTTCTGTAATTATAAAAAAGTGCTTTCACTTATGAGAGCTGTTAAATACCTTGCTAGAAAGAAGGAGAGTGAAATAAGAACTGCAATTATTTGGGCCATTCTGGAAAAACTATTCTATAGAAATTTAATGATCACCTGAGTGTATGGAATGAAAATTCCCATACTGGGTACATCTATCTAGTATTCTTTCTGAGAGGGAAAGTACTTTTTGAGGCATGTTGTTGACTGTAAATATCAATCTCAAGTATTATGTATATAGACGCTACTAAAATACATAAATTTCTCTTTAAAAAATTTAAGTTGTGCTATTTTTGAATTTACCTAAGCTCTCTTTTCGCAACCATGTATAATTTCAGCCTGTGCACCTCTTTACGTAATGAGTTCCGTAACTCTACTACCTACTGGGTGAAATAACTCATCCTTATATTTGTCTTAACGTTACCTTAGGAGTATGTGAATTTTAGTCTTCAAAGTACATGCCTAAAGTGGAGTTATGAATATGCTAATGACTCTATTTTTATACTTGAAAACAATTCATCTTTTAGAATTTGAAATTCTCTTGAGGTTTTTTCTATTTTAAAACATGTAAAATGCTCGATTTTACAGATAAAAATATTGACTTCTGTTTTATAGATTAATAATACTAGTAATTAAGTGTATAAAGACATCACACACTTATATTTATAGTGAACTGCAAAGTACAAAGTTAATTTTGTAAAAAGTAAAGCATTGATTCTCAATTTGACCACTTTTGTCAAGTGAACCCAGATTCAAAGTTAGGTTTTTTCATGTCCAAATGATCTTTTAATTCCTTACTGTGTGATGTGCTTTTATTTACTTATTTTTTTTCTAATCTGAGTATATTATACAGAGACAATGAAGAATACTAATTATTATCAAAATTTAGTTAATTATCTCCCAAACATTATTAAAAATGCCATACATTATACATAGTATGGATATAAAAATGACACAGTGAAGTCTAAAAATCAAAATGCCTTCTTGAAAAAAAAAGCAATAAAGAAAATAATGTTACACTTACTGAAATTTAAACTTTGAAGTTTTCTTTTCAATCCAATTAAACTGAGGACCTAGTATTTCATGCTATGCTCATCTGTGAAATGATATTTTCTGATTTTTGTGTGTATTTGACTGTGTGGACTGGTATTAAACGTGTATTTGGGGGACTAAACATTATTTAAAATGTAAACTAAATATTACAGATTATTATTAAAATGACAAGTATTTTCATGACAATATAAGATTTTACAAACTTTATAATAAATTATTAGCATTAGGAGATCATTGGTATATTTGTTTTCAGCAAATAAATGAATATCATTTTTATCTGCAGCTAAAAAAGCAAAGGTCACCTTTTTTTAATGGAATCTATAAACTTGGTGTTGCTTTAAATGTCAAATTGTTTCAATTATTGCTTTTCTCACCATTAAAGTTTTTGTAAGAATGTCATACAAGTGATGTTTTGTAGTATAAAAGATTAGCTAGTAAACAACTGACCTCATTTTGTTGTCTATGGAGAAAGATCAAGTTCTGCTTGCATGCAGAAGGGGCTTATTGTAACCTCAGGAGTATTCTTAAGTATCATCAGCAGTCTCCTCCAGCCATTAGAGCATTATCTTGAGAACTGCATCATTATTTTAAATTAGGTTCACTTAATTAGCCAGCTGGTCCTTTCCTTGTCAGACTGATAAACAAGCTGTGCTTCACTGTTCCTTCATGTCAAGAACAAACCACAAGTTCTGTGTATCTTTGCTGCTATTGTCAGTATTTCATATTTAGAAGTTGATACAACTGGTGCTTGACTACGATATCATCTGTTTTAAATTTGTTGTATATGCACCCCCCTCAAGAAAATTGATGAATTTTTTAATACTATGCATGTTGGGATTGTGAGGGAGTTAGGTTTAGACAGCAACAAAAGAAATTTAAAAATCTCATATTGTAAATAATTGTGTATCCTTCAACAATGTTTTTAAAATGGTAAAGAAAAATGTTTTTATCCATATGTGTATAAAGCTACAACAAATAAAAACATTTTTATTATTACACTGTATATTTTACGTTAACATATTTTACAAAGCAATAAAGTAAAAAGTTTATTCATCATGACAATATTACACTGAAAACAGTACTTGTATGAGAAACTAAGAAATGTAGATTCTAGAACTCCAATATATAAACCGCTACTGTCCATTTAGTACAATTTTATAAATTATTTTAAACATTTTAAGGACACATGCACACGAATGTTCATTGCAGCACAGTTTACAATAGCAAAGACCTGGAACCAACCCAAATGCCCATCAATGATAGACTGGACAGGGAAAATGTGGCATATATACACCATGCAATATTATGCAGCCATCAAAAACGATGAGTTCGTGTCCTTTGTAGGGACATGGATGAACCTGGAAACCATCATTCTCAGCAAACTGACACAAGAACAGAAAATCAAACACTGCATGTTCTCACTCATAGGCGGGTGTTGAACAATGAGAACACATGGACACAGGGAGGGGAGCATCACACACTGGGGTCTGTCGTGAGGAAATAGGGGGAGGGACAGTGAGGGGTGGGGAGTTGGGGGAGAGATAGCATGGGGAGAAATGCCAGATACAGGTGATGGGGGAGGAAGGCAGCAAATCACACTGCCATATGTGTACCTATGCAACAATCTTGCATGTTCTTCACATGTACGCCAAAACCTAAAATGCAATAAAAATATATTAAAAAAAAATAGTGACAAGGCCAATAGAACCCCAAAGTTAATGGGGAAAAGCATGTTTTGTCTCTGAATCCTTTAAATAAATGATTCACATATACAAGAAAAAAAAATGAAAATGTTTAATAATTCAATAAAATTGTAGAAGAGGGATTGTTTATTAATAACCTCCATATCACCAGGCTAAGCAAAGGCTACTGTGTGAACAACATTTATTTTAGTGATTATTATGTAGGAGAGAAATTCCCAATTTATAATTGGAAGCTATCACTTAAAAAAAATCTTACAGTATCATTCAGTATATGCAAACGTATCCCCTTTGTTCCATTATGACGGGGATTTGAATGGCCAGCTGTAGGTCAGTCTCATTTCCATAGCCTTCTCAAGAGCGTGAAAACAACTTTTCTAGCACAATAAATATGGGTAGTCAAGTGTAAATTATACTGGTGGTTGTGGTGGCATGTGGCTGTAGCTACTTGGGAGGCTGAGGTGGGAGGATTGCTTGTGCCCAGAAGTTGGAGGCCAGCCTGGGCAACTAGGAAGACACATCTTTATTTTTTTTAATGTAAATTACAGTAAGCAATAAATAAGCATTATATAGGTTAATTTTTGAAATAAAATATGAGCACATAACCAATGCTTTTACCTAATTATATATTCCTGAATATTGCATATACTTCATGTCATTTTTCCTAAATTAAATGAATAGCGACTGCATAAATAAAAATTGTGCACATCGATGGCCTCCAAAGTGGAGCATGTGAAACCCAAAGAACTTACAGGCGACTAGTTATGGGAAGAGAATCCATGAGATCCATTTGCATTTTTTTAATCTTAAAAAAAGTCATATTTTATTAATAAAAAGTTAACATATGGATCAATATTGAAGGCCTAAATTTATCTGTATGTTGGATGGTCAGGTAACATATAGTGAACCCTAATGTCTTGAGAGGAAAGTGGGAATTTTACAATATGAAGGGGTCAACATTGGTAATCTTAGTCTTCTGTTTACTTTTATGTGTCTGTATAAAAGGGATAACAATAGTGCATACTTCAACAAAAAGATTGTTATGAAAATTAAATTTTTACAATTGGTGTCTCATACAAGTAAGGTATCTGTAAAATACCTCATTAAAAGAGCCAGGTTGTAGAAGCCTGATGCAGGAGTATAATTATTTTTGTTAAATAAAATAATATCAATTTCAACATCAGAGGAGAAAATGTTTTTAAGAAAATAATAATAAAATGATCTTAATAATAATAACTAGTTGCCATGCTACACAATTTTGCAACTTTTTACAATTAAGCAGACTTAGAAGTTTATTAATCATAAATTGAGAATACTATTTCACAAAGTATTATTCTATGTGCATGGTTCATATCATTGACCTAAACAAACACAAAACGATTACCTTCTGGGAGCACAGAATCTATTAGGTGGAGGCATACAAAAAGAAATAAATATACTAAAGTATAAATTATGTGATATGCAAGATGGTAAGTGCTTTTGGAAAACGTAAAACCACAGAACAAGGACAGGAGCGCTTGGGAAAGCTGAGAAGGGGTATGTGTTGGGGAAGGAAGGTTTGATTATTAAATAGGGTGATACAGTTGTCCATGCTGAGAAAGTGAGTTATGATCAGAGATGTTGAGGAAGCAGTCACTGGGATTCCAGGCAAGAACTTTTCAGGGAAAGACCCTCCAAAAGGCAGAAGCATGGCTGACATGTTGGGTGAACAGCGAAGGAGGCCAGGAGATTCTGTATCAGAGATATCAAGGAGAGTGTAGTAGGTGACAAGGCTGAAGGCTGGGGAGGTGTCAGCTCAGGTAAGGCCAGGTAGTCATTATAAAGACTTTTGGCTTTCACTCTAAAACAAATTAGAAGATTCTACAAATTTCTAGAGTATCCTAGCAGGTATTTTGTAAAATCCAACACACATTTTATCCCTTTCAAAAACTGCTGGCTTTGAGCTGATGACTGTCATGACTTGTCTGATGCTTAAAGAATGAAAAAAGACCAGGTGCAGTGCCTCACGCCTGTAATTCCAGCACTTTGGGAGGCCCAGGCAGGTGGATCACGAGGTCAGGAGGTGGAGACTATCCTGGCTAACACGGTGAAACCCCATCTCTACTAAAAACACAAAAAAATTAGCTGAGCATGGTGGCGCACACCTGTATTCCCAGCTACTCCGGAAGCTGAGGCAGGAGAATCACTTGAACCAGGGAGGTGGAGATTGCAGTGAGCCGAGATCACACCACTGCACTCCAGCCTGCATGACAGAGCGAGACTCCGTCTCAAAAAGAAACAAGAAAAAAGAAAAAAATCACTGAGACAAATCTGTGAGAAAGACCGAGGAGTATAAGGTTAAAAGTTAGACACCATAGATACCATAGGATGATGATAATGGTGACTGTGTTCCTGGGGGATAGCAGAGACATTGCAAAGGGGTCATCATTTAGAAGGCAGATTCAGTTGCCTTTCCTGAGGATGTGAAGTGTGGGAGGAAGACTGTGGTCAAAGATGACAGAATCTTTCAATCCTTTGTGTAACATGTGGAGAACCATTTCAACTTCTTTGTGACAAAGAAGTTCAGAAGTTGTCTCGTGGCGAAAACAAAAGTTTGTAATTGTCAAAAATATTGCCTTTCTGTTCTACAAACAGCAATTGGTCTAAATTTACTGATTCTTTAAAGTCAATTTCAATAGCATACTAGCAGGTATTTTGTAAAATCCAACACAAAATTTATTCCCATGCCAAAGCTGATGGTATTAATAGTAACATACTTGCTTTTTTGACTAAAAATTGGGTCATGGAACTATTTTCCTGAAGATATTCATTTAGGCATATTTTTATCCTTAGTATATGATTCTATTGACGAAAATCACATAAATGTTTCTTGTGTAAAATGTGTTTTATCATACTTGAATATAGATAAATTTTCTTAAAAATTATGATTTTTCCAAATAATGTTACATTATTTTTTTTATTTTGTTCTCCATATCTTTTTCAGATCTGGTGAACTTTTATAACCAGACAGCAAAATAACTGAATTTAGTACAAAACTTTTGAAATGCTGAAACAAAATGTTCATAGCTTTTGGATATCATTGAGCAGACATTTTTCAAAGTCTGAAGTTATTTTGAAAATTGATTGACATTTTTCTCCTCCAAATACATATATCCTAATTTATGTGAAGGCAATTCATCATGAACTGCCTTCTGACACTTCCTGTAAAATATTCCCATAATTTAGCTTTTAAAAATATTCTTTCTTTCCACTCATAAAAATATTTATTCTTTAAGGCTCAATCAAAGCCTTACCTCTTCTCCTTATATTTTATGCTGCATTGCAATTTTTCCTCTGAGCTTTCATAGTGCTTTGTCCTTATTTTTATTTTTATTTATTTTTTTTAGAGCAATTTTAGGTTTATAACAAAATTCACATTAAGGTACAGAGATATTCCATTTACTCCAACGCTCACACATGCATAGCCACCTCTTTATCAATATCCCTCATCCAAAGTGGTACATTGTTTACAATTAAAGCTACAATGACACATTATTACCACTAAAGCCTGTAATTTACATTAGAATGTACATTTAGTGTTGTATATTCTATGGGTTTGCACAAATTTATATTGACTTATACCTACCATTATTGTATCATACAAGTAATTCCAATATCTCCGCCATGTCTGATTCTGATGCCTCTTCTGTCTCTTTAAACTGTGTTCTTTGCCTTTATGCATTGTAATTTTTTCTTTTTTTTTTAAAATATGTATATTTTTTATTGCATTTTAGGTTTTGGGGTACATGTGAAGAACATGCAAGATTGTTGCATAGGTACACACATGGCAGTGTGATTTGCTGCCTTCCTCCCCCATCACCTGTATCTGGCATTTCTCCCCATGCTATCTCTCCCCAACTCCCCACCCCGGCTGTTCCTCCCCTATTTTTATTTTGTGACACACATGAAGTTGTTTTAAGTGCTCTTTTCACTCTTTAGTCTATAAATTCTTCAAGGACAGAAATGGATTTATTTTCTCTTGTAGGTCTCAGTTCTTTTACTTATTAAAGAAAGAAATTGCATTATCTAATCTTAAAACATTATGATACTATAGTTACTAAAATATCTAGCTCAATTAGTGTTACTAATGGTAATAGTAGTAGTATGAGTGGTATTTCCATGGTGCTTAAGATTCACTAGGCACACCCTAAGCACTTTACTGTCTCACCTAATACTCACAATAACCCTTTGAAGTAGATATTATTACAGTCTCCATTTTATTGTAGAGGAAACTGAGCCACAGAAAAATTTAGTAACTTCCCAAGGTACTATTATTATTGTTGCAGTCATTATTATTTTAAGTGAAAGAGTTAAAGTTAGAAATTGGCTTAAGAATACATGCTCAGAAACACGATCTATACTGACTTGCAGCGATTCTCCGCTAGGATTGTATTGCTTGTAGAGATGATGGTGTGTATTTGAGCCCCTTGAGTTTCTTTTTAATCTCTAATACAGAAAAAGACCCAAAAGAATGTTTTTTTATACATGAGGCATAAATAAGAGAGCAACATATCCACACATTCCCAGAATAAACCAACTAAGAGGGAGTGTCTTTCACATGCAGAGAGGTTCCCACATTGGAAAGAAACACAAGCTATCGGATCTCAGCTGTCCTGATTATTGGCTGACGACCACCAACAAGACTGAGCCTCACTTTCCTTATCCCATGAAATGTGGCTGTTAGCATAACCTATGGTTTGTAGTATTTTTCTATAAGATAATACTTATGAAAGGTCTGTTGAAAAGAAAAGCAACTTGTGAGAGCTGGCACGCTGGAAATTTTCATTCAAATTGTTCCCAGATCCTTATAGTTACTTACAGACCTTTGATATATTCTTACAATTAAATAACAATGAGATCATTTTTATTGTTGCTTTTGTCATTTGTGTTAAGCTATCTTATCTTAACATTTTAAAGATCTAAAGATTATTCCACTTAAAGCTGCATGCAAAATAGGCTATTATATTCACACATACATCAAGTTTAACATATAGAAATAAAATATGAAAAATCAAAGGATTCTTATGGCTTTGTCATTAGTGTAGTGATTAACTATGGATTTTTTAGGGCTACGTATGCTTTGAAATTATTGATTAGTACATGAAAAAAATTAAATGAAACATCTGGCTTTCAAACACAATTAACAAAATTCAGATTAATTATTCCTTAAGCAATAAAATTACTTAATTGCCTAAATAACATCAAGTCTGGGAATAGCTGTTCTATGTTTGTGTAGCAACTCAACGTTATAAAGTATTCAGTTTCCTTTTATTTTTCTCCGCTGTACCCTCAAAGTCTTGGGCTTTCCTCTTAACCTAATAGCTTCATGGCCACAAAATGACTTTGGAAACTAGAGATTTAATATCCTCACAGGACTGCATTCATAGTGGGAAATAAGAGAACGTGTGGTGGAAGGAAGCCTTCTCCTGTTATCTCTGTTGATGTTCTCAAAAATCACACACCCTTTTAATTTTTACAATACAGAAACTAGAATATGCAATGTGACCACTCCTAGCCTCTGAAGAGGCCAGAAAACTCAATATCAATCAAAAGGATATAAAATTAGTCAATACCTTGGATCCCTGGTGCTTGCCAAGTGGGGTACCTTTCCTGAGGACATTGCTGCCATCTGATTCCAAAACAGTATACTGGCTCTCTTAGCCAGGAAAAAAGGGGTAAAGACTCTAATATAAAAATGTTTAAGTGGATTTCCTCCAAAATCCAATAATTACTTCAGTAATCCAAGAATATTGAGAATTCTAAATAGGTAAAGTGAAGGGCATTATTTTAGAAAAGAGATGCCTTAGTAAGACATCATTGCTAACATTAAATTTAAAATATGAATTTCCGTATTTCCAACCACAACTATAGTTTACCTGTTACTAATGCACTGAGAAGAACATTGAATTATGAATAAGTACTTAGAAAATTCTCTAAGGCTATTTAATAGAGCCTTGGGAAGAAATGCTTTCACTGTTGGATAAAGTTTGTTTTATTAGATACAATTTGTTTTACGTTATATAATCAGAAAATATATAAGTACCTATTCCTGGAAATTAATTTTAAACGTTAGCTTGTAACATGAATAGCATAAAATTAAGGTGAATGAAGTAGCTTCCTGGCATCAATCTGTTTTCTGAGAATTTTGTTTTAAGTAAATGCTAAATATTAGCAGAAAAACACATTTTCATAACAAGCGTAATGCGCAAAAAAAAAAAAAGAAGCGGCATTCATTTTTCTCCTGTGGTTTTGAGTTTCTCATTAAGGAAATTTAATTAGCTAATCATTCCTTAGAGTTACAGCCATAGATCAGATTGTTGGCATTTTAACGTTACAGACAGTAAAATCCCATAACCAGAATTGGGATAAAATAAGTTTAATGGTGTAAACATAGTTCTCACCTGAATTCAACATTTAACTGAAATGAATATATTAATCTTTTCTATGTTGAATTTCTAAATAGCTTCTCCTCACCTCACAATGTGCATAGGTAATGCATGAACTTAAAGCTACGTACAGTTGTACAAATGATAAACAAAATGTTTAGCATGTACATGATAATTGTGATCATGATAATCATATAAGATAAAATATGATAATTTAGAAAGGTCATATTAGAGGATGAAATTTCCAAATTGATCAAATAAGAGCTTAGGAAACTATGTATTTGGCAAACTAAATTTTTAATCTGATATCTAAATTAGAATCTTCAGAATTTCTGGCCTAGCTTTTAACTAATAGTTTAGTCTAAAACATTTCTTTCCATTCTTATTTATTGAAGGCGGTGAGCACAGACCCTGTCCCAGTTAAATTACACTATGACAAATCGCATGATCAGGTCTGGGTGCTAAGCTGGGGTACCTTGGAGAAGACGTCACCAACACTGCAGGTAAGTACATCTCAGTATACTCGAGAAAATAATGATCTTTAGAGCTTTCAACATTTTGTTGGATATTTGGGATCATTTAACAATGATATTTTTCCATCTGAGGAGACTATAGCTTTAATCATAACTAGATAGGCATAGAAAATGGCAAAATAGTTGACACTCAAGTACTTTCAGATTGGGAAAAATCGTAGGTTATATGTATTAAAGGTTATATTTATATGCCAAAGAATAACCTATAGTGACAAAGCTGATGCCATTAGAGGGGGAAAAAAGTCATAATTTACCATTAAACAATTTTGGTAAGGCATGTATGATAGAGACAAAGAGAATTAAACAGCGAAGTCCTCAAAACCATCTCCATTTTTCTCTAATCCGATAATATTGTATTATCTGAGCACAGGCTTATTTCTAAAGGAAGAATAGTGGTATTATTCTTACAGATTTTGCCTCTGCCTTGAAGTTGTTTATGTGAGAACTTCACAGATACAGAAAAAGAAATCTGCATTTTGATCATGACCCTTTCAAACAGTCTTTAGACTTTTATAATTACAAGTTTAAGCAGAAACAGAAAGGGAATGGGAAGGAGTGTTTGGCCCTGGAAATGAGTTTTATACTACAGTATTTTTCAAGATGCTTTGCAATTTTGCTACGCCTTGAATATCCCTCTCTTAATAAAACCCCAAATTATTAACTTTTGGGTATTTTAAAATAAATTCTGTTAAATGAAATAGTCATATTTTTAATCAGTTGTCACTACCAAGATTTTAATGTTTCTGAGTTATTTTCAATATTGCAATATTTAACTTACAAGTGACATTTTTATTTAAATAGAATATTTTCATATAGCTAGTATAATGATGGATCGTTTTATATTCACTAGAAATATGTGTCATATGAAACACTGAAACTATATTATAGTATTTCAGTTATTTATTTTGCAAATGAATCCACTCTCAAAACATGAGCTCATAAAATTGAAGGATGACACACAATTCTGTGAGTTGGCTACCTGGGCAGCTCTGCTGACAGGATCTGGGAGCAATCGTGGACTCCAGTTACCTGATAACTTAGCTAGAGTTGCAAGGTTTAGAATGGTGTCACCCTCGTGTCTATCGCATGGTGTTAGTACTCAGCTGGGTGCCTTGTGTCCCTCGCATGTGACACTTATCCTGCATCTTCACGGCATAATGGTTTTAGGTCACAAAAATGGAAGCTACAAGACCAGGTAAGGTATGGGCTTCAGACTTCACATAAAGCCATTTTTGCCACATCCTCTTCATCAAAGCAAGTCACATCGCCTGCCCAGATTCAACAGGATGGAGTGACAGAGCCAATCGCTTGGTAGAAAAAGCACAGTCTTCATAGCAGGCAACGTTTAGAATGATCTATCACAATATGGTATTAGGTGTTTGTTATTTGAGATTTCGTATTTAAGTATACTTTTTTTTTTTTTTTTTTTTTTTTAGTATACTCTTGATAAGATAAAACAGGTCAATATATATGATTTTTTAGAAAATCATCTTATAAATTATTTTAATACACTATTAACTTTAAGATTAGTGTAGCTTAAAAGTTTACATTTTTTCATGTCTTTTTTAAAAATAAAGCTGCATATATTTTTAATATACAGTTTTCTTCAGAACTGATCCCTTCCTCTCCCCTTTGATCCATGCTACTTGGACAGATTAACAACTTTCCCAATGTTACAATTCTACCAGAAGATAATTTAGACAAATTCCTTTGATATTGTACAGAGAAAAAAGCTTTATAGAGGTATTCCCACACATTATCCAGTTATCTAAAAATGGGTTCTTTATTTTTCTTTGGATGCCTAATAAAAAATATTTTGTGCTAATAGAACATAGTACATCTTAAAAATATTTACTGGGTGGGAAGTGTCACCACTGAAAATATAAAATGAAGTGTAGAAATTAAGAAGTATTCTTTACAATAGTATCTACAAGAAGATTTACTTACATAAAGTTTATGTGTGTGCATGTTATATGAATATAGATATAAGATTGATTAGATAGATGATTGATGGATGGATACATAGATAGATAGATAGATAGATACACAGGCAAACAATATGATAGGAAACACAGGTCTCTGGATCAGAGAATAGACCATGTCTCAGTCATGGAGCATATTAGTGTTTATGCCCCAGCCCAAATAGAGTTTGGGTCACATGGAGAAACTAATGCTACCCTGTGTGTCCAGCAAAGTTGCACTAAAGGAGTGGGACCCTAGAATTATAAGTCTCTGTGGTCTTTAAGCTGCTAACATATCAGTCTTTCCTCTGTCTGGAGAGATAGTCATCATTACTCTAGAATGTATGAAAATCTTCCCCTGGAAGAGGAGGAGTAGGTCAATTCCCTTGAACATCAGCAAATGGTTCAAAAGAGATAATTCTCTAAATTTCTCATGAGCAAGATACTATCACTAGTCTCCAAGGTATTTTTGCTATGCCATCAGCCTTAAACCAAGTTTGCCAATGCTCTTTGCTGTGAAAGACCTCACACAGCAGAAATGTCAAAATATTCCTGGATAATTGTCTCTCAAAAGATTATCAGGAAACATGCACAAAGGAAACGGAAGTTAAGATATGTTTCCTTTGGAGAAACTGAATTCACAAAACCAAAAGTATGGGCAAACCCTCATTTTGGCTCTAGTGTTTCCCATGCCATAATGTTAAAAGATTAGGCTGGAAAAGAAATCAATGCTAGTTTGCAAAGGTTAGGAAGTTAATTTTTTTTTTTTTTGCCCTAATGCAGTATATCTTCTAATGGTACCCACTGACCCCTGAAGCATGATCTCAAGGATCAGAAAATTCTACTTACCTTTTTTCTTTGTGCTTTAATTTTTATTATAATTTAATCCATACATCTTTGTCAAATATGAAAGCCAAATATGTATTTTCTGAGGTATTTATAATTGATAAAGACTCATAATTTTAGATATATGACAATATTTTCCAATTAGTGTCCTCAGATGGATTCTCAAAGATTTATCATAATTTGTTTTATTTTTAAAAGTCATATGTGTCTTATAAACATTTTGAAATACTGTTTTAAAAATTATAATGATTCTGTAATCCACAAATTTCATAATTATTGTATAAATAATGTTCTATCAAATGCACAGTAATTAGAGAGGAAGATATTCCCAGGAAATAACTTGAAATAAAGGCCTTCCATTTTGCTGTTCGGGAATTCGGCCCCAGCCAGGTGGAATTCCGACGGAACTCAATGAAAGTATATTCATTTAAATGAAGAAAAATGACCCTTTAAGAAAAACAAACTCTAAAAATAAAAATAATTAAATAAAATCTTGTCATAGAAACCAAAGGAAAAGTTTTAGTCTTGAGGGACAACCATTAATTAACTTAGTCAACAATTTAGGAAGTTACTTTGCTGACCATATGTAGAAAGTATTTAAAAGGGGATAAATTAAAGCAGGAAAAAAGCCCTTTAAAAGGCTACCAGAACAATGGTTGTGCAGTGGGAACCATGAAAGATAACGGGTGCAAACAGATCTGAAGAACGAACAGGATTTGGTAACTAATGGAATAGGAGAAATCAACTAGTTTAAATGTAGTGACCTTTTCTTTAAAAAACCATAAAAGTTTAAAAAACAATTTAATATAAAAGATGAAATCTCTTTTATTAAAACATTTAAAACAGTTATTTTTCAATGATAGGAGGAAAAGTTTTAAAATATTGTTTTATGTATTCTAAGATTTTAAAAATTTTAAATGTTTCACATAATTTATTTTGAAGTTTCCAGAACTATGTTGCTAGTTATGTTATACTGGAGAAATTGTGTTCTGATATTTCACATTACCTGTATGTTTGCATTTATATTTCTCATTATAAGGAGATTAGGATTTTTATAATGCAGAAGTTGCTTATATACTTATTTATTTTATATTTTAAGCTGAAATTTTTCAAGACTTATTTTTCTATTTTTTTCTTTATAGAAACAAATGTTTCTGTATTGAAAACAAGCAACACAATCTCAGAATTGGAATTTGGGTAATAATATATTAATTTTGAGGATGGCATAATGCCTATGCGAACAATTGCCAGAAACATTTATTTTATCTCTAAATAACATTAAAGCTTATACTATTAGGTGACTGCATTGTTGAGGGCTAACCAAGGTGTGTTCTGTGCAGGTAATTACCCTGGCCAGTGGGAATGTGCCTCACCACACAATCCACACCCAACCAGTGGGAAAGCAATTTGACAGAGTGGATGACTTTTTCATTCCGACCACAACACTCATTATCACCCATATGAGGTAAGTGCTAAGTTGAGTGATCAACTTTTAAAAGATTTATCTCCCATTTTAATGGAAAGCCATGTGAAATCGTAAAGAAATTTAGTGATAAAACAAATACACATGTACAATTTCACTTGCTTTAGCTTTGTCGTTTCGGCTTACTGAACCTTTGTTTATCAACATTAGTGATGAATTTCACATAAAATGTTTCTCTTTATGCCTAATAGAGATGTGAATTTGTGAAAATACAGTTTCATTTTTTGAAATCACTTTAACAATGTTTTTTCAAATTGTCATTAAGATTTCTTTTACTGGGCTCTTGCAAAATGCTGGCATTTTCCCCCCCAAAATAAATAATTTAAAGGATAAAATCACTTCTCAAATGGAGAGAATGTTAGTTGGAACTTGGTATCATAAAGCAGCCACAGTCAGAAATATATTCAATATAAATAATTTGTTCACTGTCATATTATTTCTTGGTCATTTCGAAATTGATATAAAAGTGTATTAGGAAATACAAGAAATGAAATGTTTGAGGTCTACACTTTGAGAAATAGTGTGTTTTATCTCTTGATGTGTTTACAAGAGGTCAAAAAGTAATGTTAACTTCTAATGATATAACTCCAAAGCTTTATAAAAGAAGTTTAAATGCTAAAATGAGGAGAAGATTGGCATATCGTGACATTTAGTATTATGTATCTTTAGCGTTTATTGAAACAATTTAAAAATATTTGCTTAGCAATGTTAAAAATGAGTCTAAACCAAAGACTGTCCTTTCTGTCAAGTGAATTCTGATATGTGGGAAATGCTCTAGCTATATGTGTCATTATCGGATTATGTGCATATTTTTTCCTTATATTAAATTAAATATTATATCATCTAAAAATTGCAGTTGTGAGAATTAAGAAGGACTGCAAAATTCAACTTTGCAAAAATCAAAAGGAGGATTAATAAATCAGAATTGTAACTCATAGTCAAAATAGAATAAATTATTCATGGCACAGCCAAGTGTATTTTCAAAGTTTGATATATTTGTCAATCAATTACCCATTATTTTCAGAATGCCTATTAGGTGCTTAGCAATAAAGTGTTTAAATAACATAATATGCAGGCTGGGCAGGGTGGCTCATCCCTATAATTCCAGCATTTTGGGAGGATAAGGTGGGGGCATAGCTTGAGTACAGGAGTTTGAACCCAGCCTGGGAAACATGGGGAAACCCTGTCTCTACTAAAATTACAAAAATTAGCTGAGCATGGTGGCACACGCCTGTAGTCCCAGCTATTCACAAGGCTGAGGCAGGAGGATCCCTTGATCCTGAGAAGCGGAGGTTACAGTGAGCTTAGATCACGCCTTGCACTGCAACCTCGGCGACAGAGCAAGATCCTGTCAACAGAAAATCAGACACCGCATGTTCTCACTCATAGGTGAGTATTAAACAATGAGAACACATGAACACAGGGAGGGGAGCATCACACACTGGGATCTGTTGGTAGGAAATAGGGGAGGGACAGCGGGGGCTGGGGAGTTGGGGGAGAGATAGCATGGGGAGAAATGCCAGATACAGGTGATGGGGGAGGAAGGCAGCAAATCACACTGCCATGTGTGTACCTATGCAACAATCTTGCATGTTCTTCACATGTACCCCAAAACCTAAAATAAAATTTAAAAAAACAATTATTATGCATTTTTATGGAAAATAAATTATGGAAACTACAGAACATCTGATGAAAATAACAGTTTTTAGGTTCTGATGGTAATAGCTCCGGGATTTAAAAAATCAGAGTTGAACTAAATTGGTACCACTTGAAATGATATCTAAAGAATATATGAAGTTTTTATATGTATTTGATGAGGATAAAAATTCATAATTGGCATTGGGTGTTATAACTAATAAATATTCCTTTGTTTTTTTCAAGTTATTGACAAAGTATTAGTAATCAATAATTAAATATGTAACCTTTGTTTTTGTTTATTCCACTTGCCTATTTCCTATTATTGTATTTAATATGCTATTCAACTTTATCTTTTTTAATCTACTATTAATACAATTTCTTTGAGAAAAATTCTAGTGTCTATGACACTACTGGGTATAATTGTTTGTAGCTGGGAGCGTTTTCACTCTCTAATATGTAAAGTGATCATTATGTTAAAATACTTACTGGAGGCAAGGGTATAGACTGGTTGCATGCAGTAAGTGCTATGTGTAATTCTGTATTTTTAGGTATAATTTATATATTGTCAGAGCATAGCATCTCTTTGGGTTCTAAATGATTACCTCAGAGCTGGAATTGGAGCTAATATTAATTCGGAAAACATCTAAATATTGTGAACAACTATAAGGCACAAATTTCTATTAGTTCTATATAATATGGAAAAGGCTGAAAAGTATAACTGAGGATATTTTTAAGCATATTTATATTCCTATGAAGAATGTACAGTGAAATGCGTGGGTATTTTGTCAGTACTTTATTTATATGTATTTAATTTAGTAAGAGTAATTTAGTAAGAATAAAAATCAAATTATAGCAATTCTACCTGTATGTAGAATCCCATTTTAATGAACATGAATGATCATCAAATTTCTTAGTGCATTTCAAAGTAATTGCTCATTTTACTACAGTGAATGTGAGGAGTAAAAATTAACACGTGTTTCCAAAAATAAACTGTTAACTACGTAAGGTATTTTTAACATAATGAGGATTTATTCCACATCAGGAACACTTGAGCGACGGATATGGTCTCCTACCAATTTAATATAGTATATTTCTTTTCTTTTCTTTCTTTCTTTATTTTGAGGTGAAGTGTCACTTTGTAGCCCAGGCTGGAGTGCAATGGCGTGATCTCGGCTTACTGCAACCTCCGCCTCAGGTTGGTTTCAGGCTATTCTTCTGCCTCAGCCTCCTGAGTAGCTGGGATTACAGGAGCGTGCCACCATGCCCAGCTAATTTTTGTATTTTTAGTAGAGATGGTGTTTTGCTATCTTGGTCAGGCTGGTCTTGAACTCCTGACCTCCGGGTGATCCGCTTGCCTCGGCCTCCCAAAGTGCTGGGATTACAGTAGTGAACCACCGCGCCCAGCTCATATAGTATATTTCTAAGCAAATTCAGCATGTATTTAAATATGTGCTGCTGAGATTGAATTGTTGTGACCTGTGTTTTTCAGAATTTGACACTACTTTCTGACTGTTGGACTCAGTAGATATTTCCATGCCAGGCAGAGGGTCTGAAACATATGTGTTGAATTAATATTAGTTTTCTTTCTCTGACTCTCCATCACATTAAACTGCATCTCTCTCATGCTGGTTCACTTATTTCAAATAATTTATATCTTCAGTGTCTGAAAAGCTTCTGGACAAGTGTCAGGCTTTTATATACTTAGTGCCCCCAAACCACTATGTTTCTCATAGGAATGGAAGAAGGAAGAAAGTGCTATGCTATTTCCTAAACCAGATTATATGGTACTCAGGGAAGAACTGTGTTTCCTGTCTATGGATTTCTCAGCATGCAACGCATTATCAGCAATACGCAGAGGCTGTGTTCAGAGCACACAAATTGTGTGGAACCAATAAACTACAGTAATAATAATTTACATCTGCTTTCAGACAGATCTAAGCCGGAACATCCCAGCAACACCATTCACCATTGACTCTGGTGACCTTAGCCAGTTTCCTTCATTTCTTTCTAAGGACTGGAATAAAATAATGCTTGAATATTCAGCTGCTCACTAGTTGTTGTCCAGACTTCATAATCTCCACTGGGGCGCTGGCTCCCCTGTGATTATTTACAATCTTCCCAAAAGTCTATATTTTCCCTGCCTGATCTTGTCTCATTTTTCCTTCAGTTTTTCTGTTTCTGTGCCTGGAATTTTCAGGCTTCTTTAATCCAGTCTTTAAGCATATCAGATAAGCATGCAGTGTCATAAAGTAAATAATGACGGAGGAATTTAAGAATACCATTTAAGATACATTTTCAACTTGAAGTTAGTAAATAATTTTCTTCAAAAAATTTAAACTTCAGCAAGAAGTTAATAAATTATGGGAACCATAGTTTGAAGTTGAAGAGATTTGTAGGACAAAAGGAGTATATTTTGGAAAGACACAAAAAATATAAATTTGTTACAGGAAGAATTTCAATTTAGATTTTTATTTCTATAAATAAAAATATACAGATAGGTAAAATTAGAAGAGACTGTTAAAAATGAAGATGAATGTAATTCTCATAACAGTCAATGATGTCTAATTTAATAAAACTTGAAATGATAATACATAACCTTTTAAAATCAATTGTAAACAAATATAAAGCAATGTTTCATTATTCTACGTGTAATTTGTATCCAAAGAAATAAGCTGTACAACTTAGTTGTTATATTAAATTGAAATTACAATATCATTACATGTAAATAGATATATTTAAATAATATAATTCTACTATTGTAAATTTAAAAAAATTATATGGCTAATGAATAGATTTGGTGAAACAGTTTTCACAATGCTTGTGTTAAACTTCAAAACAAGTAATTTTCATAAAGCATGAGGATTTACATAATCAATTGTTTTACTTTTGCTGCCATTGTGAAGAAAGAACAATTTAAGTATCAGTTTCTTATGTGTGAACACTGTAGCTTGCCGTACAGGTGCAGCTAGAATTTGCATAATAAATTAGTATCAATAGGTTTGGCAGTTACATTTTATTTTTTTCATAAGTAAAGATTCTAGAAAGGTGAGGATAAATAAGAAAAGAAGAGGAGAAACTCAGAAGATGGCAGATACTAGGCAATAACTAATTTCCATGGAGTTTTTCCATAGAAACTCCCTCAAAAAATCTCCATTAATTCTTTCTGAGAATTATTTCTTTGGAATAGAAGGGGATGAAAGTGGGAACTACGGCCGGGTGTGGTGACTCACGCCTGTAATCCTAGCACGTTGGGAGGCTGAGGCAGACGGATCACCTGAGGTTGGGAGTTTGAGACCAGCCTAACCAACATGGAGAAACCCGGTCTCTACTAAAAATAGAAAACATTAGCCAGGCGTGGTGGCACATACCTGTATTCCCAGCCACTCAAGAGGCTAAGGCAGGAGAATCACTTGAACCTGGGAGGTGGAGGTTGCAGTGAGCTGAGATGGCGCCATTGCATTCCAGCCTGGGCAACAAGAGGAAAACTCCATGAAAGAAAGAAAGAAGAGAGAAAGAGAACGAAAGAGAGAGAGACAGAGGGAGGGAGGGAAGGAGGGAGGGAGGAAGGAAGGAAGGAAAGAAAAGAGAAAGAAAGAAAAAGAAAGAAAAGGAAGGGAGGGAGGGATGGAAGGAAAGGAAGGAAAGGAAAGAAAAAGGGAGAACTACATGGAGGCCAATGTGGTGCAGAGCAGGGAAATTAATAAATCTGAGTGCTGGCTACCAGGAAGGCCAGAAAGTGTAATCTACCACAAATGCAAGAATTAGCAGAAGTCTTTCCTAGAGCTTTTGACGTAGCACGAATAAAATGTGTTGGCAGGACAATAACAGCAAGATATTTTCTCCTAGATTGCAAGAGAACAGCCAACATTTGGGTTATTTGGTGTTATAAGTAAAAATTATTTAAAGTTCTCACTGACTAAAATAATACCTTTGGTACAATTTAAAACAACTGTCATTTGATGAAAAAAAAAAGATGTATTATAACTTGCCCTTTGTAGCACCTACAAATCATTCCTTTCCCATTTCTTCTCCTGTCTCTCCCAGGTAGAGTTCAAGTAGAAACAAATTTATTCCAATCTAGCTGAAACATGCTGATGTCAATTGGCACAGAAGGCACTTAGAGTGAATTCAAGGAGATGATTTATGATTTATACATTCACTCCAGGACTAGTCCTGTGGGAAGTAAGGGAAGACAGAAACTTGGGTGATCCTATTTGAGATGTCTTGAAAGGCTTAGCTACTCTTGAAACCATCCCCCCCTACCCCAACTGCCACTTGATTATATTGTTTAGAATTTCAAACCACTGCTCCCATTTTTGGGGTTGTATTTCTGTAGAAATCAATCTTTAAGTTGCTCTTATTTCTTGAGAGGAAAATGCAGCAGTTAGGAAATTGATACACTTATTGCCATTTTTGTTTAGGGGTTGATAGGTTGATTATGCAGTGTCTTAAAATGAATGTACATGGAATGGTGTGTATGTATGTGTGCATGCACGTGTATTTATTTCAGTCAGTGATTACATGATAAGCAAAAAGATGAATAGAGATATTTGTAAATCACACTGACAGGGGAGACTTTAAGCAACAGGCATTTATACAAAATCCTAGAAATGCCAGTTCCCACAACTTTTTCCTCCTCTCATTTGCTTGCTTCATTTGGCACGACTTGACCGTCTAAATGAAACAAGCAAACAAACCACTAGTGTTCAAAAAGTTTCCTTATAACATCCCTCCCCTCCCCAGCACCATACCCCGAGATGATGTTGGTTTAGAGTTGAGTATTATAGAGTAATTCAGAAATTCCAGGAAGTGGACCTCACTGTTACTCTTCAATTTGAATGAGTTGGAAGGGACAAGGGTAGCTGGAAGGCACTCCTTTAGGATCCTCAACAGTGAAATAAGTGCTAAGAGTGTAAGAGTACTTGGAGCTAAATGGGGTAGTAAGGGGCTAAGGATTTATCTCATTTCTGATCTGTAATAGTCCCTGCACAGCCAATGGCTATGGCTCTACTACAACAATGAAGTAAGATGAGAGAATAAGTAGCGGATACTGCTCTGGCAGTCTGGAGAGTGGTCTATAGCACTCCTTTTCTGTCATAAGTCACAGCAGGAAATGATTAAGAAGGGATTGAGTTTGATATATGTTTCCTTAAAGCTCCTCCAAGGGAAAAATAAACATTCTGTGAAAGTGAAAGTTAAAGTATATCATTCTCCCCCATATTTTATCAAATCTGTAAAAGCAAAAGTTATATATATGGGTAACCGTATTTCAAGACAACTCATCTATGACTTGATTCATGGATCAGGTGTATGGAGACAATTTTAGCACTAAAATGCTTTGGTTACATTGAAATCCTAGCACAGCAGAAATTGCGAATACCTGTCGTTCCATGGCATTTAGAGAAAAGTAAAATCTTGGGATGATAAGCTGCAATTAAAATTGTTTCAAAAAATGTTTTGTAGATGAAAATCTCACAGAAGTCACAATTCAGTGAGGTGTGTTTTAACTCCATTCATCCTGATATGCATCCTGATATGCATGCTTCCACAAAGAGAAACTAACAAAGAATTCCAAATATCCCAAGAGCCAACTCTGTCTATACTCTCTCAAATAGTGAATATTGAAATATGCATAAGTTCTGAAATTGTGACCTTCCCTTTTCAGTTTCTCTTACCTTCTTTACACCCCCTCTCCACTCCACACAAAGACAGTTTTGTATTTGTAGAACCTATTATCTCATGGGATACCTACCTTCCCAGAGCTACTGCACTATCTGAAAACAAAAGATATTCAAAAATTGTCAAAACAAGTATACACATATACTTTTATATATGCTTATGTGTATACATATGCAAACCATTGCTAGCAAACTTCCCAACATTCTTCTGTGGGTGCAAAGCTTCTTCTATATAAACACTGGATAACTTTCTTCGTCTTATTTCTAATGACATAAGCACATGATACCCTTTAACGTTTGATCTATAATGTTACTCTTTCTTCTTCATTATGGTTACCTGGTTTGCTTTTATTTTAAGCAATACTTTCAGCTTTCTTTGGCATATTAATACAGACCACACGTTGAGTGCAAAACACTTAAAAAACAGAGTGCCATTTAGTTTGTTACCTTTATTATTTCTTGAGTTAGAGGACCCTGTCTGCTTCCCTTCTTGGTCTCTATTCTGGGTTAACTGTGCTCTGCTCTGACACTTGTAAGAAAGGAGTCTTGCATCCAAAGTGGATGAACAAAATAGATTGCACCTCTTTTCACAGAATGTTTTATTAGACATGTTACTAGCATACATTTGCTATGTAATATTTTTGGTGTATGGATGAATGAGATTGGATTTAAAGAACAAGTTATTTTTAATATATGTATATGTGATTATTTTAAAAAGGAAGAGTTTGTACAGGTATTATTGGTAGACTCTAAGCTCTAAAATTTAATGAAGACTCTAAAAGACTTATTCTACAAGAATTTTTAGTTGAAGAAGTCAATGGAGTACTAATAGCACATAATTTAGAAACACTCCACATTGCCGATTTGACTCTTGAATTTTATTATGCAAAGTAAAATAGCTCTTGCTTCTTTTCTCAGAGGTCCTTATGCTAACTTATCAAAGTGTTCAGCAAAACAGGATTGTTCATCTCACAGGATCGAGTATTCTCCTAAGAGACAACTGTGGCATACCTATATAAGCAAATATTTATGCATAGATAAGTATTTTTTTTCCTTTCATACATATGATTTTGGGTTTACTGATAATGGTAAAATCACACTTACATTACCCTAAACAAGTCAATTATATCGTTGCAGAGATTACTCTGTTTGGTCATTAGTAAATCACTCCCAAATATGAATTAAAATGCATAAAGAAATATTTCAAAAGTTAAGACACAATGTAATGAATATACCACAAGAGATGGGCAGAGCTCATTGTGAAAATTTAAGCATTTTCTTACAAGAATTGAATGTGTACATTGCATGGCCTATTAATACATATATTTAATACAGTAGACTGCAATGTTATTAATCAATCATATATAGCATTAGCTAGCTCTCACAAAGTTTTGGTAAAGAAAAAGACAATGTACACTGAGGTTTTTAATTCTTTGTTGCATTAAGTGGATATATTATTTTTCTGTCAAAGGAAAATGGCACATGATATATTTTATCATAGCATTTGTTTTATGAATTTATGAAATTTTTCTTGATGCAATTGTTATTAAAATGATAAAACTTCAAATATAGGAGTATATAACTTAACAGAAACCCTTAAAGCATTCTACTATAGTTCAACAAAGCAACACAATTTATCTTTGAGAATGCATACATAAAATAATGATAAAACATTTGGAAATGTTCTTTGAATGTGGTTAAGTGCTTATTTTATATACACATCAGTTTTATATTTTGTTTGATCATTAAAGCAAAGTTCATTTAAATGTAAAATTCGTGGTGGTGGTTTTGGAGGCTGTCTTTGGGTGGGCACCAGTGGTGGCACTGGCATGATCCATCTTCACAATGGTATGAAGCTGTAAAAATTGCTAATTGTGAATCCAACTGAGTTAATGCTTTGTATCATTTTAGTTGAGTTGTAAATCTGCCTGTTATATCCTCCCTATAGCTATCCATGTACAATAAAGAAATTACTGGTTATTTTGAGTCAAACAAATAATATTCAGACAATCACATTCCTTTTTTAATTTTATTTTATTTTATTTTATTTTATTCAGGTGTGATTACTTGTTCACATTTACTTTTCCTGGTATAATGTTTTATTTCTTGCTTTTCCTTATAAACAAGAAATAATTCAGTAAAATGTCAGGTTTTAGGGTTCTTTAAGATATGGTTCAAACAGAAATGAAGTACATGAAAATGATGACATGGAGCTTTAAAAATGAACCATAACAGGGAAGTCCAGCAAATTAGTAGGTATGTGGAGAAACTGTATTATATCTAAATTGTCATCTATCATGGATGAAAATGATGTATTGATAATCCTTTTGATGCTTCTACCACTAATAGATCAATTTTAACAGATAAATTTAAAATTGATCTGTTTTAACATCTTTTAACATTTTAAAATACTTAAAAACAGTTTTTGGACTAACACAATATTCGGTTTACAGAGGAAGAATAAATAATATTTATTCTTATTAACAAATTCATTGTTAAAATCTCAAATTCATTAGGAAAGCCTGTTTTCTTGTAAAACATAATAAAGTTCAATTTTTATTTTAAGTCTATAGTGTAAATAATTGAAAGAGATTAACTTTTTATTATGGTAAATAGAGTGATTTTATGTCGTGTATAGAAATGTCAAGAATTTGAATATAATAAGAAATAAACAGATGACAATTTTAAAGAAAAGTGAACCAGATATATGAGAAACTTACTGAAAGAGGCACTATACTACCATTTATTCATATAGTCCATCATAGAGTTTCAGTAATAATTTCTAACTTTTCTTTTCTCCTATGCACAATAATCATTTAAAGTGTTTCTCTATATTTACTTCAATATCAAATTTAAAGTCTGAATTTATAAATCAAGTTCAAGTTTACCATCCCACTTCCATGCCTTCAGGTTATATTGCTCAATTGTAGATTTGGTACTTATTGCTAAGGTTATTATATATGTTAATAGTAATCAACAAACATTGAGTACTTACTCTATGCCAGATTCTGAGCTAAGCAATTTTTATGCTCTGTCTCATTTAAAACTAGCAGCAACATAAATTTTTATTCCTATTCTACAAATGGTGAATCATTTCATATCTATTGGAACCAGCTATAAACTCAGTTCAGTCCAAATTAAAAGTTGCCACTCAATACATTATAGAATTCAAGTTACTTCCTCATTCTCAGGGTAAAACCTAATGACTGATGCAGTGTACAAGTCATCCCCAGTCAACTTTAGCAACACTCCCTTTTCTCCCATTTACGTGCTTCACTACAACAAAACTCAACTCCTCACAACAGATCTACACTATATTTCTGTGCTTATCTGTATTCACTTGCAGAAAACTTTTGTTTCTTTATCCTCTGCCTGATATTAATAAATCCTTCCAGGTGTACCTTAAAGCCACTGTTTATAAAATTTGTTGAAATTTCCCTAATTGAAGTCCTCTTGGCATTTTAAATTTTCATTATTTTTCATTTGTATGAGACGCATGCAGAAGCAAGAATTTGAGACCACACGGACCTAGGCTGGAAACTGGATTTCCAGCTCCTTTGAGACCTTTAACACAGTATTTAATATCTCTTAGATCAGTTTGATTTTCCTCTTCCAAAGGTAAATGATTTCAGAAGGGAGAGAGAAAAATATAGTGTTGTGCCGGTAGTCCCTGCAGACCCTGCAGTAATTTTTGCTGTCTGCTCATGTCTAGCTTCATAAAGTCTGTTCATTAATCTGTTCCTCTCCAGTCTCACAGACACAGCCCTAAGCTGAGGCCCCTTGCCTCTCAACTTCTAAACACAATTAACTCTTTCCTGTTTTCCATATTTATCATTTTCTCCACATTTCAGTTCACCAAACAGAACCACTAGATTCCTCTCTCTAGGTTTTATCTAGAATGATATAATACTCCAATGGAAAGAAAAAAAAAACTGATGGACTTCCAGTCGCTTACAGATTATGTCCGAGCTACATTGAAGCTCCCCTCCTTCACCAGGCTTACATCCTAATGTTGATCTGCACACATTATATGGTCTGGGCAAGAAGAATCTGAGTAGCTCCCATACTTTCCTGCTTTCACGTAATTACTCGTTTTGTCTAAAACGCTCTTTCCAATTCTGAGTTTGATCATCTTAGTTGTTAGCAATATGCTAACCAAACTCCATATCACTTTTATTCATGCAACTTTTCCTGCTCCTCTGGTCATTTAAGATAGGTGGGTGTTGAACAATGAGAATACATGGACACAGGGAGGGGGAGCATCACACACTGGGGTCTCTGTGGGGGAACTAGGGGAGGGACAGCGGGAGGTGGGGGAGTTGGGGAGGGATAACATGGGGAGAAATGCCAGATATAGGTGATGGGGAGGAAGGCAGCAAACCACACTGCCATGTGTGTACCTATGCAACAATCTTACATGTTCTTCACATGTACCCCAAAACCTAAAATGCAATTAAAAAAAAAGATAGCATTCTCCTCAGAAGTTACTTCTTGTCGAAGGCATTCAACCTTACCTCAGTTATGAACACACTTCGTTTATTCAATAAGATTGCATTAAATACCAACTTTTCAAATACCAGACACAATTCTGGGCTCCAATAGGAAATGGCATACAGATTTTCTCTTATTTTGCTACAGTGCTGTATAAATATTACTATAGTTTAATAAATGTTTAAAAATGAAGATTTTTCTTAAACTCATAATTTGGAGTGATAAGGATATAGATCCCAATTCATGTTCTGCCACATACTATGGTGTGATTCCAGGTAAATTAAATGGAACAAACTTAAAAAAAAATAATCTGCTAAGGATTCACCCTCCCTCTTTGCCAATCTGTGTCTTTTGCATAAGTTTTTTCATTTATCAAATGAAGAACGAGAGCTCCTGACACAGTCCTAGGCAGATTTGCCCTTGAGTTCTCTCTAGCCGCAATGAGTAGTTCAGGGATGGGCATGCACTCCATTCAGGAACCATAGGTTGCAGTGAGACTTTTACTGGGACTTTTGGAAAGAGACTTGCTTTTTTTGTGTTTACCACCCTAGACTCTCAAAAGATGGCAGTCACAGCACTTGAAGCCTGACTTTGAAGCTAATATTGAAAATGCAGGAGCCATTATTTTTTCCTCCAGATTAAGAAAAAAATAGGTTATGATTACATTAGTGTAGGCAAAAATTCAGCTATGATTTAGCTAGTCCTAACTTCAGAATTTCTACCTGTGAGCCCCCAAATTCCATTTGGCTTTAAAAAGTTTAGAATTAATTTTCTATTATTTACAAAAGAAGATAATAGTTTTTCTGATTTCTAAAGCATGCATATCATCCACTTCACACTAGTTTGGTTTGATGGCATCCTCTTGTAGAGTTACTGGCACGCAATGAGTGATTAACAAATGCTACTTTCTTTTCCATTGGGACGATGAATTCTTGTCATAGTATTTCCTATAGTGGTTATAATAATTAGCACTCAGTGAATTTTCATGGAAAAAATAATGCACTTAGGAAAGTTTCTCTGAATATCTGACTACCATGGTAATTCTTCATAAAAGAAAAATTTACATTGAGCCAAGTCCCAATTTTTATCTTACTGGAAACTTTTCCATGGGCTTAGGTGTTGAGGACAGAGAACTGCCAGTTATCAGCTACTTGCATAACACCATATGATGGTAACTCGTTTTGAAGATATTTGTGGCACTTGAGTTACCTCAAAAGTAACAATTAAACTAACATATTGCCATTTTTAGAGGTTTTCTCAGTGTCTTTTAAATTGTAACAGTTATTGATGGGACCACTGGTTTAATTAATCTGGGCATCTATCTCTATGGCATATACAAATTCACATTTTCTTTAAATGCTTTTAAAAGGTAAGCTAGGCACAATGAAATATTTAGAGCTTATTTAGGAAGTACCAAACTGAAGGTGGTTTTTGGCCTCTGCTGAGGAAACCCAAAGGACCCTTTTATAGGGTGAACTGGAAGCAGAGCATAGCAAATACTTGATTGGTTACAATTATTTAGTTACCTCTTTAGTTTAACCCATTGAAAGTCCCTAGTTATATAATTATAAATTAGTTGGTAGCTTCTGAAATTAGTTGGTTAAGCTACAGTTTAACTTTTCTTTAATATAAGAAAGCATTTACAAGAACTAGCTCAAGTTAAGTTTCACTTATGTTAGTGAATACCCCTAGTTAAGTTGTGCTTACAATTGCAAAAGGTCAAGGTTGCCTTCATGGCTTAACTGGCCATGGGCTGCTCAGGGCATTCACCATTTTATAGTAACAGTGCTATCAAGAAGAGAAAGTTCACTAGGACTATCCTCAAAGGGAAACATTTTATTTCATTTAGGATTTGATTGAAACTTATGATTCACAAAACCTTGAACCCTAGGAATAATAAAATTTTTCTAGGGTTTAGAGAACCTATTTTTTCCTCAGGTAGGTTTTATTTTAAATCTCCTAAATTGCTTGTTCAAAATTTGTCTTTCACACAATTCTGAAGAAGCCCTAGGGACTTTACTCAGTGAAATTTTCTCTGGTTCAAAGCAATGCATATTGGAGCGAATATTTCATTAGGCTTCTCAGTTTTTATTTAGTATTAACCTAGTTTACAGAAATGGTTGTTTGTGAAGTTTATAAGTTGGAATCTCAACGACCTCAAGGCTGATATTTCTGCACAAACTATAATGCTGTATTTTTTTTTTGTAAATTGAACGTTATTAAATTGTAACCATAAAAAACAATATCATCTAAAGTTGACATTAAATATTCTTAATAAGTAACATATAAAGTTCAGGAAGCCTTGTTTTTCATCTTAATTTGGAGTTTTAATACTGGTGTTGTAGAGAAAGCAAATCATAGTCATCAGCAAACAAAATATGGATGATAATCAAAATGTAGGACAGCTTTTGTGTTTGTCTGTTTGTCAATCATGAGCAATGATGATTCACACAACTCTTGGGTGTGCCTTAGCTCCCCCTGAGTGCCTTTTCTATTACCAGGAATATTTAGAGAAAAAACATCCTGTAACAAAGATGATATGGAAGATTTCTAAATAAATGACTATTAAATGGAATGCTGGAGGATTTTTCTAAATGTCAGTAATCAAATAATGAACTTGTATGCTTATTACCTTATATGTATCAGGCAGGTAAATGTTTAGACAGTCAACATTTATTAGGCAATTTAATAAGGATATCAATATGCGTGCAAAATAAATTAGTAATGGATCTCACAATGATTTCTTTCATGCTCAATGGGTGCCACTGGTCTAAAATGTAATGTCAATCTTATAGTGTAATTTACCTCAGCCCTTTGAGGAAAAACACCATCAGGGGTTAAAATCATAGCTGTCATGGAGACTTTTCTTTCCTCAAGGCCAAAAGGAAAAATGTAGTGAAAACAAGAATGTCTAAAATAAGAAGTCACTGAGATGTGATATCTAGCAAATCCAGAAGCAGGTCAGTGTCAGAAACAGAATGACCAAGTCAGCATCATAGGTATTCATTAGGAAAGTCAGAAAAGCATGAGAAAAGCTAGACAGAACCACATTTTTCTGGAAAATGAAGTTGTCATAGACTTTCTGTAGGAGTAAAACAACTGTACCCAACCCTTTGAATGCAGGACTTTTCTGCTTATCTGTTTGCTGTGGCGAATATCACGAATATTAGGCACAGACCTTTTTTTTTGTAGTTCATTAGCTGTCATTAGTGTTAGTGTATTTTATGTGTGCCCCAAGACAATGCTTCTTCTTCCATTATGGCCCAGGAAAGCCAAAAGTTTGGACATCGTGGTGTAGGAGAGAAAAATACTTCATCAAGTCCAGATATGTGATATTGCTCTCATTATGTTCTGTATAAAAATTTATGAAATAAAGCCCTGTAGGTTGGTGAATCCCTTACATGTTTAATGGTGATATGCTCATTTTTAGTGCCTCTGGTGGAGCATTAAGGCTATTCCTTTTTCTGCTCAAAAGGGAAAAATAAATAGTAACGTTTCGTTGTGTGTTGACCTGTAAAGTCATCTTAATCTTCTCCATAACTCTTATAATATTATCAGATTGTTTGGAATTATCTACTTCTGTCAGACATTGCAACTTCTAGAAATGGCAATACTCTATCATCCATTACTTATGGAAAATTTGCCTGACCAGGGGATGATAAAATGCCTAACTCAGACCCCACTCACTTTGGCGATTTACTTGGGGAGCTGCCTGAAACAATTCTTAGATGCACAAAAAGTAACTCTATAACTTGATGTCTATATAACTTACTTTTGAGTAAAAAAATTTGAAAGTGTCAGTTGATTTCAAATCACCTTGTATATACATATACTTGTAGAAAGGCACACACATATACACACACACAAACACACAAGCATATGAATATATGTGTGTGTGTGTATGTGTAAGAATGTAAGAGTGTCCCTTACAGCTGTCAATGTGTTTTAAAAAATCTATAAAAAAACTGTAATCATCTATCTATTTATCTATCTATCTATCTAATCTGTATTTGTGTATGTGCTTGTGTGTGCGTATGTGTGTGTATTAAACAATCAGGGCTTGTCTTAGCAAATGTATACCAAATTGTCAAAGGTTCTAATTCTTGGTGTTTGTTACCTATCAATGGTCAGATATTTTTAATATCACTTCACAAATAACTAGTCATAATTAAGTGCTTTATGAATCATAACAACCATATCATAATAACTTATTTTATGAATTAGAAAACAGACTCACAGATAAATTAAAATGATTCACACAAGAATATATGGTTATTGAATTGTGGAGCTGGGGGAGCAAACCATAGTCTGGTTGGACTGCTGCATGTCAGTCTCCTAAGGCACTTCACTCCGCTGTTGGCACTACCTGCCTCCAACTCACTCACCCACAAACACCAAACATACACACTCCCCACCACTTAAAATTTGCCTTCTCTTTGTTTACATAGCCACCATTTGTTTGTTTGTTCTGTGGAGGCATGTTGAAACTATTATTTGCTCAGATATATTTCTGAAACTTGTTTAAAGGGCAGGCTTTTGAGATATGTCTATTATTAATGTGCAATAAATTCTATGTCATTTTACAAGACACTGAATAAAATTAAAATGCAACATATAAAAGATTTTAGAAAAAATCCTTTTGTTGAGTGAGATATTCATTTTCACTATGAGTGCATCTAGTACAATGAGCTGCTCACTTATTTTAAGTAGCAGTTGTTATTTTCTCTCTAGTACATTAAGCACATAAAAGAAAAAAATAGTAAGAATAAGCTTTGGCCCACTTATAGATAAATAGGAAAACCTGAAATGGCCAGATGGGCTCATAGGCAGAGAATCATTTCAGATGGCTCAACATTATCTCACTTTTATAGACAGCTATTTAAGTTAAATTTCCTTACATCCATAGCCTTTACCCAGTATATTTCTTCACCCTTCTTACCTTTAATGAAATCCATTCTTCTTATTGAAGACTCTTATGCACATATGCCTGGTATTCTTTTCTAAACAGCTTTGACTTGTGCGGGAATGAGGGGGAGGAATTGTTTGCCTTGCCCATCTTTGCCTACACTGTCATTTATGGATAATCCTCTACCAACATGAGAAAGAGACAAAAGCATCCTCTTTAGAGGATTAAGTCTTCCTGTCTCAATTGTATCACTCCCAAGTCTTCTTACTTGTTGTCTCACAGCAACAAAGCCACCCCTTTTATGTAAATCCTGTTGACAACGTCATAAGCTTCCTTTTTCTCTATGCCAAGCCCTGCCAAGTGACTTGTGCTTCCATGTGGAAAACCCATCCACCATCGCACTTCTCACATTCAGATTACCAAATGCTAGCAATTCTATCACCAACATGTATATTTTAATTTGTCAAATTGCCTTATTGCTCATATTGCATTTGTAATTAAGTCATTGCTTCAAATACGATAAAGTACCCATTCTCTTTAAAAGAAATTAAAAAAAGAATACTTTCATGGGATTAAGACCTTTTATGACCTCGTCGTTTTCTTTTCTTTCTTTTTCCCTGCCCTCACTAGCTGCCACTCCTACTGTCAAACTCACAGTGATCTTCTTCTGTCAAACTGCTGACAGTGCCTCTTTCATGGCAGGCTCTCTCAGCCTTCAATGTCTCTTCTCTCCTCACCTCCTCTGTTGAACCTATTCCAATCTCTCCAATTTCCATGTTAATAGAATTATATGCCAGCTTTTATAATAGCAGAATTCATTTTTTAAATATATTTTTTTCACATATTTGTCTTCATTATGAGAATAAGGCCTTTAATAACAAAATTATAATCATTGTATTGTTACTCCCAATGCATAGTTTATTGCCTGGCATATGGTACAAATTCATACTGTTAAGTGAAGTAATTATTGAATATACTCAGTAGAAGTTACTTGCTAACTTCTTTGAAAACTTTCTCCTTAATCTTAAAACTACTTAAGATTTTCTTTTATTTTCTCTATGGCAAGCAAGAGCTGATAATCCTAATTACTCTGAGTGACATAAATTTTCCAAAGTTCTGACAGGCTCAATCTGACCATCTGTGGGCATAGATGGGACATAGGCATAGGGGAAGGGTTTTGATACAGATATTACATATACCTATATTGTAATGAAGACTGTCCCTCATTATCAAAATAGTTTAATCCATAAACAGAGTTGGATGCATTATGTTGTGTTATCATAGAGGTATCATTGAGACACTTCATACAGAAGTGAAGGTGGACCCATTCTGGAGAAGTCAGAAGAAATGTGGCCTATGCAATGATGCACAAAATGGATGCTAAAGAAATGCCAAGTCAGGCTTGGCACATAAAATGTCAAGGGATCGTTTGCCAAGAAAACGGAACATGAATTCACCACTAAATACTCAGGAATGATTACGGTTTTCCCACATTAGGCAGGCAAGCAAGCAACAACCAAAACCTTCCTGTAAGTTAGGAGAAACTAGGAGAGTATGTAATGTCCTGAGAAGGAGAGGAAGAAAAAATTGTTTAGATTTTTATCCTATTTAAAGCCTACCATGAGTAGTTGGGTACTTTTATGGAGACTTGAAGGCTGGGAAAATTACCCCGCCAACTGGGAGCATTCTGCTGTGTCCCCTGCCTGAATTGGTGATTACACAGAGATCTCTTATGTATTTGACTTCCTTTAAAAGAGTAAGTATTTTTGCTCCATTCTCTTAGAAAATTTTTACTCTATGACAACTACAAAACTTTGAACAGGAAGAGATTTGTCAGCCAATCTAGGCAAGAAATGTGAGGAAACTTATAGGTAGAGAAAATAACATGGCCAGCTGCAGTGGCTCATGCCTGTAATCCCAGCACCTTGGGAAGCCAAGGTGGGTGGATCACAAGGTCAGGAGTCGGATACCTGCCCGGCCAATATGGTGAAATCCCATCTCTACTAAATACAAAACAACAAAAAAGAAAATAACACATATAAAGCCTGGTTTAAATGAAAAAGCATGGTACACTTTATAATAAAATAAAATTAACTTAAAAAAATGTTTTGGTTTGGCCGGGAGTAGTGTCTCATGCCTGTAATCCCAGCACTTTGGGAGGCCGAGGCGGGTGGATCACCAGGTCCAGAGATTGAGATCATCCTGGCCACCATGGTAAAATCCGATTTCTACTAAAAATACACACACAAAAATTTAACTGGGCCTGGTGGTGCATGCCAGTAGTCCCAGCTATTCGGGAGGCTGAGGCAGGAGAATTGCTTGAAACTGGAAAGGGGAGGTTGCAGTGAGCCGGGATCGCACCACTGCACTCCAGCCTGGCAATAGAGTGAGACTCTGTCTCAAAAAAAAAAAATGTTTTGCTTCTTTGTGGGGGATGTCCAATTGTTTCTTTATGGTCGAATTATAAGTGCTACTTTTATTGACAAATCTGATTAGTGTTTCTGAGAGTTGCCGAGGGATCGTCTGGTTTTGATGGCTTACTATGAAGACTCAACTCCTTTTAAATAAACTTTTAATTTTTGTGAATTTTTTTATATATATGGAGTTATACGTATATATATGGATTACATGAGATATTTTGATACGGGCCTGCAATGCATAATAATCACATCAGGGTAAATGGAGTTTTCATCAACTCAAGCATTTGTTCTTTTCTGTGTTACAAACAATCCAATTATACTCTTCTAGTTATTTTTAAATGTGCAAGAAATGATTGTTAACTGTAGTCACCCTGTTCTGTCATCAAATACTAGATTTTATTCATTCTAACTATATTTTTGTATCCACTAACCATCCCCCACTTCTCTCCATTCCCCTCCCCAGTTACACTTTTCAGCCTCTGGTAACCATTATTCTAGTCTCTATCTGGATTAGTTTAATTGTTTGAAATTTTAGCTCCCATAAATAAGTGAGAACATGTGATATTTGTCTTTCTGTGCCTGTCTTATTTCAGTTAATGTAATGACCTTGTGTTATATCCATGTTGTTGTAAATCACAGGATCTCGTTTTTTTAAATAGCTAATCAATACTTCAGTATGTATATATACATTTTCTTTATCCATTTGTCTGGTGATGGGCACTTAGGTTGCTTCCCAAATATTGGTCATTGTGAACAGTGTTGAAAAAAAACATAGAAGTGTAGATATCGCTTCAAAATACTGATTTCCTTTCTTTTGGGTATATAACTAGCAATGAAATTTCTGGATAATACAGTAACTCTACTTTTAGTTTTTTTGAGGGACTTCCACACTATTCCCCACAGTGAATTTTCTAATTTGCATTGCCACTATCTGTCCCAAGGGTTCCATTTTCTTTTCATACTCACCAGTTTTAGTTGGTGAATAAAAGCCATTTTACCTGAAGTGAGATAATATTTCATTGTAGTGTTGATCTGTGTTTCTTTGATGATCAATGTTAGCACTTGTTATACTCCTATTTGCCATTTATATGTCTTCTTTTGAAAAATGCATTTCTACATCTTTTGCCCAGTTAGTTTTAACTGGATTATTAGATTTTTTTCTTATAGAGTTTTTGGAGCTTCTCATATATTCTGGTTATTAACCCCTTGTCAGATGGTAGTTTGCAAATATTTTCTCCCATTCAATACATTGTCTCTTCACTTTGTTGATTGTTTCTTTGCTGTGCAGAAGCTTTTTAATTTGATGTGATCCCATTTGTTCATTTTTCATTGGTTACCTGTGCTTATTGGATACAAAAAATCTTTGCCTAGTCCAATGTCCTGGAAAGTTTCCTCTTTGTTTTATTGTAGTAGTTTTATATTTTAAGGTCTTATATTTAAATCTTTAATCCATTTTGATTTGATTATTATATATGGCAAGAGATAGGGTCTAGTTTTATTCTTCTGCATATGGATATCCAGTTTTCCCAGCACCATTTATTGAAGAAATTGTCCTTTCCTGAATGTATATTCTTGGCAACTTGTTGAAAATGACTTCACTACGTATATATGTATGGATTTGTTTCTGGATTCTCTAATCTGTTCCATTGGTCTATGAGTCTGTTTTATGCCAGTACCATACTGTTTTGGTTATTATAGCACTGTAGTATAATTTGAAGTCAGGTAATGTGACTCCTCCAGTTTTGTCCTCCTTGCTCGGGATTGCTTTGGCTATTCGGGGACTTTTGTGTTTCTATATAAATTTTAGGATTTTTTTTCTGTTTCTGAGAAGAATGTCATTGGTATTTTAATAGTGATTGCATTGAATCTGTAGATTGCTTTAGGTAGTTTGAACATTTAAAAGATTTTGATTCTTTCAATTCAAGAATGTGGACTTTTCATTTTTTATTTTTTGTCCTCTTTAATTTCTTTCATCAGTGCTTTACAGTTTTCATTGTTGAGATCCTTCATTAATTCCTAGCTATTTAATTTTATTTTAGCTATTACATATGAGATAATTTTCTTGATTTCTTTTTCAGATTGTTTGCTGTTAGCACATAAAAATGCTACTGATTTTGTATGTTGATTTTTTATCCTGCAACTTTACTGAATTTGTTTATCAGCTCTAATAGTTTGCTGTGGAATCTTTAGGTTTACCAAATATAAGATTATATCATCTGCAAACAAGAATAATTTGACTTTTTCCTTTTCAATTTGGATGCCCTTTATTTCTCTCTCTTGTCTGATTGCTTTAGCCAGAAATTCCAGTATTGTATTGAATTATAGTGGTGAAAGTGGGCATCCTTGTCCTGTTTGAGCTCTTAGAGGAAAGGCTTAAATGTTTCCCCACTCAGTATGATATGACCTGTGGTTCTCTTGTATGTGGCTTTTATTATTTTGAGGCATATTCCTTCTATACCAAGTTTTTTGTGAAAGTGGGCATCCTTGTCCTGTTTGAGCTCTTAGAGGAAAGGCTTAAATGTTTCCCCCACTCAGTATGATACGACCTGTGGTTCTCTTGTATGTGGCTTTTATTATTTTGAGGCATATTCCTTCTATACCAAGTTTTTTGAGATTTTTTTTAATAATAAAGGGATATAGAATTTTATCAAGAGCTTGTTCTGCATCAATTATAATGATCATATGGTTTTTATGCTTCATTCTGTGGACATGATGTATCACACTGATTGATTTACATATGTCAAACCATCATTGCATTTCTGGGGATAAATCATACTTGGTCATGTTGAATAATTCTAAAATGTATTATTGAACTTAGTTTGCTCATATTTCACTGAGGATTTTTACATCAATGTTCATCAGAGATATTAGCCTATAGGTGTTTTTAATGTGTCTTTGTCTGGTTTTGGTAACAGGGTGATGTTGGTCTTATAGAATGAGTTTATAATTATTTTCTTGTCTTTTGATTGGAATAGTTTGAGTACAGTTGGTATTCATTTTTTTCAATGTTTAGTAAAATTCAACAGTGAAGCCATCACGCCCTGGGCTTTTCTTTGTTCAAAGAGTATTTATTATAGCTTTGACCTTATTACTTGTTATTGGTATGCTCAGGTTTGACTTTATTCATTGTTCAATCTTGGTAGATTGTATGTATCTAGAAATGTATGTATTTCTTTTAAGTTTTCTAGTATATTGGCATATAGTTGCTCACAGTAGCCTCCCATGATCCTTTGAATTTATGTGGTATTAGTTCTAATATCTGCTTTTTTTTAACAAAATCTCTAGTTGTATTTATTTGAGTCTTATCTTTTTTTCCTTGTTTGGCTAAAGATTTGTTAATTTTGCTTATATTCAAAAAAATATAATTTTCATTTCATTGATCTTTTGTATTTTTGTTTCAATTTATTTCTGCTCTGATCTTTATTATTTCTATTCTACTAATTTTGGATTAAGTTTTCCCTATCTGGGCTATTCATACCCAGAGTTCTCAGGAAGGCTTTCCAGATATTAGAAGGGACTCCTGTGTTGTAATCTAAGTTTTTGTTCTCTGCAGCTATATCTGCATTAGAGGGCACCCCAAGCTCAGTAACACTGTGGCTCCTGCAAATTCAGAAAGGTACTGCCTTGATGATCTTAGATAAGGTCCAGAAGAATTGTCTGATTACCTGGCAGAGACTCTTTCTTTCTTCCTTACATTCTCCCAAACAAAGTCTTTCTGTGCTGAACTCAATGGAGCTGGGGGGGGAGGGGGGTGACACAAACACCCCTGTGGCTAAGTTTATTTAGGACCCCAGACCCCTTTAGCCCATGGAGGTGAGATTCGTGGTAAATCAAGTTCTGCCCCCTATGAAAACTCAAATTTTGACTCCTGGGATAGATGAAATGCTGGGCTAAATGCTCCCTCCATGGGTTCCATCTGAAATCTTCTCGCTGTTAAGCTTTCTGCTCTGACAGAATGGCACTGAGTTCCGATGTGAAGTCCTAAAACCACTGCACTTTCCTTTCCCAAGAACACTGATTCTCTCTCTGTGCCATGTGGCTGCTGCTATGGGATGAGGGAGGAGCTATACTGGAATACAAGACTATCTTTTCTATCTGTCCTATTCAGTGCCTCGGTTAGTGATATGAAGTTAAAAATAGTGTGATCACTCATCTGATTTTTGGCTTTTATTATGAAAGTGGTATTTTGTATTGATCATTGTTCAGTCTGGTGTTCCTGTAGGGAAGACAATTGGTGAAGTCTTCTATTCAGCCATCTTGCTCCACCTCCTCAACTTCTTGGGTAAAAATAATTTATTGTTTCTGTTGACGGTTTGTCACATTCATAATATGACTTATTGTTATTGGACATTGTATTTATGTATCATTTATATATGTGTGTTTTATTCTGAGTCCATTAAGAAGCAGACACCAAGCTGATTACAAGCAGTTTATTTAGGGAAACACCTTTTTGAGATAAAATGGAGAGGGGGCAGAGTAAGTCTGGGGGGAGTTGTCTGACCATGGTGAAGGTCTGACCCTGAGTGAAGATGATGGTAACAAAGAAAGTTAGTTTGGGTGAAGGCACCTTAGACTGAAATAGAGTCTAAGGAATGCTTAGCAGTGCTGTTGGAAGCTCCAGAGCCAAAGTCCTTATGCAGTGAATCCTCACATCATCTCTGCCTTAGTGTCAGCACTAGATTCAGTCACTGGCTCAGAACAGCTTATGAAAAACATGGCTATTTCACAAATCCAGCTATAGATTTCAAAGCAAAGATGTGGGACCCTTGTCAAATTAAGCTCCCAGAGAAGAAGATCTAATGTGCTCATTCCCATGGCTGACCTAGCATAAAACGTGGCTGCTAGAGAAGTTAATATTCAGCAGAAGTTTAATAAAATAAATTTAGTTACACAGAATTAAAAAGTAAGAATAAAAGGGGGGGACCCTTTCCTATGGAAATTTGTTAAGATCTGGACAAAACTGTAAAGTTAACTTCTATTATGAAACATTAGCATCTAATGTAGGAGTCCTCTAACTCCAGCTAACTTCTATTTTGTATGCTTATAATATCTGCATATTAGTAACACTTGGTTTTCTATATTAGATATTATATTATTTACATCTTCAGCTCAACGATTCATTTAGACCATTAAAATCTGTTGTCATAGTATTGATATAATTTATATTTAAATGATCTTTGGTAAGAAATATGCCTATTTTAGTAAACCATATTTTGCTGTTTTCTCTGAGATAGTTGGCAAACATTTTAAGTGTGGCTAGAGACCATTAGGTAAACAAATATTACATAAAATTATTTTAAAGTCCCTCATAGCAAGAGATCACACAAAGTAAGGTTGTTTTACTTTCTTCACAACTACTTGGGAGATTGAGGTAGGAGAATTGCTTGAACCCAGGAGGCAGAGGTTGCAGTGAGCCAGATCATGCCACTGCACTCTGGCCTGGGTGACAGAGTGAGACTCCATCTCCAAAAAAAAAAATCATCTTCTATTAGATGATTTTTTCCCTTAAGCTTAGAGAGGAGGCGGGGGAGGGGCAGAAGTGGAGGCTGAATAATTTCTGTGCCAAAATACTCATCTTCATATCTGCTTACAAGCCCTGTCTTTTGTTTAAATTCACCCTGAATCCTGTCTGTTAGTTCTAAGAATCTTCCAGATTTCTCCTGTACCATTGCCTGGCTGCAGCTATATTACCCTGACTCTTTCTTATATTCTCAACACTTACTATGATTAATGCTGTTGCAACATTTACCATATTGTTTATCTTTGCACTTGTCTAGATACTAAGATTCTAGATGTTAGGTATTAGAATTTGTTAACTGTTCACACAGTGCAATAATTAGCAGACAATTATCGTTAAGTAAGTGCTATTTGCATATAATTGCTACATATAGTTAATTAATTCAAAAATTTAATCATATATAGTGATGCTAGTGCACAGATACAATAATGTTTATGAACTACACAGCATAAATACTATTAAACAAGTAGTCTAGATTGAGATACCAGTTAGAAGATGGTCATTTTTTATCATTAAGCATTTTTTCTAACCCTTTTTAAAGTTTAGAGTCTTTGATAAACTAATCTTTCTGTTTTTTCTGTGTACCAGTTTAAAATTAAAAAAAAAAAAATCCTTACAGCACTTTTAAGCTCTATCCTTGACCACCTTATTCCTGAGAGAGAGAAAAGAAAGAGAACAGAATTAGGGAACATAGGATCTAATCTAAACTCTTCAATAAGTGAGCTGTGTGATTTCAGGTATATCCTTTAATCTCACTGGGTTTCAAGATTTTCATCTGTAAAGTGAGGGGGATTGAACCAGATCATCTCCAAAGTCACTCCAGCTCCAAAGCAAATTCTAGGGTCTTAAGATTGCCTCAGAACAGAACATCTGTCTTTCTGTGCTGTTCTTCTGTCTAATATTTTGTAGTAGCGCACAAGAACAACTAAGTGTTAATCATTCTCTTAAAGGCAGCAAAATTTCTTCAGAATAGGAATCTTCTGGGCAAAAAAATAGCTACGGAAATGTGATACATGAATCATTCAAAAATCTACTATACCTATAGTGTAGCTCTATTCACCACACTGCCAAGTGTTCCCTTAAGTATAAATAAATCCGAGGCTCTATAAAACCTGTTCTGTTGACATCCTACCAGAAACAGACACACCCATATTCTTTGGATCTGGTGTCTAACATACCTCGATATGGCTGATATGTAAATATGGAAAACTTGGACATTAAATCAAGATGGTATATTTTCTGGATTATATATATTTTTTCCTAGCTCTCAGATTTTTTCTAACTTTAGTGTCGGCCTTTAAAAACTTTCAACAGCATATAATCATTTTTTTGAATCCTAAAATTGAAGCTCATTTGCAGTGCGTTATTTGCAAAGATCCAAAGTAGTATTCTACCACATTCCGACAATTTCTGTGAAAGACAAAATTACAACCAATTTATTTATAGATCTAATGGCTTTCATTTGCCGTTCATGAATTGAGGCTGGCTCCATTCAACAGAATGTAATGAGAGCTCACACTGGGCAATGGCAAAACAGTGAATTTTGTAAGGTGGAAACAAGAAAACAGAACAATAGAAAAAAGTCAATTGATTAACATTCAGTTATTTGAGTTTGCTTTTTTTTTTTTTTTTTGTAAGGGTTAAAGCAGAGAGGACTTCCTTATTATGCTAACTCTGGTAGAATGAAATCTTCTGATTTGGGGGAAAAACTGGTTTGTTTTGAAATCAATCTACTTCTATAAAGTTTGAGTTTGATTATCTGACATTTAGCATAAGTGACTTCATTTTCATTTGTACTGGTCTACGGGGACCTAGTACAGGATCTCAGTCCAAAATAGTGGCCTCCCAGAATTTTTCTTTAACATTTCCAGTCTCTACACTTAGAGTCTGGTTATTTGCAAAATCTTACCAGCATAATGAGTTTTAGAGAAAAATAAAAGAGAAGCAACATTCCCGTTCTTTAGAAAAAAATGTAAAAAGAAATAGATGAGGGAATATTACAAAGGAGGAAAACGAGATGTAAGCTTTAATTTAAATAAACAAAAATGCAAGTTATCTAGAGGAAATATTTCAGAAGTTCTCTTCCTGCTCCTCAAAAAATAAAACCTTAAGAAAAGTAAACTAGTTGCCGGCAAAACATTGTATCATGGAACACTATGCCCTATGTTCCCACTAACAGTAAATGATTATTTTAATGAAACGAACAATATATATCCAAAGACAAAATAATTACATTAAAACCACTTCAAGAATTACTCTTATTACATGGATAATCTGAGCAATCTTTCAAGGTCAGCACAAACCTATTTCCCCTTCCCACTGTGACGCTACGCATTATGAAATACAAGAAAAGATCAAGCCTTGTCAGTTGCCTTAAGCCACTTTCAAGTTGGCTTTGGATGAACTGCCGTTATTTCATTTGCAGGACTAACACATCACCCTGGAAGAAGGTATTTTCATTATGGCCTATATCTGTCCAATTATCTCAATGACGGAATGCAAGTGCTTTCTTTCACTAATATCTAAGTCTTGGGAAATTCAAGCTAATACTGAATGAAAGATATAGTAGGCCTAAACAAATAAAGTCCTTAATTAACTTTTTTAAAAGGGAAAATAATGAGCTATCATGTCAAAAAAGAGATACGAAGGAAACTGGAACGCTAAGAGAATTATCAACTTTCAAAAAACATAAACAAAAATGTTTAAAAACCTAAAAATTCAAACACATATAGTCAATGAAGGCAATTGAGAGGACTTTTCTCTTTAAAGACTCAGTCAGTTGTTTCTTTTGATAGCCAGCATTTTTGAGATAAATCACAATATATTTTACTAAAAATTACTCTTCACGTGATATTTTAAAAGAATATTTCCAGGAAACCTTTAAAGAAGGATCATAATATTTTATACTAAGCTCAACACTAACTATTTTTATTTATTTTTTACTCATCAAGACATGAACTTGGAAACAACTTTCCATATGAGGGAAATGGTGATTGTCCCATTTCCCTCATATGGGGAAGTTGTCCCTTTGAAATCTGTTTCCTGTAAAGAAATGGAGTTTTAAGCCTCATCAATTTTTAAGCATAAAGGAAGTACTTGCTATACTGCAGTGAAAAAAAGTTATAGTCTCTCATTATTAATTCACAGATCAGCTGTCCAAGCAAAATTGTTTCTGAATTTATAGCAAACTAAAAGAAGCATAAAAATTATTTCTTCCTTGTGGTCTCCATAAACAGCTTTAACAGGTACTAGGTAATAAGTGCAATATAAATGCCTTTCCAAATAGACAAGTGAAGCTGTGATCGGATTGTATTATGCTGTAATGTGTTTTCAGTCCATAGGTCCATTCCAAAGCAAAGCTGACTTCTTTTGTATTCCCTTTTCCTAAGGAAGAAATGTGATGCATTATGGTATGACTTAGCTCAGAAAAATAAAGCAAATTCCCTAGGGTACTTCGAAGAGTAGTATTTAGGTGTCCTGTCGGGAATGCTTAAAGCAGTTGCTATTTTTGTTGTGGCTGCACACAGTCTGCTAGAAGAAAATAAGGGTTAGCAATATAGACAGCCCTAAGGTCCAGCACAGATGCTCAGGTTCTCTGAGATATGGTAGTACTTCCATGCTTTTACTTTAGATTCCTTGGGCGCCATCATCACCTTCTCTATGATCATTCCAAAACTTCCTAGCTTCCGAAATATTCAAAGGCAATCCAAATAAGACAACTGGTTCTAGACTTTTAAAAAGACCTCACCAGCTTAGGAGAAAAAATTGTTTATTATGCAGAAGTACCATGACTTTCATTAGAATATCAATAGTAGTAATAGTAGATGCTCTTTATGTAGAAAGATATTTAAAGATATTTTCTTAACACACACAGACACACACATTATTTAGTGCTAGACAATCACTGGGTATTTAATTTATAACATTTATGGTGTTCTTGACAATGCTTTACAACAGAAATTTATGGATATCAATAGAGAATGAAATATGGAAATTATGTAATGCCAACTATATTAGTCTGGCTTCTCTAGAGAAACAGAATCAATACCATATATACAATACCATATACATATCATGGCCTATATAATATACATAAGTCTCTCCATATATTCATATATTCAATACATGAAAATATATGAGCCATACATAATATATATAGCACATATAAGGCATTGAATATATGAATATATGAAGAGATTTATTATAAGGTATTGGCTCATGCAATTATGAAGGCTGAAAAGTCACACAATCTGCTGTCTAAAAGCTGGCGACTGAGAGAAGTTGGTGGTATGGTTGAAGGCTGAGAGCTAGAAAGCTGAAGGTGTAGGTTCCTGTCATTTTCTAAAGGTTTGAGAATCAAGAGCATTTATGGCAGTGGAAAACCAATGCCCCAGCTCATGCAGTCAGGCTGGAAGCAAATTTAAGCCTCCTCCTCCTCCTTTTGTTCTATTCAAGCCCTCAACAGATTGGACAATGCCCACCCACATTAGAGAGAGCCATCTGCCTTATCCAGTCCACCAATTCAAATGTGAATCTTTCAGAAACACTCACAGACATACCCAGAAATAATATTCAATTAGATATCTGGGCATCCTGTGTTCCAGTCAAGTCAACACATAAAATTAACCATCACAGGTCCTCTCCTTTTCGACTTGGCTCCCATACATATCTCCTCAAACCATAATCTCCAAATAAAGACAATAGCAAAGTTCCAACTAAAATGATAAAATTATTTTGTGTACAACTATCTATCTCTTAGCTAGAAGAAGAGATAATGACCTTCACACATGCACATTGTTTTGTGCTTGGCTATCTACTGAGTTCTTTATAATATTTGCAGTGTTCATAATAATCCTTTATATCAGAAATTTATAGATATTAATAGAGAGTGAAATATTGAAATTATGTAATGACAACTATATTAATCTGGTTTCTCTAGAGAAACAGAACCAATACTATATATATATACACACACACTATATATATGTAATACCATACATATAATATATATGTTATAGCCATATAATATATAATACATCTCTTCACATATTTATATATTCAGTATTCATATATTCAATACATGAAAATATATATGTCATATATAATATGTATATGACATATATTTGATATTGAATATATTCAATATAAATGGTATTCATATATTCAACACATGAAAATATATATGCCATATACAATGCTGTATATGTGGCATACATATGGTATTGAATATATGAGTATATGAAGAAGAGATTTATTATCAGGTATTGGCTTTTACTCTTCCCTTTGATATTCTTTAACTCAAGTACTGTGATATAAAATCGACAACACTTAAATACTTAATACTATAATAAAATCAGTATATCTTATGTTGCATGATAAGGAAATAAGAGAGGAAAAAAAAACTCTCTCTTTAAATCAAAAGATACGTAAAGACATTTGCTTAACACACACACACACACACACCCCTTACATACACACACACTTTCATGACAAACTAAGGTGGAGATACTTATGACAATTAATAGTCCTTGTTTTTGTAACTGATTGCATGGCCATAGGTAGTATTTATAACTACCTTCTTCCGCTAATCATTGTGTATCCCCCTTGCCTTCAGTAAGCACCTTAGCTGCTTGTGGTTCTTTACCTGGTGGGGTTACCCAAACTTTGATTCCTGGCGAGTCTGTATCATTAGTGGTCCTATCGGGATTGACTTGTAGTTTTCATTTTACCTTAATCACAGGGTACTGTAATACTAGAGATGCCCCAAGGGGTCCTTTGTTCCAGACATACTCTTTCTTACCTCCGTTGCAGAGTAGCAGTTTCCTGTTGGTAATCAAAATCCATTACCTCAGCCAGCACCATAACTCTCTTCTTTGCCTGTTGATTCAGAGGCATGAGGAACTCAAACTGGCCCTTGTGACAGTTTTAACTTCCTCTTCAGTGGAACGATTGTTGTGTCTTCTGGCAGAAGCATCCCCTCCCTCTGAAATTAAGACCTCTAGGCCAGCCCAACATAAAGTTGCAGAAACAGTAAATTCTATTAATGGATCACTGGGTGTAATAGTGAGTGGGGCCACTCCTATTTCTACCCCTTGGTTCCTGAACCTGTGAATCTCAGCTTTAGAGATAGGAGATGAGTTTGGAGAGACAGGGCCAGTTGCATTTTATTCTGAGTGAGGGGGAAAGCCACTGGAAGCTTTGATCAGAGATGTGATGGAATCTGATTTTCATTAGAAAAGTGTCAAAGTGTCATTGTCTGGTGTGGAGATTCGATTCTCAGAACACAGGTTTGGCAAACTGTTTGTAAGGTAATGTAGAAGTTGAAATCTAAGGACAAGACCTCGGGGCAGTGATTCCTTAAGGACATGGCAGTCAGAAATAGTATTCTGAAACATACCTGTTTTCTTTAGGAATATTTTCTTCCTTTTTACCTTTTTTCTTTTTTTTTTTTTTTGGCTAGTGCTTTGACTGCTTATCCCACTACATTTTTTAATGTCCTTATTAAAGAATGCTTTGTGAAAATACATATGTAATTGTTAGGAAAATCATGTTTGTAGCAACTATTTGCCAAATATGTATGATTTAAACAGAAGAAAAATGACTTAAATGATTACAAAGGCTGACTAAATAATAAAGAGGACATAAATTATGAAAAAAATACATGATTAGTGCCAGAAGAAAAACTGTCTTCAACTCCATTCGTAAAAAATAACTGAAGATCTTCTGTCTGTTCTTCTTTTGAGGGATTATGTGTGTATTATACGCAGCTCTACATGAAATAGATTGAAATGAAGATTGAGAAGTGTGTTTAAGATGTTTAAGAAGCTGTTTTAGGAATAATGCATGAGCTGATAAGTGACTCTTATGTAAAAGCTCTGTGTTAGACACTACGACTACTGCAGATGGGCTAGCCAAAGACTTACATCTCAAGGAGCTTAAAAACAAGAATGAAATATATCTTCGCTATACACATTTCACTTGTATAATACAAGGCAGCTTCTATTTGCTGTTACAGACTATGTTACCTATTTTGTTCCCAATATTTGAATGGGTTTTATCCTTTCTTTATCTGACTAACATTTTTCAATACAGTAAGTCCTTACCATTATGAATAGGTTCTTGGAAATTGTGACTTTAAACTAAATGACATATAAACTAATGACGTAAAGCCAGTTCTACCATAAACAAATTAATATAAGCATCACCAATCTTCTAAATAAAAACCCAAGACACTTTCAATAGTAAACATTGAATTAAATGTGAGCTATACATAAAGATTAATAGAAAAGAGTGATATAATTATTTTATTTATCCAACTTTTGGTGAATTAGTGAGTGATCACTGTTATAATGGTGATGGGTTAAATCAAAAAATAAATATATGCAGAGCAAAAATTATAAGGAGCCCCATTTCTCACCTTGCAGTCAAAAACAAGCAGTAACAAGTATGGTGGGTTTGCTGAGTGCTTTTGTACTGTATCATTTGTTGTCGTGCATTTGTATGATTATCATCTATCTGCTTTACAAATTTATATTTGTCAATAATTTATATTCATTCATTTATTTATTTTCTAACCCACTTATTCAAGTTCAGGGTCATGGTGGACAGAGCTTATCCGGGCAGCTTGGAGTGCGGTGGAAGAACCAGCCATGGACAGGACGTCATCCCATGGCAGGACACACTCGCACACAGCACCCACACTCACACTTAGACTGGCGGCATATAAACACACCAGTGAACCTAATGTATGCATCATTGGGTTGTAGGACTTGAGTTTTAAAGCCACCCAGACATTGGGAGCACTTGTAAGCTTCACATAGTCAATGGTCCTAGCTGGAAATTAATTTTTTTTTCATCAATGTCACAATGAAACAATATTGAACTAAACAACATTATTCAAGGACCTGCTGTACTTAATTTCCTCCAGAAAGATTTTCATAGTCTCCATCAGTCTGTGTAAATTGTTCATTTTCCAGTGGAACTTCATGATTAATCATAACACCATGTACGTGGTACTATGGTAATTTATGCATCCATTAGCATCCATTTTAAGTATTTAATAAACATATGTGGACATATGTGCAAGATGCTCTTTTATTTGTGTTATGTGATTTAACTAATTTTATCTTTTCAAGACTCCTGTGAGTAAATGTTGTTGTTATTCTTATCTTACAGATGAGGAAACTAGATCCCTAAGGGATACATAGTATTTGGTAGGATTTGAAGGCAGATAACCTGGCCCCTGGGCCAAATTCTTAATTCTTAATCAACTGTAAATTCCTCAAGCATAATGACATTGCACATACAATGATGTATTTCTAGTATCTAGGCTAGTTTTTAAACAGTACACTATGAAAAGAGGAAATTTTAAATGCCAGGAAAGGATAAAACATAGTAAATAAAATAGT